>VDFB02086081.1:245919267-245972262 GCA_007258455.2 Sequoia sempervirens
TATGGCTAACATCATTTGAATTTGTATGGAATTTACTATATGCAATTCTTTTCTTGCATGAATTTTTTACTTAAATGACTCGTAAAAATTGTAGTTACTTACAGTAATTATTTTTGCAAGTTCTCATCAAGTCGGTCTACAATGTGATTGTTGAACTGAAAAACTATTTTATCTGGAGACTATGTAAATATCAATTTTTTTGTATTCACCTAAAAGTTGATAAGCTTTAATTGTATCTACATGCACATATATGTTTCATCATGTTATATAGTTGTACATTAAACTTCTTGATGTACATTATATATGTTTGTTCGATGTCATTTTTTAAATATCTTATTCAAATTCTATAGATTATACATATTTCATGTGTCTTCTATTTACCACATTTTATATAATTATTCAATTGTATAGATTATACATTAAATATACATACAAGGAGATGGTTTTTTGTTTATTGATTCAAATATTTGCTATGTAATTGGAAAATAGTTAGAATTACTTGCCCTTAATTTATTATGAATATGATTTAAGAAACTATTTAAGGAATGTTTTAATTTGTCACCTAACCATGTGATAAGTTATATATATATGAAATTTGATTCTAGATAAAAATTATTATATAGTGCATGTATTACTTGAAAATTTGATAAAATATAAATATATAGATATGTATATAAATGCATATAATTATGAAAATGAACATAACATGATCTCATAATTGACTGCATATATAATCATCATATTAAATTCAACTGATATAAATAAACACACATATATGATAATAACATGTTCAAAATAAAACTAGAGATCTACATAGTCCATAAAATTTATGTCAAGTCCAACACATATATTGAAATGAAACTAGAGGTTTGTAGTCCATAAAATATAAAACTATCTAACTCTCAGGCTGATCGGTCAAATCAAGTCTCCTCTTTGTTCCACGTTGACTAGATGTACCTGCATCATGCTGTAAAAGAGTTCAAGAAACTCGAAATTAGATTTAAATTTATTTAGAAATTTTGATATAATTAAAGATATTTAAAATTGAAAATATAAACTTTTAGATTAAAAAAAACTAATTAAATATCGACTAAATATAGTAAAAATGATTTCTAGTATGCATAAATTACCATATGGTCATGTGAATCAACTGGCACATTTTCTTCAACAGGTAACATAACTGTCTGTTGAGAAGATGCATATGCCTGATCCACTATATCCTGCATATTCATATAAAGCAAACAATATGTGAAAACCTTGAATATATATATATATAATGTTCGTAAAAATTGTATAGGAGATTTAAAGTAAAGTTTACAACCTCGAATGATATGACCTCATGATCACGCACCTGAGATTGCCCATGAATAGATGTCAATGATGTCTCAGGTGCGCGGCCCGCCATGGTTATCTCATCAAATCCCTACATATAGATGTACAACAGTTCATATAGATCATTCACATGTGTATGTAAATGTAAAAATTAAATTAGATCTATGATGTGTATTTAATTTAAACTTAACAAACTTTTGAAAGCACGCACCTGAGCTGATGATGTCTCAGGAGCGCTCACCACTGTAACTTGTGGCTCGTCAATACTAGGAATAGTATGACTTCCCTACATCTAGATATAATATATCAATTCACACATGTGTACAAATTCAAATTAAATTATATATATATGGACACACAAATTATTTAATATATTTTGGTTCAAGTACCTGTCGAAAAGGTGAGCCCAAATCTACAGCACTCGACATATACACACAATGATGATATTGAGTTCCGGGCATCACGTCATCACGCGTCTATACACCAAACACAAAATTATTGAATTAATATTATATTATATATATAGTTTGATGTTATTATTTACATGAATTTTTTACATTTCAAACTTGAATTAAATTTAAGTTCAAAAGATGAACATACCTGTGTGGGATGATCCTCAGAATATAGTAAATTTAGGTATGATCCCGCCCCAGATGCATGTGCCTCACCTGAAGTGGATGTCTGAGTATCCCTATAGCTCGAGCCTCCATGCTCTGTATTGGCCACTTCAGTGGCCGCGTGTGTAGTCTGCTGAATGAGATGTCCTGAAAGTGAACTCAATGCTCCTAGTGTAGATAACATGGTTTGCTGCTGAAATGCAGCGGGAATACCAGGAGAAGGAGGAGGAACAAGAGGCGCAACTGGAGCACATCGCTGAGGATCGACACGTGCTCCTAGTCTATGTTGGGGCATGCCACGCCTAGCTCCCTTAAATGACCTCATATCAAAATAGTTGGGTTTTTAACCCAACTCAAACTCAGCCCATAACTTTCTCAAAAAATATAAGGGCACCTCACTGTTGCCATGTGGTGGAGTATCAAACACCATCCACCATCTCTCCCAAAAATTTGCAGCTATCTGCGGGTGCCTACACCATAAAATTGAAATTCTTTTTTTTTGTGGGTGGTATTGGTTTGTTTGTTTGGGGGTTCACAAAATATTGGCACATAGCTTGTTTAGTGATTTTTAGGTCATTGATTTCTTTATATGATAGCCCATCTACATAGAATTGTCTCCTCTCTTCTCTCCATTGATGGAACCTATCTAGGTCCGCATCGATAGATCAAACAGAATCGACAATAGTTTGCATCGTAGATGCAAACCGTGCGAGATGTGGAGGGATTCTAGTCTCATTTTTTATGAGATCTATGTTCCCTTGAATCACAACTAAGTTGGCTCGAATATTCTCTCTTAGTTGATTTTGGTCAAATGGAGGAGGGGGTGGGAGTCAGGTGGTGGAGAATGCGGAGGTGAGTGAGGCATATCCTCATGTGGTGGGGTGGGGTGTGCACCAGGATCTATAGGAATTTCTGGATTAGGCATGAAATCCTCTAAAGTGAAAAGTGGATCCATGGACGAGAAATGATATGTCAACTGCATGTTAAACAATTAAAAAATATATATCAACTAATTAAATAATGCACACAATTTCAAAGTTATTTAAAAATCACATTGAACATGCACAAATTCAAAATATATTTCATTTGAAGACCATTCAATTTATAACATTAAAAAATCATAACATTAAAAATTCATATTATAAATGAGAGTTGAATAGAAACTGATAGTCACTTAAGAACTATAAATGAGAGTTGAATAAAAATAGAAAGTTAGTAGAACAAGTGATGAAAAATATTGAAAATCATTGAAGACCTCTCTTGCACCTTCTAAATGTAAAGAGGCAGATTTTATTGCATATTTTTTCTTTATGGGGTTGAGGGTGAAGTAAGTCTCTAATTTCTCCAAGTGGGCCTGAGAAAAATCTTGTCACTACAATCAAACTTAGGTGCATAAATTTTTTTAGCTTACTTTTTATCTCCCTATTCTTCACTTTCTATATGCCTTGCTCATTTCTTGTAGATGGAACTTCTTACCATATTGAAACATTTTTCAAAAGATAAGGCTTCTCTCATATATTTTCATTGATTCAAATATTTTTCTATTAATCTATATTGTTTCTCCTTAAGTATGTTATGAGTGCCCTAGTTATGGGGCCACTAGTGTTATATAATAAAGAATGTAATTTTAAAGTGGCATTGATAAAAAGGTTTGTACATGTAGGTTTATTTTAGAGCTTGTAAAAAGGAAAGAAATTAAAAGATAGCTATTTAATTAAATCCTAAGATTGAGAGTGGTATTCTTGTTTATCCATTAATTTTACTTGAATAGATTGGACACCATATTTTCCTATCACTAGAGACTAGAGGAGGGAACCCCATTTATTTCCATATATAGTTAATGGATGAAAATTCATAAATCAATCATGAGAAATTCCATATAGGGATAGTAATTAAGATACATTGAATTATTATCCAAGTGACTCCTACAATACCTATTTTTTATAAGTTTTAAGTGTCTCTCTTGGAACCTATGGTTTGTAATTCGTGTACAAATTAGAGTTAGGGTTGGGGTTAGGGTTAGAGATAAGTTTAGGGTTAGGCTTAAGATTGGATTTAGGGTTTGGGTTAGGGTTAGGGATAAGGTGAGGGTTAGGCTTAATATTGGGGTTAGGGTTAGGGTTAGAGTTAGAATTAGGGTTAGGTTTGGGTTAAAATTAGAGTTATTTTTTGGGCATAGGTTTAGGGTTATGGTTAGGAAAAGGGTAAAAATTAAAGTTACGATTGGGGTTAAGGTTAAAACATGAGTTAGGGTTGAGGATAGGGTTCAGGTTAGGGTAAGAGTAAGAACTAGAGTTAGTTTTGGGGTTAGGGTTATGGTTAAGGTTAGAGCTAGGGTTAAAATTATGGTTAGGGTTGAGGTTATAGATAAAATTATGGTTAAGGTTAGGGTTATGATTAGAGATTGAGTTAGGGTTAGGGTTAGTGTTTGGGTTAAAATTAGATTAAGGGTTATGGATAGGGTAACAATAAGAATTGGAGTTATGGTGGGGATTAGGGTTATGGTGAAGGTTAGTGTTAGGGTTAAGATTAGGGTTTGGGTTAGCTTAGAGATAGAATTAGGGTTAGGGTTAGCGTTATGATTAGAGATAGAATTGAACTATGAATCTAACTCTAACCCTAATCAAACCTAACCCTAACCTAACCTTAAACCTAACCCTAAAAGAAATAAGATCTTAAATATAACCCTAATTGAACCTTAACCCTAATTCAATCCTAACTATAATTGAATTATAACCCTAATTAAAATCTAGCCCTAATTGAAACCTTAGCCTAACTCTAACCCTAACCAATAATCTAACCCCACCCCTAGCCATAAACCTAACCTTAATTTAATCTTAACCCTTATCCTAATTCTAAACCTAACCCTAACTCTAACCCTAATTCTAATTTTAACCCTAATCATAATTCTAACTATATTTGTTATCCTAATTCCAATATTAACCCTAATTATAATGAAAAAACTAATTCTAAATGTAACCTATTAAATTATAATTGTAATTAAACCCTGACTCTAACCTATTCTTAAATGTGATCTAGTTGATAGAAAGAATTTAGAGGAAGATGTTATGGATTGTCTAGTTACTAATGATGTAATTGGATAGGCTAATAGAATATCAAAATGACACACAAGAACTATTAAAATTGTATTAGGGTTTCTAATTTTAGCTCACCTAAGGGGAGAGAGGTCTCTAAGAGGTTTCTAGTTTTACGTTTTAGGGTTTAGATAATTTCTAAGTTATGTCCAATTTAGGTTTAGATTTTATGGTTTTCAATTTACAATTTAACGTTATTTATTTTTTAAATGCAATTTAAAACTATTAAAAATTGAAATAAAACGCATTAAACAAAAAAAAACTTAAATACTAATTAAAAAACAAAAAAATGAGATACAAAGCAAAAAAGGGCAGAAATCAACCAACCTGGAGGTCTCAGAGATCAGGTGTGTTGACGGGAGGAGGTGACAGTCGAAACACGCTCAAAGCAACAGCCTCCAAACGCGTATGCGCTCTTGATTGACTTCTCTCAGTTCCGCAAAAACAGTGGATAAAATGAAAAGCCAGCAGTTTATTTAAAAAAATAAATACTTTTCAAAAACGCGTACGTGTTTCGAAATGTGTATGCGTTTTAAACGCGTACGCGTTTTAGGTTCGCGTACCCGTTGCTGAGCGCGTACGCATTCGGATTTTGGTTCGGGTACCTGTTCCGTAACGCATACGCGTTTTTAAAAAATGTGTACGCGTTTTATGCGAATTTTTTTTTGTTGCCCGAAATTTCCCCTCTTCGTGTACTCAACTTCTTGCTTTTACCCTGCAAAAAGAATTTGAGATGTCAATGATTGGTGAGTTGTCCTTCTTCCTTGGATTTTAAATTGTTTAGCAAGATGATGATATCTTTATTTCTCAAGCTAAATATGTTAAGGAGATGTTGAAGAAGTTCGATATGGAAGATTTCAAGCTAGTTGGCACTCCTATAACATTTGATTGATTGTCACTTGAGAAAATCTAATGAGTCTCTGGAATTTGATCAGACTCTACTACCAAACCTGATATCATGCATGCAAATGTATGGTTTCTAGATTTCAAGATAATCCTAAGAAATCTCTTGAGAAAGTGGTGAAAAGAATATTTAGATATTTGAAGGGAACTTCAGATTATGGTTTATGGTTTAAGAAGGATCAAATTTTCTTCTTGATTTCTTATACTGATGTTGATTTGGTAGGATGCATGGATGACCAAAGAAATGCAAGTGATAGTGCATTTTTCTTGGAAGATAGATTGGTCTCTTGGTTCAGTAAGAAGCAAGATTTAGTGTCCTTATCCACAACCGAAGCTAAATATATTGTTGTAGCATCTTGCTACACCCAGACACTTTAGATGAAGAAAACTTTGAAGGATGTAAAGGTGGTACATATGATGAACCCATTTCAATATTATAGTGTGATAATACAAGTGCAATTAATATTATCAAAAATTTGATAATGCACTCAAGAACTAAACACATCTCTATCTGATGTCACTTTTTGAGAGAGAAGGTAGCAGAGCATGAAGTCAGATTGGAATATGTTCCTACCAAGGATCATATATCTATCATATTCACAAAACCACTTTCAAAAGATACTTTTGAATATCTCCAGTAGAAGTTAGGGGTTATTGCCCCTCCTTGTTCTATCTAGATGCATAAATGGTGAATCTATCTCAAGGGAGAAATTTATGTCATAACCTTTTCTCTTGGATTGATATGTGCTACCTCTTAGGAGGAGTTGGTAGTAAGGGGGAGCTTGGTGAGTTGAGTAGGAGTGTTGTTGTTCAAAAGGGGGAGTTTGTGTTGTTTCAATTGAAGATCTTTGCACCTTTTGTTCTTGAAATCAAAATATGTACTCTTGTTTTGTGTACACATGTGTGTGGCCCTTTCTCCTTGATATCAAAGGGGGGGAGTAAACTAGTGTGTGTTTCCATTAATGCCAAAGGGGGAGATTGTTGGAAATGATTGTCACTAATGTTAATATTTGACTATTAGTTATCCCCGATGTCAATACTTGATGAGATTGTTACAATGGTTAGTGCTTGGCATTGGTTGTCACTGTTGACAACATTCAGTTTGGGCTAACATTGGTGTATGGTGGAGTTGTAAAAGTTCATGGTTGGATGCCATGCTTTTTTCTATGTCAAGAAAAGTTGTCTAGTGCATTATTGTTGTCAACAAAGTTGATTTCATAATGATATATTAAGATGAGGATTAGAAGCATTAAAGTAACTCTAGATGTGTTGAAAATAGAAGAGAGATGTTATTGATGGTCTAAAGTGTATTGTAAGCTCTCTCCTATTGTTCCCAGTCAAGTATATGTTGCTAAGAAAAAGTTCTAGCCTCTACAAGTTGATTGAATGTTTTTGGTTCAAGAAGTTGCTTTGAAAACTGTTTTGGATAATGCTCTGCATTCCTCCATGGTTGGATATTTGGTCTTATGGTTTGGAACCTTTTGCATGTGTTATGTGGATGTTGCACTCCTATCTTTTTTGGTAACTTGTGCTATCAAGGAGGTCTCTATGAATTGCAGAAGGTTGGGAGTGTTGTTGGTTTTCTAGGTTATCTATGGATATTTGGTCGATAGGGATTGCTTTCTTGATTGTGCTAAATGCTTAAGGTCTTATGCCATCATATGAAAGTTTGATATGATGGATTTGGGTCCTGACCTATCTTGGTTAGAACCACATTGAGTAAATTCAAATAGGAGTATGTTTGTGGGTTAACTAGTTATGTGTATCATGTTTCATCTACATATTTCCATGTTGTCGACTTAGATTATTGTGTTCTAGTGTCTAAATTATCTTGGATCACATTGGAAGAGGTGATAAGATTTTTTTTAGTCCTCGAGCTATCTTTTTGATAGGACCATATTATGTTTTTATGGACGACTTGATTGATTTTATTGTTTATCTTCTTTTAGCCAACCTAATTGAAATTTTTGAAGTAATGCAATGGATATAAATGCAAGACCATTTTATTTGCAAAGGATTGATGAAAAAAAGTAGTGCAAAGAAGTGTGAGGGTGGAATGTATTGAATATCCAACAGATTTAGTGCTAAAGAGTGAAGAAGAAAGATCAGATGTGCCTTAATGCCTCAGTCAACAGAGTGAATTGTTGACAAATATTGTAAATTTCCTAAATCCATTTTGTATCCTACTCTGAGATAATGAATCTCATCAAGTCCTTGTATCTTGCTCTTGGAGTTGTTTTTGCTTCAATTTTTGCAAGTCTTTTGTATCTTGCTCTAAGGTAGTGCACCTTAGTGTACAAGTCCTTTTTTTTGTAGCGAGCCTTTATATTGTGAGATAACCCTCACCATGGTTTTTCCCTCATTGTTGTTGATCTGATTAAGGATAGAATTGCTATATCTTTCATTTCTGAAGATTTCTTAAGGCTTAAACTGTAATATATTTTAACTAAAAGGTTTATATTTGGTTTAAAATTTCAAGTTCTAGAGGGGTTTAAATTTTTGCAAATACTAATTCATCCCCTTTCTCAATATCTAGTGTGTTCAACACACTTTATATAATTTTTTATTCTATTGACCTTCATTTGAATGTCCTTTAAAATTATTATTTTAATATTTCCCTTGAACATTCTAGTTCTTGTGTTTGAAGGTATATTCGAATGAATGCACCTTTGAATGAATGTACTAACCTTCCTTTGAAGTACCTTTGAATGAAGGTGTTAGGATACTTATTCCCTTTCATGCCTAAGATTTTTCTCAAAAAATTTCAAGTTAAACCTTTAAATGGAATCAACTAGACAATATATTTGACAGGTTGGTAAAACTCGAAGTAAGCTTTCCAATGAGCATAATATTGAATACATTTAATTTGATTATTATATTCATTTCCTATTTTCTAGTGAAGATAAGTTTTTTAGCAATTGTGAAGGTCTTTGTTTTGCACACGGAAAAATTGTAATTTTTTTTTTTTTTTTGAAAAATAGATCTATGCACTAGGTATTGATGTTTTTATTTCAATAAAAAAAGAAGTTAATTGGGATATACAAAAAAATTATTCATTACTGAAGTAACTTATGCTTGATTAAAGTTAATCTCACTTCAAAAATCTATAAAAATGTATGCAACATAAAATTATGAAAACATACATATGAACTAGATATTGATGTTATAAATATATTTAAAATTTAATAATTTTATCCTTTCTACAAGTAACATTATGCTTTACCAATGTAACATCACTTTTTTAAAATACTATTAACTCTAAAAATTCAAGTTATTAAAAGTTCATAAAAAATCACCCATTATTTCTTAAAATTTTAAAAAAATATTTATTATCTATAGAAAAAATCTAAAAAATCACTAGTTCATGTCATATTCAAATTCTTAATTGCATTATTGTTATAGGTTTAAAAAGTGAAAACTTATTAAAAAATCATGAATTAATGTCCTACTTTGACCAAAAAGTGGGACACACTATTGTGAGTTGACCCATATAAACCTTAAAATTAGATTATAATGTGTAGGATCAAAGAAACTCACCAAAATTAAAAGGAGAATAGATTTCCTTTTAGTAATTAGCCTAGGCTAATTGAGTGGAGCAACCAAATAAGAATAACTAGATTAGATTAACTAAATATAGTTTGGCTAGTAAATTAGATAATGCACTTTAGAGATTTAATGAGGAGAAATAATGACACCTAGTTTGATAACCAAAGAATGTCATGAAATTGATAAGATTATCAAATATGTTTGGTATCAGACCTAGGATAAATGCCTCTCTATCATTGAGCTACTTGGAATTCTATTATGGATATCTTTCCTATTAGAGGACAAGTTTGTAGGTTTGAGAAAAACTCATGATTGTTGATTTGTAATTGTGCTTTAGATTCATCCTTGCAAAACTAGTAGTGTTTTTCTTTGCAACTTTGTTTGATATGTGATGTTTTACTATATTTTATCTAAATGTCTGGGGATTGATGATATTTAAAAATACCTTATAGGATTGTTGTTACCTCACAAGAATTTTTCACCTAAATTAATGTCTCTGGGAAATTGAATAATATGGAAAACAATATGAAAGCATTTAAGTATGCAGATTCTTTACTCTTTCATTGCACCAAATTGAAATGTATCACTACTAATTGCTCTTTAGAATGATTGATGATTACCCTCTTATGCTTAAGTGATTGATGATTAGAATGAATGCTCTAAATGCCTTTAAATACTAACACATATAGCATCAAGTTGTTCCAAATGTATGTATGGTCAGATAAAGGTGGAAGAGTGAAGCAAGAAAATTGGACAATTTTGAATTTTAAATTGGAAAGGAACAAGTTCATATTGGTGGGGTCACCTCTTGCAACAATGAAATTGTCTAAAAATGGAATAATGGTCAAATCTAGGTAGTGCTAAACAACTAAATGGAGGTAGACACCTAAACAAATGTGATAAGTAGGTAGATAAAATAAATGTAAAAAAAGTGTGTAGATGAATAAGATAAGATTAGATGCAAATATTATATTTTACATACTAAATCTGATTTCACACATCATATTATTTATCGCTATATACATATTTTAAATCATTATCTTAAAACAAATAGAAAATGAGAAATGACGTTTGTAGGCAAATTTTAAAAGTACAATAGTTAATGCCCCGTGACTGTTACTATATCCTCCGTATCTCCTTCTGGATTTGTTTTTCATCACTATCAAATAAGGAGCAAAACATCAATTAGTTGGTGGATGGTACACTTACCCATAACAATACAGAATTTACATCTACTTTGGCAGCGCAAGTACGCTAGGTATCTTTCAAATTTGTTTCCTTATACGAAAGAAAGAATCTGCTCACGGACCTCGCTGCATGTCAAATAGACTTTGATTTCACAATAACTGCCCTCATGTGGTAGTTATTAGCCTACGAATGCACTGCGTCAGGAAGTCTTTATAACTTTTATTTGCACTCTTTATAAACGACCAGAGGCTGATATTCTAATCATAGATTCAGATTTAGTGATAATGGAAACAAGTTATGTGCCTGTAATTCCACTACTTGTTTTGGCTACATTGTTTTCACATGTCTCAGCTACTAATAGTTTCATTAATTTTCATAAAGGGATGCAATTCTTCCCCTCTGGGCTTAAGAGTAGTGAGTATAAAGGATATTACTATGGTGTAATTCCAAGAGCTTTCAGGCCTGGGTTTCCTGAGGTAAAAGATATGGCAGCCAAGTCATATAAAAAGCAAATATATGTTTCCAAGGATGGCAGCGGGGATACTCATACTGTACAAGCTGCAGTGGATATGGTTCCTCAGCATAATACACAACCAGTGAAAATTTTCATCCGGGCAGGCGTCTACAGGTTTGATATTATGTTTTATACTCTACAACTCAAGAAGAGGACATTGATAACATTTGGGTATGTGTTTTTGGAGGATGTTTTTGCAGAGAGAAGGTGGTGGTGCCGATCAACAAGCCATACATAAGTTTCATAGGACAAGGAAGGACTGTGACGATCATTACATGGCAGGATAGAGCGTCGGACAAGGGAGTGAATGGGCAAGTGATAGGCACTTTAGATTCGGCCTCCGTCGCCATTGAAGCTGATTATTTCTCTGCAACACACATCACTTTTCAGGCAGGCAATAGTAATATTTTGCTCCTAGTTACTGAAATTTGTTTTGATTGATTAATTGAAGGTATCAATGAACCTTCACCTTCGTTCTGAGTGTTAACTAAGCTCAATAACAATGGCGAGTCCTCACCGATACAACACCACACCTTTTAACTACTACACGATGCTTTTAATGACATCCTAACTTGCTATAATTACCAATATCAATGTTTTAATCTTTGTTCTAATTAAAGCTAATTCATCAAAGATATTAGATTATTAGATTTTTAGTGATCTCTTTTTTTATAAATAATTGTCAAGATTATCATTTATAAAATAATTTAAACATATTAAAAAGTAAAGTAGGTGGAAAAAAGTCACACTTCTAGATTTTATATGAGATTAAAGTCCAAATAAAACATAGAAACAAATACAATGTCCATAGTTGACTAAAGTATAGCAGGGGGAGAAAATAGAGGAGGATCCCACTCCCCCAGTTTTTTCCTTACATTAGTGGGGTCCAGGATGTGGGAGGGTTCCACCTATCATCATCTTTTATTTTTATTTTTTTCTTCATCATCTATAATATAGGCTGAATAAATAACAAGAGCCTGTCAAGACTCAAGATGACAGTTCATGTTGATTTGAATAGTGTTTTTCTCCTTTTTCTTCTTTTACTCTACTTTTTGACCATAGATCATGAATGTGATCTACAACATTGATTTCCAAATTACTTTTATGATGATGATAGATAATTGAATATGATGCAAGACATTAATTTCAAAAACTAAAAATATAATTTAAGACAAGTTTTATTCAAATAAGGCCGATAACTTTTTTCCATAAATAATTCTGGCCCATCTGGTGATTCGAGAACAGAACACGGCTTCGTTCGTGAGCATGCCCAGCGCAGTAGGATCTCAGGCGGTGGCTCTGCGCGTCACAGGGGACAAAGCTTCCTTCATCGGGTGTGGAATGTTGGGATATCAAGACACATTGTTCGATCATATGGGCAGGCATTATTTTCTGAATTGTTTCATCCAAGGCTACGTAGACTTCATATTTGGGAGTGGAAGGTCACTTTACAAGGTACACTGTGGGCTTCTTTTACAATTTAATGTTTAAAGATAATCATTTACGTCATGGAAAGTGACAGAATAGTGGTAAGCAGGGATGTGACCTGCACGTAAAAGGGGGAGGATACGGAGCTGTGGCTGCCTCTCAGCGTGATTCTCCTAGTGAGAACTCAGGATTTTCCTTTGTGAACTGCAAAATTACAGGAGGAGGAGGAGAATCATCTACGGGTATGACGTACCTGGGGCGTGCATGGGGTCGCTATGCTCTCACTGTATTCATTTACTGCCAGTTTGACAACGTTGTCATGCCCATGGGTTGGAGTGACTGGCAGGATCCTTCTAAAAGATGGTAATTGTTTTTAAATATTACGCTTATCAATTCATATACTAAACAAACGAGTGAAGATTATATGTAGTATACTCACCATGGATTTTTTGAAAATCTTTTCATTCATATTATTATTAATATTGTTTCTTCTCAAATGTGAGTGTAGGACTGCCTTCTTCGCTGAATTTGAGTGCAGCGGCCCTGGATATGTGCCTAGGCAGCGTGTGAAATGGGCAAAGATTTTGAGCTATACCCAAGCATTGCCTTTCATGGGAACCCAATTCATCGACGGTGACCAGTGGCTAGATCTATACAATTAATGCCGTTCCTCTAGAGTCTTGTGTTTCCTTCAATAGAATTGTGGAACTTGGGATCTCTATAAGTTCCAAGGCTATGCAACTCTTCCTTGTTTGGAGAATTTCCTTGCAAGCTATTTGTTCCTTAAATGACCACCAACTCTAATAACATAAAGATTTCGTCTAAGGCACACTGATTATGTATGTAATATTTGTAAGGAAATAAAACCACACCTTACATACGTGGGTAATGAGCATTAATTATTCTAGTTAACTTTATCTAAATATGTTTAGAAAATAAACATATTTAGTTTTAAGATTTGATGGTCATTCTTTTTATAAAAAAATTAAATATCTATGTTAATTAAGTATTAAAATATATCATAAATAGATTTTAAAATAATTATTGTCATTAGAGTCTAAAAGATGAAAATTTAGAAAGATGTATCACATATTTTTCACTTCTAGAAATAAAGGAAATTATAAAATAAACAAAAAGTAAAATGTTGGTGAAAAAAGGATCAAAATAATCAAACCAAATCATTGTGTAGGAGCTGAATAAGTTGCAAAGTTTGAGCAAAAGACAAGGACTCCCAATCTACAAAATTTCAACTATGATTAACATCAAAGGTCCATTTAGCTAAATAGTTTACAATAGCGTTCCATTCTCTGGAAAATATGAAAAAAAGAGATGAAATCAAAGTTTCAAAAGATGAAGAATCTACCTCATAAAAGATGCCAACCTCCAAGAAGATTCATGATACCTTCCTTTATTTAGACACGAGACTAAATAATGGAATCCATCTCACATATTATCTTCTTGTAACCTAGTTCACATGATTTCTCTAGACCCACAAGGATGGCTTGAGCCTTAATTCAATTATTAGTGTCAAACCCTATAGAAAAGGAAAAAATAAGTGAAAGTATATAAGAACTATCCTACTCAATTCCACAAATCCTTGTAATAACTAGATTGTTGTGAGAAGAAACCATCAATGTTAATGATGAATAATTATGATAAATTATATTTGATGATTTGTTAATGTAATTTATTCTTAAATCCCTATGAGATAATGGATATTAAATTATTAAATTAACTTTACCCTAATTTAAGTTACTTTTGTAGTTATAGAAATGATCTTCATGTCTAAAAGTTAGACCTTTGATCCATTAATTAAACCCTAGATCCCAAATTTAATTAGAATTTATTTGACCTTAATAATACTCTTCACCTAAAGTATCTAAAATTCCAATTAGAAACTAGGTGGTGTTTATAGATACAATGGAAATTTGTGGTGCAAGGTATGTTCTCCTTAGTCAAACCCCTTTGATTTGATTAAATAATCTTAAGAAGTTCAAAGACAATATAAGAAAAAATTTAAATTTTTAATCTATTCTTCTCCAAGGAGATATTGATGTCATGATGTAGTATGTGATGTTGTAATTGATGCAATGTGATTCCTTGATTAGTCTTGGATGATGTAAATAAATTAGGGATTTTCCATTTGTACAAATACCCTAGTACACAAATTTAAATATTTCATTCTGAAGCTAGCAAGTAACAACTAGTTGGAAAGGACCCAAACTACATTGAATAGTTAAATTTGATTTTATAAGTTTGAAGGTCAAAATTATAATTATGAATTTAAAGCAAATTCAAGTTTGCACTCACAAAAATGGCATAAGGTGAGGAAAGGTAAAACTATAGAACAAGTTGAGAGCCTTGGGATTTGTGGAGTCAAAATTATCCAAGGTTCATGTTACTTTATAACTTATACACATAAATATGCCACTTGTACAATACTCTTGCATTTGGGATAAGGATGTATACAATAGTCTAAAATAGAGGTGAAAGTTGTAGGCTTTATATTTGTATCCCACTTTAACTTGAATGTAAATTGCTATAGATCATGCATATGTCAAATTAAAAGAAGGTATCCAACATGAAAGTAAATAGCATGCACTCATATAAAGGATAGACATATAGATGATGATTATGTGGGTGATATTTGTGATGAATGCCCCATCTCAATATTTACAAACACAAAGTTCAATGAATATAATTTTTAAATAATTAAAAATAAACATCAACAACAACTAGATGATAATATCAATGAACAAAAGGAGAAGGTAAAAGGATGGGTATAGATATACAAGAGCTCATGAATAGTATGGTTGTGTAGGAAGCTACAAACAATATGGTTATATGCTAAATAATATAATAAAAATTATACATGTGGCTATGAAGGAGCTTGTAAAATAAGTAATGTATAACTGCATAAGAACCCAAATGATGAAGCAATGTTGAATTTCACATAAGCCATCCTAAACATGATTTAACCACTACAACCATAGTCATCAATGATCATTATTAATATTGCATGCCCCACTCCAATTGGTTTAATATGAACGATGCAAGGAATTGGAGGGGAGGAGAAAAAATTATAGGAAAATAATGGGATTATGAAAAGAACACTAACCATGAAACAAGTTTCATACATAACATCATGTGATAAGATAACAAAAATGTAATGATGTGAAAAAATATGTCAAAGGGTGATGAGAACTCCAAATGTTAATCCTAATAGTGAGGTATTAGTGAGGTATAAGCATAATCATAACTAAATCTCATAGGAGACAATATTATCAAAACAAGGTAAGTGCAAGAAGTTGGGTTCACTTTTTGGTCAAAAAGTGGAAGTGTTTTCCTTAAAAATCATATTTTGTCATACTTGGAGTAAAAATTTGAAGCACTTACACATAGAATCTTAAGAAAGTCCAAAAATATGAAATGTAGGATTTATCAAGTCTAGTTTTCAAATACATAATTTATTTTAATATCTAGATGGCACAAGTTAATTTTGTATAAGATGTACCAAAATCACTTTTAAAAGTCACCATTTTAGGGTCATGACGTGCATGTGTATGACAAGCAT
Source organism: Sequoia sempervirens (assembly GCA_007258455.2). Classification (NCBI taxonomy): domain Eukaryota; kingdom Viridiplantae; phylum Streptophyta; class Pinopsida; order Cupressales; family Cupressaceae; genus Sequoia; species Sequoia sempervirens. The sequence goes on from VDFB02086081.1 coordinate 245,935,465, forward strand.
AATTTGTGTAGTGTCAAAAAATGTTGTCGGTGACATTGTCACACTTTTTTGGGCCCTCCTTGTAAAATTGAGCTTAATGGTGCATTGACTTAGTGTTGTAATGTGTTTAAAACGCTCACATTAGATCTTGGGACCTTGTAAACTAAATAACCTTAATCATGCCTTATTTTGAATGTTGTAAAGTGTTGTAACACACTTTCACACTTTTCTAGGGTTTTCATTAATAATTAGGATTCTTTATGCTTTAATTGGCCTTATTTTGTATCCACAAGCACCCTTTAATGCATCTTTTTGAGGAAAATCTTGACACAAATCAATATCCAGTCATAATTTAGGTGTTTCAAGTTGAATGGCCCATATTTAGTGATCTGGGACTCATTTTCCACCTTGGGCGAATGAGTCCCACCTAGGTTTTGTTGAAGTGATAAACCCAAGATCTTCAATCTACAACATCAAATAACCCCCACAAGATATATAGACAAGCAACAATGGAAGATTCTATTCCACCAAACAAGGATTGCAATATGATACAATATGATCTATGCAATGCTCTGCAATACAAAATATGCTAGAGATGCCTTGCTTATAAAGGAAAGGATGAGAGATAGGGTTAGAAAAGATCATGACAAGTGTCTTAATCTTATCACATGAGACAACTAATTCATAACTACCTAGGAAAGTGTAAAGCCTAGATAAGACAATTAATACTTATCTAGATAAGACAAATAATATCCTAAGTAAACTTAACATGTGAATTTAGTTCCCTAAGTCCGTAGTAAAGGAATAAACTAGGTACAAGACTTATTCACACCAACACCCCCCCTTAAGTGCAACTTAGGCAGGAAAAAGCCAATGCAAATATGAAAAAGATGGGTCCCAACAACAAGGCCTGATGATGTACCCATGTACAAAACAAAAAAATCTCTCACAAATGGAGAAAAGGAGAAAAACCATGTGGGAGAAAACTGTTGGGAATAGGATGCCATTTAATTTCAATCCTAAACATATTTCATGTATCTCCTAAGTCCTTGGAAAGTGTTCCCCAACACTAGGATTAGAAAGAGATTAAATTTGAATGAAATAAACATGTAAATTGGCATTTGTAATTATTCCTAAATAATAGGAACATGTGGGGATGCCCAAAAAGTGCTCCTACAAAATAGGTGCACATGGGCAACCCACATGGAAGGTGGAACCCACCTTGCTTAAGTTAATTGTTTGGAAGATTGATAACACTTCAGTAATGCATGTAAAGATCCTAAAAGTTAGGGATTGATTTTTACATGAGTATAGTTCAGTTCAGTTCAGTTTAGTTCAGTTCAATATCAGTTCAATTCAGTTCAGTTCAATTTAGTTCAATTCAGTTAAGTTATGGTTAAGTTATCTTTAGTTACATGTAGTTAGTTTGAGTTGAATGCTAGTTGACTTTAGTTGACTTTAGTTGCATGAGTAATCACTTCAGTTGCATGACAGATAATAGGTGGATACATAATTAGTTAAGTGGGGATGATTAATCATGCATAGTGTTTGCATGAATTGGTGGAGAGATATGTTTTAGTTAACTAAGATTGACTTGGACCCACCTTGGGCACCCAAGTTGGCATCTTTGAGTTAACACCTTTTGCATGAGAATATATTTACAAGGCTCAGTTAAGTGGGCCCATTCTTGGGCACCAACTTTGAGGTGATGCTTGCAAGATATTTTCTTGACCAATTATTAGTCAAGTGTTCAGTTTGGGGTGCCTAAATTGAGGAGACTTTGGTTTTGACTTCATGTTATAGTGTGGAACTCTACTTGCACAATCTAGGCATAGATTTTTTAGAGGAGCTTTATGCTCTTGTATTTGATAACTCTTATGAGTTTACATGCTCATTAATTATCTATTCATTGCAGCAATTGCATAAGAGTTTATTGCAAGTTTGTAGGTTGAGCTTGTGCATGTGTGAGGGTTTGAAGCATGGCATGGGATGTATGGATTCATGCTTGGTCAGATGGAATGCATGGATAGATTGTAATTTCAGCAATTGTATGAGAGTTCTATGAGAGTTTTGTACAGTTTGTGAAGAAGGATTATTGAAGACAAGAAAGAATATCAATCAAGGATTGATACAGTATTATTGTAATCTTGTTCTAAGGTTAAATAATACAAGAACTATTGATTCTAGTGGAGTTTTTTCTTGAAAGGGTTTCTCCATGTATATGCTATGCCAATTCTATATTCTTGTCTCATTCTTCTACAATCTTCTGTCTCTTTCTACAATTGGTAAAATTGATCTAAACATATAATCATACACAAAGAATTGAGACAAAGAACACTTAATTAAATCTACAGTCTCATAGTTTTACAAGTTTTAAGCTACAATATTACCTTCATTTTCAACATTTGGTATTAGAGCTAATGGTTGGGTAGAGTTTGGGACACCTTTCTCTTAAAAGTTTGAAGGTTTTTTGGCTGTAGTGGGAGCATGTACTATTGTGTTATTGCAGATTTGGAAAAGAAGTATGTTACAATGAGTTATAATTGTCTAGATATTGAAAGGTTCAATGGTTATCATGATGTCATGGATAGCTTGGTTACATGTTTCAGTGGGAGCTTTGATAGTGATAGTTTGATGTTTATCTTGTTGCCATGTATAGCTATGTATCACAATTCAGTGGGAGCTTTGGTAGGATATGGTTATCTTCATTTGATTTGAAGAGGTTTAAACATCTTATTTCATGGAGGACCCTTAGAGTCTTTGGTAAAAAGGTGTTATTGTTCTTCCTTTGGAGAGGATGTAGTTCTTTCTAGTTTTGAGTATTAATCATTTGCTTGGAGCTTCATGATTATGCAGGTTGCATTTGAAGTTGGCATGGATTGATGTTGGAAACTTGTAGTCATTAAAGATAATTTCCTCATAACCCAAAAGATAAATCTATGCAACTAAGTATTCAGAATCTACATGCAAGAGAATAGACATCATACCCATGAAAATATGACACAATATATGGGTGTGTGCAGAATCATCATGGAAAAAACAGGCCTTTAAGTGGCAAAAAAATTTAGAAAAATCAGAGTTAGGAAACTTGACGTAAAAATTTGAATAAGTTATCTATATTATTTCAAAAATATGTAGGAATAGAATCTATAGAAAATTGAATGTAGTTTCTAAACTACTAGGTTTTTTTTTTTTAAATCTATTCGGTGAAAATTTGAAATTTCAATGCACTAGTACTTAAATTTCAGGGAAAAAATAAGAAGTAGGTGTTTGTCCCCACCCTAACCACAATAAAATGATAATATTTTTTATAAGATTTTAGATATAAGTAGAGGACTCATGTCCCAATGTGATGCATATTTTTTTGTATTTTTTTTACAAGTAAATAATTAATTATAATTTTTTTATTACAACTTTTAAAAAATATAAAACTGTATGTCGACCACCTTAACTTGGTCAAAACTTCATGAAATTCATTTTTTTAAACCTATAGTATGCGAAGCATGGAATGTGACGCATGTTTTGGATTAAAAAAATGTGATACCATTTGAAAGCTATAAATGTTTTTCAATCAGCCTATCAATCACGACATTAGTCATAATTTAAATAGAAAATGAATAATAATAATTTATTAAATTCAAAGTAAAGCATAATTTATATTGGTGGAAATCTGAGAATCTCCTTTAAAAACCCTTTTCGTTTCATCAAATTTGGGTAAAAAAAAGTCGTCAGCCACATACCCTACACATACCCATTATATTGCCACTTGTTGGCCCATCATGATCCTGCACATACCCATATACCTTGGGAAAACCCTCCAAAGGGAAAAAACACAGCCTCCAAAAGCATCCATCTCTCATGTACTATTCAACACTAAAGATTACAATACATCTTCAGAGTCTCTATGAACACCATTGAAGCAACAAGCGCTCTCCAAGCAATCCATGCGAACAAGCATGCAACCACACATCCCATGCCATGCTTCAAACCCTCACAGATGCTAACTAGAGCTAACTTTCCAATTGACCAACTTCAACAAATACCTTTGTGGTTTCTTTTATAGAAGCAAGCTCCCACAAAACCACCAAGTGGTATTACACTGTAAAACTATGTGAATAAAACCATGAGATTACAAAACCATGTCCCCTTATTTAATATTGGGTACTTTATTTATTATTTTTCCCCAATATTAAATAATTACATTTTTACAACTTAACTTATGTCCCAATGTTACATGCAACATTAAGTGGCCCCAAGAATAATTAAATTAAATACATTATTGCAAGGTGTAAAACACACCTTTTCATAACATTCTCCCACTTGTTGTATACATTTCATAAGGGGAACAAGTAACCTCAAAACATGAATCGAATGAACAATCCATATAGCCACATATAGCATCGTGGAATCAAAGTGCTCCATGTGCTCCATCAAGATACTTGCAACAAGAATCAAAGTGACCACCATGATCCCAAGCATGAATTCTCCCATCCTCCATCATGCCAATGCACAAAGATAAGAAGCCATCCAATAGAGAAGCCACATAATCTGTCACAACGAACCATAAGTCCTGCTCAAACTGATATCCCAAACACATACACTCAATCCAAAGATAACAATATGCACCAGTAGCTATCAAGATACACAAAACCAATATCTGAAACAATACCCACAAAAAGTGCTAACACATCCAACTATCCATACCTCCAAGGTATATAAAACATAGTAAACTCATGCCACCAACATCTCCACCCATAAACTGCAATCACAAACTCCAAGTGCAAACCTGTCAAAGAATGGCATACACATCCAAGAGCTCCCACTGCATGGGTAATGCAAATCTAAAAAAGATCAAGGCATACCAAGTCTACTAATATCATCATATAGAAAGTGTAAACAACATCATGCAGTACCAAGGAATCATCCACAATGATATGCAAACTTGTAAATCAATAACCTGTAAGAACAACTCTCACCACAAGTCTCTATAGCTCTCCCAAGTTCTCCACACCCAACAAAGGAAAAAGATAAAGGAACCTCCATGTCATCACCCAAGAACATAAGTGAAAAACACATGACCACAAGCTAGTGATCACTATAGCTCCAACCAAACCTCAAACCAATGTAATGTGAAACCAAACATCTAGGAAGATAACCAAGACCAAAGAGAGAAACTTTGTACATCATATACCTATAGAAAAATATCCTACATACACCTCTAAATGCCAACTGTGTCAAGTATGATCTCCTCCAAAACACCCCAAAAGAAAATCCATAACAACACCCAACTATTCAATCACCAAGATCAAACATAACATATGTATCATGTAATTGTAGACACTTAAAATATCTTGATCGATAGCATGCACTTGATTCTGATTCACTGACATCGATTCTTCCTTAATCATTTCTACACTAACCATTTAATTGAATAATATTTATTTAATTAAATTCATTAAATTTCCTCCTTAATCAGATAATACACATTATCAGACTAAATCAATTTAAATGGACTAATGTTCATCCTTTAATTAAATAAATCAATTTTATTTAATTGAAATCCTAATGTTCCTAAACATCCTCTCATTTAATTTAAATAAGTTCCCAAACATCTAAATCAAATGTCACAAATCAAACTAATTCAACCTAAATTAATTAACTCCTAACACTAATCCTCCATTCCTCTAGCTTTTGAAAGTTGCACATATAAATCAATTTATTTGATTTACTAATTCCCTTTATTTTCATTCAAATGTGGCATATTCTTTTGAATATTCCACCCACTTGACTTTTCCCTCCCAAAGGACTTTTGTCCCCACCTTTGCATTGAAGGCTCTTACATGTCCTCTCCTTGAGCCAACTTGGCATTAATTCCTCTTACATCCCCTCTTACACAAGTCACCTCTTCAAATTCAAATTTAACCTACATGCATTAAACATTCACATTGTTCAAAATGGGCTCCACCTCCTTTCATTAGCATGTTGACAAGTGGCATAATGCCATTGGTCCCTTTTTTAATCCCACATTCTCCCCATTCTTTAATCTTCAATCCTTCTTCCTTATAAATAGAGGCCTTCTCTAAATTGATTTAGGAGGAATAATTTGATCCAAAATTTGATCCACAAGTTTATGCAAGTTCATTATCCATAATTCCATCCACACTTTCATCCAAGTTAGCATATAATTCATCGTCCATAGCTAGGTTATTGACATTTTGCATCAAGAAGCACGTATTTCATCCAAGAGTTTATCATGGGATTTGGAAAGGGCTTCTTTCTATATCAAATAAGCACCAATCCCCCTACGGGATGCTAGTTTGAGCATTAGAATAGAGTTTCATTTGTGATTTATTTGCATAGTTTAAGATATTTTGCTTTGTTTCCATATTCATATGTTCAAATAATTTCATAGGGTATGTTTGGTTTACACTTGTTTATTAACTAATGATCACTTGTTTGTTCATGTTTGAGTAGTTCTAAGCTAAGCATTCACATTTTGGTGCTAGAAGGAGGGCTGAAATCTCAAAATTAACACGTTTTTTTCTCTATTTTCATCTTTTTTTCGGTTTTATGTCTTTCCAGGTTGCGTCAACGCTGAAAAGACAAACAACAACGCTAGAGGAAATAGCGATGCAAACATAGTCTCTGTTTTTTCATAGATAAATACTAAATTTAGCAGAGCGATGCTGAAATCCTCAAATAGCGACACAATTATTTTAGCATCGCTATATAGCAACGCTGCCTCTGTGTTCAAATAGCAACGCTGTCATTTTTTTCTTTTATAGTCAATATTAAAATGGCCATATCTTGGTCATGCAGAGGTCTTTTTCAAAGCTATTTTTTTGAAATGGGGTAGAATTTCATAAGCTATGCAATGGTGTAAGTGTTTTGCAATTTTTGTAGAGTTAAAATTTTCAATTTTACACCTAAAGTCAAAACACATTGTAACATTGTCTAAATTTTAGGGTTTTTATGCTTAATCATTCATCTAACCCTCATATCTTCTTGTTTCTTGTTCTCATATAACATTTTGAGCATGGATTATAGGTTTTAAGAGGACCATGGAGCATTTAAGTGAAAGAAAAAGCATTTGATATCCATTGTAATAGTGTTTTCAAACACTCATGGGAAAATAACCCATCATATGTTATTTTCCTTTCATGCTTTAGGACCAACTAGCATTACTTTGGGCTTAAAATTAAACATCTACTTAAGATTATCAAGTTGGACTAAAATTGAACCTACAAACTTACTAAATCATTGCTATGTTGGGCTAAAAATTGAACAAGGAAAACTCACACTCAAGTTTGGTGCTTAAAACGAAATCACCATTGCTTTGGGGATTAAAACGAACTTGTGTTTTTATTGTCTTGTAATATTTTTTTCAACTTGTGTCATCCGAATGTGTATGCACTTCTGTTGTGTTTCACGACGATCTTGAGAATCAAAAGCATTTTGGTGGCATTAGGTTGTTTAAAAGATTGCCTCAACACTTCAAGTTTGGGTTTAAAATTGAACAAATCATGCAAGCGTGAAGAAAAGGCATTTTGTGTGTTCCCTCCTAAGTGTGTTAGGTGGTCGAACTACAAATGTACTGAATCATCATTGTTTACCTTTAGAGAGCCTTCCTTGGCGGGAAAAAGTACTCACCCCAAGGGAACGACTCAAACCAGTGACGAGCTAAACGCAAAGCTAATCCCAACCGGTATATAAATTCAAATGTTGAGGAAACTCATCATTATAGGAACTCCTACAAAAAAGTAGGTGATACTCTTTGTATGGGTTGATCTTGCCTCTCGTGTGGCCATTTGAATGGGTACCTTGATTATGAACTAATCTATGTAAAGCCAAAAACCCTACTATTTTGGTACAAGAGGTCGGACCTCTAAAGTCGTCCCACATACTTGCAGTTCTTAGTAGAGATGAAAAGTTCGTCATGGGAGATTCATGAGAATTGAAGCTTGATTGACCCATAGAAGTGAGTGTCGTGGAGGGGATCTAGTGTGGTCAAGCTTCTAATCATCTGCTCTGAATAAGTGCAGCTGGATAAATCCAAGTGGGAATTCAACAAATATTGTCTTTTCTATCCTAGGGTTGTGCATTATTTTGGAATCAAAACACTTTTATTGGATCTAAAACATTGGAAAAAAAAAAATCAACAAGTCATCAAAATTTCAAACCCTTTGGAAGAACAAATACCCTTGAAGAGGCCAAATGTTACTGCTTTCCCCTAGGGATTTTATCCTTAGAGTGTTCTAAATATTTGGGCCCTTATCTCAATTTATTCTCTCTAAAGTCAACATAGGGAAATTGTGCCTTTGATTCCTTTATTTTCACATAATGGACCTTGTGGGATGAAAAGGAGTTGAGACATAGACATTTAGTTTGAAAAGCTAAGCAAGAAGTGTTGATGTGGTAAAAGCAATTCATTAATCAAGATGAAATCAATTAAACCCCACACACGTTATTTTTTATCTTTGGTCTTATGGTCTTCCGAACAAACATTGATCTTTTTGGTTTGAAGTACTCTTAGAGAAAAGCATGTTCTTCACTATCTTGATATTGGAAACAAATTCTCTCTATGTTCATTTAGGATCAAAATCAAACACTTCATCCATCCCAAACATTTATCATCCCATCCCACAAATAACTTTAGAGCTTTGGAAACATCATTATCTAGACTTGGGTACATCCTTAAACCAAATCAAAATCATATGTTTAGTTAGGTGTGTGTGGATGAATCCTTCCTCACACACTTAGTTAAATTAACACCCCTTTGAACAAGTTCATCCTAAGATCACATCTAACATCTTAGGGTTTACAAGTTTATTATCCAGTTTCATCTCTCATCTCATCATTGGTCTTAAATCCCTTAGAGGTCAACAATGTCAAAACACAAGAAGAACATGGAATATAAAATTGATCCATACATCATGAGTAATATAAATCAACCAAACTATCAAAGCCTTACAATGCCAATTGATTATCAAAACTCACATTTATACAATCCATACATGGGATCACTATATCCTACAAACCTCAATGGTACAACAAATGTGACTATGCCCAATCTAAATTTTGGAACACCTTTTCCTATGGTAGATTTAAATCAAAGTCCAAACCTACAAATATATCAACCAAACAATCAATGCATGAGTCTTCAACAAAACAACATTATCCCACCAAATCCATACATGCCAAATGTGAATATAACAAGTACAAGTTTACCAATGAACATTTAAAATCCACACTTGGTAAACTTTGGGATAGATACGTTTGTGAATCATACAAATGTTGTACAAATTCCAAACAATATGTTAACAACTCCATGTATTGATCTAAGTTAAGGTAACACCATGCAAAATCAAAGTTGCCTAAATCAAGGCAATGTGATTCCCAACCACAACAATGTTAAATTTCAACCTATAATGTCAAATCTAAACATCATCCCAAATCAGAACATTGTCCAAAATCAATTTGTCCTTGATCCCATACAAACACCACAAGTATACATTCCAAATCTTCTTGAACAAAAACCAAATCAACTATATCAAGGGTATCAAGATCAAAATCAAGATCAAATTTTGTGAGATAAAATTGCTACACTTACCAAAATAGTTGATTCATTGCACCAAGAGACATCTCCACCCCAAAATCAATACACTCTTCCATTGGTTAAACCATGTCCTCAAAACATTGAGTTGTCTCCACAACCTCATCAAGAAGAATATATCCAATGTCAAGAGGTTGGATATGAAGATCAACAACATCAACAACAAACCCAATCATCACATCTCAAAGATCAATCACAACAAGAATCACCTCAACAAGCACAAATCTCACAAGATCACAAACGTGAATACACTCTGTTTGGAGCACCAATTGAATCAGTGCTAAGAAAGCTAGTCAATGCAAAACTCATCACTCTTCCAAAAGAAAGTTCTTTCAACTCTATCCTAGACTTCCCTTAGAATAGGGGTGGATCTTATTATAAGTACCATAGAGAAAATATTCATAAAACATCAAATTGTATTCAACTTAAAAATCTAATCCAAGACTTTATTGATAAAAAAAAAAAAATTGTTGAGGAAAATGATCAAGATTCAACCACTAGTGATAGTAGTGACAATCTCTCCACCACAATTGTTGAAAACAATGATCAAGATCTATCTATCAATGAGCACCTTGAAGATTTTTCTACCTCATCCAACGATCAAATCAACATGCATCAAAAGTCACTTTTCAATCATGATAAAAATCTACCAACAATACCCAACAATGATCCAACTCAAGAAATGTTAACATCATTTGATCCTATGGTTGAAAACATTGACAATCTCTCCACCACAATTGTTGAAAACAATGATCAAGATCTGTCCATCAATGAGCACCTTGAAGATGTTTCTACCTCATCCAATGATCAACTCAACATACATCAAGAGTCACTCTTTAGTCATGATCAAAACCCCTCAACAATATTCAACAATAATCTATTTCAAGGAGTGTTAGAATTATTTGATCCTATTGACATAATCCACAATCCATCGACCAATGATCATGTTGAAAATGTCTCTACATCACCTAATGAGTTAAATGACATATCTCAAGAATTTATTCCAAAGCATGATCAACATCTTTCACCAAAGTCTAGAAATGGTCCTTTCCAGGACATATTGACATCCTTTGACCTCATGGTTATAGATATTGAAGAAATCCTCAACTCAACAATTGATCCAAATTCACTCAAAGATCAAGAGGATATTGAGCCACTTCCTATGCCTAATGAAGACATCCAAGAACCCTTTGTAAGAAATCCATCCTTTGAAACTGACTCATGTCAAGAACTTGATCCAAATCATGTCAAAATCAATTCCAAAATTAATCAAGATCAAGAATTCGTATCTCCAAGATACTACAATTATCTAATGGACACTCTCCAATCTATACAAGATGTTGCAAATGATGATCATGTCCATATAGGAAATATTCCTCCATATACCCATGAGGTGCTTACTCCTAATGGACATGTAGATGATATTCATTCAAAACAAGAGTCTCATACTCTTGATACCATTACCAAGGAACAAGGGTCTCCTACTCTTAACATTTATACACATGATCAAGATATAGAAAAATATAAAGACATATCAGAAATGGGTCATGAAGAAGGCATCTACAAAAGTTGTGAATCAGAAACATCCTGTGAAGGCATATCAAAAATGAATCATGAGGGATAATTTTACGTGGACAGTGAATCATCAACACCTCTTGAAGAAGCATTAAAATCTGGTATTTCACAATATCAAGCCAAAGATATCAATCATAAAGTTATCCCACTTATGGAGGGTCCTATCACTTATAAACTTGGATCACTTACCTTTTTTAGGGAAAGCTATCTTATCAATGAAGAAGCTATCACCTTTGAAGATCCACAATAGAGTAGAGAAGGATTAGCACCTTGTTTCCAAGGTAAATCATATCCTATTGCAAATAAAAAATTTCAACAGATGAATTATCAAGGCAAAGGATTAGGCCTACATGAACTGTTAGGAAAAGGTGTGTTGTACACCTTGCATTATGTATTTAATGTAATTATTCTTGGGGCCAATTAATGTTGCATGTAACATTGGGACATAAGTTAAGTTGTAAAAATGTAATTATTTAATATTGGGGAAAATAATAAATAAAGCACCCAATATTAAATGAGGGGACATGGTTTGTAATCTCATGGTTTGTCAGATGGTTTTGTGTTACAATACCACTTAGTGGTTTTGTGGGAGCTTGCTTCTATAAAATCAACCACAAAGGTAGTTATTGTGAGATGCAATTTTGTATGATTAGCTCTGGTGAGCATTTGTGAGGGTTTGAAGCATGGCACAGGATGTGTGGTTGCATGCTTGTTTACATGGATTTCTTGGAGAGAGCTTGTTGCTTTAATGGTGTTCATGGAGACTCAGAAGATGTATTGTAATCTTTATTGTTGAATAATACATGAGATATGGATGATTTTGGAGGTTGGGTTTTTTCCCCTCTTGATGGTTTTCCCAGGGTATATCTTGTGTCATATTTTCATGGGTATGTTGTCTATTCTCTTGCATGTGGATTTTGAATACTTAGATGCATAGATTTCTTTATGGGTTATGTGGAAATTGTCTTCAATTGGTTGCAAGTTTCCAACAAGTGGTATCAGAACTTTGGTTGTGGTTGTATAACCCTTGGTTGAGAAATTTTTTGTTTAAGTTTGAATCTATGCATTGCATGTAAGAATAAAATTTATGGCAATATATGAGGATTTTGTAGGTGTTTTATTGTAGATTTGAAGGTTTTGGGTGTACTGATTAAATGGGATGTTTGTGGATCTGGGGTGTGTGAAATTTTGGGTGAAATGGGTTTCTTGGTTTTGCATTCAAGTGGGGGTTTTGTGGGAGAAAATTTACAAATGATATCCTAGCCCAAAATAGACCTCACGGTTGGATCCAGGTTGGTTGAGAGACGAAAATTGATATATAATTTGACCTATTTTTGTTACTATGAAAAATTGCAAAAAAAAATTGCCCATACCCCTGTTCGTATGGACATCAAAATACTATTTAAAAATATATATATATATTGTTTTGTCTGTCGCCACTGAAAAATTTTCCATGCACAAAAAAAATCACAAATAAATCAAAAATTAAATGGGGCTAAAAAAGGTTTTGATTTGAAAATAAAATAAAAAAGAATTAAAATGTTTGGGTGGGGGTGGGGGGTCGGACCCCCCACTTGGCCGACTGTCGTACAGGGACTGACAGTCCCCTGTCGGCAGGTACCAGCCGACGGCTTAGCCGTCAGCAGGTCCCTGCCCGACAGGGTACTACCGACACCTGCCAGCGGGCCCCACCCCTTGAATAACTGTCGGCGCCCTTTTTAGGGCTTTTAAAGCTTTTCATAAATTAAATTTTATTATTAAAAAAATTTCTCCATTTTTTGGTAATTCTGCCCATGCATATTATGAAGCCCGATGAATTTTTTTTGAAATATGAAAACAATTTAATTATATTTTATAAATGCTTCGGGTCTGCCACCAAGGGGGCAACGCTGCCCAGCCACCAGTGGTGGCTAAATTTTTTTTGCCTCAGGTGCAAATTGTACTTTTTCTATGGAGGGGCATAACTTTTGCCCAGTACGTCAGATTTTTGACTTCTTGGACGCGTTGGAAAGATGACTCAGAGCTTTACGCTGTGGTGATAGATTTTTTTCTAGATTTTATAGTTTTGATAGTGTTTATTTTGAGTTTCAAGAGGGCATAGAGGGTGCATACGGAGTCGGATTTTGGACTTCGAATAGTTGTTGAAAAGCTTGTTCAGAGCACTAGACAGTGGATTAGGTTTGGAGTTATTATGACATGGTTTATTTGTTGTTTTCTTTATCTGAGTTTTTTATGAGTTTCTTTGACTATGGTGATACTATGAGTTTATGGATGATCGGATCTTGGAGATTTGATGTTGGATTAATTCTATGCTTAGTTGTACATATTAGATTATTCTATTTTTGATATGGTTATCAGTATATGGTTGGATTTATATGCTTCATTGATGTATCTACAAGCTGTGCAATGTTGTAGGCGGTCTATACTTACATGTTGCATTTATGACTTGGACATGGGTTGTCTTTTCCCATTGATATTTCAATGTTGATGCATGTTCAATTTTGGTGGCTTGGTTTAGTCACTTGGTTTGCTGGTTTTGTTGTCATGTTGAGGAGGTGAGATGGTATTACCAGGCATAGTCATGATATGAGACCTATGTAGTTGACTATGATTGTGCAGATATGTGGACACAGTTGGGTTGAGTTGTTGGTGCATTTGGTGGTGTCATGGTGTCATGGATGTTTCTTGTGCTTTAGATACTTTGGCATGTCATGATGGTTTATGTAGGTGCATTGTTGGTGGTGTTGGATTGGTTCTTGATTATGGTTGTGGCAGTGTATCTTCGTGGTATGAGGATCATGGTTTTACTTTTCCTTTTGGGAGCTCTTGTTATATTTGAGTTCTTTGATTGTGTGAGGGCCTTTGGTTGATCTTCATGAGGAGATTATTATCACGATGTCATGGATAGCTTGATCACACTTTTCAGTGGGAGCTTTTGATAGTGATGGTTTTGGCGGTGATGGATATGTTTATGATGGTTTGGCGGTTGTAGATATCTTCTTGTCTTGGAGATTTTGGTTCAATTTTTTTATGTTACTGACATTTTAGTTGTGTTTGTAGACTTAGATGATCTTCATGGAGAGGATGGTTGTCATGATGCCATCTGTGACTCGGTATCACAGTTCAATGGGAGTTGTTGGCAGTGACATGGATGCATCATTGTTAAGGTTATCTTCATGTGATTGGGGATATGGTTTTTTCTTGGTTTAGAGTGGTTGCTATTATGTCATGGTACTTGTTATCTTGAGACCAGGATGTATATATGTTATGGTGCATGTGATCTCCTATGAGGAGACGATTAGATCATGTTGTCATGTTTATGTTCCCGATTCATGATTGGAGTTTTGACATTGATCTTGTATGGTTCTCTTGGTATTGGATACATTGATCATTTGCTTGATTACTTCATAATGGTGCTATGTTGCATTTGGAGTTTGGCATGGATTGGTTGGTTATAGGTACTCATGAATACTTGGAGGCATAGGTGAGGTTTGAGTTCTCTTATGATTAGAGACATGTGTTGAGATGGTTACTCTTGATGATATTTCAAAAGGAAGTCTGAGGAGCCTACACCTTGGTTGGACATGAGTTCAACATGGACCTATGAGGAGAGTGTTCTTGGATGATTCATGATGACTTGGATGTCTTGGAGGGGTATTCTCATTCCCCACTCTTGGTCTACTCGACAGTTTCACTTGAGAGGTATTGCCCATTGTTTCTTTCAGGTCCTTTATGTTTATGCTTTATCTTCTCATGCATAAGCATCTTGAGCTATGGATATATGGTTTTGAAGGGTTCATTTGAGGAGTGTTGGCATGTTTATATCCTTATGCATTGTGATTATATTCATTGATGTTGATTTAGGAGATGTATTGGGCTTATTTCCTTGATTGTGAATGGATTTAGTCTGATCTTCTTTGGTTATGAGAGGCTTACATCCATGTTGATTACATGATACATATGTTATGTTTGATCTTGGAGATTGAACGGTTGGGTGTTGTTATGGATTTTCTTTTTGGGTGTTGTGGAGGAGATCATACTTGACACAGTTGGAATTTAGAGGTGTATGTAGGAGATTTTTCTTACAGGTTATTGATATACAGGTTTGCATATCATTGTGGATGATTCCTTGGTACTACATGATGTAATTTACACTTTCTATATGATGCTATTGGTAGACTTGGTATGCCTTGATCTTTTTCAGGTTTGTATTACCCATGCAGTGGGAGCTCTTGGATGTGTATGTCATTCTTTGACAAGTTTTGCACATGGAGTTTATGATTGCAGATTATGGGTGTATATGTTTATGGAATGAGTTTACTATGTTTTGTATACATTGGAGGTATGGACAGTTGGATGTATTGGCAATTGTTGTGGGTGTTATTTCAGTTTTGGGTTTGTGTATCTTGACAACTACTCATGCATATTGATACTATTGGATTGAGTGTTTGTGTTTGGGATATTAGTTGAGGTAGGACTTATGCTTCATTGTGATAGATTGTGTGGCTTCTCTATTGGATGGCTTCTTATCTTTGTGCATTGGCATGATGGAGGATGAGATAATTCATGCTTGGGATGGTGGTCACTTTGGTTCTTGTTGCAGGTATCTTGATGGAGCACATGGAGCACTTTGATTCCATGATGGTATATGTGGCTATATGGATTGTTCATTTGATTCATGTTTTGAGGTTACTTGTTCCCCTTATGTAATGTATACAACAAGTGGGAGAATGTTAGGAAAAGGTGTGTTGTACACCTTGCATTATGTATTTAATGTAATTATTCTTGGGGCCACTTAATGTTGCATGTAACATTGGGACATAAGTTAAGTTGTAAAAATGTAATTATTTACTATTGGGGAAAATAATAAATAAAGTACCCAATATTAAAAAAGGGGACATGGTTTGTAATCTCATGGTTTGTCACATGGTTTTGTGTAATACCACTTAGTGGTTTTATGGGAGCTTGCTTCTATAAAAGCAAACACAAAGGTAGTTATTGTGAGATGCAATTTTGCATGATTAGCTCTAGTTAGCATTTGTGAGGGTTTCAAGCATGGCATAGGATGTGTGGTTGCATGCTTGTTCACATGGATTGCTTGGAGAGCGCTTGTTGATTCAATGGTGTTCATAGAGACTCAAAAGATGTATTGTAATCTTTATTGTTGAATAATACATGAGATGGATGCTTTTGGAGGCTAGGTTTTTTCCCTTTTGAGGGTTTTCCCAGGTTATATCTTGTGTCATATTTTCATGGGTATGTTTTCTATTCTCTTGCATGTGGATTTTGAATACTTAGATGCATATATTTCTTTATGGGTTATGTGGAAATTGTCTTTAATTGGCTGTAAGTTTCCAACATGAACAGGGTATCCTAGAACTAGTGCATATTATTGGTAATCCTAAGCATCAAGGTCTTGGTTATTCAAAGATTAATGGAGCTAAACATATTAGTGATACCTCTATAATAATGGGGGCAACTTTATCTAGTGCAAGCATCAACATAGGGAGCATGAAGAGTCCTTATGGTGAAACCAATGCCAATACTACAACCAGCCACGTCATGAATCTTCATCCACCTATCATCCCATCCACGCCAAAAGAAATATTTGAATCAAAGCACGGAGAATGTTATCAAAGAAAAATAAGCTAAGAAACATAATGGACAAATCAAATACACGTGGATACCAAATAATACAAAGAAAGATTATCCCTATCAAGCTCCATCAGTCAAAGAAACTATGGGGAAAAATAAAAAAAGGAAAAGTATCCATCAAAGATGTCCACAAAGGAAAAGGAAGGCTTCCCAAGCAACGTACAAAGTATATCAAGCAATTGGTCCTAATTCCCTGCACACTTCTGTATCCACCCATCATTTCTTATCTTCCCAAGTTTTGAGAGTCAAAGGTTCCAAACTATCAACCAATCCATCTTTTATTCCTAAACACACTCCATCCACACCTCCATGCATGATATCCAATTCTTAAATTGACCATGTATTTGCATCCACCCTACATCATAAGGATTTAGAAGGCATCCTATTGTGATGTGAGCACAAAGACAGATTTAACTCTAGTATCAACAAAGTAGATCAAGAATCTCAAAAGTTGCATTCAAGTGCATGTATCTTAGAAAAGAGACTTCTTCAAGTAGGATACCAATGGCACATTATGACAGAAGCATCTACATCGAAACCACCAGGTGGTTTAGTATGAGCTTAAAATCTTTCAAAAAAATAAAAAAATCATTCTCCAGTGAAAACCACTATGGTGGCGCTTTGGATAGGTACCATGATGAAAACCTGGAAAATAGGTGTCACGTGTAGAATCGAGCATCTACATGCACTAGTTTAGGTGGAAGCATCTCATCCCATCCATAATAAATCAAGAATTCCATCCATCTTATCATAATAAATCCATTCATCCATGAACCATTTATCCAATCCATTTTCATCCATCTTCCACATTATCTTGATCTTGAAAAAGTTTGGTGCATACTCTTGCTTATGGTAAACATCTTAACATGAGTCATTTTCATTAATCCTATATCCTACCCAACATTACCTAAGCCATGAAACATTATCCAAATGAGCATTATTTTTTTGAACACCTTATCTTATTGCAAGATAATCCATATCCCTTTATCCATACACCTATCCAAGCATCCATCCATGGCATTCCATACATTGCTAGATACTAGGGTCAAATATTTACATCTTGCTTCGGGAATAAATATTGATCTATATCCTCCAACTTATGTGGTGATCTAAACATTGGCAAATGTAAAATCAAATTGGTCAAACATTTGTGAGCCAAAATCCAAATCATTAGCCCTTGGAATGTTTTGACAAGAAGATGTTCCTTATCAAGCTTTATCTTTCATCATCTAGGGATATCCTTCCCAATCCTTGTGTTGCTTAACACTATCCTTGTGTAGCTAAGAGAAAAAGCCACGAGAGAGTTAAGCAATTCAAATCTAATCTATTCAAACTATACTAACAAATCCTCAAAGCTTAGATAATCGAGCACAAAAGAAAGCTAAGAAAATGTATAAAAGAAACTATTTTACAAAACATGCAATCAATTCCGTTGAATAAACTCCATTATTCTTCTCCATTTCGTCTGTGTAGTGTACTTTCCCTCATATTTTCAAAGTTCGTGCAAGCATGGTCTAAGTGTTGTGATTAAGACAAAACATTGAAGATTCAAGATAATTGCTCTAAAAGTCATACGATTTCGAGAGAGATTGGAATGATGAATGACAAATCAATTTATAGAAAATTGATTATTCGAACGATAGGTCAAGATTGAAAGATCAACAAAAGATTGAGATCGAAAGATTAGACATGCATTATCATAACTATTAGTAGTGACACGAGTGATAAAAACTAGAAATAGAAATAAAGATTAAATAAATGATTTAGTCTTCGAGTTTGGTATTCAAAAATAGAAGAATTATCTTTGCATGACAAAGATAAAGATGGATTAAAGCAACTCTCTGTTCGAATGCACACACAAGATTTAATTAATTAAATAGGAATATTTAATTAATATGCATGTACACGCAATTGAGTTAGCACTAGATGACTGAATGATATGACGAAGAGATTACTCGAGAAAGCAACTCAGACATTAATCCAAAGTTAACTGAGCGATTTAAATAGATGTCGAGTCGAGTCAAAGTGAATACTTAAATAATTTGCACAATTATCTAAATATAGAGGAATGCGTTAAAATAGGATTTATGAATTAAATAATTCATTTAATTCAAGATTTGATATTTAAAGAATAATTAAATAAATAAGATTTATTTAATTAAGTGATAAAGGGGATTAAATGAACAATTAAATAAATAAAAGGATTTATTTAATTATAGTTGACATATGATAAAGGGAGGAATTAAATAAGAATTTATTTTGACAAGAAGAATAGGGTTAATTAGTAACATAATTAAATAAAAAGCGTTTATTTAATTAATCAGATAGAATAAAGAAAAGTGTGAATTAATTAAATAATTAAGATTATTTAATTAATAGAAGAAATGAAGAAAAGTGTGAATAATTAAATAATTGACATTATTTAATCATGACCATGGAAGAAATATGAATTATTAAGAATATTGAAGTCGTAGGCCTAAACCAGATTTCAGTGTCTACATTTTCCCCTTTTTGATACAATGTCATTTCGGCATTGTGTCAAAGAAAATCGATAAAAATATGCCCCAGTCATGCCCCAGGGTAAAAAAAAGATAAAGGTATGCCCCCTTGGGAAAATTGACAAATTTTTGAAGAATTTAAAAAAAAAATAGAAATAATCCCGATTAGTCCATTGGATAGCCAGAAATGCAGTGGAGTTGACAAAATTGAACTTGGAAGTGTTAAGGACGGGTATGGGTCGATTGAAGTTAGAAGTTGACACGGCCAGTAGAAAGGAATGCCACCAAAACTCTAGGTATAAATAGTAAATGGGGTAAAACCCCATTCATTTTTACCCACATCGCTTTGAAACTTGAGAATTTTGCTCTGCACCCTCAAGATGTTTCTCATTTTGCACACCCACCATCGAGCATACAAGATCTAGACCTTCAGGTGGCTGGCCAACGTGGACCCCCGTTATGTACTTCGTTCTCGACTTTTGAATTTTCAATTTTCGCGTTTATTTAGGAATTTAATATCATTTTTTCTTATGCGTCACTTTTTTGAAAAGTCGCATGTGGGTGCGTAATCAACGCATCTGTGTGCGAAACGTCGCAACTGCAAATTTACGTTTTATGGTTAGCATAGGTTTTCCATAGTTCACCGCATTTGCATTTTAGTTACACGCATGTGCGAAATAGCAACGCATTTGTATTTAAAATAGCCACAATTGTTTATTATTCAACGCATTTGAAAACATTTCAACACATTTGATAGTTTAGTTCCGCATTTGCATTTAGCTGGATATTGTTTTGCACCGATAGACAGAGGCGCATTTGATGTTTAGACGCATTTGTTATTTCCGTAGGAATTTTCATTTTAAAGTGACGCGTGTGAGAAATAATGACGCATTTGGTTTTTTGCAATGCATTTTGAAAAAGAATGATGCAGTTGATAAATAATGACGCACTTGAATATCATTTGATTCTGTCAGTTTGCATTAGGATATGTGATTGATTCTAACATGAGGCATGTATAATTCCATTGTAAGTTGTTTTGGACATTGTGTATGTACGAGATAATCGAGACCATCAACTTTTTGCTTCCGAGATAGTTTGTGGAGCGCGGAGAAACGATTCTTATGGAATTTAGGTCTTCTTCATGTGATAGGCATGCCCACCATTCGGGCAAACTAGCGTCTACTGACAACATTATGTGAGCGGTGGCACTCAGATACTTCTTCGTTTCACCTGCCTACTGGAGAGGCGACTGTTACCTTGGAGGATGTCTACAGGATTCTGAGACTTCCTATCAGAGGCACGAGGGTGAGATATGATACCCAGAGGGGTTTTGCGGAGATGTGCAGATATTACTCGCATGCAGATATTAGACAGTTAGGTTTTTATCATTATGATATTAGATGGCATGTATTGGCACAGAGGTATAGACAATTAGACTGTCTATTATGTACACTGATAGGTGGTATAGTCCTCCCTGACCGTCGAGGTCACGGTTTTCCTATGGGATGGGGAGAGATGCTAGTGGGTATGTTAAAGTGACGGGAGGTATATGCTTGGGGTCCTTGTCTCCTCGGCATGTTATATTTTCATTTGCATGATATAGCCTATCGAGAGGCTCAGTCTATGAGTTGTGGTACCATACTCCTGATGGTATGGGTGTGGGAACACATTGCCATTTTTCGTCCACCAGTTATAGTTGATGTGCAGCATGGAGCACCATATGCCTTTCGGTATGCAGGGGCTAATACTCAGCACCACATGGGAGATACTGGGTATTTTAGACATGCTATTCATACCATGGTTCAGTTTACATGGAGACCATACTTGGGATGCCCAGAGTGGTTAGATGAGGACGATCATTTTCCCTATTGTCGCCAGACACAATACCTGATTGGGTAGATTGTTTCACATGTTCACATTATAGAACGACATTTTCCAGATCGTGTATTGCGGTAGTTCGGAGAGATTCAGGATGAGCCTAGAGGATGAGCAGAGTTTGTGAGGTCCTCGCGAGAGATCCCCCTGTGGGGTCCAGAGATTCCCATGGCCATTGTCGAGGCAAAGATTGATGCATTGTAGGTAGTTTAGTGGGGATGGAGAGCTGGTGTGGTAGACCCAGGTACCATCGAGGCATACAATCAGTGGTGGGTCAAGCACAGGCTGATACCCCTTACAGATCTAGATAAGGTTGTGTCGATAGAGCAGCGAGGGACAAGACCGTGCGGCAGGTGTGGTAGAGGTAGAGGTCGGAGAGGTGGAGGGGGACGTGGCGATGATGGATATGGTGGGGGAGGTGGTTGGCGAGGTGGTGGGAGAGGGAGGCGTGGATGGAGGGGATGAGAGCCACCATTATCACCTATCTGTGAGGAGAGATAGGAGGAGGAGGATGTGCACATGCCCAATATTGGAAGAGATGAGGAGTATCCCGCCGAGGAGGTCATTCCAGAGGTTCATGCAAAGGAGGAGGCAAAGATTGATGCCTTGGGCTTACTTGGTGCCTATCAGGATGATGACGAGGAGGATGATGACAGGAGTGAGAGATTCATGATAGGACTTTGGAGGAGTTGGAGGATGAGGATGATGGTGTGCAGAGGGTGAGACAGGTGGACACAGGGGTAGTTGATCTCAACACTGCTACACTTTGTGCCCAAGTTGCATCCTTGGAGGAGCAGAGGAGGGTCATGATGTCTGAGAGAGATGTGTTACAGATTGAGAGGGATAGAGTCGTCATGTACAGAGATCAGGCCATAGCTCGGAGGCAAGAGACCGAGTAGAGATTTACAGAGATTAGAGCTCTATGCACTGGGTCAGAAGTTGGATTTTCTAGAGAGTTAGTCAGAGCCGGGGAGAGGGCCACTTATTACAGAAAATTATATGAGGCAACAGTTCCTCCAGAGAGATGGGCCCTGAGCTTTTTAGAGGCACATAGTGAGAGGTCCTAGACTAGGACCCACTCCAGGATAGTTAGAACAGAGGGTGTTGAGTAGCCATGTAGAGCTAGTCCATATGACAGGCCACTTTCAGGTCACAGGACATCAGGATCTCATCAGTCATCCGCACACTCCATTCATGATAGCAGTGGCAGTTCAGGATAGGGACATTTCTTGATATGTACTGAGACATTGTATTATGATCCTATAGCCTGCGGGCTTCCATATTTATTGATACATTATGACATTGTGATGTGACATTGTTGATATATATATATATATATATATGATTTTGGTGGTGATTCTCATGATATGCAGTTCTATTTATTGATTATGCAGTTGTTTATTTATACATGTTATTTTTATATGAAATTCCTATGTGATGGATGAGCATATCTTCTCTATGATGTTTTTATGTAACCTATGATGTGATGTTGATTCTATGTGATGTTGATTCTATGTGATGTATGCATTTTATAGTTATGAGATTCCATATGATGTTATATGTACAATGCTTTCTACATGTGATGCTATACAAATGTAATGTGGTTCATGTATTTACATTTTTTATGTACATGGGATGCTTATTATATGTAATCTATGATGATGAATGTCTATTATGCCATGATGTCCTAGATATGATAAATGCCTATATGTTTATATATTGCAAATGCAAGATGTATGTATGATTGATGATATATGATTTGGAAATGATATTTTCTAACATGAATGTGTATGCAGGATGACTTATTATTTGTGTGTCATAGGACTCCGTCATAATGCAAGAAAGAAGAACTATTAGCGCGGAAAGAAAGATTGAGAAATAATAAAAGAAATGAGATGGATGTTAGTATTAGCAATCTTCGATGTTTCTTTGTATCACAAAAGGTGTTGCACTTTATCATCATTGGGCGAGACGAATACAAATGGAGAAAAACACCATGATATGACATAGATCAAGGTGTGCAAGGTCATCCACTTGCTAACAACAGACAGTCGTAGACAAGGATTGTCATTAACTCATACTAAGGGCACAAGTTTCCCCAGTCTTTTTGTCAAGACAAACCATAGAAAGAAAACAAAATAAAACATGGGTCATGAGATGTCATCACTCCTCTAAATCCTTCATGGGACATCCTTGAGGAAACTAGTAACATGACTCAAAAAATAAAATTTAAAAGATAGTTGACAGACAACAGTCTCGGAAAATAGAATTTTGATACATCGTTGCTTCTCTAAATCCTTCATGGGACATCCTTGAGAAAGCTAGTAACATAATCGTCATCATAAAGTCAAGTGAAATGATAAGATAAATAAGCCATAAAGTCAAAAAACTAGTAAAATATTTTCCAAAACTTGATCTTGTTTGTTTGATTCATTTTGATTGATAAAAGGATTGATTGATAGAGCCTGATTTCAGGAGATACACATACCGGATAAGACTTTGAGTCTGGTTTCGATGTTATGACTATCTGTATAAGGCATGACAAAGCCTAATTTCAGAAAGACATGTATTGTATAAGACGTTGAGTCAGTTGTCGTTGATGCGATAACCTGTGAAGGCTATGTTTGATTTTTTGACAATGTCGATATGCAAGGACTCATCCTGTATAAGACATAGATTGTTTTGTTGATATCAATATTCAAGAAGGACTCATACTGAATAAGACAAAGGTTGATTGTTTTGATGATGTCTTTCTACAGGAAGGACACATCCTGTAGCGGACATTAGTTGATTTGTTTTGATTTTTTCTTTGGTAGTTTGTTTGATTTGACGTAGAGACATTGCTGACTTGTTCACTAGATTGATGCATGACTTGATATGATGTGTGGAAAATTGACTATGTGTGACGAAAAACCCTAAAGGACTGACCTAGTGTGGCCTCGGGGGCTCATCGATTGATGGCCTTGCCTACATTATACATGTAGAGACCTCATAGTTTGACTTGACTTTGACTGACAAGATTGACTACAAATAAAAGACATGTGTGATAGTGAATGTGACAAACCCTAATGGACTGACCTAGTGTGGCCTCGGGGGCTCATCAATTGATGACCTTTCCTATGTTATACACATAGAGACCTCATAGTTCGACACGACCAATGACCTTGTCATATAGACATATGGATTGAATCATGATTTTATACAGACAAACCTAAACGGACTAACCTAAAGCCTTGGGGGCACATCGGCAGATGGTCTTGCCTACATCTAGTCGCAGAGGCAACGTAGTTTGAAAAATGACAAAGACTGACAAGTGCAACTAACTCTGACTCTATTTTTTGGATTTTTGACATGTTTTGATTTTTTTGTCTTTTTTGAAGTTTTTTGATTTTTTTTGTTTTCTCAAGTCATTTTGTGATGTTTTTGGATTTTTCCATGGTCTTACATCTTCAACACAGCCAATGTAAGAATAAATATGACACACGTCAAGTGTTTTCCCCCAGTCGAGTATAAGACCAATTGATTATGAATAGGGTAAAATGGGGGATGTCAATCATTCCAGGTTATGGGAAAGACTACCACTTATTACGAATGGTATGTACAAGCGATGGATGGGAAAGATAAGTCATATGTACAGGGATAGGTAGTTTGTATAGGGATAAGGACTATGTACAGGGTAGTGGACTATGTACAGGGTATGTTAGATTAGAATAATAGTAGACAAAGGAGCAAAGTCAACTACACATGGCGCTTGTTTTCCAGGTTTTCACCATGGTACTTATCCAAAGTGCCACCGAAGTGGTTTTCACTATTGGATGAATTATTTGTCTTTACTATTTTCTGGATTTTCTAATTTTTTTTGGTGTTACCAAGACGCATGTTTACCAGGTTTTCACCTTGGTAACAATTTTTTTGATTTTTTGATTTTTTTGTATTTTTACTAATTAAGACAAGGCCCTCAGAAGCTATGCATAGAACTTCTTTAGATGAAGACTATTGATTGGCGAGGACAATGGTTCCCCTTCAGGAGTAGAGAGTTGATACGGTCCTGATCCAAAGGCTTCTGTAACAATATAAGGTCCTAACTAGTTAGGTTCAAACTTTCCTAGTTTCTCTCTATTTGTTTGATTCTTTGGGTTCTCCATTAAGACCATGTCACCAATATCAAAGTTTTTGTTCAAGACCTTCCTGTTATAGCTACGATGAAGTCAATTCTGATATGCTTGGAGATGGTCTAGTGCTTTCTGTCTTCGCTCATCTAGGAATTCTAGCTCATGGAGTCTGGATACTCAATACTCTTCATCATCAATGTGCCCTTTCAAGGATACCCTCAGGGAAGGAATCTCGACCTCAATAGGAAGAATGGCTTCAAAACCAAATACTAGTGAATAGGGAGTGGCGCCAGTGGGAGTATAGATACTTATGCGATAAGCCCATAAGGTGGGATTAAGCTGTAAATGCCAATCACAACCAGCATCATTGACAGTCTTCTTGAGGATTCTAATGATAGTTTTGTTAGATGCCTCTGCTTGGCCATTACCTTGTGGGTAGTATGGAGTGGAAAAGTGATGTTGAATACGAAATTTGTTACAAAGATGGCATACTTCTTGATTCTTAAATGGGCGGCCATTATCCATGATTATGGACTGAGGGACACCATACCAACATATGATATAGTTAAGGATAAACTTAGAGATCTGTGTGCCAGTAATGTATGTCATAGGAATAGCCTCAATCCACTTTGTAAAGTACTTAGTGGCAGTGATGATGAATTTGTGGCCATTGGATGATGTGGGATGGATCTTACCTATGAGGTTGAGTCCCCATTGGGCGAAGGGCCATGGTGATGTTATAGGACGGAGCTCTTGTGTTGGTGCATGTATCAAGTCTCCATGAACTTAGCATTAGCAACATTTCCTTACAAAGACATATGAGTCCTTTTCCATAGTAGGCCAATAATAACCTAGTCTCATAATCTTTTTGGCTAAGGTAGGACCGGTAGAATGGGAACCAAATATACCCTCATGCACTCCCCGCAAGGTTGCTTGTGCTTCATTAGAATCAATACATCTTAGTAGGGTATTATCTAAGGTGTGTCTATATAGGGTGTCTCCGATGATGGTGTATTTGGCTGACTTGCGAAGGAATGTCCTACGTTGGTTTTTTGATAGGACAGTGGGTATGATTTCGGCATGGAGGTAGTCATAGATCTCTTTGTACCATGGGGAATCAGGACCAACAATCTCACATACCATCTCAGAATTTGGGATATCGTAGGCTAGAACCAAAAGTCGTTCTACCAAGAACTCAAACTTAGGCACGTTACTAGGAATGTCTAGAAGTGATGCAATAGTAGCCATAGCGTATGCTGCCCTATTTAAAAAATGAGGTATCTGATGAAATTTGACCTTGTCAAAGTACTCTTTAAAGATATCAACCATGCGTTTGTATGGAGCAAGCTTCTCATCCTTAGTCTCATAATCATCATTTACCTGTCTGATTACTAGTTGAGAATCACCATATACCTATAGGTTCTTAATTTTCCACTTGAATGCCATGCATAACCCTATCACTAGAGCCTCATACTCTACTATGTTGTTAGTACATGGGAATGCAATATTGAATGACTTAGGGATGGAATCACCCTATGGTGTGATAAATAGTATACCAGCCCTTGAGCCATGATTTGTATGTGAGCCATCAAAGTACAGTTTCCATGTTATGTTTGTGTCTATTGTGAATATAAATTCATTAGGAAATTTTGCAACTAATGGTTGATCTGCTTGTATTGGTGTGTCAGCTAACTGATCAACAATGACTTGTCCTTTAATAGCCTTTCTCTCTACATACTAGATATCATACTCACTAAGTATCATAACCCATTTGGCCAGTCGCCCTGTTAATGCTACCTTGCTGAGAAGATATTTCAGAGGATCTATTTTGGCAATCAACATTGTTGATGGTTTAGCATATAGTGCCTTATTTTTTGAATAGAAAATACTATTGCAAGACAGGCACGTTCAATGGTACTATAGTTGAGCTCATAACCTACCAAAGTCTGACTGATATAATATACTGCCCTTTCATGACCTTCATTGTCATTTTGTGCAAGCAATGCTCCAAGTGATGAATGGGTTGTTGTAATATAAAGAATCAATGGTCATCCTTCAATAGGTGGCATTAAGACTGGTGGTGCGAGTAGATATTCTTTAATCAGAAATCCTCTCCGCACCTAATTGTCCATGCAAAGGGTACCCCTTTCTTAAGTAAATGTTGAAAAGGATGTGTCTTATCTGCTAATTGCACTATAAATCTTCTAATGGATTGCAGTCTCCCTTGTAATGTCCTTAGCTGACTGAGATTAGTTGGTGGAGGCATGTCTATGATTGCTTTTACTTTGGCCGGATCCACTTCAATGCCTCATTTGGAAATGATATATCCTAAAAGCTTTCATGACTTCACTTCGAACACACATTTCTTGGGATTGAGTCTCACTTTATACTTCTCCAGCCTTTGAAATATCTTGTCTAAAACCTATAAATGTTATGCCCTTTTCTTGGATTTAACTATAAGGTCATCGACATAATCCTCCATAAGAGTGTGTACTAGATCATGAAATATGGTTGTCATGGCACGTTGATAGGTTGCTCCAGCATTTTTGAGTCTGAAGGGCATAACATTCCAGCAATATGTTCCCCAAGGACAAGTGAAAGTTGTCTTAGGTTGGTCTTCAGTTGCAATTATGATCTGGTTATATCCTAAAAATCCATCCATAAGGGACAACATCTCATACCCTGTTGTCATATCTACTATAATGTCTATGTTAGGCAAAGGGAAGTCATCCTTAGGAAAAGCCTTGTTGATATCTTTGAAATCGGTGCAAATGCGGATGCCCCCTGTTGGTTTAGTGACTGGTACAAGATTGGAAATCCAATCTGCATAGTCGATTGATCCAATGAAACCAACGTCTAACAATTTCTTGAGTTCTGCCTTGACTAGTAAAGCAATCTGTGGATGCATTTTCCTCAATTTTTGTTTCATTGGTTTGACACTTGGTTGTAAGGGAAAGTGATGTAGAACAAGTTTAGGATCCAACCCAAGCATGTCTACATATGACCAGGAAAAATTTATCTATCTCTGTGTAAAGAAGTTGTGGAATTTTGGCTGCTCTTCTGTTGTCAATGATGCTACAAAATAAACCAGTCGAGGATTCTCTTTTGTGCCAATGTTGAATTCTACAGATTCTTCAACGAGCATGGGTGAATTGTCCTATGCAATGGGGAGAATGTTCAAACCTCCATCCTTAGGTGCCTCAAAGAGGTTTTCGCCTTCGGATGTTTCCTTTATTTTTACTTTTCATTGTCTAGAGGCGCCTTTCAGTTTTCACCTAGAGACTCATCCTTTTTATCTTGTTTATTTTTTTCTCATTTTTGCGACTGGAGGGTTGAACAGATTCCCCAAAATATGCTTTGTTTTCCAAGTCAATGGTAAAACCATCCTTGTGATCATTGCTAGGTATGCCTTCTTGTAATCCCAGGAACTCAGCAATTGCTTCGTCGTTCTCAAAAATGTCTAAGATGGGTGTGTCTTGTTGGTCCCAATCAATGAGTTGGGGATAAACTAAGGGCATGTCATCGTCAGAGTTATTAAATTTTAACAGAGTCAGGGTAAGGACTGATTTGTTCATTTGGTCACAAAAGTCTTGTACTAAGTCCTTTTTGCTCTTTGGTTTAGATCTAGGTGGAGTGAGAGGTGGGCCTAATTCCAAGGTTTGGTTATCTGAAATAGATGTATCGAATTTCCAAGAGGTAGGATCAAGTGATTCCAAATAGTAGTGTTTAAACCATTCCTCTTTTGTCATATTCTTTGGTGGATAGGAATTCAATGGATTTGGTGAGGATCTCAGCATTAAGTCAAGTTCTCCAAATAGCTTGTCAAGGTCCATGGAAGAAGTAGAGGATAGGGAATCCCACTAATATTCATTTGAGTCGAGGGAGTCACAGTAGTGTTGGTTAGATGGTTCATGAGATGTCTCAATATCTTCTGAAGAACTTACTTCCTCGATTAAGGATGATGTGGTACTAGGAACACCAATCTGAATCGGTTGAAACCCAAGACCTAATCCTTTTGGCCACTGATAAACAAAGATTGGTTCAATCCTCCCATCTTGATTTAAGCCTAAACCACTATGTCCATTATATCCCATGATTGTGAAACCTTTGCCATATAGATTTGTAGGAATGTGAGCAAGTGAGAGGGGTTCTTCATTATCTTCCCTATACAGCCATGAGGTGACATCTTCTGTATTTACGGCTTCTTTGCTTAATTCTCCCCATTTAGTGAAAGTTGTTGTGGGAGGAATGTGTATAGTGACCATAGATTGTCTCCTATCTGGTGTAGGTAAACCGTATGACTTAGGAGGAATAAAGTGGCTAACACAAAAATATGTCTTCATGTAGTACTCTCCAGAACCCTTGTCTTGGATCTCAACCCTAGGAGTGGTAGGAAATGAAGGTGAAATAGATGTTTGAGTGAGTGTGGATGGATCGACATAGTGGGATGAATTGGACGATGAAGCCTCTTGGTTTACTAGCACTTGGCATTGGGGTATCTCTTTTAGATTGGTGCAATATTGGAATGGATCTGGGTCACCATCTATAGTTATTTCAGTTCCATTGTAAGGGAATTTAAGACATTGATGATACGTGGAAGGGACCACCTTCATGGCATGAATCCATGGTCTGCCTAGCAGAAGGTTATATGGAAGGGTGAGATCCAAGACCTGGAATTTTGTCTCCATTACTATAGGACCAATTCTGATAGGAAGTGTTACCACCCCCTTTGATTTTCGTTCCTCATCATCATAAGCTTTAATGACAATACTTTTGGTTGTTTCTACGCATGCTTCTAAGAAATATAATGCTTTAATCAGTTTTAAAGTGCACAGATTTAACCCTACTCCTTCGTCTACCAAAACTCATCTAACTTTGGTGACATCAACAAGGACTTCAAGATGCAAAGGATCATTATTATTTGTCTTTTCAGTTATGTAGTCTTGTTCAGAAAACATGGCATGATGATTATTGGTCAAGTAGCCCACCATTTCATAGAAATGATTAACATCGATATCATTTGGGACATTGGTGTTTTGTAAAGCTTTATCTAAAATGGATTGATGGTCAGGGGAGATACACAACAGTTCCAAGATTGAGATTTGGGATGGGGTCTTCCCCAACTGGTCAAGTAGGTTATATTGTGACTTGGAAGGTTGTGGTGTTTGCTGCGATGAAGGACCTTGGATAGTGATCTTAGTACGACGAGTGTTGACCACACACTCGGGATTTGTATTGATAGTAATGGTATTGATATTCTCATCAGTGACACGAAGGTGATTAATGGTTTTTCCACTATTATAATCATGCTTGATATTCGCATAGTTCACTGACATATTGGTCTTGGTACTTGAACTGGGGACATTTCCTTTCCCATGGTCATGTAGTGGATCAAAAAAGACTTGATGATCAGTGTTTGATGACTTTTGTTTCTGTCCACTAACTTCAATTATTCTCCTTTTGACAAGATCATGTATGATATTTTTTAGTTAGTGACAATTTTGTAGGTTATGTCCCTTAGTTCTATGATAATCACAAAAGGCATTGTCATCCCACCAAACTAGTTTAAATTTTTGTGGATCGTATTGTCTTGGCTCTTGAAGTTGTATATGATTATGTTGTAATAGTTGTTTGAATACATACTCAATGGGTTCCCCTAAGGGAGTGAACTCGCATTTTTGAAACCTCCTTTGTTGTGGACGTTGGGTACTTTGGAATGTGTTGGAAGGTTGATTGACAACATTAAGCATGTTGGCCGAAGAGTTAGGTCCTTGTAATGTGATGATTGGTCCTGCTTGTACAGTTTTAGCATCAACTACCCCATCATTGGTGACATTTTTGTTTCGAGACCAAAATCTATTTTTGTCATTGGGGGCATTTGGCACTATCGAATTTCTATTGGATTTCGATGTCTTAAGTTCTCCTTTTTCAATGAGATCATTTTCTATTATAACCCCTTTTTCCACTAGTTCCGAAAAGGATGTACAACAATGTACCCTTAAGTTACTCAGTTTTGCATGAAGGTTTTCCTGGAACATAGTGACTTTTTGTTTTTCAAGTATCTCAACAGGACACCAGTTGGCTATAGTCCTCCATCTCTAGAAGAAGGTGATGAAAGTTTTTCCTTCATCTTGTGTTGTGTGACACAAGGTTGCTATTTTTATCTTGTGGTCTATGTTGAAGGAGAATTGCCCAACAAATTTCTCAGCCAGTTCACCCCAAGATCTAATGCCATAGTCTAGACTTGAAAACCACTCTAGTGCAATTCCTATAAGACTTCTTGGAAATAGTCTCATAAGATATGTGGGGTCATAAGCGACATCTATGCACATGGTAGAAAATTCCCTTATATGTTCTATCGGATTCTGTTTTCCATTGTACTTAGGGAGATTCAGTATGACATACCTGTGAGGGAAAGGTGTCATGTACAATGATCTATCAAAGGGAAATGGGCATATGTCCTTTGTTGAAAATGATTTCTTAGTTGATACCGCCATGTTTTCCATTTGTGTTTGCAAGACGTCAACCTGGATTAATGACGTGTTGGATGGATTATGCGGGTCTATGTAGGTATTCTAAAATCTAAGGTCTCTTGATGGGTTTCAATTGAATGTTGGTATTTGATTTGGATTTGGATTCAGAATGTTGGTGAATGTGTTTTGGTTCGAAATCTGTGTGAATTGGTTTTGACTTGGAATCTGTGTGAATGGATTCTGACTACCAATCTGGGAGAATGGATTTTGATTCGAAATCTGTATGAATTTGTTTTGACTTGGATTTTGTGTGAATGGATTATGGCTACCAATCTAGGAGAATTGATTCTAATTTAGAATCTATGTGAATGGATTCTAACTGCCAATCTGGGAAGATGGATTCTGATTTCCATATTGGAATGAGGGAATGCCTCTTATTTGTGTAGTCTGCGGTATAGTACTAGCGACATGAACACTAGGTATGGTTGTTGACTATGGTATGGTACCTGTGGTGTGAACACTAGGTATGGTTGTTGACTGTGGTATGGTACTCGTGACACTGACATTTGGTGTAGAAGTTGACGTTTTACATCTTTTATTCCCAACAAGAGGACCGAAGGGAGTGGACGATGATGCCCCTACAGTGAAATTAAATCCTGATGTCATGCCAGATGTACCAAATGGAGACATATGGACTATCGTACTCTGTGTAGGTATGCCAGATGGTATGGTTGTATTTACCTGAGGTATAGTAGTACTGGCAGTCATTGTATTAGTCCCTTGTGTAGGTTGAGCTTGTAAGATGCTAATATTGAATCCTGGAGGTAAGGTAGCACCTTCATCTAGCAATTTGGCTAAGTATCATTGACGATCGTTTGCTAGGTACTCATCTACAAAAAGAGGAAAACTCAGGGTCTTGTGCAACAGCCTCTATGTCTTCTATTGTAATGTGTCCTTGAGTGTTTCTAGTGGTGAATTTGTCTAATAAAGTCCTGCGAGGTCTTGTGGAGAATGGATTGATGAATTCTTTTGGGTTCGACATATTTTCTCTCTCTTCTCTTAGACCTAGTTTCAACCATGTAAGATAAGCTCAATATGCAAGGAATGTAAAACTATGTCTATGGACAGTATGACTCTAGTCTATGTTTTTGGGATTTTCTAAATGCAAAATAAGGAATGTTCTAAGATGACGCTAGTCTAAAATGACAATATCTGAAGATGCAAAGTCTAGGAAAGCTTCTAAGGTAATCAATTTTGTAAACCTAAGACAAGGGTACCAACTACCTAAAGTCTAACCAAGGTGTCAATTTAGTTATTTCAAGGAACCAATGTAGGACTAGGATCAAAGATAAGTTGAGTTTCCTAACTAGACTGATGAGCTAGGAGGACTCTCTATAGGACAAAGGATATAATGAAAGGACTAGGTTCAATGACAGATTTGGTTGACGCTATGATTTTTCTAGAGTGCAGATGGTGGACCTATTCTAGAGTTTGTAAAAATGACCTTCCTAGAAGTTTAAATTTAATGGCAATATGTACTCAAAGATGAAAGTAAAACTCTGAATCGGGATGACTATGGTAATGGCTAAAAGGATGCAAAATTTGAGCAAATCGTTTCAAGTTTTTGTCCAAGGACTGCTGTGAAAAGACAAATAAAAGACTAGTATGATCGTGTCGACTAGGCAATGACTGTGAATTTTGGTTTTCTAATAATAAAAAAATGTGTCACATAATTTAGCAGATGCGGTTATCTTTCACAGTTGTAGTTTTCTGGTAATTAGTTGTCTGTTTCTGGTAAAGTTCAGTGTCTGAATCTGGAAGATGCGGTTTAGTTTCTAACGGATGCGACTCGTAATGGCAATTGCGACTCATACTATAACAAATGTGATTTTCCTAAACTTATGCACTGGTAAAATTTCTACGACAGTGGAAAATGTGTCATTCAAGATTGCAGTTGTGCCTCACCTTGTCAGATGCGTCACAAAATATCACAAGTGTGGTTTTCCAAAACAGATGCAATTTTCCTAAACTTATGCATTGGTAAAATTTTTGCGATAGTGGAAAATGTGTCGTTCGAGACTACAGTTGTGGCTCACCTTGTCAGATGCGTCACAAAATATCACAAGTGTGGTTCCCTAAAACAGATGCGTTTTCCAATAGATCAAATGTGAGCTAATCTGGCAGATGCAAATCTAGACTAAATAGATGCGACTCTCTGGTGAATAGTTGCGACTCTGTTGTGTTTTCAATGAATAGAGATATAAAATTGACGCTATTTTTTCTATGATCAAGTTCTGGCAAACAAAGACAATCATAATACAAAGTGTTTTCAGTTTCATTCTAGACTCAAAGAACGTTTAATTTGATAACAGACAAGCACATCGTAGGCTATGAAGGACAATATTTACTAAGTTCTCACTTGGGTTTCCCTAGCTACACTTATTCAAGGTAGATGATTAGTAGCTTGACCCCTCTGGCTCCCCTCCACAGCTCATTAACATCATTCGGGGAAACCAAGCTACAATACCCATGAACATCCCATGGCATACTGTCATCTCTCAACATGAACCGTAAGAATATGAGACGGCTTCACAGGTCTGACCTGCTGCACCAGTATATAGAAGGATTTTGGACACTACAAAAAAAGGTGTTTAATTAGGGCATTCCATTCGTAGGGCATGATCCATGCGGCGAGAGTCCCCTTTTGAATCCATCTCGTCGAAACCATACGCGTGATTCTTGGGCTTTCCCCAAGAATCCACTTTTATATACCGGCTGGAAGTCCCTTGGTTTCAAGGTGCTACCGATTTGAGTCATCCTGGGGTGAGTACATTTTCCCACCAGAATAGGCCCAAGTTCTAGAGTTAGTAACCATTTCTCTTACACCCAAGATTGCATGGATGTGCAAGGATAGAGGATACTTCAATGTAACAAATCATGAAGGTAATTACACAATTGTGCTTTTTCACTAAACACAATAGACACTTGTTAATTTTAATCCAAATGAAAAAATTTCTACACTACCAATCAATCTGTTTCAAAAATTTAACTAGGGTCTTCAACATGCATTCTATAGAAAAATTCATTAGTAGTTTGATATTGGTCTTTGACTATCGATATGCAAAAACTTCATTAACTCCTCAAGACACACGCTGAAAACATAAGATTAGCGAAAATAAAAACACGGAAGGAAACTAAAAATTGAAATTCTAAAACTAAAAATATACCAGTCGGATGCATCATTTTCTCTGTCAAATGCGTCACAGTATTTTACCAGTCAGTTGTGGCTCAGAAAATGACAGATGCGTGATTATTTTCCAAATGCATCGTTTATGATCTCAGATGTGGTTAAGAAAGTCAATTGCATCGTTTCGTCAAACTGATGTGTCTCTGAATTTCAATTGCAACGTTTCGTCAAGCAGATGCATCGTTTTGTACAAAAACCTGCAAAATCAAATAAAAGTCTACGGATACGTGAAGATGTTGTCTTCATGTTGGGTTCACCAAATGTAGCTAAGAGAAAAACACATAAGAGAGTTAATAAATTCAAATATAATCTATTCAAACTATACTAACGAATCCTCAAAGCTTAGATAATCGAGCACAAAAGAAAGCTAAGAACAACATGTATAAAAGAAACTATTTTACCAAACATGCGATCAATTTCGTTGAATAACCTCCATTATTCTTCTCTATTTCCTCTGTGTAGTGTACTTGCCCTTAGATTTTCAAATTTCGTGCAAGCATGGCCTAAGTGTTGTGATTAAGACAAAAACATTGAAGATTTAAGATAATTGCTCTAAAATTCATACGATTTCGAGAGAGATTGGAATGATGAATGACAAATCAATTTATAGAAAATTGATTATTCAAACGATAGGTCAAGATTGAAAGATCAACAAATGATTGAGATCGAAAGATTAGACATGCATTATCATAACTATTAGTAGTGACACGAGTGATAAAAACTAGAAATAGAAATAAAGATTAAATAAATGATTTAGTCTTCGAGTTTGGTATTCAAAAATAGAAGAATTATCTTTGCATGACAAAGATAAAGATGGATTAAAGCAACTCTCTGTTCGAATGCACACACAAGATTTAATTAATTAAATAGGAATATTTAATTAATATGCATGTACACGCAATTGAGTTAGCACTAGATGACTGAATGATATGACGAAGAGATTACCCGAGAAAGCAACTCATACATTAATCCAAAGTTAACTGAGCGATTTAAATAGATGTCGAGTCGAGTCAAAGTGAATACTTAGATAATTTGCACAATTATCTGAATATAGAGGAATGCGTTAAAATAGGATTTATGAATTAAATAATTCATTTAATTCAAGATTTGATATTTAAAGAATAATTAAATAAATAAGATTTATTTAATTAAGTGATAAAGGGGATTAAATGAATAATCAAATAAATAAAAGGATTTATTTAATTATAGTTGACATATGATAAAGGGGGGAATTAAATAAGAATTTATTTTGACAAGAAGAATAGGGTTAATTAGTAGCATAATTAAATAAAAAGTGTTTATTTAATTAATCAGATAGAATAAAGAAAAGTGTGAATTAATTAAATAATTAATATTATTTAATTAATAGAAGAAATGAAGAAAAGTGTGAATAATTAAATAATTGACATTATTTAATCATGACCATGAAAGAAATACGAATTATTAAGAATATTGAAGTCACAGGCCTAAACCATATTTTGGTGTCTACACCTTGCATTGTTGTGTATCCTCAACAATGTTATCATCATGAATTCATCATCATCTTAAGATATCCTTCCCAATCCTCATGTTTCTTAACACTATCCTTCCTTTGTTGTGTATC
This sequence comes from Sequoia sempervirens, assembly GCA_007258455.2. NCBI lineage: Eukaryota > Viridiplantae > Streptophyta > Pinopsida > Cupressales > Cupressaceae > Sequoia > Sequoia sempervirens. The sequence continues at coordinate 245,972,095 of VDFB02086081.1, forward strand.
CTTAACAATGTTATCATCATCAATCCATCAACTAGATCAATCAACCTTAGCTTGGTTTTCAAAAAAATATCAAAATAGATCACTGATATCATCACACATATCCATGTCCAAATTGTCAAAATCATGTCAAAAATCCAAAAACATTTAGAAAATCACAAAATTCAAAAA
>VDFB02086081.1:245972362-246248169 GCA_007258455.2 Sequoia sempervirens
TGAATTTAAGTGTATGTCGAAATAGCGACGAAAATGATGGAGCGTCATAATTTCAATGAACGTTGGGCATAAATTTTTTTTTTTTTTTAAAATTTCACATTAAATACATAGATACCCGACGATACATCTAATTATACATCTTTCATCATAAATTTTTGTCATATTTTGTAGTCAAATGAGTTAGTGGAGACACACCCTCTATCACAAGTGAATACGAAGGGACACCATTAAGCACAAACGAATATGGAGGGACACCATCTACCACAAGTGAATATGGCTGGATACCATCCACTGCATCTCAAGGTGAGAGTACATTATTGCTCGGATTTGAAGAAGAAGGTATGCCATCATCCCCATGTGAACCTCAAGGTATGTCTTCTACTCCACCCGCGATCGAAGGTATGCAATCTAGCCCATCTCAATTAAATATTGATGAAATTTGTAATGTTGAGATGTGTGTACCTAGGAGAACACCACCTAGAATTTTCCTAGAAAGCCAAAGTATTTGATTAATATTGATGAAGATATTTTGCAACACATGGAAGGTAAGATTTGAGCACACACTTGTAGAAGATATGTTGATAAAATTTGGAAATTCTTCTTTGAAAGGCTAAATGAGACCGCAAAATGTCAACCATTTGTTGAAATGATGCAGGGTATACAATATAAAAACATCATGAATACTCTTGGGTTGATAACATCGAGTGCTTCAAGTGAAAACACTATTGTGAAGAATCTAATGGATGCTTATGAGAGTGTGGGTAAGACCTCACACTCAAATGATAGTAATGTCACACGACATGTCATTACATCGACTTTGGTAAGTAGTCAAACAAAGAGAGCTCTTCTCATTAGAAAGATGAGTGAATTTATGAGAATTAGTAGAAAATTTTTATCAAGAGCCATTCAAAGGCGACAAAGAATTAAGGGCACCAATTCAAATGAATTATGGGCATTCTCGAGGAGACTGCCACGAAAAGATAAAAAAGTTGTTGAAGCATTGAGGACACTAATTGAAGAGTATTGGAAGAATAACACAAGGCCATCTCCGAATCAAAGGGATGTGGTAAGAAGAATCAGTAGTCGGAACCGTGAGACACATCCAAAGCATTTTTTGGATACAACTCAAACCCAATTTTTTTGTATATTTCAACAGGATTATCCTCAAATTAGTATTTGTCAAAGATATTTTGAAATGCTTAAACCTTTTTATGTCAAGATAAATCACACACGCACTACTTGTTGTTGTAGACTACATATTGAATTCTCTAACCATTATGATGTTTATCATTCTATATGTTTAGATTTGCATACTAACGATGTTTTGTAGGATTGTGGCATAGAAGCCCCACCAACATCTTCAAGAGAGTTCTTATCAATTTTTTTATGTGAAATAGAGGATGGCCAAATATTCTACAGGACAACATGCTTTGCTGGTTCATGTGAGCATTGCGGTGGCTTGCAGCATATGCCAATATGTCAACATATGGAAAGCACAAATGAGGTGAGACAAAAACTAGTAGAGTTCGGGAAGTATAAAATAGTGACATACATTATAAAAGATGGGCCTCAAACAAAAATGTGTGATTTGGTTATTCATAAGATTCTAGTGTATCAGTTTATATCCATGTTTCGTGACAATATAGTGTATGAGTATGCAAGGCATACCCATAGAGTCTGATGGCTGGACATGCAATTCAAGCTATGCAAGGACACCTTTCCAGTTGGTAGCATAGTATTAGTGGTTGAATTTTTAGAGAACTACACTCTAGAGCCATAGCATGAGGTGCAATCACAATATTACAACTCCACACAGGTTTCAATATTTGTGCACATAACATTCATTCATGTAGTTGATAGTACAAAGGACCAAAGGAAGGTATTGAGGGAGTATCACTTTTATATTAGTGATGATCACACACATTCTCTAGAGTGTGTGAAGGGTTGCTTCAAGATGTTCTATAGTGATTTAGCTCAGAGGGGCATAGCATATGGTCAACATATAATATGGTTGGATAATTGTGCAACACAGTTCAAGAACTCGTGCATGTTCTACTAGTTGAGCAGGATGCATGTCATTACAAGTGTTCAACATATGTGGAACTTTTCTGAGGCCAGACATGGAAAGGGGGAGCATGATGAAACAGGAGCATGTGTGAAAAGAGCATTAGCATGAGAAGAGTTAAAGTATAAAGACAATGCAAAGTTGAAAGATGCAAAATCAATCGTCGAGTGGTGTAATGCTTTGATGGGTCCAAGTAATGAAGGTACGTCTTCAGTTCGCAGATTTTTCTGGTTGATGGATGATACTAACATTGCACCATATGAGGATTGTTAAACACTAACAGGATCGAGTGAGTTACACTCTTTCCATAGCTCAGATGCAGGTTTATCTACAATGCAAGCCTGGAATGATTGTGAGTCAGAGGAGTGGGTTGACAAATGGTTGACAAGTTATCTTAGCCCACTTCAAATGTATCACCCTCTGATGGAATTGGAACTAACATAGATGGAATCATCAGTTGAATTTGACCACATATCAGATCTAGTTCAACCAAGTAATATATCTACTTGCTTATTTTTTGAAATTCCTATTGTTATCTTACTTTGTAGTGTATTCGTAATGTTGACTAATTTCAAGAGATTTGCTACACATATCAATGCAGGGCATGTTTATGCAGTTATTATAGATGAGGACAACAAAGAGGGAACAAACTATTACTTGTGTCATTGTGTTGAGGCCAAAAATAAATTGGAGGCCCCAGCTATAGATGGAGAAAGCATCGAATGTGCTACAGGCTCGGTTGTTGTTACTAGAACGTGGCTTAGAAGGTACCCACATAAGAGTGTTAAATATTGGTTGTTTAAGTACTTTGACATGCATCGTAAGATTCTTCATTACTCGAACCTTGTCATGGCATCCAATGTTCATTTTACCAAATATGGGGGGTAGAACTTTGAACAAGACCTTGTGGAAAGTCTGTGAGTCCAACCATGAGGCAATACTTGACACAATAAAGAGTATAGTAGACCTGGATGGTTCGTTGGATTAATTTGTAAGTATGCACATTGGCTCTTATTAATTTATACTTGTATGCACATTAATTTTTTTGATGCCAATGCTATCATCTTCTTTTACTTTACCTATTTGTAAGTAGCCTACTAAAAATTGATTGGTGTCCCCTTGTAGAAAATGCTGATTTATGAGCCATCCAAGAGAATCTCAACCAAAAAAGAAATGCAACATCTTTATTTTGATGATTTTGACAAATCTCAATTATGGTTTTAAGCCATTATAAAAGTGTATGCGAAGCTTGGTGAGGTAATTTCAAGTTATTCATTTTAATTTAACCTTATCATGAGCACCTATGATGTAGACATTATAAGAGATTCTCAAATTTCAAGTTATTCTATTCATGAGAGGTGTTGTGTGCAATAAGTATCTTGGAACTCCTAGTGACGATGTATGACCAAGAGTGACTAAGTTGAGAGACTAGCATGCCTATCCTCAATGGAAGCATCAAGATTTACGCCTTGTTGTTCCTGAGTTGGAACCAAATAGTGTGGATTTTTTGTCTATAAGTGCCTTCCATGTATTCTCATTTTATTTCCATTTTGGATACTCTTTATTTTTCTTCTTTTACTTTGTGTATTTGTAAGTAAACTACTAAAAATTGATTGGTCTCTCCTTGCAAAAAAGGATGATTTATGAGCCATCAAAGATAATCTCAACCAAAAAAGCAATGCAACATCCCTATTTTGATGGTCTTGACAAATCTCAATTCTAATTTTAAGGCATTATAAAAGAGCGTGTGAAGCTTAGTGAGGGAATCTCAAGTTATTCATTTGAAGTTAACCTCATCATGAGCACCTATGATGTAGACATTATAAGAGAATCTCAAATGTATGAGTGGCATTGTAAAAGATCTGTGAGAACGGAGTACCTAAGGCATTGTGCCTATGGTTTCGGGCACCTAGGCCTTCATTTTGTAAAGGGAGTTTAGTATGTAGTGTCTTTATGTTTAAGGTCATGTTTTTGTTTTGAAATGAAGCCTTTAAGACCATGTTGGATGTACATTTGGAGGATTGAATAACAAAGATTCACTATTTTTTGTGTTTTCCTACATTGAATTTTGCTACTACAACAACTTGTATATTTTGGTACAGCCTAGAAGTGCTCATTTGTGCATTGGAATTCATTTTCATCTTGTCTCATTTGATTTCATCAGGACTTGAGTGAGTTATAGTGTTTTGATACCCTTCTCTGCATCAATATAACTAGCATATAGTCTAACTTATTATAAAAAATTCATTTATTAAAACAAATCAACCTAATGATTATATATCAATATCAATATAGCATACAGTCTATTGAAATAAACACTTGTAATGAGATTTACTCAAATATTGAAATTTATTGCCACCCTCAAACATTTGTAATTCAAGCAACGCAATCCCTTAGCAGTCCAAATTGCAAAAGGGAAACAATCTTTGATGGCCTGTTACCGGGATATCGTGTTAGTTATAAGAATTTCATCTGAGGCATCAGGATCACATAGGGAACCTCTACAATAACCTCTCTCAGTTTTTGTTATCTCAAAGTTGTTTTTCCGTGGTGTCCAATTTTGACTTGATGGAAAAAGTGTCAATTGCAAGCAATGTAAAGTTGCAAAGTGGTGCAACTTTCGTTCTGCAACTCGTGTGACCAAATAGACTGTTCCAATGCATTTGAATGGGTACATTTACGCTAGGCATGGTCCTCTTTCACACCCAAACATGTGGAATCACTCTGAGCTACGTTCAACCAGATCGATCCCTTAAGAGTCCAAAGTGCAAAAGGGCAACAATCTTTGATGGGCTATTACTCGGAAACCGTGATGCTTAAGAACTCTTTGTCTGAGCCTATGAGATTATGCTGGGCCCCTCTACAATAACCTCTCTTTTTTTTTGTTATCATAAAGTTATTTTTCCGTGGTGTCATGTTTTCAATTGACGGAAAAAGTGTCAATTATAAGCAGTGTAAAGTTGCAAAGTGGTGCAAGTTTCGTTATGCAACTCGTGACCAAATGAACTGTTCCAACACATCTGGATGGGTACATTTATACTAGGTATGGTTATCTTTCACACCCAAACACGTGGGATTGCTTCAAGCTACATTTAGCCGACTCGATCCCTTAAGGGTCCAAAGTGCAAAAAGGAAACAATCTTTGATGAGCTATTACTCGGAAACCGTGGTACTTACAAAATATTCATCTAAGCCTACGGGATTGCGTTGGTCCCCTCTACAATAACCTCTCTTAGTTTTTGTTATTTCGGAGTGGTTTTCATGTGGTGTCCAGTTTTCACTTGATGGAAAAAATGTCAAATGCAAGCATTGCAAAGTTGCAAAGTGGTGCAAATTTTGTTTTGCAACTCATGTGACCAAATTGACTATTCCAATACATCTAGATGGGTGTTTTTACGCTAGGCATGGTCCTCTTTCACATCGAAACACGTGAAATCACTCCGAGCTACACTCAATCAATATAATTCCTTAAGAGTCCAAAGTGCAAATTGGCTGCAATCTTTGACGGGCTGTTACTCAGACACCGTGATGCTTAGAAAATTATTGTTTGAGCCTATGGGATCATGTTAGGCCCCTCTACAATAACCTATATCAGTTTTTTCTATCTCAGAGGCGTTTTCTCGTGGTGGCGAATTTTCACTTGGGGAAAAAGTTGTCAAATGCAAGTAGTTGAAAGTTGCAAAGTGGTGCAACTTTCATTCTAAAACTCGTGTGACCAAATGAATTGTTCCAATGCATCCAGGTGGGTACATTTACGCTAGGAATGGTCTTCTTTCGCACCTAAACACACTGAATCACTCCGAGCTACATTCAACCAGTAGAATCCCTTAATAGTCCAAAGTGCAAAATGACTGCAAACTTCATCATGTTGTTACTCAGATACCGTGATACTTAGAAACTTCTTGTATGAGCTTATGGGATCATGTTGAGCCCCTCTATAGTAACCTCTCTCGGTTTTTGCTATATCGAAGAAATTTTTCCGTGGTGGCAAATTTTCACTTGGGAAAAAAGTTGTCAAATGCAAGTAGTTGAAAGTTGCAAAGTGGTGCAACTTTCATTCTGCAACTCATGTGACCAAAAAAATTGTTCCAATGCATCCAAATAGGTATGTTTATGCTAGTACGGTCCTCTTTGAACCCAAACACGCTAATCGCCTGCGCCCACGCTCAACCAACCCATCAATCCCGTAGCAGCCTAAAGCAGCAAAATGACTACAAACTTCAACATGTTGTTACTGATACCACACACTAAAATTATTGTCTAAAGCTCTATGGATTGCTTGGACCCCCACAACAACCTCTCCCCGCCTGCTATCTCTATGCATTGGTGGCAAATTTCACTTGGGAAAAGTTGTCAAATGCAAGTAGTTGAAAGTTGTAAAGTGGTGAAACTTTCGTTCTACAACTCATGTGACCAAGCGAATTGTTCCAACTAATCTAGGTTGGTACGTTTACGTTAGGCATGGTCCTCTTTCACACCCAAACACGTTGAATCAGTCTGAGCTACATTCAACCGGTAGAATCTATTAAGAGTCCAAAGTGCAAAATGGTTGCAATCTTTGACAGGTTATTACTTGGACACTATGATGCCTAGAAACTTATCATCTGAGCCTATGAGATTGCGTTGGGCCCCTCTACAATAAAATCTCTCAGTTTTTTCTATCTTGGAAGCATTTTCCCGTGGTGGCGAATTTTCACTTTGGGAAAAAGTTGTCAAATGCAAGTAGTTGAAAGTTGCAAAATGGTGCAATTTTTATTCTGCAACTCGTGTGACCAAATGGATTGTTCCAATGTATCCGGATGGGTACGTTTACACTAGGCATGGTCCTCATTTTCATCCAAACAGGCGGAATCACTCTAAGCTATGTTCAACCAACTCGATCCCTTAAGGGTCCAAAGTGCAAAAGGGCAACAATCTTTCATGGGCTATTACTCAGAAACCGTGATACTTACGAACTCTCTGTTTGAGCCTATAGGATCGCGTTGGGCCTCTTTACAATAGCCTCTCTCAATTTTTGTTATCTTGAAGTCATTTTCCCACGGTGTCCAGTTTTCACTTGATGGAAAAAGTGTCAAATGCAAGCAGTGTAAAGTGACAAAATGGTGCAACTTTTGTTTTGTAACTCGTGTGACCAAACAAACTGCTCCAACGCATCCCAATAGGTACATTTATGCTAGGCATGGTACTCTTTCACACCCAAACACACGAAATCACTTTGACCTACGTTCAATCGGCTTGATCCCTTATGATGGCATCCAAAACAATTGAAAAGAGAAACATATACATGACAGTTGAAAAGTTTGAGTTTTCCACACAAAAAGCATATGATCATCCTCAAGTCTAGCAAGCGCAAGATTTTTTTTAATTATCCTCCTTTCCCTTACAACAATATACAAACAATTGTAAATGTGTACAATGGCGGAACTTGGACACATTTTATTTTTCCTTAATTAACAACTTTGGTTGTGAAACATTTTGTCATTTTCATTTGAAATGATTTGGTATGCTTGAAAATTGGAATCTAAGAGAAACAAGTGATGCTCTCATGTACATTTATTATTTGGTGCGATAAATAAAGTTTCCACCATTGAGTCCATTTCTTATTTGTATTATAAATTATAACTTGTTTTCTCCCGAGTCCATTTCCTATACAAGAAATAATATTTCAAAACGTTGACATATACATCTTTCAACGTGTTTATATGGTGATGGATCAAGAACATAACAATTCATTCTGCACTATGAGGATTATGTTGTGAATATGTTTAAAGACTATTCAAGATAAATGTTTGTATGATAATGTGTCAAGAAGTTAACTACTTATCATCTACTATGAATATTATGTTTTGTAAGTGTGTGAAGATTATGTATCCTTTGCTTAATTGAGTTGTTCCAATCAAAAGATTAAATATATTGGAATCTTTTTATGAAACATTTCATGGAATACCAATTGAAAACGTGTTTTTTACTTTTAGATAAAGAATTTCATGGAACTCTTTGGATTAAATTGAATTGAGATATGTAAGAACAAGGGGGCATTAGGAAATACATTGCTCAAGGATCTTAAATAAGCCTTATCTCCCATTGCAATTTTGGGTGGATTATTACTTTCAAAGTATTGGGAATGCTTTGCCTATTTTCTAGTTCGTAGTTTCCATTCTAGAAGGCTCATCAAGATATATTTTATACGCATTCTTAATCAATTATCGAGTTAATAATCAGTGCATTTCATTACAGTTAATCTTTTCTTTTCAATTTGTGCAATTTTGGAATTTGTAACTCTATTACTATTCCTAGAAATATTGAAGTTGTTTAGCATCGACTAATAAAGTTGTTTAGCATCAATTAATTAATATTCAAGACAAACCATGAAGGACAACAATGATTAATGCTAGGGCTAAACAATTAATAAGTATACATGTGAATAAGGGAAGCACAAGTACTCAAAAACACGTAAGCCTTGAAGTATACACACAAATACATAGTATACACAAATTAATACAAAGAATGTGCATGAATACAAGGTATACACATGAAAACATGTAAGTCACAAAGTATACATTGGAATACACGTAAGTCACAAGGGCATGTGCAGGATCATCATGGAAAAAATAGGCCCTTAAATGGCAAAAAATTCAAAAAAATCAAAGTTAGGCAACTTGACGTAAAAAAATGAATAACTTATCTATATTATTTCAGAAATATGTAAGAATAGAATCTGTAGTAAATTGAATGTAGTTTAGATAAACTACTAGGTTTATTTAAAAAATAAATAAATCTATTTGGTGAAATTTTGAAATTCAATGCGTAGTACTTAAATTTCAAGGAAACAATAAGAAGTAGGTGTTTGTTTCAACCACCCTAACCACAATAAAATGATAATATTTTTATAATATTTTAGATATAATTGAGGACTTATGTCCCATGCTGTATGTATATTTTTTGTAATTTTTTTCCAAGTAAATAATTGATTATGAATTTTTATTACAACTTTTTAAAAAATCCTATGTCCTAATTCACCTAATATGACAAACTTGATGAAATTCAATTTTTTTAATCCTATAGTATGCAAAGCACAAAATGTGACACATGTTTCAGATTCAAAAAATGTGATACCGTTTGAAAGCTATAGATGTTTTTCAATCAACGTATCAATCAGGACTTTAGTTGTAATTCAAATAGAAAATGAATAATAATTAATGTCTGACCACCTTAACATGGTCAAAACTTGATGAAATCTAATTTTTTTAATCCTATAGTATGTGAAGCATAGAATGTGAGGAATGTTTTAGATTCAAAAAATGTGATACCGCTTGAAAGCTATAGATATTTTTCAATTAGCCTATCAATCAGGACTTTAGTTGTAATTCAAATAGAAAATGAATAATAATTATTTATTAAATTCAAAGTAAAGCATAATTTATATTGGTGGAAAGCTGAGAATCTCCTTTAGAAACCCTTTTCGTTTCATCAATTTTGGGTAAAAAAAGGTCGTCAGCCACATACCCCACACATACCCATCATATCACTACTTTTTGGCCCATCATGATCTTGCACATACCCACAAAGTTTACATGTAAGTTGTAAAGTATACACTTGAATACACGTAACTCATATATATTGAACCATGAATTTATAATGCAAATATGGACACCATCATTAAAAAAAAATTGTATTAACCAAATAGTCATGTAGGTATACATCAATATATGTCGTTATAAGTATAAAATATAGGTACAAAATAGCCATATCGGCTTATGCTAATGCCATATAGGCATACAATGTCAAATATATCCAATACAAAATATGTACAAAAATGCCATATAGGCATACAACAAAGGGCTCTGGAATAAAAAATCATCGCTCTCCATGCTCTCGAAATAAACTCTTGCCCTTTGCTGGTTGATCAGATGGAAATACGTCTGTCACTCATTTATTTTTCGGTCAAGGAGTGCTCCTACTCCTCCTCCTAAGGTTTAGTTCTTGGTCAAGTTTTATCTGTTACAATAAGAAGTAAATACATTAATATATAGAAATTACATTATAAAAAATGATATATTTAACAAAATAATCACTTACCACCATCCGATGATCACTCTCCATGAGGGAAATATTCAAATGCCCATGTTGAGGCATGTTGAAGCCTTGTATAAACCATCCAAATAGAAATTAAACTACGAATCAATAATGGTTTGATTTTTCACTAACATCTATAACAACAAATGTAAATTGAAATTTAGTAATTTGCCTCATACCTCCCATGTTAGAGCCATCAAGGAGTCTATAGTAGATGAAACATCGATCTCCATTGCCTTCTGAATATTTAGAGGTGTATCCCCTTGCAACATCTAAAAATAAAACAACAAATTGTTCAATCACAAAAATTACAATAGCGATCCACGTCATGACTTATAATGTATGAGATAATGAACAAAATTTTGAGTACTTATTAAACTATATATTTCTTACTATCATGCTTACTATATGCCCTATCCATATCTTGTTCGAAAGCACATGTTTTTAGGCTTTTACCCATAGCAACAAACTAGTGAACCGTTTGATAAAATGCTTTCGTAGACATGTACGATAATTGTGGTGGCATAGAGAAGGCAGTGAACTATTTGAAAAAATGCCTCAAAGAAATGGGGTCTCATGGAAATGGAATGCCATTAAAAAAAAATGTGTCATGGCATTCCATCACCATAAGACCACATTTCTTTGAGACAATTTTTCAAACAGTTCATTGCCTTCTCTATGGTATTATGTTGGGATGGGGTGGATGGTATAGTGTGGCCTTGGTTATGAGATGGAGGGCGATCATGACATGAAGAGGGAGGAGTGGGGACATGAACAAGTGGAATAAAAGGCAGAAGGTTCCATGGATTGGTAAATTGAGGATGAGGACCTTGAAAAGAATTTGGAGGGGAATTTTGGCTAATGGGTTGGTTTTTATTCTTCAAATAGTGAGCTGTTTGAAAAAATTCCTCAGAGAAATGTGGTCTCGTGGTGATGGAATGGCATTCCATCACCATGAGACCACATTTCTTCAAGGAATCTTTTCACCCTACTCATCGCCTTTAACTATGCTATTGCTTATTACTATTCTTTGATAGATTTTTTCCAAGCATCCATAGCTTGTTTGGAAGCAACTATTTTAGGCTTTGAGCCATAGCAGCAAGGCAGTGAACTGTTTGATAAAATGCTTTGGTAAACATGTTTGAAAAATGTGGTAGCATAGACAAGGCAGTGAACTGTTTGAAAAAATGCCTCAAAAAAACGTGGTCTCATGGTGATGGAATGCCATTCATCACCATGAGACCAGATTTTCAAGTCATTTTTCAAACTACTCATTGGCTCTGTTCATGCTATATTGCTTACTATTATGCTTTGATAGATTTTGAAGCATGTATAGTTTGTTGGAAAACACCTTTTAAAGTTTTCTTAGCTGCAGTAACAGTAGAAATGAAACTATTTGATAAAAAAATCGGTAGACATGGTTGAAATATGGTAGCATAGAAAGGTGATAACTGTTTGTAAGTTCTCAGATTAGCCTGGTGATAGACATCACCATGAGACCACATTTTGCTGCACTTTTTCAAACAACTCATTGCCTTGTCTATGCTATTGCTTACTATTATTCTTTCATATATTTTCTTCCCAAGCATCCATAGTATGTATAAGGCAGCAACCTGCTTAGGCAAGATGCCTCAAAAGAAAAGTGGTCTCCAGAATGCCAAGGACAAGAAAATGTAATTGAAGATGCCTCACTTATTAATATGCTATGTGAAGTAATTGTATCACTGCTTATGTTGACTTTCTAAACAACTATATTGTAGTTGAAATTTTGTCATCTATCAACATCTAGTTATTAGTTATGGAATGCGAAGTAATGCTTTGAGTTTGAAAGATGTGCAATGCAACGTAATCAACGATATGAATATAAACTACACAAATCTATAAAGTACAATTCATTAGTTAAAATTTTTATTCTATTACTTACGTGTAGGTTTGTCTAAATCCACTGGCACTGGGAGGTGTTCCCTTGAAACCTCCAATATTAGCCTATTCAACATCCAAAATGACATATTAAAATACCATTCATAAAAGAATGTTATTAACATGTAATAAATTTATAATTGTTTACTAGTTACATACCTCAATAGTAGATGCAGTGGAGAAATAAGCAGGTGTAGGGCCGGTGTATCCAGTATCAACACTGTGACCCTGAAATTTTATTAAAATCACAAAACTAAATTAGTTAATCTTGCATTTCAAAATTGAAATTTAATAAATTAAATTCAATGAACATGCTAATATTTACCTGAGTATCAATGGCATAGGCCTCATTCAAAATGTCAGCTGCTCTCGCCATCTCTATAGTTGCAAACGTATCCTACGTAGCAACCTCCTGAGTGTCGATGGGGTCATATGAACAAGTCACCCCGCAAGACTAACACAAATGGGATCAAAGCCCACCACTCGAAGACTCACCTGGATGGCACTATAGAACATGGTTGGCATGCTGGATGACACTCTGGGTCAAAGAGTTGATGGCCTGCAAAGTCTCTACCTCAACACTCTCATTTGTAATGGAAGGGATAACGATGTGCTCATGAGGCGGCCTAGCGAGAGGTCATCTCCCTTGCCACGTAGGATCCTACTGTGCACCGGGTCTATCTTGAGCTAACCCCCCACCTCTCCCCTGGAAGTCCCTCATATCAAAATAATTCAGGATTTTGTTCAAGATGAACTCATAGTATAGTTTCCTAAGGAAATACTGTGGGACTTCACAATTGTTGCATGGTGGGTAATAAAAAACCATGTACCACCTATCCAAAAAAAAGTTCATAATCTGTTGGTGGTGGCACCAATTGATAGGAAACCTCTTTGCATTGAGGATAAGATTTGCATTTGTGCATGGGTTAGTGAATAATGAGCACAAATCAAATTTTGTAATTTTTAGATCTTTTACATCTTTATATGATAATTTATCCTGGTAATAAGCCCTAGCCGCCTGCCTCCTATCTTGCCAACTAGTTAATTTTTTGCTAATTAAATCTACTTGTTTTAACATTTCCTTGAATGAAGTTTCCAGGGTCATTCTTTCCATGGTTGAACCGTTTGGATTGTTCAACCTCCTATTAAATCCTCAATTTTTTTTTATTGTTTTCAATTTCACTCATTAAGTTTTGCTGAGTGCCAGGAGGATGTTGAGAGATTGGTGGAGGAGATTTTTGTTGTGGTTAATCAACTAGAGGATTTTGTTGTTGTTGTTGTTCTTGCTATGCTTGTTGAGGATTTTTTTCCTCTTGTTGTTGTTATGCTTGTTGAGGATTTTGAGGAGGGTTTTTAGGTTCATTAACATCTCCTACAAATTCAAAAAAATAAATATAACAAACAACCTAAAACTAACAAATTCACAACAAAAAACAAACAATCTTTACCTCTCAGACTTCCTCGTCGACATAGCGACATCCTGGTAATGAAACAACAACAGTTTGATGAAAAATCTTGCAAAATGGCTCCTCCTAGAATGCGAGTGCGGAAATGAGGGGTTTTGGCGATGGGTAGAAAAAAAACACAGTCACAATGAAAATGATTTCAAATTTTTTCTTTTTCTTTTAATAGCTCATAATGTGAGTGCATTATAGCACACTCACGTTATGGGCTCGTTGTGGCCGAGCCTTAGGCTCGTCACACCAAGCCATAACACGAGTGAGTTATAACACGCTCGCGTTATCAGATTTCAAAATTTTAAAAAAAAATTGGCCACAAATTGGCTACCCATCTTTTTGCACCCGCCCCTGCAAAACCCCATTAGTCTAAAAACCAAAACAACGTTAGAGGAATGTTAGTAATCTGATGAAGTGAAAAAATTAAAACACATGCTAAAAAATGATCATTAAATTTCTTACCAAAGTTGGACATCGCTATTCACGATAGCATCACTCTAGTGAACTTGGGCATTGCTCTGCAGAGAAAACAATGACGATGATAGCGTCACCATTTGAAGAGCATCATCGTTTACAAATTTTGATACCTCTAAAAAGTATTAGTGTCACCGTTTGGTTTAATCAGCGTCAGGATATTAAATAGGTGTCATTGTTTTAGATGACAATAGCGTCATAATATGGCAACACCCAGCAAAAGCATTGCTAAAATTATTTTGGGTGTTGCTAGATCTTGCAAAAGTCAGAAAAAATAGAATTCGAGATAGAAATTGATTAAATTTGATCATTTTTTCCCTCCTTCTAGCATCAGAATGTGATTGGATAGATTAATATGGGCTGATTACACTTGAACCATGAAGAATCAAAGCATAACAAAGCCAATACTAATGTTGAATCTCAATAGGATCATTCAAATGAAAGTTAAACTAAACATTTATCAAAACGAAACATTCCAAACTACGAAAGTGTTAAAATGTCTACTCTAATCCATTTGAAACTTATCCCATTGTGGGAGTGGTGTCGCATTGATGTGAAACAACGACCCTTTCCCAATATCGTGGATAAATGAGCTTGCCCTAGTCAATTTTATTGAAGAAAATTGATGGAATGGTTGTGAGATGTGTATGAAAACATGATTTTAATCTAAATGAGCAGGATGCAAGCTAGATTAATATGATTTTATGCTAAATGATGAAGATACAAATGCTAAGCTAATTCTAAATAGATTCTAACCTAAAAGATCCAAACCCTAATTATTTAAACAACCTAAATGGATGCATTATGTGATCATGGAAACCATTAATGGAAGCTTAAAGCTAACTAAATGCAATTAAAATGAACTAAAATATGCTAAATGTGTGCTAAATATGAGTGTGATTATGAGTGATTTCAATAGCACAAGTTTGATTTTGAAAGATGGATCCCTATTCAATAGAGGCAAGCTCTATTTATAGAATAGGTAAAAAGAGATCAATGGATGAGATCAAAAAGATCAATCAACGGTCAAGAATGAAAGAAAGAAGAGGCATGGATCATGGATTCTCATCAATGAGTGAGAATGCAAGATGAGATTTAATCAAGGGTTAACATTCCTTCAAACAAACACACTTTCAACTTGTCCAAGAGGTCACAAGTTAACTTGCACAATAGGTCACAAATTAACTTGCTCAAGAAGCTAAGTTTGTTGAGAAAAAAGAATATTCCCTTTTTTCAAACTAGTGAGGAAAGAGAATATTCTTTGGAATATTTTCATGGGTGAAGGAAAAAGGATAATTTAGTTAATTAAAACTAAATTAAATTATGCAAAAGGGATGGGAATGTTCCTTTTGGAAGAAATGTGCAAATGAGGAATATTCCCTTGCAAGTGGGGGGAATTAGATTTAATTGATAATTAAATAATATTAATTATACAATTAGGGGATTTAGAAGAATTAGAGGATGTCCATTAAATAAAATGATTTAATGAATGGGGGAAAGGTGGAATGATATTTAATTAATATTTAACTTAGGGTTATTTAATTAAATAAGAAGATTTAGGGATTTAAATTAAATAACTTGATGTATTTAATTTAATAGGACAAAATGTTAGCATGAAAAGGGGCGAATTAACCTGATTTGATAAATTAGGTTAATAGGTGAAAATGATGTCATTAATTAATTAACTAGGCTAATTTAATTAATTAAGCAAAAATATGATGGGTTTCAAGAGGAAATGATGTTAGTATACTTGATTCGAGTGTATGATATTGTTTAGGACATTTTTTAGTGTCTACACCTTCAAACATAGGTCCTAAAAGTGACCTTTCCACCTTAGGCCTTAGATTTTCCTCAAAATTTTATATTTCCAACTTTGGGTTGGACCGAAAAATGGAATTAAATAGAAAATATAATTTAAAGATTTTATTTAATGTAGTCCCTTTTTCCACATTCCAAAGAATAGGGTATTGTTGACGAGTGTTTTGACACACTCTCAACATAGATGCAAATTTAGATGAACTTACCTATCTCTTGAAAGGAAAACAAATCTTTGCATGAAGATGCTTGCTCAAAGGTTTTGGTTGTAAGGGCTTGACTATTTGGTTCACTTAGTTTTTCATCATTTTGTTGTTTTCACAAAGGGATTGACATGGTTGTATTTTGGAATCTACACTTTGGGGGTTAGGTCTTGATGATAAGCAGTTTAAAATGATCCAAAACCTTGAAATTGGGTTTCACTTATCTTAAATTTGATACATAATGAGTTTCAAAAACCATGTAAGATATACATTTTTTAATGTTTTTGGCTATTACTTTTCCTTATTATAAATTTTTTATAGAAGAAATATCAAAAGAGAGGGGAAAGAATAATAATACTAACTTTCAAAACTATGCTAGAATGATAACATGTATTAATGAATCAATCTAATAAACTAACTAAACTTAGCTTAACTAGATTACATCATAGCACTGTAAAGCTAGTGCAATCTTCTAAGAAATTTGAATCACTTGAAATCATAAAATTTCAATAAAGAACCCAATTTTGGTGTATATCTAACTAATATTTCACCTTGAACACCCCAAAATCATAGATCAACACACATGTATGCACATTCATCACATCAAATTCACTAAGGAAAGAAAAATTATTATAGAAGATCCATAAAATCATACCAAAAAATTCTCCCCCTTTGTCAAAGCATAATGAGTTGCCTTTTAAAGGAGAAGAAACCAATATTTAAACAAAATCAACGATCAAGATTAATCTAGCATGTACCTTTCAAATTGACATGCATTTTATTTTCCATCCATACTATTTCTCTTTATTTTCATTCTTGAAAAAGATAAGACTTCTAAAATTAAAACTCCAATTTGCTTGTTCCTCTCCTCCACCGTTAACTGCTGAAACTTCTAATTAAACTCCTCTTTTCGCTCATTTTTAGTTTTCTCCTTTACATGACATAACATTTCATTTTAGACTTTTGCCAAGTGTCTCCAACTCTAGGTCTTTCTCTTACTTGTAAGTACAATAAGTGCCTAAGAATGTCCTTTTGATAAAATAACTCCATATTTATATATTTTTGCTAAATTCGTATGTCATCTTTGTCAACTCTTCCAACCATGATCGAATGTCTCCTTGAATGATTAGTCTAGCATGTATGGTTCAAATTGACATGCATTTTATTTTCCATCTATACCATCCCTCTTTATTTATATGTTTGAAAAAGCTAAGACTTCTAAAATTAGAACTCCAATTTGCATGTTCGTCTCCTCCACTATTAAATGCTCAAAATTCTAATTAAACTCCTTGACTTTCAGTTTATTTTTAGTTTTCTCCTTTACATGAGCCATAAAACATTTCATTTTAGACTTTTACCAAGTGTCACTAACTCTAGGTCTTCCTCTCACTCATAAGTACAATAAGTGCATAAGAATGTCCTTTTGATAAAAGAAATCCATATTTAAATATTTTCTTCCATGTGTACACTATCTTTGTGAACTCATTCAACAATGATCAAATGTTTCTCAAAATCATCTTCTTGTGTCATACACATAAAAATAGGTACATTGATCCGCTCAACAATATCACTAAAAGATACCTGCAAATCATGAAAAAATATAATTATTCATTAAAAAATAATAAATTCCTTTTAAAATTACAGAATTTTGAATATTTTCAAATTTTGTGCATTTTCAATCTTTTTGAAGAAAAAAACTTTGTCATGAAAGCTCAGAAACTGACAATTTTAAATCCAATAAGCAATGTGAAACCAAGTTGAAACCCAAATAGTGAACCTAAAATCCATTTGTAACATTGGAGCACTTAAAACTTAATGTTTTTACGTGGGGGTGGTGGGGGGGTGAGTGAAGGTCAGAAGGAACTAGGAAATGCTCCTGGTGCAAGGTTAAGTTAGGTGCCTGCTGGTCAATGGGGCACGGGAGTCATGGGGGCACGTGTATTTGGAACTTAAAATTTCCATGTTTGCATTTATGCTCAGTCTCTGCTTTGCTTGTTGGGTGTGAAACCTAAGTAGGGACTTGGACATGGAAGCTCCAAGGTTGGGCCCACTTCCCCTATGGAGATTAAGAGAAAACTCCCCTTCCAAACCAGATATTGGAGTGTGGTAGGAAACGACTCCTAATGTGTTTGAAACATTACAAGCTGTCATTGATGAAGAACATATAGTCTAGGAGAAGTCCAATCAGTGGGATCTGAAAATATACCTACTCTATAAACCTATACATTTCCACAATGTTGCATAATTGATACATATAATGATATAGGGATAATGTAACCAAAAAGAGACAATGCTGTGATAAAACACAAAGAATACTGTCAAAATTGGTTTTTTGGGATCATAATAATCAGTTATATCTGTTGGTTTCAGTTACCATCAATCAACCATATCTTCCTTGGTTTTGATACTAAATACAATTGAACCAACCGACCATATTAAAACCACTTGATAATGAAAAGGAAATAAGTGATCTTGTCCATCTCCTTAATTTTTCTTAACAAGTTAATATAATAGTTAGATAGGGTTCACCATATAAACTTATTTAAAGTGAAATTTTGAATACATCAAAAGAATACCATCATACCACAGATCATTATTCCAACAAAATGATTTCCTCAAAATTTTAAAGATAACCACGTAGAAAAATAGTGGCCAGTTAGATAAAAAAAACATCCATCAAGAATTCCGAAAACTCAGCTTTGAGAACCATCATTAAGTTCCCTTTAATATCCAATATGTCACCCTTTAAGAGCTATTACCATCTCCAAATATCTAATATTTTGATCTTTATCCCAAGTCTATATTTCTTTTTGTCATTTTACAAATTCAATCTTTTTAACAATTTGACAGGTTTATTCTTCCTTTTTGTTCAACATTGTGGCTAAAGTCAATGTTTGGCTCACAATCTAGGACTAAGGCAATAATCTTCTGAATGCTTCCATGTACATGTTCTCCTTGTAAAAGGAACACTCGATTCCTTATATCAAGATGCATTATGCTATCCATATCATGAGGCAACTGACTCATAGATAACACTCCAGACTTTGTGCATTGGGTAGGGAAGAGCCAGTTTTCATGTTTCTCATGCAAACCTTGCAAATAATCTATAGTCATTCTATTTTATTCTGCTCATTTTTCACAACTGTAGGTGCCTGTGGCATGTGACTATATTGAGATGATTCAACATAGAAAGCATCCAATACATTGAGATGATTAGGCCCAATGTTTTGCCACTTAGAAATAGGTTCATTAGCAATTTCTACATGGTCACATAATTCAAATGTCTCAATGGCAACCCTTTGAAGAAATTTGTGCTTCCCAACACTAATGTTACCCTCACCACAAAGAGTAAGTTTATTTCTTTGTCGTGTTTTCTCAGCACCTAGACAATTCCTTCTTTCATCTCTTTATCAATGTTCTCCTTGATGTAAGAAGCTATCCTCTCTCCAAGGTTCTTATGGATGATCCCAATTGAATGTTTTGGTTCTTGTGCAATTCATACCCTTCTTTATTTCTTTTCTTTTTATGCA
The DNA here is from genome assembly GCA_007258455.2 of Sequoia sempervirens. Classification (NCBI taxonomy): domain Eukaryota; kingdom Viridiplantae; phylum Streptophyta; class Pinopsida; order Cupressales; family Cupressaceae; genus Sequoia; species Sequoia sempervirens. The sequence goes on from VDFB02086081.1 coordinate 245,991,903, forward strand.
ATGCTTGGTCTGTAATTATTCAGTCTCCTTGCTCTCTACTTCATTCTGATGATGGATCACGGAATGTGATCCGGAGTACTGATACAAAATAAATTTACACAATCAAATCCAGAAACTTTACAGCTAATCTTTTCACTACCACGTACAATGAACTAGTGGCAGTACAAGTACTTAAGATAGGCATATCGATGATGCCCTTGTTCAATAACTTCTACATATTTCTACTTCTCTTGGATGGTGGTTCAGTAGCATTTTGGATGGTGGTTCAGTAGCATTTTGTATTACTTTTGTGTCACATCCACTAAATATCACTATACCACAGATATAATCTATGTTTGCATAGTTTAGAATCTCTTAGTAGAATCTGCTGAAGCGACAGAGTATAGGTTTGATCTTTATAGTCCATATTAGATGTTTTATGTGTTAGTTAAAATGATCGAATGCATACTACCTCCTAGCTTGCCGTAGTCTTGAACCCAGGTTTTAATCTAGACTTTTGTTTCAATCTCTCCCTTAAAATAAAATACAAATGTTAGGATGCTTCCCCATCTTAGACCATTAATCTTTCAGGAAAGTCATTCCAAAAATTAAAGATGTAAAACACACATTCAGATACATCTTGCCTCTGAATTTGATGGAACATTAAATTTGAGAATCCCAAGCATAGGATAGGAATATTGGTTCTAAGGAAGTAGTTAGAAAATTGTTTTCTCATGGACGGCATCAGGCAAATTCACCATCAGCAATTCACCACTAGCAATTCATCTCCACCAATTCACCACCACCAATTCACTCCGAACAATTCACCGTCAACAATTCATTGCTGTGATATATTCATCACATATACAATTCACCACCAGCAATTCATTGCCGTGTTATATTCACCGCGTATACCTTTTTTATGCATTCAACAAAGCCTCTGTACTTTTTCTTTTTTGGGTGCTCTTGGTCACTTAAATATTGAAAAATGTATACGTGGTAAATATACCACTAAGATGAATTGCTGGTGGTGAATTGTATACGCGATGAATATGTCACAGTGATGAATTGCTGATGGTGATTTGTTGGAAGTGAATTGTTGACAGTGAATTTTCTTAAAGCCCTCATGAATATGTATGCTTGCATTGGTTATCAATCATTAAGAAACCCCATAAATGGGTTCAGTGTTTGAACTGCTGCCATAGAATTTGATGGTGGATAAGGGAGAAGCAATTCTAGATCTATGCATTCTATGGTTTCTGCTACAAGTTCTTCTGCTAATTCACTGTGATGATTATCCATCAATGCTTTGTTCACCACAATAATAAGGGGTTGATTCACACATAGAGTTTCAAATATGCTACTTGACCCAAGGCTGCAGATTGTAGAAACCCTGCAATGTTCAGTGAAAATGTGAAGTAATCAACTTTTAGTCCTCCATTTTCCCCTGATGGCTTTTTTGGGAAATATATGCCAAGACCCAGTTGTACAAGTAAATTGGTAAACCCCCTTACTGACTAAGGCTTATTTGTATTGGGTAGAATCAACTGTCTTTACAAGAGAATCGAAGGAAGTAGTGGCGACTGTCATAAACATGATTCTCTCCCTTTCTCTGGTTGAATCCAATCCATTCGTACAATTAGATTGGATTTTTGAGATCGCGATAAGATTTCTGGAGCCATTTAGGTAAAAATATGGGTTGTGCGCAAATAGTTGTTTTTCAGGTGTAGACAAGAAACAGAGTTATGTCCTATTCTTTGTCGAGTCTGAAGGCTTCTAAGGAACTCGGGACCACCTCCTCTTTACATTCGTGGGAGTTTGAAAAGTGTGGGGACTTAAAGGGTGCTGCGAGCCTTTGTGGTCCCAAGATCTAAATTACTGATTTTATTTTTTAATTGTGGGTCTTGGATGTCAGGTCAAATTCAGGACCTAGAATCTAGGTTCCAAGTTCCTTTCAAGACTCAACTCTTATTAAGAATCATGAAGCTTAATTTTCAAGTGGCAAGTTTCGGATTGGATTATAGAGTCCGGAGCAAGGTGCAATGCTAGACCCAAAACTTAAATTAATGTATTTGACTTTTTCTAAAATTTTAAAATTTTAAAATTCAATTATTTTTAATTTTTAAATTTTATTATGAAAATTAATTATTCATCAAAGCTTATAAAACTTGTGAAAAATTTCAAAGACGTCTAAATTTATATGCTTTACAAAACCAAAATATTATGTCATTATTATTTTGAATTTTGAGATCAAGATACACAAAACCTTGACATTTAAAACCTAAAAATAGGAAACCCTAAATTCTCCTCTAACAAATCAAGAATGACAACATAAGGACTGACATGTAAAGGGATCACATAAAACCCCAGGTTGACTAAGGTGACTAGAAGCATAAAGGACTTTGGAACCATAACAAGTGTTGAAACTTCTCTCGTTTTCTAAGACCAAAACAAGTGTTGTAGCTTATCAAGATCCCGAAATTGAGATGGGTTCTAGGGTTTGCTAGGAACTTAGAGTTTAGTAACATGACAAAACTTACTAAAATACACAAAAATAACTAAGAAGGAAAAAATGAAAGAGGTTAACATTACTCGAAATGAAAAATGATAAGAACAAGAGGAAATGATGATGAATGGATGGGGTCCCTAGCTTCATCAATTCAAAAAGGTGGTATGTGTATGCAAGGTATAACATGTATGAATAAAAAATGGTATTAGTACTTGAAATACTCTAAGGGGTGTGACAATATTAAATTTTCCTCTATTTGAAAGATCATCCTTCATGTTACCCTAAGGTGTAAAATGTGATCCCATTGAGTTTGATGTCATATATAAGGATATTGAGTATAATGTGATCTTGGGATGACATTGGATTCATAAGATGAAGTCCATCCTATCCAACTTCTTTTACTAACTTTATATTTGTCATTTATGATCGGTGTATCTTGCTAAGGAGGATCCTAATCCTCTTAAAATCTCTAAAGCATGATGAGCTGAGAAGAAAATAGGATTTACCCATGCCCTTGAGGATTTAAAAAAGAAAAAACTAGACACTTCTATAAATAAAATTTCATCCAAGGATGAGAAAGAAACAAAAAATTGAAGATAAAAAAGTAAAAACATCTCAAACACATAAAGGAAAAGTAATTGACATAGCTGCCACTATTTTTGTGAGAACCATAACTGAGATAGCTACCTTGTTAGAATAGGATCATCCCTTTGGATTCTATTTTTCACCCTTTCTTGGTGTGAACTTATGTAGCCATAGGTTTAGTTTTAATCACATGGGACTCTAGATATTTGATTCTCTATAACTTTAGATATTAGAGATCCATGTTTCAATGAAACTAGTAAACTATTTGTATTCATAGATGATATTTAAATATATTCTAAGAATGGAGAGGAGCATACACAACATTTGCAAATGATACATTAATAACTATTTTGTGGTGATTATGGGATTCATCTTTAGAAGGTTTCAAAGGTGTTCTTATGCAAGAAAAATATGTGTTAGCATATCGATCTCATCAGGTGAAGCCTTATGAGGTGAATTATGCACTAAATTAAAAAAGTATAAATTGGAGTAGTATCTGTCAAAGGTTTATTAACATTCAAAATTTCTATTTGTTTAATATTAACCTATTTCCTACAAAATTATACACAATCTTGATTACATACAATCATACATACATTAGTTTACTACATCAAAATTTAAACCCTAAAATATTAGAAACCTTAAACTTATATTTATACAAAACTTTCAATAAAATATCAATACTTATTAACCCCATAACCTTGAACCTTGCCAATTAACAAAATTATATTAAAAATGAGTTAACCCTAACTAGAGATGGTGGAAATGACACTATGGAGGGAGGAGGTAGAAATAGGTGGTGGGTGGGGATCATAGATGTGGGTATCTATTCTAAGAGGCCCTCCAAAAGTTATTCTCACCATGTGAATTTAAGTTAAAATAATCTTGCATAACTTAAAACAAATAAATATATTTATGAAATACATACTCATTATGAAATAAGTACACATTTATAAGGGGTACTTATTTAGGCATGAGATCCCAAAGCATACCAAGTGCCTATTTGTCGCAATTACATTTTTAGGCTTAATACCTTGCTCCTAAATAGGTACTCATTTTTTATGAAATAGATACCTATTCCTATCAATATTTTTTCAAGTTCTATACTTCCACTAAAAGTGGACCCATTAGATTGCATTTACCCAAAAGTCCTAATTTTTCTATTATCACTAGACATGGTTAGGTGACTATCCAAGGGGCCTCATCATCCTCTCAACAACCTACCCATTATAATCTCCTTGATCACCTTAGAAAGACAACAACTCAAATCTCCATATTAGATATTCTAACAACTTCTTCAAACCATAAGGAGATTATGGATCGAGCCTTAAAAGAGTCTAGAGTCCCAAATAATATTAATCCTGACCAATTCCAAGAAATCACCAAACATCTATCCTCACCATACTATCTTTCGTTCACAAAAAATGACTTTCCAAATAATTATCTATCATGCACTAAAGCCCTCCATATTAGAGCCATTCTCCATAAGCATAAAATAAAGTGAGTTCTCATAAATGGTGTATCTGGATTGAATCTTTGTACATTAAGATTAATAAGATGATTAATATATTCTAGGGAGGAAATGGATCCCCAAAACTATATCACTATCATGGCCGATGACAATACTAAAAATAAATCAAAAGGTACCATAAAACTACCCATCCAAGTTGGTCTAGTAACAATGGATACCCTATTTTTATGTCTTATACCTTAATCTCGGTTATAATCTTCTTCTTTGCCACCCATGTATACATGATGTGAAGTTTGTTACTTCCACCTATCACTAGTGTATCAAATTCCCTCATAATGGTATTGAAGTCACTATCCTTTCTAATCCCTAACCCTTCCAATACTATAAATTGTTGGAAGGCGCCTTTAATCATTCCCATCATTGTCAAGGAAATGATGTTGCTTCCTCATCGTCTTACATTGATCCTACCATAATTGCATCCCCCCAATCTTGATATCATGGTTAATATCATTAGAAAAGATGTGGAGAGTATGAGCTACAAAATTAATTTGATGCGAGATACTTCCACTTTCTCCAAAATTGCATGGCTAATATCAACCTCTCAACACAATAGCACTAGTCTCTATCCAATGTGGTAATACAAGATTTCAAAATTTGGGACTCCTAGAGAGTGAGACCATTGAGAGAGACATCACTTCATGGATAGAAAAGGTGAATGAATAATAGAAACCTTCATTCTTTTTGGACATGTATTCAAATTCCCTACACGTCTAAAATAATATGGGATATAAAGGAAATGGTCTTGGATTGCATGAACAAGTTATTGTTGAACCAATGCTTCCTCAAAATAATCCTTGCCACCAAGAGATAGGAAAAAATTCCCTTGAGTATATGGTCTTTGATATCAAATTAATCATCATAGAATTAGCCAAGGCCTTTCCCATTCTTGAAAGCACTAATGGAGGTACTAAAAAGACTCCTTCTCACATATTTTTGATATATTCTAAGACATGCACATTTGTAAAATTTTATTTGATCCATCCACCCCCATCAACCTTCCACTTTTAAATCCTAAGCTTATCAATTGGGACCAATAAGGCTCTCCACCTCTCAACACATTCCAAAATGATGAGGCCAATATAGAGCTCATTGGACTCTATGACACCATCCTAATAGGAGATCATAAATTTAGATTTGGAAATGAATTAAATGTCAATGCTTATTTTAAGGAGCATAAAGTGGTAGAGTCACTAATAGGATCAATCTCCCAAGATCACTTATAAAACCAAAGATTACCTTCTATGAGGAATCAACATGAGAAATTGATTAATTATGGTGTAAAATGGATTATGATTAAAATGTTGGGAAAATTTGACTCAACCTTGCAATTACATAAGGTACTATTGATACACCAGCGATCGAGGGGGGAGGGGGTTCCCACCCGTGAGGGGTCTGGGGGTTGTGCACCCCAATGGGGGCTTGAGGATAGTGTCCCCAAAAGGTAAATTTTATTTATATTTTATTATTGTAAATCTAGACCATTCATCATTAGGTCTTCAATCTTATAGTTGATATTTTTTTGGCTTGACTTGACCTATAAGACAACCCTATTTTATGAGGGTGTTGTATTATAGCCTTGAATTGTGATGTATTATGAGAGTTAGATAGTGGTCATGTTACCTTTGGATTTCTAGTTGATGATACTCTTGTGAGAATCTTTCTTTGCAAGTATATTACAATCTTTGTGATTTCTAAATAATATATTGGTCAGATTTTGGAGTATGGGGTTTTTCTCTCGAAAGGGTTTTCCCCACGTAAAAAATTGTGTTGTGGTATACATTGTATTTACATTTATTTTTGTTTAAGTTTCTATAACTATTGAAAATATTTGTAAAGTTTTGCATTATCCTCCTCTCAAGATTAGTGTAGGAAGTTGTTTCGCTACCTTAGCTTCCTTACATAAAATCCCATTTATAAATGTACATATATGATGCCTTACTTATAAAGGAAAGATTGAGAGATATGATTAACTAGGATGATGATAAGTGCCTTAATCCTATGCAATGCGACAACTAGGGGATAATATCATTAACATAGGATGTGGAAAGTATGAGCTACACAATTAATTTCATGTGGGATATACTACACTTTGTCCAAAATCACATGGTCAATGTCAACCTCTCAATACAATAACACTAGTCAAATTATATTTTAGGCGATGTCAATAATTTCAGCTTTGGTGACTCCTAGAGAGTGAGACTATTTTAGGTGATGTCACTTCATGGCTATGCAAGGGAAATGAAGAGAAAGCACTTTAATTCTTTGTTAAAATGTATTAAAATTCCCTACACATTTTCAATAATATAGACTATAAATGAAAGGGTCTTGGATTGCATGAACAAGGTATCCTTGAACTAGTACTTCCTCAAAATAATCCTTGTTAAGAACACAAGTCCCTAGATTCTATGGCCTCTAATATCAGAATTAATCCTCATAAAATTAGCGAAGGCATTTCCCACTGTTGAAAGTACTAATGGAGGTACTTACAAAGACTGCCCACATATTTATGATATATTCTAGGACATACACATTTGTACCATTTCATCAAATCCATCCACCCACATCAACCTTCCATTTTCCATACTAATATTATTAATTGGGACCAACAAGGATCTCCACCTCCCAACACATTCCATAATGATGAGGCCAATGTAGAGCTCATGGTACTTTGTGATGACATCCCAATAGAAGATTGTAAAAGTAGAATTGGATATAAATTAAACATCAATGCTTATTTCAAGGAGTAGGAATTGTTAGAGTCACCAATGGAATCAAGCTCCTAAGATCACCCACAACACCAAATATTTCCTTCCACGAGAGAGTAATAAGAGAAATAATTGCTTGATTATGGTGTAAAATAGATTATGATTAAAATCTCATTTACAAATGTACATATGATGCCTTGCTTATATATGAAAGGTTGAGAGATAGAACTAACTAGGATGATGAAAAGTGTCTTAATCCTATGTCATGTGACATCTAGGGGACAAGATCATTAGAAAAGTATGTGGAGAGTAAGAGATACACAATAAATTTTATGTGGGATAACTCATTACAAAATTTAGAAAAATTGAACATTACCAATGTTATTCTTTCCCCCTTTGTTGTTGCAATATTTATTTCATCATCATCTACTACAACATATCCTCTTCATTCATCCTATATTTTCAATGCTACAATTGTATTTTCATCTTCTAGTACCTTTAGATCCTTGAAAGGACACTCAAAAAATTTTGCACCATCATTCTCATCTTCAACTTTTGTTGCAATATCTTATTCACCACTCTCTTCTACAACATATTCAACTCCTTCCTTGGTGTTGTCATAATAGTGGTTTACAATTCCTGAGAGGAACAAATTTTAGCTGAAATCACATATTTTTAGAAAATATAATGATTTAATCCTTAAAAATTTCCATTTTAAGGATTCCAATTGAAGAGGGTTTGATCAAATCACCTTAGATCAAACCCCCTTAGATAGAACCTCGCTAGTTTTAAACCATACCTATAAATGTGTCTCCTTTACACCTATCAAAATGCTGATAAAAAATCACTTTTGATTTAGATTTTGGGGAATCAAATGAATTCATTTAAAATTTATTTCAAATGATTATGGTATTCTTCAGAACAAGCTATCCAATGAATATAATTTTAATATGTTTTGGTTTTGTTATGTATTTGTTTTTTAAGTTTTATTAAACATAGGTTTTTCATCGAAAATGAATTTATTTGTCCTTCACATGTGGAAAAATAGAAGATTATCAAAAAAAAAAATTGAAAAATATGAGTGCACTAGATATTGAAGTCCTGATCCAACATACAAAATAAAAAATAAAATTGATACATACAAAAAATGTTACGTGTTATACGGTCGCGCTATGTTTTAATTGTAATTGGCTTGACTTTGAAACTTGATTAAAGAAAAAATATTCAATAAAAAACTATCTAAACCAAGTGGAAGCACTAGATATCAGAGTTACAAACTAAATTTGAAAGAATTAGAATTTATCCTATGGAAAAAATTTATGTTTTTATATCAAAGGCCACTTTTTAAATGTTGTTTCTAAAACTAATTTTTGTGGGAGATGGAAAAAAGAAGTAATTTTGATTCCAAAAATTTTGAAAAAATATTTTAGAATCTATAGACAAAATTTGATGAGACTCTAGTTTGCACCATCTTCAAATTTCAAGGCTTAGCCGCTTATAGGTGCCTGAATGTGAAGATTTAGTTAAAAATAATAATTTCAGTGTCTAGTTTGGCCAAAAATTGTAAACCACTATTATGGGATCACCCTCCAAGTCATGCATGCCTTTGATAAGACATGCTAATGCAAATCCATCATATTATTCATCTTCTTTAGTACATATAGGTTCATTTACACAAAAACCTTTATCAAAAAAAGAATGGGACTCAACCTTAACCATCTTTCCCTCTTCTCTTCTCTTTTCCAGATTTATTCTACTCTCTCAAAATTTGGAGTGTCTTCTACATCTTGTTGATCTCAGCTCTGAATCTTCTTTCTCTCCATAATAGGAATTAAATTCCCAAAAATCATCCCAAAACAAACCCCATACTCTTCCTGATTTCCATCTTTAGCCACATGTACAATCTACAACTTCTATAATCTACACATGCCCACTTACAATTTTAACATAAAAAAACATTGAAAAGTTATGCCCTCTATAGTTATAGGTTCTTCTCACATTTTCAATAAAACATACACTCAACCACAACTACAACTATATCCAATAAATATTTTGGAAGATATACCTCTCATAACCCCCTCTACCCACTTTCACAGTGTGGAGGAAATTTGTACACCTTCTATCTAGATTTCATCTTTGTTGGAGGAAAACCAACACAACCTCACCCTTCAAGTTCTTTGTAGTTACAAGAATCCTTCCTACCTACAAAATAAATCTCACACACAACTCTTATGGTTTCTCATGTATTTAATTTCCACCTTAGCCCTAACAATTGCAAGACTCTTTTGCACACTTGTAATAACATCTTAAGACTATTTGGCATCCCTCACCACTTCAAACCCTTCAAAACCTCACACACATTTCCTACCTCAACACACCTCCCAGTACGAACCTTGATTTGATACAATTTCATGTAGTCATGAATAGGAGGATAGCCTAAATACACTTATACACAAATGAAAATAATATTCTTTATTTTCTTATCAAAATTTCACTACAATAGGGGTTTTCAAACAACATCATTAACCAATTATAGGTTCAACCTTGTAAAGGAGGGGATTCACTACCCACAAGATGATGGGGTCCTAAGGAGAGAATAACCCTCAATTACCTCAAGGATCAAATCTTGGGTGACAAGATAACAAATGAAGAATATATGCACAAATTAATCAAATAAGCACTAAACTACTAATGACAAGAATAATGAGATCACTTAATTACAGGAACAAGTGAAAAAATTAAAATCTCTAATATACAGAAACATAAAGTGCTTAAACTATAGATTTTACCCCCAAGAGGATTAGCCCTCGACCATAGACAACAACACACCATGGGGATGTCTATGCCCCACACTGTAGTCTCTAGTAAAACAAAGAATAAAATTCTTGAATCTAAAATTTCCAACTTATTAAACTTGTACATTTGCACATACACAGAACAAGAAAAATGTTGGGGGTTGTTTCGGGGCTTGCCTCAATCAAACCCCCATTTTGGTGTTTCCACCTCTATGGACAACCAAATAGATAGAGATAGATAAAATGAATAAAGTAAAATATGTATGATAGAAAAAAACCTCGCAAAGGAGGAGAAGCCCTATCATGAATAAGATAGACATGTGATAGAAACAAACCTTGCAAGGAAGAGAACCTTTATCATGAATAAAATAGATGATATAAAATAGAAAAGATAAGATAACAAGAGAATTACTAACATCCCATGCATCCCCTCTTAGACAGATGATGTGATAGCAATGCATGCAAGAGAAGCCTTGACTATTGCTTGAGGAAGAAATCTAGTAGAGCTTCACTATGAAAGTGATAGAGCAAGAAGAAGTGAGAAAGGATGCAAGAAGATGAAGAGAATAATGAGATCAAGTGAGAATGAATGAGAACGAGAGGGAAAAATGAGGTTTTGTGAGGCTGCATGGGAAAGAAGAGTCATTACACATGCTTCCTTTCTATTATGACACGTTTCATAGGAAAAGGATATGAAATATTCACGTTTGAATCTCAAAAAGTTCAAGGATGCTAGCGTGTTGTGCAAGTGTTCTACTCAGAACTTTGCAAGAATTAGGCATCTAGGGTGTTAGTGCTTCATTATTATTTCCCATGAAGTTAGAATTGTGAAATTCCAACTCATAGGTTTTTTTCATAAATGCAATAGGCCTAATGCGTAAGTGTGAAATTGCCACTGGGTGTAATTTTATGGTCCACTAAATTGCACCTTTTGCTCAAAGGTACAATTTTGAACATTTGAGCAAAAGGGCATCCAAGAAAATCACATTTTTCTTGGATGTCATTTTTCTCAAAGGTGTTGGAAGTTTCTATGCATAAAATTGGGATGGGTAGGTGCCCTTCCAAATGATATTTTGTCCCTCTTCAAATCATGGCCCTTATTAAAAACTAAATTGATGTATTTGTGTATATGGCTAATTAGCCCATCCATTCTTATATGTGAGCTCTAGAAAGAGTGGAACAATAGAATAATCCTTTCAAAACAAGGTGGAGGCAACCATAGCTAAGGTTGTGAATATGTGCGAACCCCAGCCTTGGTACCTGCAAAACAACAAGAATAAACAAGTTAGACAAGTGATTGCAAGCCAAAACAAGGATTCCCCATGAAATCCATTTGCAATCTCAAACTAGGAAAGAAAATAGTGAAGAACACAATGAAATAGATAAAAATCCTAATTAGATGTGCAAACTCATAATCCCATGGGGGAATTGGTGCCAATTTGATGTGAAAATTGGCCCTTTCCCAATTCCTAAGATGAAAACTTCGAATGTTGAAGAGATTGATCCACTTTGTTATGAAGAATGAAGACTCCAAGCCAAAATCTGCAAAACCTAGCTATGACTCAATGATAATGGATGAAATTCAAGAGATATTTGAGCATGGTAACTTTGCTTGGATTGTGGATGGATCAAATGAAGGATGAACATTTTATTTATAGAATTTCAAGATGGATGAATGTCCAAATTTGAGCAATGTGGGACTAACATTCATCCAATGATATGATGCCATTTGTCAAGCTATGAATGGATGATGGATGTGCAAGATTTGGGGTTTGTGCCAATAAATGCATAATTTTGAATTTCAAATTTGTTGAAATGACATGTAAGAGGGAAGGGAAAATGCAATAAATGCCACTTGGCTCAAGGCAAAGGAAATGTAAGATGAATTTATTGCCTTGTTGGATGTACATGTTGACTTGGAATTTTTGAATTCAAATTGAGAGAATATTCCAAAAGATTCCATGTGAGGAAAAAAGGGATTTAATAAATACATTAGATCTATTTTCATGTGCAACTTGCATTATCTAGAGGATGTGACATGAGATTAGATTAAATTAATCAAGGGTTAATTAATTTAATGAGAGAAGTTAGATGATGTGACTTATTTGATTTAGATTTATGGATTTATTTAAATCAGATAAGAGAGGAATATGACAAGAGATTAATTAAATAAGGATTTTGATTTATTTAATTAAAAGGGATGGTGTTAGATTAAATTGAATAAGGTTTTAATTTATTTAATTTAATGGATAGACTTTAGAGATTTAATCAAATAAATTGATTAAATAGGGATAATTAGATCAGATGGATTGATTTAATTAACAAGAGAGTGACTTAATTAGACAAAATGATTTATTTAATTAAGGGATGAAAGTTGATGAATTTAATCAGATAGGGGAATTTGATTAAATGGTTAGACCGAGGGATGATTCCAGAAGAAACGATGTTAGTGAGTCAGGATTAGTTGCACAATGCTAATCAGTATATTTTACATGTCTACAGGTAGGTGCCCTTCCAAATGATATTTTGTCCCTCTTCAAATCATGGCCCTTATTAAAAAATAAATTGATGTATTTGTGTATATGGATAATTAGCCCATCCATTCTTATATGTGAGCTCTAGAAAGAGTGGAACAGGAGAATAATCCTTTCAAAACAAGGTGGAGGCAACCATAGCTAAGGTTGTGAATAGTAAGGTTTCAAGGCTAAATCCTTAGAAAGTGGAATTCACGGAATGGGATGCGAAGCTAAGAATTGGATGGTTTGGTCTCAATATCCCAAAATTTGGCAGTAAGGGTGTAGAGGGACAACAAGAACTTTGTGCCAAGGTAGTTTGGAGGTCTCCTGCTCAAACATGGGTCAAACTGAACTTTGATGGGGCATTTAGAGGGAATCTAGGAAAGTTAGGCACAAGCTACATAATTCATAATTTGGAAGGGGCTATAGTGGGCGAAATTTCAACCCCTCTTCTATATGGGATGAATAATTTAGCAAAACTACAGGCTATGATACAGGGGCTTTAGTTCTGTCAGAAACTAAGTCTTAGAAGTTTTAAAGTGGAAGGTGATTTGTCTTTGGTGATAAGCACTCTCAAGTCAGGAAAAATTTCAAATTGGAAGCTACGAGGGCTGGTGGAGAGAGTTGTTGAACTTTTGGGGAAGTTTGAACACTATGTGGTTAAACACACATACAAATAAGCCAATTTTAAAACAGATAAACTAGGAAATCTTAGTGCAGATGGGGTATGTAAGAAACAATATTATCCTGCTTTTATTAGGGCTTAATGGTTATCGCATGCAAATCCATGCAGTAAATCTTTGTGGCGGGGGTGGGGGGGTTGTTGGAGTTGGTTGCATAGGGGGTGTAGTCTAAGTAAATGGTCTAGAATCTTGTGCTTCAATGGCTGCCTAGCTCAACCTAGGCATTAGCTGGAATTTAGCACTACTAGTCCATTGTGTACGTGGTGTTCATTCATGCATTCTTGTGCTATGTCTGAGCCTCATCTATGGAGAGTTACATTGGGTTGACATGTGGCAAGCTAGCATCAAGTCATATACATGTGGCACCAAGGTGCTTTCCCTGGAGCCATACATGAGCCCTTGTTGCAATGTGTAGTAATGTTTAGACAAGACAAAAAAATGTTGGCATTAAATCTCACAAAGTTTTTTCTTCAACATGATGTTTAAGCACGTGGTACTCACTCCTTTCTCTAGTGCCACACTTGATCTTTGCTGCGGTGAGGAGTGTTGGGCTGACAAGTGCTAGTATTAGAGTTGATACATATACATGTGGTGCCTTGGCATTACTCTATGCACCATACCTGAGCCTATGTTGTGAGGTGATGCAACGGTGTGACAAGTGGGAGTATTGATTATGACTCATGTTATTTCCTTTTAGAGGAAATTTCCTAGCACATTTTGCTGGGCCCACCATTTTTGGTGGATTCCCATCCTTTAACCTAAAATTAATGGTGAAATAACATTGCAACTCTTTCACTTGAGTTGATTTGACATATGGAAATGATTAATTAGGGGGTCTTATTACTTAAGTTAGCTCAAGTGACTCAACACGTGGGCTAAGTCATGCGAGTTATGGAAAAGTATTTACTATGTGAGGCTCTTATCCCTATGAGAAGATTGAGAGATGATTTCATAGTCTGAAGTGCTACATGGATAGATTACAATCTTAACAAGCTTTTAATTGGAAAGCTTTGACACGAGTGAACTGGTCTTTAAAGGATGAACTTGGAGGCCAAGCATTTAACTTGCATGGAATATATTGAGGTCAACATAATTGACACCCCTATCAGGTTGATCAACTCTCAATGTCAAATGGATGTTCTGGGTGAAGTCATAGAGCTAAGTCTAAGGAATATCTTGCTTGAGAATGATTCTATCGCTTGACGTGGTGAAGTTGGTGTTGGGGCATTTGTTCCTAGTTGTGGATGAAGATACAAAGTGCATAAAAACATATTCTTTTGGTTTTTTGTAGTGTTATTGGATCTCTAGCTGCCAAAGAATGGGATTTTTCTAATAACAAGGAAGTTAGTGAAGCCATTTAAATTGTTGGGTGGCCTCGAGGAGGTAGTGAGTGCTACTCAGTTGGGAGTTAGAATTCCAAGGCCAAGACACTTGGGCCTGCTTAATGTATTGGGTGTGGTTGTTAAGCTCTACCCTTTCTTACTAGATGTTAAAGGTGTTGACTTGCTACTTCATTGAACACGAGTGCGGGAAGGGTTGAGGTTTTTGAAGAAATGGGTGCATATGGAACTAGTCCAAGATTTTGTCTTCGTTGGTGACTTGATAATCTATCTACAAGAGAATGGTTGAATAAGATTAAGTGACTTAATTATGGAATAATATTTTTCTGTTTTCCTTTGGCTTGTGAGGAAAATTTGTAAACTTATTTTGGCTGTGTGGCTAGTTTGTGATGTCCCCTTTTTTTATTATTGGCTCCCTTCTACATTGTGATGGAACCTGCAAAATTTTTATGTTCCATCTCAGGCCCTTGTTTTATTTGAATGTTAAGCTTACATCTGAGGGCTTATATTTATGCTTCATATCATTATTGAAGGGTTCTTGTATTAGCTTGGAGTCCTTTCATATAAAACCCTTGGCTCCGAGTACTTGAAGAACAATCTATTCCACTGTTGACTTCCTATTGCCTGTTGTCGGTCACTTAAGAACACCTTATGTCATTCACTATCATCGGGCAACTGGTCCCTCGCACCTAGGTTTGAATGTTTTAATTTTTATAAGGTTAAGTAAAGGGCCTTTTTTTCCTTTACATCCTTTGTAGTACTATTACTTAGAAGTTTTGAGTCCTTTATATCGTGTCATCCTAAGAGGGTCCCCTCCATTAGAACAACTTTTGAGCACATGCCTAAAGCTTTTCACTTAAGTTTTGTCAGCCTTTTATCCTTATCGCTTGTCGTTGATTACTTCTGAAGTATATGTTCTAAATTAGCGACGAGCGATGAAGCGATATTTCTTTGATATCGCTCACCGCAAGTAGCTCCTGGAGCTCTTAATTTGAATGTGTGATGAGCAATGTTATTTGTATTGTTGAGGGATCGCTTATCGCTAATGGCTTTTGAGCCTACAGTATTGTAATAGCGATAAGCAATTCCCTCTAACCTTATGATCTTATTCTTATCATGCATCATGGATATGTTATGAAATGATAGATTTCAATTCGCGATGAGTGATAGGATGGGTTTTCCATTTGCATCATGTATCGTGGATATGTTTTAAGCGCTAAGTTCCACATTAGCGATACGCGATACACAAATGTCACTATGAAGGTCTCTCATCGCTAATTGCTTGCAAATTGTATGAGGAAAATTAACGATGAGCGATGACCTAATATTTTTACTTTATCGCTCATCGTAGATCCATTCCAAGGATTAAGTTCCAAAACAAAAATGAGTGATGATATTCTCTGAAAGGTTTCTTTCGCTAATTTGAAGGGACCTTATGTTCAATGTCTTTTGTACCATTAATTTTCATTGCAGGTGTACGTGTCTCGATCTAGTCTCTTCACTATATCTCCCATCGCTAATAGGATCTGAGGTGCAAGGTGTGAATCAACGATGTGCAATGGAGATGAACATGATCAAAGGATGGGCCATAGATCCAAGGGAAAATATTTCATCGCTTGAAATACTTGCATTGCAGATGGAGCTGGGGTGATCCCACAATACTGGTTTACAATTTTTGGCCAAACTAGACACTGAAATAATTTTTTCTAACTAAATCTTCACTTTTGAGCACCTATAGCGGCTAAACCATGAGGAATTTTAAGATAATGCAAACTAGTGATTTGTGAAAAAATTTCTGTAGATTCTAAATATATTTTTTTCAAATTTTTGGAATCAAATTGCACTTCTTTTTCCATCTCCTTCGAAAACTAGTTTTTTTTAGTAAACAACATTTTTAAGGAGTGACACTCACCGTATAACATATGAATTTTTTTCCATGAAGGATAAAATTCTACCCTTTCAAATTTAGATTTGTAATTACACTAGTGCTTACAATTGGTTAGATAGTGTTTTATTGAATTTTCTCCTTAATCAAGTTTCAAAGTCAAACCAATTACAATTTAGACATAGGTGGACCTAGAACGTAACTTTTGTATGTATCAAATTTTTTTTTTGTTGACAAAGGACTCTCAAATATCCTGTGCACCTGCTACTTTTAATTTTTTGAGTAATCATGATTTTCCACATGTGCAATATAGAGCTCGATTTTCAGTGAAAACCCATGCTTATTGTAAAACTAAAAATACATAATAAAACCAAAACATATTAAAATTATATCTGACAGTCACCTCGAGGACCACCATCGCCCCAATGGGTCCTGGAAGTCTCCACCATTTTCATCCTCAACTTGAGCTTTGAAGGGAAAAATTCTGATGTTTTTATGTGCCAGAGAGTGTAAAGGTGGGAAAAGGGGGGTTTGCTTGAAGCAGGGGGGTTTGAGTGAACCCCCAGGGGTTCGTTTGAACCGGGGTTCATTCAAACCCCCTTTTCAAAAAGGGTTTCCTTTCTTTTCTTGGCGAGAATGGTGGGAAGTTCAGTGAATGGGTTCACTCGAACCTTGGTTCTAGTGAACCCTCTTTTGGTTCATTTGAACCCCTAAAATAATTTTTTTACCATGGGGTCATTTTTTTCAACTTTTCCTTCCTCACTCCAATTGTAAACCACTTTTGTGGGTTCATCGGCTAATCAAGAACAAGAATGAAGTACATCAGCTATAAGCGACTAGTGCTGAAAAGGGCAACGTGGTAGAATCTTGAGGACATCGCACAAAGTAAAAGGGAAAGTAGCGGGATGGATGGAGAACCATTGATTTGGCTTTAAAACAAGATGATCCAATGGATTGAATTTCAACATAGAAGCATTCTCATCACTGATTGTACCCTAAAATTTTGGGAGAGGCCAATGATGAGTGATGAAGTGTATGAGGGACTATTCTCTTCAAAATGTCGATCATATGTACTTCGCTGATATTAAGAGGAGCACAAACTAGGTTGGTGATGCATGTTGATTGTTAGATCACGTATCATTAATCAGGATTAAGGAAGGATGTGGCAGTATTTGAGGTGGTATCATTGCTTTCAAGGGACAAGATGCTAATTGTCGAAAAAATGATGCTTATGGTCACCATAGATGAAGTTTGAAATGCTTTAAGATCGACAAACTAGATTGAAAACCGAGCTGCTAAGTTATCAACTCGCTCATGTGAGGAGTTCTTGAATCATTAATTCCTGCATACTTCAAAACATATATTTAATGTAGATTGTTCGCTGTTCATCTTCACCATCTTTCTAAGTCTGTAGTGAATGTAAGGTGTAGGTCAGTGAAGAGTGCGAAGGTGTTAATTCTTTCTGAGTTGAATAGTGAATGATCTTCTCCCGGGTGAGTTAGTTGGCAATTGGGTTTTCTATTGATTGTGCTCTAATCTATTAGGATTTCCTTTTCTAAGATTGGTTCCAATTGTCTCAGTCTATAGGTGTTTTTCCTTGCAACTTTGATTTAGAGTCTTTTGAATTGTCAAGTTCTATTCGTTTTGGAGATGGGAAAGAAGGGTGTGCCAATTCAACATGAGAGGAGGTCTAGTCAGCTGAATGTGTTTGAGTGCTATGAGGATATGTTTTTAACTGAGCAATCAAACCAACCTTCCCCTGAGGTTTCAAAGGGTAAGTAGAGGGCTCGAGGGCATAAGAAGAAGGAAATTATGTAGAGTACATACAAATTGAGAAACATGACCATTCCTGAAGAGATGATAAAGCTTAAAGGAAAGGCACTGACTCAGCCAGTGAAAAAGGCCAGGAAAAAGAATAAGGGTCATAAAGCATGCCTGGAAAAACATAATTCTCCCATTGTGCTCTTTGATACTCCTTCGGATGCTGGGTTGATGCAAGAAGTTGGGTACACAAAAAACTCAAAAAGTGGAAATGTTTTTGCTGTTTTTCAGAATTTGTCACACTTGAACTGAAAATTTGAGGCACTTCCACGATGAATCTTAAAAAAAGTCAGTAATATGAAATTTTGAATTTTGAATCTAGTTTCCAAATATGTAAATTATTAAAATTCTAGGGTTGTAGGAAATTCTCGTGCATTAAAGATCCTTAAAGAGCAGACTTTAAAGTCCCGGCTTTTAATGGGTATCAGGACAGCATTAAAATAAAATTGACATAGTTTATGCAGGAAAGAGCTAACAAACATGGGGATTTAGTCTGGATTTTTTTGTAATTTTAGTTGAATATTTTTTTTAATTAATTTTTTTATTGGCCTTAATTGATGTTTTTTGAAATCAACGTGTACGGACGACATAATTGGACCTAAACAAAACATTTTTTGACTCTTTTTTTTTTCATTGTGTAGAGAATTGTCTGAAGTTTGGGACCATATAATTTTTTTACAAGAAACTCAACCAATACAAAGTTATTAAAAAACCAAAAAAACCTTATCTTTCAAATTTAAGGCCTAGTTTTCTTAGAAATTAATTAAAAAATAACAAACGTAATCCAATTTTAACAAAAATTATATATCTAGAAAGTAGACATTGTGTTCTCTAATGGGTTTTAATTTTATAGACTAATTCAGAAAAAAAGTTCATCATCTATGTTGTCAAAGTTGGACATTCTTGTTCAGTTTGCCTTAGTTTTTTAGTTACAGGTCAAAAGCTAAGGCTCGGATTGCCAAGCCTTTCCCAAGCCTAAAACCGGGGCTAGATTTGGTGTGGGAGATCAACTTTTAAATATATTACGTATGCATTATAAACCTTGTCTTAGCGTTATTCGTAAACCTTGTCGCGTTTCATATATATCGCATTTGTTTTAGCCGTTGCAGGCCTTAGCAGTCACGCGTATGAAATGCGTGCCGTTTTAAAATATAATGACGTGTGACGTTTCTATAATATTATTTTCTAATTTGAAAAATGCGGTAAAATACGATTTTCACAACATTCTTGCGATTATGAATGAAAGTGTCATTTTAGCGTTTTTATTACCAAGTTGTCTTGTGGGGCATATTCTATTCAAATTGTTGGAAGGTAAAGTGTAGTTAATTGTTTGAAGTGGAATCAAGTACATGAACTTTTTACAAGAAGATTTGGAAGAAGTGAATTTTTGGATGTACTCATGATGATTTTGTACTTCAGAGTTTATAGAAAAAATAATCTTCATAGTACATAGTTTTATTTGAATATTTGAAGGAGGTGGCAATTTTAAAATAGGTTTCTTGAATTATTATTTTTGTCATCAAAGAGGGTTTGGTAACCATGGGTGATAAGAAAAGACAAAGAAAAAGATGTAGGAAGGTAATGACACCTGAAGAAATTCAAGCAAATAAAGACAAGGAGGCAAAAAGACAAAGGGAAAGGAGAGAAATGATTCATCAAATGAAAGATTTGGAAGCATCTAGTTCCAAGAATGTCGAAGAGGGCGCCATGAATGATGAAATCAATGTAGATGATGCAAATGTGGAGATGGTGAATATGGAAGAAAATGCAACTATGGAGACAAACCCAACTGTGCCTTCAACTTCAACTTTGAATGATATGCAAACAACTTCAGGTGTGTCTTCAAATCCACCTCCCAATGATATGGAAAATGTACCTATTCAAACAATCTATCCAGGTATGTCTTCAAACCCAAGTTTTTATAATATTGATATTGCTTGTTTAGAAGAAGTTGGATACACAATTGATGAGATTAATAATACTAGGGTTGAAACAATACATAAACAAGAAAATGATGAAATTATATCTTATGAGAATGTAAATGAGAATGAAATCCCTAATATTGATGAAAATGAGAATGAAATCCCTTTTACATTTGAAAATGAAAATGAAACCCCTTATGTGAATGAAAATGAAACTCCATCTATGGATGAAGGTGAAAATGTTTTTTTAACAATTGAAACAAATGTGCTAAATAACCTTCGTGGTAAAGTTTCTTCAAGACAAATTAGAAATTATGGAAATAAAATATATAAAATGTTTTTTTATAGAAAGAAATTAGGATTTCAATGTCAACTCATGGTGCAATTGATGAGAATGTTTAAAATGAGAAAAGTGATGAAAAAATTAGGTGTTTTTGTAAAACCAAAAAAGAAAGATGATTCAGTAGAACAAGTCATATCTAGTGTTGCTAATGCTATTGATGTTATTGGTAAGAAAAGTCGATCAAAAGATAAGAATGCGGCTCGTTGTGCAATAACAACTGCTCTAGTTGATAAAACAGCTTCAAATAAAAGAATGTTAAGTAAGATTAGTAAATGTATAAACTTAAATCCTAGAACTTTGATAAGAGCTACTAAAAGAAGAGAAAGTATTGAAAACGATCCTATTAATCAATGTTGGAGTTTTAGTGGTAGACTCCCAAGATCAGACATGAAATTAACTAATGAAATTAAATCTTTAATCGAAAAATTTTGGTATGATAATACAAGAGTATCACCTAACATTAGAGATGTCTTAAAATTAAGGGTGGGTTCCAAAATTCGTGAACCTCATCAAAACATCTCTTAGATATGACTGAAACTGAATTATATAAAAAAATTAGATGCTTCAATCTTACCATTGAATATTAACATAAGTCAAAGATCATTTGAAAAGTGTAAACCTTGGTATGTTAGAATTAATAAACAACAAATCTCTTGTTGTTGTAAGACTCATGTACAATTTCATGTGTGATGATATTTGATATACTCGATGCACTTTTGCATATAACAAATTATGCGAGGACATTTGTGGTATTACTGTACCTGAAAGAATCAAAAGATTTTGCAGGGTTTGTTTTGTAATCCCTCTTTAAATGGAAACTCATTTTTTTAAGGATGCATTTTAAGGAGAATCACGATAGATGTAGTAACTTTCATTATTAGGAGAATGTATGCATGAAAGTAGTTTAGATGAATTTGGAAAACAATTAGTAGATGTAAAAAAATTTAAAAATATTGAGTATTCTTTAAAAGATGGTAAAATTGGAAGGCGTGTTGAGCTAATTGTGGAAAAAGTTAGTGTGCATACTTTTATTACTGAATTTAAAGATAAGTTTGTACCTAAATATGTTCAACACTCTCAGAATGCTCATTGGCTTGATAATCAATTTCGTTTATGTAAAAACACATTTCCAATTGGAACTATATTGTCAATTGTTGATTTTGCTGAAAATTATACTCTTGCTCCACAAGAAGAAATTCAATCATAATATTATAATTCAGTGCAAGTAGCTATATTTGTTCACATTGTTTATAGACATGTTGAAGATAGTACAGAAGATAATAGAATTTTTTTGAAAGAGTACCATTTTTATGTAAGTGATAATCGATTACATTCATCTGAGTTTGTACAATATTGTTTTGATATATTTAATAAAAATTTAAAAGAGAGGAATTCAAATGCTAGAACATCTCATATGGTTAGATAATTGCACGAGTCAATTCAAAAATGCTAGAATGTTTTATTGGCTATGTAGAGTTCATAAGGAAAATAATATCCAACACATATGGAGTTTTTTTGAAGCTGGTCATGGTAAGGGAGAACACGATGGAGCAGGTGCATGTGTAGAAAGAGCTCTTGCTAGAGAGCAACTAAAATTTGAGGATGCTGCAAAATTTAGAAATGCACGTGCAATTGTAGATTGGTGCAATACGAAATTATCTACAAGGACAAGTGAGAAATCAATAATTCGACGCTTCTTTTGGTTAGTTGAAGAAAATGATATTTTTTCTCGACAGGATTGTGAAACAATTAATGGAAGTGCAAAATGGCATTCATTTAAGAGTTCGAATGCAAACACATGGACAATATGGACAAGAGATTTGGCATGCTATTGTCAATTTTGTATTGTAGGTGATTGGCAGGCATGTGAAAATATGGAATGGGTCGAACAATGGCAACAAAGAGCTTTAACGCCTACATTGACACATGTTCAACATGAAATGACAATTGAAGATAATAAAGTGTTCGCATCAGATGATTATGATCGTGTTTCAGATCTTGTACAAGAAGGTACATTATTTATTGAGTTGAATTTTGTATGTATGCATGTTTATATGAGTTAAATATAAGTCACTTTTTATTGAATTTTGTATTTATTTTTGTAGGACATGTGTATGCTATTGTTGCACCTCAAGGGAATGAAGAGCAGACAGAGTACTGGTTGGCTAGATGTGTTGAGAGAAAACATAAGTTGGTACATACTAGAGTGGATGATGAAAAATTTGAGTATCCAATTGGTTCAGTGGTTGTTGTTCGAACCTGGCTTCGAAAATATTTGATGAGAAAGAATGGCTTGCCTGCATTTGAAGATTATGAAAGACACGAGAAGATTATGCATTATTCACATTTGATTTTGGCAACCAATATAAAACTAGTTAGATATCAAGGGAGGCCTGCTAATAAAGTTTTATGGATAATTTCAATGGATGATCACGAAACAATCATAGATGCATTAAAAGAGGATGCAAATAATTTTAATAAATTATAAATGTTAGTGACATATCTAATTAATATATTTAATTATTATATATATATATATATATTGTCTTTAATCATTTCCTAATTAAAGTTTTATAACATTTTTTGTTTCAGGTCTCCCAAAATTAGATGCTTTACAAAAAAGAGAGGAGATGCACATATATTACAATGGAATTTCAATCTAGAGACAGGTAACTATATATAGTTCTAGATACATTTAATTGATACTTTATAATTGATTTCATATCCCCTTAAGCCATTCTCTTAAAAACCCTTAAGTCATCCTCTTATGTACCATTAATCCATCCTTTTATCTCATCTATCTGTATTTGTCCACTTGCATCCACTTAAGTCACTCTCTCAACACCTCTTAATTCATCCTCTTAGGACCCCTCAATCAATATCCTCATATATCTACCCTTAATCCATCCACTTGCATCCCCTTAAGTCACTCTCTCAACAACCCTTGGGGTTTAAATTAATTCTCTCAACTCCCCTTAATCCACCCTCTTACATCCCTTCAACTCATTCTATCAACTCCCCTTAATCCACCCTCTTACATCCCTTCAACTCATTCTCTCAACTCCCCTTAATCCCTTCTTGCATAACTCATTCTATCAACTCCCCTTAATCCACCCTCTTGCATCCCCTTAATCCACCCTCTTACATCACTTCAACTCATTTTATCAACTCCCCCTTAATCCACCCTCTTACATCACTTTAACTCATTTTAGGGTTTAGGGTTTAACTCATTTTATCAACTCCCCTTAATCCACCCTCTTACATCACTTAAACTCATTCTATCAACTCCCTTTAATCCACCCTCTTACATCCCTTCAACTCATTCTCTCAACTCCCCTTAATCCACCCTCTTGCATCCCCTTAATCCACCCTCTTACATCACTTTAACTCATTTTAGGGTTTAGGGTTTATGGTTTAACTCATTCTATCAACTCCCCTTAATCCACCCTCTTGCATCACTTTAACTTATTCTCTCAACTCCCCTTAATCCACCCTCTTACATCACTTTAACTCATTTTAGGGTTTAGGGTTTATGGTTTAACTCATTCTATCAACTCCCCTTAATCCACCCTCTTGCATCCCCTTAATCCACCCTCTTACATCACTTCAACTCATTTTATCAACTCCCCCTTAATCCACCCTCTTACATCACTTTAACTCAATTTAGGGTTTAGGGTTTAGGGTTTAGGGTTTAACTCATTCTATCAACTCCCCTTAATCCACCCTCTTGCATCACTTTAACTCATTCTATCAACTCCCCTTAATCCACCCTCTTGCATCACTTTAACTCATTCTCTCAACTCCTTAATCCACCCTCTTGTCACTTTAACAATGTTATCGCTCCCCTTAATCCACCCTCTTACATCACTTTAACTCATTTGTAACCCTTAATCCTCTCTTGCATCACTTCAACTCATTCTCTCAACTCTCCCTTAATCCACCTCTTACATCACTTTAACTCATATCCAACTTGTAATCCTGCCTCTTGCATCGCTTTAACTCATTTTGTCAGCTCACAATCCACCCTCTTGCATCACTTCGATCATTCTCTCACTCCCTTAATCCACCTCTTACATCTTTAACTTTCGTGTGTCAACTCATAATCCACCCTCTTACATCACTTTAACTCATTTATCAACTCCCGTAATCCACCCTCTTGCATCGCTAACTCATTCTCTCAACTCCCCTTAATCCACCTTCTTACATCCACTTTAACTCATTATCAACTCATAATCCACCTACACATCACTTTAACTCATTTTATCAACTCCTTAATCACCCTCTTGCATCGCTTGCTCATTCTCAACTCCCCTTTATCCACCCTCTTACATCACTTTAACTCGTATTATCAACTCCCCTTAATCCACCCTCTTACATCACTTTAACTCATTTTATCAACTCCCCTTAATCCACCCTCTTGCATCCCCTTAATCCACTCTCTTACGTCGCTTTAACTCATTTTATGAACTCCCCTTAATCCACCCTCTTGCATCCCTTCAACTCATTCTATTAGCTCCCCTTAATCTACCCTCTTGCATCCGCTTAATCCACTCTCTTACATCCTTTCAATTCATTCTCTCAACTCCCCCTTAATCCACCCTCTTACATCCCTTTAACTCATTTTATCAACTCCCCTTAATCCACCCTCTTGCATCCCCTTAATCCACTCTCTTACATCGCTTTAACTCATTTTATGAACTCCCCTTAATCCACCCTCTTACATCACTTTAACTCATTTTATCAACTCCCCTTAATCCACCCTCTTGCATCCCCTTAATCCACTCTCTTACATCGCTTTAACTCATTTTATGAACTCCCCTTAATCCACCCTCTTGCATCCCTTCAACTCATTCTATCAGCTCCCCTTAATCTACCCCCTTGCATCCCCTTAATCCACTCTCTTACATCCTTTCAACTCATTCTCTCAACTCCCCCTTAATCCACCCTCTTACATCACTTTAACTCATTTTATCAACTCCCCTTAATCCACCCTCTTCATCCCCTTAATCCAACCTCTTAGGTCCCCTTAATCCATCCTATGGCTAACATCATTTGAATTTGTATGGAATTTACTATATGCAGTTCTTTTCTTGCATGAATTTTTTACTTAAATGACTCGTAAAAATTGTAGTTACTTACATTAATTATTTTTGCAAGTTCTCATCAAGTCGGTCTACAATGTGATTGTTGAACTGAAAAACTATTTTATCTGGAGACTATGTAAATATCAATTTTTGGTATTCACCTAAAAGTTGATAAGCTTTAATTGTATCTACATGCACATATATGTTTCATCATGTTATATAGTTGTACATTAAACTTCTTGATGTACATTATATATGTTTGTTCGATGTCACTTTTTAAATATCTTATTCAAATTCTATAGATTATACATATTTCATGTGTCTTCTATTTACCACATTTTATATAATTATTCAATTGTATAGATTATACATTAAATATACATACAAGGAGATGGTTTTTTGTTTATTGATTCAAATATTTGCTATGTAATTGGAAAATAGTTAGAATTACTTGCCCTTAATTTATTATGAATATGATTTAAGAAACTATTTAAGGAATGTTTTAATTTGTCACCTAACCATCTGATAAGTATATATATATATGAAATTTGATTCTAGATAAGAATTATTATATAGTGCATGTATTACTTGAAAATTTGATAAAATATAAATATATAGATATGTATATAAATGCATATAATTATGAAAATGAACATAACATGATCTCATAATTGACTGCATATATAATCATCATATTAAAGTCAACTGATATAAATAAACACACATATATGATAATAACATGTTCAAAATAAAACTAGAGATCTACATAGTCCATAAAATTTATATGTCAAGTCCAACACATATATTGAAATGAAACTAGAGGTTTGTAGTCCATAAAATATAAAACTATCTAACTCTCAGGCTGATCGGTCAAATCAAGTCTCCTCTTTGTTCCACGTTGACTAGATGTACCTGCATCATGCTGTAAAAGAGTTCAAGAAACTCGAAATTAGATTTAAATTTATTTAGAAATTTTGATATAATTAAACATATTTAAAATTGAAAATATAAACTTTTAGATAAAAAAAACTAATTAAATATCGACTAAATATATTAAAAATGATTTCTAGTATGCATAAATTACCATATGGTCATGTGAATCAACTGGCACATTTTCTTCAACAGGTAACATAACTGTCTGTTGAGAAGATGCAAATGCCTGATCCACTATATCCTGCATATTCATATAAAGCAAACAATATGTGAAAACCTTGAATATATATATATATATAAAATGTTCGTAAAAATTGTATAGGAGATTTAAAGTAAAGTTTACAACCTCGAATGATATGACCTCATGATCACGCACCTGAGATTGCCCATGAATAGATGTCAATGATGTCTCAGGTGCGCGGCCCGCCATGGTTATCTCATCAAATCCCTACATATAGATGTACAACAGTTCATATAGATCATTCACACATGTGTATGTAAATGTAAAAATTAAATTAGATCTATGATGTGTATTTAATTTAAACTTAACAAACTTTTGAAAGCACGCACCTGAGCTGATGATGTCTCAGGAGCGCTCACCACTGTAACTTGTGGCTCGTCAATACTAGGAATAGTATGACTTCCCTGCATCTAGATATAATATATCAATTCACACATGTGTACAAATTCAAATTAAATTATATATATATATATGGACACACAAATTATTTAATATATTTTGGTTCAAGTACCTGTCGAAAAGGTGAGCCCAAATCTATAGCACTCGACATATACACACGATGATGATATTGAGTTCGGGCATCACGTCATCATGCGTCTATACACCAAACACAAAATTATTGAATTAATATTATATTATATATAGAGTTTGATGTTATTATTTACATGAATTTTTTACATTTCAAACTTGAATTAAATTTAAGTTCAAAAGATGAACATACCTGTGTGGGACGATCCTCAGAATATAGTAAATTTAGGTATGATCCCGCCCCAGATGCATGTGCCTCACCTGAAGTGGATGTCTGAGTATCCCTATAGCCCGAGCCTCCATGCTCTGTATTGGCCACTTCAGTGGCCGCGTGTGTAGTCTGCTGAGTGAGATGTCCTGAAAGTGAACTCAATGCTCCTAGTGTAGATAACATGGTTTGCTGCTGAAATGCAGCGGGAATACCAGGAGAAGGAGGAGGAACAAGAGGCGCAACTGGAGCACGTCGCTGAGGATCGACACGTGCTCCTAGTCTATGTTGGGGCATGCCACGCCCAGCTCCCTGAAATGACCTCATATCAAAATAGTTGGGTTTTTTACCCAACTCAAACTCAGCCCATAACTTTCTCAAAAAATATAAGGGCACCTCACTGTTGCCATGTGGTGGAGTATCAAACACCATCCACCATCTCTCCCAAAAATTTGCAGCTATCTGCGGGTGCCTACACCATAAAATTGAAATTCTTTTTTTTGTGGGTGGTATTGGTTCGTTTGTTTGGGGGTTCACAAAATATTGGCACATAGCTTGTTTAGTGATTTTTAGGTCATTGATTTCTTTATATGACAGCCCATCTGCATAGAATTGTCTCCTCTCTTCTCTCCATTGATGGAACCTATCTAGGTCCGCATCGATAGATCGAACAGAATCGACAATAGTTTGCATCGTAGATGCAAACCGTGCGAGATGTGGAGGGATTCTAGTCTCATTTTTTATGAGATCTATGTTCCCTTGAATCACAACTAAGTTGGCTCGAATATTCTCTCTTAGTTGATTTTGGTCAAATGGAGGAGGGGGTGGGGGTCAGGTGGTGGAGAATGCGGAGGTGAGTGAGGCATATCCTCATGTGGTGGGGTGGGGTGTGCACCAGGATCTATAGGAATTTCTGGATTAGGCATGAAATCCTCTAAAGTGAAAAGTGGATCCATGGACGAGAAATGATATGGCAACTGCATGTTAAACAATTAAAAAATATATATCAACAAACTAATTAAATAATGCACACAATTTCAAAGTTATTTAAAAATCACATTGAACATGCACAAATTCAAAATATATTTCATTTGAAGACCATTCAATTTATAACATTAAAAAATCATAGCATTAAAAATTCATATTATAAATGAGAGTTGAATAGAAACCGATAGTCACTTAAGAACTATAAATGAGAGTTGAATAAAAACAGAAGGTTAGTAGAACAAGTGATGAAAAATATTGAAAATCATTGAAGACCTCTCTTGCACCTTCTAAATGTAAAGAGGCAGATTTTATTGCATATTTTTTCTTTATGGGGTTGAGGGTGAAGTAAGTCTCTAATTTCTCCAACTGGGCCTGAGAAAAATCTTGTCACTACAATCAAACTTAGGTGCATAAAGTTTTTTAGCTTACTTTTTATCTCCCTATTCTTCACTTTCTATATTCCTTGCTCATTTCTTGTAGATGGAACTTCTTACCATATTGAAACATTTTTCAAAAGATAAGGCTTCTCTCATATATTTTCATTGATTCAAATATTTTTCTATTAATCTATATTGTTTCTCCTTAAGTATGTTATGAGTGCCCTAGTTATGGGGCCACTAGTGTTATATAATAAAGAATGTAATTTTAAAGTGGCATTGATAAAAAGGTTTGTACATGTAGGTTTATTTTGGAGCTTGTAAAAAGGAAAGAAATTAAAAGATAGCTATTTAATTAAATCCTAAGATTGAGAGTGGTATTCTTGTTTATCCATTAATTTTACTTGAATAGATTGGACACCATATTTTCCTATCACTAGAGATTAGAGGAGGGAACCCCATTTATTTCCATATATAGTTAATGGATGAAAATTCATAAATCAATCATGAGAAATTCCATATAGGGATAGTAATTAAGATACATTGAATTATTATCCAAGTGACTCCTACAATACCTATTTTTTATAAGTTTTAAGTGTCTCTCTTGGAACCTATGGTTTGTAATTCGTGTACAAATTAGAGTTAGGGTTGGGGTTAGGGTTAGGGATAAGTTTAGGGTTAGGCTTAAGATTGGAGTTAGGGTTAGGGGTTAGGGTTAGGGATAAGGTGAGGGTTAGGCTTAATATTGGGGTTAGGGTTAGGGTTAGAGTTAGAATTAGGGTTAGGTTTGGGTTAAAATTAGAGTTATTTTTTGGGCATAGGTTTAGGGTTATGGTTAGGAAAAGGGTAAAAATTAGAGTTACGATTGGGGTTAAGGTTAAAACATGAGTTAGGGTTGAGGATAGGGTTCAGGTTAGGGTAAGAGTAAGAACTAGAGTTAGTTTTGGGGTTAGGGTTATGGTTAAGGTTAGAGCTAGGGTTAAAATTATGGTTAGGGTTAAGGTTAGAGATAAAATTATGGTTAAGGTTAGGGTTATGATTAGAGATTGAGTTAGGGTTAGGGTTAGTGTTTGGGTTAAAATTAGATTAAGGGTTATGGATAGGGTAACAATAAGAATTGGAGTTATGGTGGGGATTAGGGTTATGGTGAAGGTTAGTGTTAGGGTTAAGATTAGGGTTTGGGTTAAGCTTAGAGATAGAATTAGGGTTAGGGTTAGGGTTATGATTAGAGATAGAATTGAACTATGAATCTAACTCTAACCCTAATCAAACCTAACCCTAACCTAACCTTAAACCTAACCCTAAAAGAAATAAAATCTTAAATATAACCCTAATTGAACCTTAACCCTAATTCAATCCTAACTATAATTGAATTATAACCCTAATTAAACCCTAGCCCTAATTGAAACCTTAGCCTAACTCTAACCCTAACCAATAATCTAACCCCAACCCTAGCCATAAACCTAACCTTAATTTAATCTTAACCCTTATCCTAATTCTAAACCTAACCCTAACTCTAACCCTAATTCTAATTTTAACCCTAACCATAATTCTAACTATATTTGTTATCCTAATTCCAATATTAACCCTAATTATAATGAAAAAACTAATTCTAAATGTAACCTATTAAATTATAATTGTAATTAAACCCTGACTCTAACCTATTCTTAAATGTGATCTAGTTGATAGAAAGAATTTAGAGGAAGATGTTATGGATTGTCTAGTTACTAATGATGTAATTGGATAGGCTAATAGAATATCAAAATGACACACAAGAACTATTAAAATTGTATTAGGGTTTCTAATTTTAGCTCACCTAAGGGGAGAGAGGTCTCTAAGAGGTTTCTAGTTTTACGTTTTAGGGTTTAGATAATTTCTAAGTTATGTCCAATTTAGGTTTAGATTTTATGGTTTTCAATTTACAATTTAACGTTATTTATTTTTTAAATGCAATTTAAAACTATTAAAAATTGAAATAAAACGCATTAAACAAAAAAAAACTTAAATACTAATTAAAAAACAAAAAAACGAGATACAAAGCAAAAAAGGGCAGAAATCAACCAACCTGGAGGTCTCAGAGGTCAGGTGTGTTGACGGGAGGAGGTGACAGTCGAAACACGCTCGAAGCAACAGCCTCCAAACGCGTATGCGCTCTTGATTGACTTCTCTCAGTTCCGCAAAAATAGTGGATAAAATGAAAAGCCAGCAGTTTATTTAAAAAAATAAATACTTTTCAAAAACGCGTACGCGTTTCGAAACGCGTATGCATTTTAAACACGTACGCGTTTTAGGTTCGCGTACCCGTTGCTGAGCGCGTACGCGTTCGGATTTTGGTTCGGGTACCTGTTCCGTAACGCATACGCGTTTTTAAAAAATGTGTACGCGTTTTATGCGAATTTTTTTTGTTGCCTGAAATTTCCCCTCTTCGTGTACTCAACTTCTTGCTTTTACCCTGCAAAAAGAATTTGAGATGTCAATGATTGGTGAGTTGTCCTTCTTCCTTGGATTTTAAATTGTTTAGCAAGATGATGATATCTTTATTTCTCAAGCTAAATATGTTAAGGAGATGTTGAAGAAGTTCGATATGGAAGATTTCAAGCTAGTTGGCACTCCTATAACATTTGATTGATTGTCACTTGAGAAAATCTAATGAGTCTCTAGAATTTGATCAGACTCTACTACCAAACCTGATATCATGCATGCAAATGTATGGTTGCTAGATTTCAAGATAATCCTAAGAAATCTCTTGAGAAAGTGGTGAAAAGAATATTTAGATATTTGAAGGGAACTTCAGATTATGGTTTATGGTTTAAGAAGGATCAAATTTTCTTCTTGATTTCTTATACTGATGTTGATTTGGTAGGATGCATGGATGACCAGAGAAGTGCAAGTGATAGTGCATTTTTCTTGGAAGATAGATTGGTCTCTTGGTTCAATAAGAAGCAAGATTTAGTGTCCTTATCCACAACCGAAGCTAAATATATTGTTGTAGCATCTTGCTACACCCAGACACTTTAGATGAAGAAAACTTTGAAGGATGTAAAGGTGGTACATATGATGAACCCATTTCAATATTATAGTGTGATAATACAAGTGCAATTAATATTATCAAAAATTTGATAATGCACTCAAGAACTAAACACATCTCTATCTGATGTCACTTTTTGAGAGAGAAGGTAGCAGAGCATGAAGTCAGATTGGAATATGTTCCTACCAAGGATCATATATCTATCATATTCACAAAACCACTTTCAAAAGATACTTTTGAATATCTCCAGTAGAAGTTAGGGGTTATTGCCCCTCCTTGTTCTATCTAGATGCATAAATGGTGAATCTATCTCAAGGGAGAAATTTATGTCATAACCTTTTCTCTTGGATTGATATGTGCTACCTCTTAGGAGGAGTTGGTAGTAAGGGGGAGCTTGGTGAGTTGAGTAGGAGTGTTGTTGTTCAAAAGGGGGAGTTTGTGTTGTTTCAATTGAAGATCTTTGCACCTTTTGTTCTTGAAATCAAAATATGTACTCTTGTTTTGTGTACACATGTGTGTGGCCCTTTCTCCTTGATATCAAAGGGGGGGAGTAAACTAGTGTGTGTTGCCATTAATGCCAAAGGGGGAGATTGTTGGAAATGATTGTCACTAATGTTAATATTTGACTATTAGTTATCCCCGATGTCAATACTTGATGAGATTGTTACAATGGTTAGTGCTTGGCATTGGTTGTCACTGTTGACAACATTCAGTTTGGGCTAACATTGGTGTATGGTGGAGTTGTAAAAGTTCATGGTTGGATGCCATGCTTTTTTCTATGTCAAGAAAAGTTGTCTAGTGCATTATTGTTGTCAGCAAAGTTGATTTCATAATGATATATTAAGATGAGGATTAGAAGCATTAAAGTAAGTCTAGATGTGTTGAAAATAGAAGAGAGATGTTATTGATGGTCTAAAGTGTATTGTAAGCTCTCTCCTATTGTTCCCAATCAAGTATATGTTGCTAAGAAAAAGTTCTAGCCTCTGCAAGTTGATTGAATGTTTTTGGTTCAAGAAGTTGCTTTGAAAACTGTTTTGGATAATGCTCTACATTCCTCCATGGTTGGATATTTGGTCTTATGGTTTGGAACCTTTTGCATGTGTTATGTGGATGTTGCACTCCTATCTTTTTTGGTAACTTGTGCTATCAAGGAGGTCTCTATGAATTGCAGAAGGTTGGGAGTGTTGTTGGTTTTCTAGGTTATCTATGGATATTTGGTCGATAGGGATTGCTTTCTTGATTGTGCTAAATGCTTAAGGTCTTATGCCATCATATGAAAGTTTGATATGATGGATTTGGGTCCTGACCTATCTTGGTTAGAACCACATTGAGTAAATTCAAATAGGAGTATGTTTGTGGGTTAACTAGTTATGTGTATCATGTTTCATCTACATATTTCCATGTTGTCGACTTAGGTTATTGTGTTCTAGTGTCTAAATTATCTTGGATCACATTGGAAGAGGTGATAAGATTGTTTTTGGTCCTCGAGCTATCTTTTTGATAGGACCATATTATGTTTTTATGGACGACTTGATTGATTTTATTGTTTATCTTCTTTTAGCCAACCTAATTGAAATTTTTGAAGTAATGCAATGGATATAAATGCAAGACCATTTTATTTGCAAAGGATTGATGAAAAAAAGTAGTGCAAAGAAGTGTGAGGGTGGAATGTATTGAATATCCAACAGATTTAGTGCTAAAGAGTGAAGAAGAAAGATCAGATGTGCCTTAATGCCTCAGTCAACAGAGTGAATTGTTGACAAATATTGTAAATTTCCTAAATCCATTTTGTATCCTACTCTGAGATAATGAATCTCATCAAGTCCTTGTATCTTGCTCTTGGAGTTGTTTTTGCTTCAATTTTTGCAAGTCTTTTGTATCTTGCTCTAAGGTAGTGCACCTTAGTGTACAAGTCCTTTTTTTTGTAGCGAGCCTTTATATTGTGAGATAACCCTCACCATGGTTTTTCCCTCATTGTTGTTGATCTGATTAAGGATAGAATTGCTATATCTTTCATTTCTGAAGATTTCTTAAGGCTTAAACTGTAATATATTTTAACTAAAAGGTTTATATTTGGTTTAAAATTTCAAGTTCTAGAGGGGTTTAAATTTTTGCAAATACTAATTCATCCCCTTTCTCAATATCTAGTGTGTTCAACACACTTTATATAATTTTTTATTCTATTGACCTTCATTTGAATGTCCTTTAAAATTATTATTTTAATATTTCCCTTGAACATTCTAGTTCTTGTGTTTGAAGGTATATTCGAATGAATGCACCTTTGAATGAATGTACTAACCTTCCTTTGAAGTACCTTTGAATGAAGGTGTTAGGATACTTATTCCCTTTCATGCCTAAGATTTTTCTCAAAAAATTTCAAGTTAAACCTTTAAATGGAATCAACTAGACAATATATTTGACAGGTTGGTAAAACTCGAAGTAAGCTTTCCAATGAGCATAATATTGAATACATTTAATTTGATTATTATATTCATTTCCTATTTTCTAGTGAAGATAAGTTTTTTAGCAATTGTGAAGGTCTTTGTTTTGCACACGGAAAAATTGTAATTTTTTTTTTTTTTTTGAAAAATAGATCTATGCACTAGGTATTGATGTTTTTATTTCAATAAAAAAAGAAGTTAATTGGGATATACAAAAAAATTATTCATTACTGAAGTAACTTATGCTTGATTAAAGTTAATCTCACTTCAAAAATCTATAAAAATGTATGCAACATAAAATTATGAAAACATACATATGAACTAGATATTGATGTTATAAATATATTTAAAATTTAATAATTTTATCCTTTCTACAAGTAACATTATGCTTTACCAATGTAACATCACTTTTTTAAAATACTATTAACTCTAAAAATTCAAGTTATTAAAAGTTCATAAAAAATCACCCATTATTTCTTAAAATTTTAAAAAAATATTTATTATCTATAGAAAAAATCTAAAAAATCACTAGTTCATGTCATATTCAAATTCTTAATTGCATTATTGTTATAGGTTTAAAAAGTGAAAACTTATTAAAAAATCATGAATTAATGTCCTACTTTGACCAAAAAGTGGGACACACTATTGTGAGTTGACCCATATAAACCTTAAAATTAGATTATAATGTGTAGGATCAAAGAAACTCACCAAAATTAAAAGGAGAATAGATTTCCTTTTAGTAATTAGCCTAGGCTAATTGAGTGGAGCAACCAAATAAGAATAACTAGATTAGATTAACTAAATATAGTTTGGCTAGTAAATTAGATAATGCACTTTAGAGATTTAATGAGGAGAAATAATGACACCTAGTTTGATAACCAAAGAATGTCATGAAATTGATAAGATTATCAAATATGTTTGGTATCAGACCTAGGATAAATGCCTCTCTATCATTGAGCTACTTGGAATTCTATTATGGATATCTTTCCTATTAGAGGACAAGTTTGTAGGTTTGAGAAAAACTCATGATTGTTGATTTGTAATTGTGCTTTAGATTCATCCTTGCAAAACTAGTAGTGTTTTTCTTTGCAACTTTGTTTGATATGTGATGTTTTACTATATTTTATCTAAATGTCTGGGGATTGATGATATTTAAAAATACCTTATAGGATTGTTGTTACCTCACAAGAATTTTTCACCTAAATTAATGTCTCTGGGAAATTGAATAATATGGAAAACAATATGAAAGCATTTAAGTATGCAGATTCTTTACTCTTTCATTGCACCAAATTGAAATGTATCACTACTAATTGCTCTTTAGAATGATTGATGATTACCCTCTTATGCTTAAGTGATTGATGATTAGAATGAATGCTCTAAATGCCTTTAAATACTAACACATATAGCATCAAGTTGTTCCAAATGTATGTATGGTCAGATAAAGGTGGAAGAGTGAAGCGAGGAAAATGGATAATTTTGAATTTTAAATTGGAAAGGAACAAGTTCATATTGGTGGGGTCACCTCTTGCAACAATGAAATTGTCTCAAAATGGAATAATGGTCAAATCTAGGTAGTGCTAAACAACTAAATGGAGGTAGACACCTAAACAAATGTGATAAGTAGGTAGATAAAATAAATGTAAAAAAGTGTGTAGATGAATAAGATAAGATTAGATGCAAATATTATATTTTACATACTAAATCTGATTTCACACATCATATTATTTATCGCTATATACATATTTTAAATCATTATCTTAAAACAAATAGAAAATGAGAAATGACGTTTGTAGGCAAATTTTAAAAGTACAATAGTTAATGCCCCGTGACTGTTACTATATCCTCCGTATCTCCTTCTGGATTTGTTTTTCATCACTATCAAATAAGGAGCAAAACATCAATTAGTTGGTGGATGGTACACTTACCCATAACAATACAGAATTTACATCTACTTTGGCAGCGCAAGTACGCTAGGTATCTTTCAAATTTGTTTCCTTATACGAAAGAAAGAATCTGCTCACGGACCTCGCTGCATGTCAAATAGACTTTGATTTCACAATAACTGCCCTCATGTGGTAGTTATTAGCCTACGAATGCACTGCGTCAGGAAGTCTTTATAACTTTTATTTGCACTCTTTATAAACGACCAGAGGCTGATATTCTAATCATAGATTCAGATTTAGTGATAATGGAAACAAGTTATGTGCCTATAGTTCCACTACTTGTTTTGGCTACATTGTTTTCACATGTCTCAGCTACTAATAGTTTCATTAATTTTCATAAAGGGATGCAATTCTTCCCCTCTGGGCTTAAGAGTAGTGAGTATAAAGGATATTACTATGGT
Organism: Sequoia sempervirens; assembly: GCA_007258455.2. NCBI lineage: Eukaryota > Viridiplantae > Streptophyta > Pinopsida > Cupressales > Cupressaceae > Sequoia > Sequoia sempervirens. The sequence goes on from VDFB02086081.1 coordinate 246,028,688, forward strand.
GTAATTCCAAGAGCTTTCAGGCCTGGGTTTCCTGAGGTAAAAGATATGGCAGCCAAGTCATATAAAAAGCAAATATATGTTTCCAAGGATGGCAGCGGGGATACTCATACTGTACAAGCTGCAGTGGACATGGTTCCCCAGCACAATAAACAACCAGTGAAAATTTTCATCCGGGCAGGCGTTTACAGGTTTGATATTATGTTTTATACTCTACAACTCAAGAAGAGGACATTGATAAGATTTAGTTATGTTCTTTTGGAGGATGTTTTTGCAGAGAGAAGGTGGTGGTGCCGATCAACAAGCCATACATAAGTTTCATAGGACAAGGAAGGACTGTGACGATCATTACATGGCAGGATAGAGCGTCGGACAAGGGAGTGAATGGGCAAGTGATAGGCACTTTAGATTCGGCCTCCGTCGCCATTGAAGCTGATTATTTCTCTGCAACACACATCACTTTTCAGGCAGGCAATAGTAATATTTTGCTCCTAGTTACTGAAATTTGTTTTGATTGATTAATTGAAGGTATCAATGAACCTTCACCTTCGTTCTGAGTGTTAACTAAGCTCAATAACAATGGCGAGTCCTCACCGATACAACACCACACCTTTTAACTACTACACGATGCTTTTAATGACATCCTAACTTGCTATAATTACCAATATCAATGCTTTAATCTTTGTTCTAATTAAAGCTAATTCATCAAAGATATTAGATTATTAGATTTTTAGTGATCTCTTTTTTTATAAATAATTGTCAAGATTATCATTTATAAAATAATTTAAACATATTAAAAAGTAAAGTAAGTGGAAAAAAGTCACACTTCTAGATTTTATATTAGATTAAAGTCCAAATAAAACATAGAAACAAATACAATGTCCATAGTTGACTAAAGTATAGCAGGGGGGAAAATAGCAGGGGGAGAAAGAGGAGGATCCCACTCCCCCAGTTTTTTCCTTACATTAGTGGGGTCCAGGATGTGGGAGGGTTCCACCTATCATCATCTTTTTTTTTTATTTTTTTCTTCATCATCTATAATATAGGCTGAATAAATAACAAGAGCCTGTCAAGACTCAAGATGACAGTTCATGTTGATTTGAATAGTGTTTTTCTCCTTTTTCTTCTTTACTCTACTTTTTGACCATAGATCATGAATGTGATCTACAACATTGATTTCCAAATTACTTTTATGATGATGATAGATAATTCAATATGATGCAAGACATTAATTTCAAAAACTAAAAATATAATTTAAGACAAGTTTTATTCAAATAAGGCCGATAACTTTTTTCCATAAATAATTCTGGCCCATCTGGTGATTCGAGAACAGAACACGGCTTCGTTCGTGAGCATGCCCAGCGCAGTAGGATCTCAGGCGGTGGCTCTGCGCGTCACAGGGGACAAAGCTTCCTTCATCGGGTGTGGAATGTTGGGATATCAAGACACATTGTTCGATCATATGGGCAGGCATTATTTTCTGAATTGTTTCATCCAAGGCTACGTAGACTTCATATTTGGGAGTGGAAGGTCACTTTACAAGGTACACTGTGGGCTTCTTTTACAATTTAATGTTTAAAGATAATCATTTACGTCATGGAAAGTGACAGAATAGTGGTAAGCAGGGATGTGACCTGCACGTAAAAGGGGGAGGATACGGAGCTGTGGCTGCCTCTCAGCGTGATTCTCCTAGTGAGAACTCAGGATTTTCCTTTGTGAACTGCAAAATTACAGGAGGAGGAGGAGAATCATCTACGGGTATGACGTACCTGGGGCGTGCATGGGGTCGCTATGCTCTCACTGTATTCATTTACTGCCATTTTGACAACGTTGTCATGCCCATGGGTTGGAGTGACTGGCAGGATCCTTCTAAAAGATGGTAATTGTTTTTAAATATTACGCTTACCAATTCATATACTAAACAAACGAGTGAAGATTATATGTAGTATACTCGCCATGGATTTTTTGAAAATCTTTTCATTCATATTATTATTAATATTGTTTCTTCTCAAATGTGAGTGTAGGACTGCCTTCTTCTCTGAATTTGAGTGCAGCGGCCCTGGATATGTGCCTAGGCAGCGTGTGAAATGGGCAAAGATTTTGAGCTACACCCAAGCATTGCCTTTCATGGGAACCCAATTCATCGACGGTGACCAGTGGCTAGATCTATACAATTAATGCCGTGCCTCTAGAGTCTTGTGTTTCCTTCAATAGAATTGTGGAACTTGGGATCTCTATAAGTTCCAAGGCTATGCAACTCTTCCTTGTTTGGAGAATTTCCTTGCAAGCTATTTGTTCCTTAAATGACCACCAACTCTAATAACATAAAGATTTCATCTGAGGCACACTGATTATGTATGTAATATTTGTAAGGAAATAAAACCACACCTCACATACGTGGGTAATGAGCATTAATTATTCTAGTTAACTTTATCTAAATATGTTTAGAAAATAAACATCTTTAGTTTTAAGATTTGATGGTGATTCTTTTTATAAAAAAATTAAATATTTATATTAATTAAGTATTAAAATATATCATAAATAGGTTTTTAAATAATTATTGTCATTAGAGTCTAAAAGATGAAAATTTAGAAAGATGTATCATATATTTTTCACTTCTAGAAATAAAGGAAATTATAAAATAAACAAAAAGTAAAATGTTGGTGAAAAAAAGATCAAAATAATCAAACCAAATCATTGTGTAGGAACTGAATAAGTTGCAAAGTTTGAGCAAAAGACAAGGACTCCCAATCTACAAAATTTCAACTATGATTAACATCAAAGGTCCATTTAGCTAAATAGTTTATTCCATTCTCTGGGAATATGAAAAAATGAGATGAAATCAAAGTTTCAAAAGATGAAGAATCTACCTCATAAAAGATACCAACCTCCAAGAAGATTCATGATACCTTCCTTTATTTAGACACAAGACTAAATAATGGAATCCATCTCACATATTATCTTCTTGTAACCTAGTTCACATGATTTCTCTAGACCCACAACGATGGCTTGAGCCTTAATTCAATTATTAGTGTCAAACCCTATAGAAAAGGAAAAAATAAGTGAAAGTATATAAGAATTATCCTACTCAATTCCACCAATCTTTGTAATAACTAGATTGTTGTGAGAAGAAACCATCAATGTTAATGACGAATAATTATGATAAATGATATTTGATGATTTGTTAATGTAATTTATTCTTAAATCCCTATGAGATAATGGATATTAAATTATTAAATTAACTTTACCCTAATTTAAGTTACTTTTGTAGTTATAGAAATGATCTTCATGTCTAAAAGTTAGACCTTTGATCCATTAATTAAACCCTAGATCCCAAATTTAATTAGAATTTATTTGACCTTAATAATACTCTTCACCTAAAGTATCTAAAATTCCAATTAGAAACTAGGTGGTGTTTATAGATACAATGGAAATTTGTGGTGCAAGGTATGTTCTCCTTAGTCAAACCCCTTTGATTTGATTAAATAATCTTAAGAAGTTCAAAGACAATATAAGAAAAAATTTAAATTTTTAATCTATTCTTCTCCAAGGAGATATTGATGTCATGATGTAGTATGTGATGTTGTAATTGATGCAATGTGATTCCTTGATTAGTCTTGGATGATGTAAATAAATTAGGGATTTTCCATTTGTACAAATACCCTAGTACACAAATTTAAATATTTCATTCTGAAGCTAGCAAGTAACAACTAGTTGGAAAGGACCCAAACTACATTGAATAGTTAAATTTGATTTTATAAGTTTGAAGGTCAAAATTATAATTATGAATTTAAAGCAAATTCAAGTTTGCACTCACAAAAATGGCATAAGGTGAGGAAAGGTAAAACTATAGAACAAGTTGAGAGCCTTGGGATTTGTGGAGTCAAAATTATCCAAGGTTCATGTTACTTTATAACTTATACACATAAATATGCCACTTGTACAATACTCTTGCATTTGGGATAAGGATGTATACAATAGTCTAAAATAGAGGTGAAAGTTGTAGGCTTTATATTTGTATCCCACTTTAACTTGAATGTAAATTGCTATAGATCATGCATATGTCAAATTAAAAGAAGGTATCCAACATGAAAGTAAATAGCATGCACTCATATAAAGGATAGACATATAGATGATGATTATGTGGGTGATATTTGTGATGAATGCCCCATCTCAATATTTACAAACACAAAGTTCAATGAATATAATTTTTAAATAATTAAAAATAAACATCAACAACAACTAGATGATAATATCAATGAACAAAAGGAGAAGGTAAAAGGATGGGTATAGATATACAAGAGCTCATGAATAGTATGGTTGTGTAGGAAGCTACAAACAATATGGTTATATGCTAAATAATATAATAAAAATTATACATGTGGCTATGAAGGAGCTTGTAAAATAAGTAATGTATAACTGCATAAGAACCCAAATGATGAAGCAATGTTGAATTTCACATAAGCCATCCTAAACATGATTTAACCACTACAACCATAGTCATCAATGATCATTATTAATATTGCATGCCCCACTCCAATTGGTTTAATATGAACGATGCAAGGAATTGGAGGGGAGGAGAAAAAATTATAGGAAAATAATGGGATTATGAAAAGAACACTAACCATGAAACAAGTTTCATACATAACATCATGTGATAAGATAACAAAAATGTAATGATGTGAAAAAATATGTCAAAGGGTGATGAGAACTCCAAATGTTAATCCTAATAGTGAGGTATTAGTGAGGTATAAGCATAATCATAACTAAATCTCATAGGAGACAATATTATCAAAACAAGGTAAGTGCAAGAAGTTGGGTTCACTTTTTGGTCAAAAAGTGGAAGTGTTTTCCTTAAAAATCATATTTTGTCATACTTGGAGTAAAAATTTGAAGCACTTACACATAGAATCTTAAGAAAGTCCAAAAATATGAAATGTAGGATTTATCAAGTCTAGTTTTCAAATACATAATTTATTTTAATATCTAGATGGCACAAGTTAATTTTGTATAAGATGTACCAAAATCACTTTTAAAAGTCACCATTTTAGGGTCATGACGTGCATGTGTATGACAAGCATAATTTGTGTAGTGTCAAAAAATGTTGTCGGTGACATTGTCACACTTTTTTGGGCCCTCCTTGTAAAATTGAGCTTAATGGTGCATTGACTTAGTGTTGTAATGTGTTTAAAACACTCACATTAGATCTTGGGACCTTGTAAACTAAATAACCTTAATCATGCCTTATTTTGAATGTTGTAAAGTGTTGTAACACACTTTCACACTTTTCTAGGGTTTTCATTAATAATTAGGATTCTTTATGCTTTAATTGGCCTTATTTTGTATCCACAAGCACCCTTTAATGCATCTTTTTGAGGAAAATCTTGACACAAATCAATATCCAGTCATAATTTAGGTGTTTCAAGTTGAATGGCCCATATTTAGTGATCTGGGACTCATTTTCCACCTTGGGCGAATGAGTCCCACCTAGGTTTTGTTGAAGTGATAAACCCAAGATCTTCAATCTACAACATCAAATAACCCCCACAAGATATATAGACAAGCAACAATGGAAGATTCTATTCCACCAAACAAGGATTGCAATATGATACAATATGATCTATGCAATGCTCTGCAATACAAAATATGCTAGAGATGCCTTGCTTATAAAGGAAAGGATGAGAGATAGGGTTAGAAAAGATCATGACAAGTGTCTTAATCTTATCACATGAGACAACTAATTCATAACTACCTAGGAAAGTGTAAAGCCTAGATAAGACAATTAATACTTATCTAGATAAGACAAATAATATCCTAAGTAAACTTAACATGTGAATTTAGTTCCCTAAGTCCGTAGTAAAGGAATAAACTAGGTACAAGACTTATTCACACCAACACCCCCCCTTAAGTGCAACTTAGGCAGGAAAAAGCCAATGCAAATATGAAAAAGATGGGTCCCAACAACAAGGCCTGATGATGTACCCATGTACAAAACAAAAAAATCTCTCACAAATGGAGAAAAGGAGAAAAACCATGTGGGAGAAAACTGTTGGGAATAGGATGCCATTTAATTTCAATCCTAAACATATTTCATGTATCTCCTAAGTCCTTGGAAAGTGTTCCCCAACACTAGGATTAGAAAGAGATTAAATTTGAATGAAATAAACATGTAAATTGGCATTTGTAATTATTCCTAAATAATAGGAACATGTGGGGACGCCCAAAAAGTGCTCCTACAAAATAGGTGCACATGGGCAACCCACATGGAAGGTGGAACCCACCTTGCTTAAGTTAATTGTTTGGAAGATTGATAACACTTCAGTAATGCATGTAAAGATCCTAAAAGTTAGGGATTGATTTTTACATGAGTATAGTTCAGTTCAGTTCAGTTTAGTTCAGTTCAATATCAGTTCAATTCAGTTCAGTTCAATTTAGTTCAATTCAGTTAAGTTATGGTTAAGTTATCTTTAGTTACATGTAGTTAGTTTGAGTTGAATGCTAGTTGACTTTAGTTGACTTCAGTTGCATGAGTAATCACTTCAGTTGCATGACAGATAATAGGTGGATACATAATTAGTTAAGTGGGGATGATTAATCATGCATAGTGTTTGCATGAATTGGTGGAGAGATATGTTTTAGTTAACTAAGATTGACTTGGACCCACCTTGGGCACCCAAGTTGGCATCTTTGAGTTAACACCTTTTGCATGAGAATATATTTACAAGGCTCAGTTAAGTGGGCCCATTCTTGGGCACCAACTTTGAGGTGATGCTTGCAAGATATTTTCTTGACCAATTATTAGTCAAGTGTTCAGTTTGGGGTGCCTAAATTGAGGAGACTTTGGTTTTGACTTCATGTTATAGTGTGGAACTCTACTTGCACAATCTAGGCATAGATTTTTTAGAGGAGCTTTATGCTCTTGTATTTGATAACTCTTATGAGTTTACATGCTCATTAATTATCTATTCATTGCAGCAATTGCATAAGAGTTTATTGCAAGTTTGCAGGTTGAGCTTGTGCATGTGTGAGGGTTTGAAGCATGGCATGGGATGTATGGATTCATGCTTGGTCAGATGGAATGCATGGATAGATTGTAATTTCAGCAATTGTATGGGAGTTCTATGAGAGTTTTGTACAGTTTGTGAAGAAGGATTATTGAAGACAAGAAATAATATCAATCAAGGATTGATACAGTATTATTGTAATCTTGTTCTAAGGTTAAATAATACAAGAACTATTGATTCTAGTGGAGTTTTTTCTTGAAAGGGTTTCTCCATGTATATGCTATGCCAATTCTATATTCTTGTCTCATTCTTCTACAATCTTCTGTCTCTTTCTACAATTGGTAAAATTGATCTAAACATATAATCATACACAAAGAATTGAGACAAAGAACACTTAATTAAATCTACAGTCTCATAGTTTTACAAGTTTTAAGCTACAATATTACCTTCATTTTCAACATTTTGTATTAGAGCTAATGGTTGGGTAGAGTTTGGGACACCTTTCTCTTAAAAGTTTGAAGGTTTTTTGGCTGTAGTGGGAGCATGTACTATTGTGTTATTGCAGATTTGGAAAAGAAGTATGTTACAATGAGTTATAATTGTCTAGATATTGAAAGGTTCAATGGATCTAATTAGGAGATGGTTATCATGATGTCATGGATAGCTTGGTTACATGTTTCAGTGGGAGCTTTTGATAGTGATAGTTTTATGTTTATCTTGTTGCCATGTATAGCTATGTATCACAATTCAGTGGGAGCTTTGGTAGGATATGGTTATCTTCATTTGATTTGAAGAGGTTTAAACATCTTATTTCATGGAGGACCCTTAGAGTCTTTGGTAAAAAGGTGTTATTGTTCTTCCTTTGGAGAGGATGTAGTTCTTTCTAGTTTTGAGTATTAATCATTTGCTTGGAGCTTCATGATTATGCAGGTTGCATTTGAAGTTGGCATGGATTGATGTTGGAAACTTGTAGTCATTAAAGATAATTTTCTCATAACCCAAAAGATAAATCTATGCAACTAAGTATTTAGAATCTACATGCAAGAGAATAGACATCATACCCATGAAAATATGACACAATATATGGGTGTGTGCAGAATCATCATGGAAAAAACAGGCCTTTAAGTGGCAAAAAAATTTAGAAAAATCAGAGTTAGGAAACTTGACGTAAAAATTTGAATAAGTTATCTATATTATTTCAAAAATATGTAGGAATAGAATCTGTAGAAAATTGAATGTAGTTTCTAAACTACTAGGTTTTTTTTTTTTAAATCTATTCGGTGAAAATTTGAAATTTCAATGCACTAGTACTTAAATTTCGTGGAAAAATAAGAAGTAGGTGTTTGTAACCCTAACCACAATAAAATGATAATATTTTTTTATAAGATTTTAGATATAAGTAGAGGACTCATGTCCCAATGTGATGCATATTTTTTGTATTTTTTTACAAGTAAATAATTAATTATAATTTTTTATTACAACTTTTAAAAAATATAAAAACTCGTATGTCTGACCACTTGGTCAAAACTTCATGAAATTCATTTTTAAACCTATAGTATGCGAAGCATGGAATGTGACGCATGTTTTGGATTAAAAAATGTGATACCATTTGAAAGCTATAAATGTTTTTCAATCAGCCTATCAATCACGACATTAGTCATAATTTAAATAGAAAATGAATAATAATAATTTATTAAATTCAAAGTAAAGCATAATTTATATTGGTGGAAATCTGAGAATCTCCTTTAAAAACCCTTTTCGTTTCATCAAATTTGGGTAAAAAAAAGTCGTCAGCCACATACCCTACACATACCCATTATATTGCCACTTGTTGGCCCATCATGATCCTGCACATACCCATATACCTTGGGAAAACCCTCCAAAGGGAAAAAACACAGCCTCCAAAAGCATCCATCTCTCATGTACTATTCAACACTAAAGATTACAATACATCTTCAGAGTCTCTATGAACACCATTGAAGCAACAAGCGCTCTCCAAGCAATCCATGCGAACAAGCATGCAACCACACATCCCATGCCATGCTTCAAACCCTCACAGATGCTAACTAGAGCTAACTTTCCAATTGACCAACTTCAACAAATACCTTTGTGGTTTCTTTTATAGAAGCAAGCTCCCACAAAACCACCAAGTGGTATTACACTGTAAAACTATGTGAATAAAACCATGAGATTACAAAACCATGTCCCCTTATTTAATATTGGGTACTCTATTTATTATTTTTCCCCAATATTAAATAATTACATTTTTACAACTTAACTTATGTCCCAATGTTACATGCAACATTAAGTGGCCCCAAGAATAATTAAATTAAATACATTATTGCAAGGTGTAAAACACACCTTTTCATAACATTCTCCCACTTGTTGTATACATTTCATAAGGGGAACAAGTAACCTCAAAACATGAATCGAATGAACAATCCATATAGCCACATATAGCATCATGGAATCAAAGTGTTCCATGTGCTCCATCAAGATACTTGCAACAAGAATCAAAGTGACCACCATGATCCCAAGCATGAATGCTCTCATCCTCCATCATGCCAATGCACAAAGATAAGAAGCCATCCAATAGAGAAGCCACATAATCTGTCACAACGAACCATAAGTCCTGCTCAAACTGATATCCCAAACACATACACTCAATCCAAAGATAACAATATGCACCAGTAGCTATCAAGATACACAAAACCAATATCTGAAACAATACCCACAAAAAGTGCTAACACATCCAACTATCCATACCTCCAAGGTATATAAAACATAGTAAACTCATGCCACCAACATCTCCACCCATAAACTGCAATCACAAACTCCAAGTGCAAACCTGTCAAAGAATGGCATACACATCCAAGAGCTCCCACTACATGGGTAATGCAAATCTAAAAAAGATCAAGGCATACCAAGTCTACTAATATCATCATATAGAAAGTGTAAACAACATCATGCAGTACCAAGGAATCATCCACAATGATATGCAAACTTGTAAATCAATAACCTGTAAGAACAACTCTCACCACAAGTCTCTATAGCTCTCCCAAGTTCTCCACACCCAACAAAGGAAAAAGATAAAGGAACCTCCATGTCATCACCCAAGAACATAAGTGAAAAACACATGACCACAAGCTAGTGATCACTATAGCTCCAACCAAACCTCAAACCAATGTAATGTGAAACCAAACATCTAGGAAGATAACCAAGACCAAAGAGAGAAACTTTGTACATCATATACCTATAGAAAAATATCCTACATACACCTCTAAATTCCAACTGTGTCAAGTATGATCTCCTCCAAAACACCCCAAAAGAAAATCCATAACAACACCCAACTATTCAATCACCAAGATCAAACATAACATATGTATCATGTAATTGTAGACACTTAAAATATCTTGATCGATAGCATGCACTTGATTCTGATTCACTGACATCGATTCTTCCTTAATCATTTCTACACTAACCATTTAATTGAATAATATTTATTTAATTAAATTCATTAAATTTCCTCCTTAATCAGATAATACACATTATCAGACTAAATCAATTTAAATGGACTAATGTTCATCCTTTAATTAAATAAATCAATTTTATTTAATTGAAATCCTAATGTTCCTAAACATCCTCTCATTTAATTTAAATAAGTTCCCAAACATCTAAATCAAATGTCACAAATCAAACTAATTCAACCTAAATTAATTAACTCCTAACACTAATCCTCCATTCCTCTAGCTTTTGAAAGTTACACATATAAATCAATTTATTTGATTTACTAATTCCCTTTATTTATTGGTGCATACTCTTGCTTATGGTAAACATCTTAACATGAGTCATTTTCATTAATCCTATATCCTACCCAACATTACCTAAGCCATGAAACATTATCCAAATGAGCATTATTTTTTTGAACACCTTATCTTATTGCAAGATAATCCATATCCCTTTATCCATACACCTATCCAAGCATCCATCCATGGCATTTCATACATTGCTAGTTACTAGGGTCAAATATTTACATCTTGCTTCGGGAATAAATATTGATCTATATCCTCCAACTTATGTGGTGATCTAAACATTGGCAAATGTAAAATCAAATTGGTCAAACATTTGTGAGCCAAAATCCAAATCATTAGCCCTTGGAATGTTTTGACAAGAAGATGTTCCTTATCAAGCTTTATCTTTCATCATCTAGGGATATCCTTCCCAATCCTTGTGTTGCTTAACACTATCCTTGTGTAGCTAAGAGAAAAAGCCACGAGAGAGTTAAGCAATTCAAATCTAATCTATTCAAACTATACTAACAAATCCTCAAAGCTTAGATAATCGAGCACAAAAGAAAGCTAAGAAAATGTATAAAAGAAACTATTTTACAAAACATGCAATCAATTCCGTTGAATAAACTCCATTATTCTTCTCCATTTCGTCTATGTAGTGTACTTTCCCTCATATTTTCAAAGTTCGTGCAAGCATGGTCTAAGTGTTGTGATTAAGACAAAACATTGAAGATTCAAGATAATTGCTCTAAAAGTCATACGATTTCGAGAGAGATTGGAATGATGAATGACAAATCAATTTATAGAAAATTGATTATTCGAACGATAGGTCAAGATTGAAAGATCAACAAAAGATTGAGATCGAAAGATTAGACATGCATTATCATAACTATTAGTAGTGACACGAGTGATAAAAACTAGAAATAGAAATAAAGATTAAATAAATGATTTAGTCTTCGAGTTTGGTATTCAAAAACAGAAGAATTATCTTTGCATGACAAAGATAAAGATGGATTAAAGCAACTCTCTGTTCGAATGCACACACAAGATTTAATTAATTAAATAGGAATATTTAATTAATATGCATGTACACGCAATTGAGTTAGCACTAGATGACTGAATGATATGACGAAGAGATTACTCGAGAAAGCAACTCAGACATTAATCCAAAGTTAACTGAGCGATTTAAATAGATGTCGAGTCGAGTCAAAGTGAATACTTAAATAATTTGCACAATTATCTAAATATAGAGGAATGCGTTAAAATAGGATTTATGAATTAAATAATTCATTTAATTCAAGATTTGATATTTAAAGAATAATTAAATAAATAAGATTTATTTAATTAAGTGATAAAGGGGATTAAATGAACAATTAAATAAATAAAAGGATTTATTTAATTATAGTTGACATATGATAAAGGGAGGAATTAAATAAGAATTTATTTTGACAAGAAGAATAGGGTTAATTAGTAACATAATTAAATAAAAAGCGTTTATTTAATTAATCAGATAGAATAAAGAAAAGTGTGAATTAATTAAATAATTAAGATTATTTAATTAATAGAAGAAATGAAGAAAAGTGTGAATAATTAAATAATTGACATTATTTAATCATGACCATGGAAGAAATATGAATTATTAAGAATATTGAAGTCGTAGGCCTAAACCAGATTTCAGTGTCTACATTTTCCCCTTTTTGATACAATGTCATTTCGGCATTGTGTCAAAGAAAATCGATAAAAATATGCCCCAGTCATGCCCCAGGGTAAAAAAAAGATAAAGGTATGCCCCCTTGGGAAAATTGACAAATTTTTGAAGAATTTAAAAAAAAAATAGAAATAATCCCGATTAGTCCATTGGATAGCCAGAAATGCAGTGGAGTTGACAAAATTGAACTTGGAAGTGTTAAGGACGGGTATGGGTCGATTGAAGTTAGAAGTTGACACGGCCAGTAGAAAGGAATGCCACCAAAACTCTAGGTATAAATAGTAAATGGGGTAAAACCCCATTCATTTTTACCCACATCGCTTTGAAACTTGAGAATTTTGCTCTGCACCCTCAAGATGTTTCTCATTTTGCACACCCACCATCGAGCATACAAGATCTGGACCTTCAGGTGGCTGGCCAACGTGGACCCCCGTTATGTACTTCGTTCTCAACTTTTGAATTTTCAATTTTCGCGTTTATTTAGGAATTTAATATCATTTTTTCTTATGCGTCACTTTTTTGAAAAGTCGCATGTGGGTGCGTAATCAACGCATCTGTGTGCGAAACGTCGCAACTGCAAATTTACGTTTTATGGTTAGCATAGGTTTTCCATAGTTCACCGCATTTGCATTTTAGTTACACGCATGTGCGAAATAGCAACGCATTTGTATTTAAAATAGCCACAATTGTTTATTATTCAACGCATTTGAAAACATTTCAACACATTTGATAGTTTAGTTCCGCATTTGCATTTAGCTGGATATTGTTTTGCACCGATAGACAGAGGCGCATTTGATGTTTAGACGCATTTGTTATTTCCGTAGGAATTTTCATTTTAAAGTGACGCATGTGAGAAATAATGACGCATTTGGTTTTTTGCAATGCATTTTGAAAAAGAATGATGCAGTTGATAAATAATGACGCACTTGAATATCATTTGATTATGTCAATTTGCATTAGGATAGGTGATTGATTCTAACATGAGGCATGTATAATTCCATTGTAAGTTGTTTTGGACATTGTGTATGTACGAGATAATCGAGACCATCAACTTTTTGCTTCTGAGATAGTTTGTGGAGCGCGGAGAAACGATTCTTATGGAAATTGGGTCTTCTTCATGTGACAGGCATGCCCACCATTCGGGCAAACTAGCGTCTACTGACAACATTATGTGAGCGGTGGCACTCAGATACTTCTTCGTTTCACCTGCCTACTGGAGAGGCGACTGTTACCTTGGAGGATGTCTACAGGATTCTGAGACTTCCTATCAGAGGCACGAGGGTGAGATATGATACCCAGAGGGGTTTTGCGGAGATGTGCAGATATTACTCGCATGCAGATATTAGACAGTTAGGTTTTTATCATTATGATATTAGATGGCATGTATTGGCACAGAGGTATAGACAATTAGACTGTCTATTATGTACACTGATAGGTGGTATAGTCCTCCCTGACCGTCGAGGTCACGGTTTTCCTATGGGATGGGGAGAGATGCTAGTGGGTATGTTAAAGTGACGGGAGGTATATGCTTGGGGTCCTTGTCTCCTCGGCATGTTATATTTTCATTTGCATGATATACCCTATCGAGAGGCTCAGTCTATGAGTTGTGGTACCATGCTCCTGATGGTATGGGTGTGGGAACACATTGCCATTTTTCGTCCACCAGTTATAGTTGATGTGCAGCATGGAGCACCATATGCCTTTCGGTATGCAGGGGCTAATACTCAGCACCACATGGGAGATACTGGGTATTTTAGACATGCTATTCATACCATGGTTCATTTTACATGGAGACCATACTTGGGATGCCCAGAGTGGTTAGATGAGGACGATCATTTTCCCTATTGTCGCCAGACACAATACCTGATTGGGTAGATTGTTTCACATGTTCACATTATAGAACGACATTTTCCAGATCGTGTATTGCGGTAGTTCAGAGAGATTCAGGATGAGCCTAGAGGATGAGCAGAGTTTGTGAGGTCCTCGCGAGAGATCCCCCTGTGGGGTCCAGAGATTCCCATGGCCATTGTCGAGGCAGAGATTGATGCATTGTAGGTAGTTTAGTGGGGATGGAGAGCTGGTGTGGTAGACCCAGGTACCATTGAGGCATACAATCAGTGGTGGGTCGTGCACAGGCTGATACCCCTTACAGATCTAGATAAGGTTGTGTCGATAGAGCAGCGAGGGACAAGACTGTGCGGCAGGTGTGGTAGAGGTAGAGGTCGGAGAGGTGGAGGGGGACGTGGCGATGATGGATATGGTGGGGGAGGTGGTTGGCGAGGTGGTGGGAGAGGGAGGCGTGGATGGAGGGGACGAGAGTCACCATTATCACCTATCTGTGAGGAGAGATAGGAGGAGGAGGATGTGCACATGCCCAATATTGGAAGAGATGAGGAGTATCCCGCCGAGGAGGTCATTCCAGAGGTTCATGCAAAGGAGGAGGCAAAGATTGATGCCTTGGGCTTACTTGGTGCCTATCAGGATGATGACGAGGAGGATGATGACTAGGAGTGAGAGATTCATGATAGGACTTTGGAGGAGTTGGAGGATGAGGATGATGGTGTGCAGAGGGTGAGACAGGTGGACACAGGGGTAGTTGATCTCAACACTGCCACACTTTGTGCCCAAGTTGCATCCTTGGAGGAGCAGAGGAGGGTCATGATGTCTGAGAGAGATGTGTTACAGATTGAGAGGGATAGAGTCGTCATGTACAGAGATCAGGCCATAGCTCGGAGGCAAGAGACCGAGTAGAGATTTACAGAGATTAGAGCTCTATGCACTGGGTCAGAAGTTGGATTTTCTAGAGAGTTAGTCAGAGCCGGGGAGAGGGCCACTTATTACAGAAAATTATATGAGGCAACAGTTCCTCCAGAGAGATGGGCCCTGAGCTTTTTAGAGGCACATAGTGAGAGGTCCTAGACTAGGACCCACTCCAGGATAGTTAGAACAGAGGGTGTTGAGTAGCCATGTAGAGCTAGTCCATATGACAAGCCACTTTCAGGTCACAGGACATCAGGATCTCAGCATCAGTCATCCGCACACTCCATTCATGATAGCAGTGGCAGTTCAGGATAGGGACATTTCTTGATATGTACTGAGACATTGTATTATGATCCTATAGCTTGCGGGCTTCCATATTTATTGATACATTATGACATTGTGATGTGACATTGTTGAGCGATATATATATATATATATATATGATTTTGGTGGTGATTCTCATGATATGCAGTTCTATTTATTGATTATGCAGTTGTTTATTTATACATGTTATTTTTATATGAAATTCCTATGTGATGGATGAGCATATCTTCTCTATGATGTTTTTATGTAACCTATGATGTGATGTTGATTCTATGTGATGTTGATTCTATGTGATGTATGCATTTTATAGTTATGAGATTCCATATGATGTTATATGTACAATGCTTTCTACATGTGATGCTATACAAATGTAATGTGGTTCATGTATTTACATTTTTTATGTACATGGGATGCTTATTATATGTAATCTATGATGATGAATGTCTATTATGCCATGATGTCCTAGATATGATAAATGCCTATATGTTTATATATTGCAAATGCAAGATGTATGTATGATTGATGATATATGATTTGGAAATGATATTTTCTAACATGAATGTGTATGCAGGATGACTTATTATTTGTGTGTCATAGGACTCCGTCATAATGCAAGAAAGAAGAACTATTAGCACGGAAAGAAAGATTGAGAAATAATAAAAGAAATGAGATGGATGTTAGTATTAGCAATCTTCGATGTTTCTTTGTATCACAAAAGGTGTTGCACTTTATCATCATTGGGCGAGACGAATACAAATGGAGAAAAACACCATGATATGACATAGATCAAGGTGTGCAAGGTCATCCACTTGCTAACAACAGACAGTCGCAGACAAGGATTGTCATTAACTCATACTAAGGGCACAAGTTTCCCCAGTCTTTTTGTCAAGACAAACCATAGAAAGAAAACAAAATAAAACATGGGTCATGAGATGTCATCACTCCTCTAAATCCTTCATGGGACATCCTTGAGGAAACTAGTAACATGACTCAAAAAATAAAATTTAAAAGATAGTTGACAGACAACAGTCTCGGAAAATAGAATTTTGATACATCGTTGCTTCTCTAAATCCTTCATGGGACATCCTTGAGAAAGCTAGTAACATAATCGTCATCATAAAGTCAAGTGAAATGATAAGATAAATAAGCCATAAAGTCAAAAAACTAGTAAAATATTTTCCAAAACTTGATCTTGTTTGTTTGATTCATTTTGATTGATAAAAGGATTGATTGATAGAGCCTGATTTCAGGAGATACACATACCGGATAAGACTTTGAGTCTGGTTTCGATGTTATGACTATCTGTATAAGGCATGACAAAGCCTAATTTCAGAAAGACATGTATTGTATAAGACGTTGAGTCAGTTGTCGTTGATGCGATAACCTGTGAAGGCTATGTTTGATTTTTTGACAATGTCGATATGCAAGGACTCATCCTGTATAAGACATAGATTGTTTTGTTGATATCAATATTCAAGAAGGACTCATACTGAATAAGACAAAGGTTGATTGTTTTGATGATGTCTTTCTACAGGAAGGACACATCCTGTAGCGGACATTAGTTGATTTGTTTTGATTTTTTCTTTGGTAATTTGTTTGATTTGACGTAGAGACATTGCTGACTTGTTCACTAGATTGATGCATGACTTGATATGATGTGTGGAAAATTGACTGTGTGTGACGAAAAACCCTAAAGGACTGACCTAGTGTGGCCTCGGGGGCTCATCGATTGATGGCCTTGCCTACATTATACATGTAGAGACCTCATAGTTTGACTTGACTTTGACTGACAAGATTGACTACAAATAAAAGACATGTGTGATAGTGATGTGACGAACCCTAATGGACTGACCTAGTGTGGCCTCGGGGGCTCATCGATTGATGACCTTTCCTATGTTATACACATAGAGACCTCATAGTTCGACACGACCAATGACCTTGTCATATAGACATATGGATTGAATCATGATTTTATACAGACAAACCTAAACGGACTAACCTAAAGCCTTGGGGGCACATCGGCAGATGGTCTTGCCTACATCTAGTCGCAGAGGCAACGTAGTTTGAAAAATGACAAAGACTGACAAGTGCAACTAACTCTGACTCTATTTTTTGGATTTTTGACATGTTTTGATTTTTTTGTCTTTTTTGAAGTTTTTTGATTTTTTTTGTTTTCTCAAGTCATTTTGTGATGTTTTTGGATTTTTCCATGGTCTTACATCTTCAACACAGCCAATGTAAGAATAAATATGACACACGTCAAGTGTTTTCCCCCAGTCGAGTATAAGACCAATTGATTATGAATAGGGTAAAATGGGGGATGTCAATCGTTCCAGGTTATGGGAAAGACTACCACTTATTACGAATGGTATGTACAAGCGATGGATGGGAAAGATAAGTCATATGTACAGGGATAGGTAGTTTGTATAGGGATAAGGACTATGTACAGGGTAGTGGACTATGTACAGGGTATGTTAGATTAGAATAATAGTAGACAAAGGAGCAAAGTCAACTACACATGGCGCTTGTTTTCCAGGTTTTCACCATGGTACTTATCCAAAGCGCCACCGAAGTGGTTTTCACTATTGGATGAATTATTTTTCTTTACTATTTTCTGGATTTTCTAATTTTTTTTGGTGTTACCAAGACTCATGTTTACCAGGTTTTCACCTTGGTAACAATTTTTTTGATTTTTTGATTTTTTTGTATTTTTACTAATTAAGACAAGGCCCTCAGAAGCTATGCGTAGAACTTCTTTAGATGAAGACTATTGATTGGCGAGGACAATGGTTCCCCTTCAGGAGTAGAGAGTTGATACAGTCCTGATCCAAAGGCTTTTGTAACAATATAAGGTCCTAACTAGTTAGGTTCAAACTTTCCTAGTTTCTCTCTATTTGTTTGATTCTTTGGGTTCTCCATTAAGACCATGTCACCAATATCAAAGTTTTTGTTCAAGACCTTCCTGTTATAGCTATGATGAAGGCAATTCTGATATGCTTGGAGATGGTCTAGTGCTTTCTGTCTTCGCTCATCTAGGAATTCTAGCTCATGGAGTCTGGATACTCAGTACTCTTCATCATCAATGTGCCCTTTCAAGGATACCCTCAGGGAAGGAATCTCGACCTCAATAGGAAGAATGGCTTCAAAACCAAATACTAGTGAATAGGGAGTGGCGCCAGTGGGAGTACAGATACTTATGCGATAAGCCCATAAGGTGGGATTAAGCTGTAAATGCCAATCACAACCAGCATCATTGACAGTCTTCTTGAGGATTCTAATGATAGTTTTGTTAGATGCCTCTGCTTGGCTATTACCTTGTGGGTAGTATGGAGTGGAAAAGTGATGTTGAATATGAAATTTGTTACAAAGATGGCATACTTCTTGATTCTTAAATGGGCGGCCATTATCCATGATTATGGACTGAGGGACACCATACCAACATATGATATAGTTCAGGATAAACTTAGAGATCTGTGTGCCAGTAATGTATATCATAGGAATAGCCTCAATCCACTTTGTAAAGTACTTAGTGGCAGTGATGATGAATTTGTGGCCATTGGATGATGTGGGATGGATCTTACCTATGAGGTTGAGTCCCCATTGGGCGAAGGGCCATGGTGATGTTATAGGACGGAGCTCTTGTGCTGGTGCATGTATCAAGTCTCCATGAACTTAGCATTGGCAACATTTCCTTACAAAGACATTTGAGTCCTTTTCCATAGTAGGCCAATAATAACCCAGTCTCATAATCTTTTTGGCTAAGGTAGGACCGGTAGAATGGGAACCACATATACCCTCATGCACTCTCCACAAGGTTGCTTGTGCTTCATTAGAATCAATACATCTTAGTAGGGTATTATCTAAGGTGTGTCTATATAGGGTGTCTCCGATGATGGTGTATTTGGATGACTTGCGAAGGAATGTCCTACGTTGGTTTTTTGATAGGACAGTGGGTATGATTTCGGCATGGAGGTAGTCATAGATCTCTTTGTACCATGGGGAATCAGGACCAACAATCTCACATACCATCTCAGAATTTGGGATATCATAGGCTAGAACCAAAAGTTGTTCTACCAAGAACTCAAACTTAGGCACGTTACTAGGAATGTCTAGAAGTGATGCAATAGTAGCCATAGCATATGCTGCCCTGTTTAAAAAATGAGGTATCTGATGAAATTCGACCTTGTCAAAGTACTCTTTAAAGATATCAACCATGCGTTTGTATGGAGCAAGCTTCTCATCCTTAGTCTCATAATCATCATTTACCTGTCTGATTACTAGTTGAGAATCACCATATACCTATAGGTTCTTAATTTTCCACTTGACTGCCATGCATAACCCTATCACTAGAGCCTCATACTCTACTATGTTGTTAGTACATGGGAATGCAATATTGAATGACTTAGGGATGGAATCACCCTATGGTGTGATAAATAGTATACCATCCCCTGAGCCATGATTTGTATGTGAGCCATCAAAGTACAATTTCCATGTTATGTTTGTGTCTATTGTGAATATAAATTCATTAGGAAATTTTGCAACTAATGGTTGATCTGCTTGTATTGGTGTGTCAGCTAACTGATCAACAATGAATTGTCCTTTAATAGCCTTTCTCTCTACATACTTGATATCATACTCACTAAGTATCATAACCCATTTGGCCAGTTGCCCTGTTAATGCTACCTTGCTGAGAAGATATTTCAGAGGATCTATTTTGGCAATCAACATTGTTTGATGGTTTAGCATATAGTGCCTTATTTTTTGAGTAGAAAATACTATTGCAAGACAGGCACATTCAATGGTACTATAGTTGAGCTCATAACCTACCAAAGTCTGACTGATATAATATACTACCCTTTCATGACCTTCATTGTCATTTTGTGCAAGCAATGCTCCAAGTGATGAATGGGTTATTGTAATATAAAGAATCAATGGTCATCCTTCAATAGGTGGCATTAAGACTGGTGGTGCGAGTAGATATTCTTTAATCAGAAATCCTCTCCGCACCTAATTGTCCATGCAAAGGGTACCCCTTTCTTAAGTAAATGTTGAAAAGGATGTGTCTTATCTGCTAATTGCACTATAAATCTTCTAATGGATTGCAGTCTCCCTTGTAATGTCCTTAGCTGACTGAGATTAGTTGGTGGAGGCATGTCTATGATTGCTTTTACTTTGGCCGGATCCACTTCAATGCCTCGTTTGGAAATGATATATCCTAAAAGCTTTCATGACTTCACTCCGAACACACATTTCTTGGGATTGAGTCTCACTTTATATTTCTCCAGCCTTTGAAATATCTTGTCTAAAACCTATAAATGTTCTGCCCTTGTCTTGGATTTAACTATAAGGTCATCGACATAATCCTCCATAAGAGTGTGTACTAGATCATGAAATATGGTTGTCATGGCACGTTGATAGGTTGCTCCAGCATTTTTGAGTCTAAAGGGCATAACATTCCAGCAATATGTTCCCCAAGGACAAGTGAAAGTTGTCTTAGGTTGGTCTTCAGTTGCAATTATGATCTGATTATATCCTAAAAATCCATCCATAAGGGACAACATCTCATACCCTGTTGTCATATCTACTATAATGTCTATGTTAGGCAAAGGGAAGTCATCCTTAGGAAAAGCCTTGTTGATATCTTTGAAATCGGTGCAAATGCGGATGCCCCTTGTTGGTTTAGTGACTGGTACAAGATTGGAAATCCAATCTGCATAGTCGATTGATCCAATGAAACCAACGTCTAACAATTTCTTGAGTTCTGCCTTGACTAGTAAAGCAATCTGTGGATGCATTTTCCTCAATTTTTGTTTCATTGGTTTGACACCTGGTTGTAAGGGCAAGTGATGTAGAACAAGTTTAGGATCCAACCCAGGCATGTCTACATATGACCAGGAAAAATTTATCTATCTCTGTGTAAAGAAGTTGTGGAATTTTGGCTGCTCTTTTGTTGTCAATGATGCTACAAAATAAACCAGTCGAGGATTCTCTTTTGTGCCGATGTTGACTTCTATAGATTCTTCAACGAGCATGGGTGAATTGTCCTATGCAATGGGGAGAATGTTCAAACCTCCATCCTTAGGTGCCTCAAAGAGGTTTTCGCCTTCGGATGTGTCCTTTATTTTTACTTTTCATTGTCTAGAGGCGCCTTTCAGTTTTCACCTAGAGACTCATCCTTTTTATCTTGTTTATTTTTTTCTCATTTTTGCGACTGGAGGGTTGAACAGATTCCCCAAAATATGCTTTGTTTTCCAAGTCAATGGTAAAACCATCCTTGTGATCATTGCTAGGTATGCCTTCTTGTAATCCCAGGAACTCAGCAATTGCTTCGTCGTTCTCAAAAATGTCTAAGATGGGTGTGTCTTGTTGGTCCCAATCAATGAGTTGGGGATAAACTAAGGGCATGTCATCGTCAGAGTTATTAAATTTTAACAGAGTCAGGGTAAGGACTGATTTGTTCATTTGGTCACAAAAGTCTTGTACTAAGTCCTTTTTGCTCTTTGGTTTAGATCTAGGTGGAGTGAGAGGTGGGCCTAATTCCAAGGTTTGGTTATCTAAAATAGATGTATCGAATTTCCAAGAGGTAGGATCAAGTGATTCCAAATAGTAGTGTTTAAACCATTCCTCTTTTGTCATATTCTTTGGTGGATAGGAATTCAATGGATTTGGTGAGGATCTCAGCATTAAGTCAAGTTCTCCAAATAGCTTGTCAAGGTCCATGGAAGAAGTAGAGGATAGGGAATCCCACTAATATTCATTTGAGTCGAGGGAGTCACAGTAGTGTTGGTTAGATGGTTCATGAGATGTCTCAATATCTTCTGAAGAACTTACTTCCTCGATTAAGGATGATGTGGTACTAGGAACACCAATCTGAATCGGTTGAAACCCAAGACCTAATCCTTTTGGCCACTGATAAACAAAGATTGGTTCAATCCTCCCATCTTGATTTAAGCCTAAACCACTATGTCCATTATATCCCATGATTGTGAAACCTTTGCCATATAGATTTGTAGGAATGTGAGCAAGTGAGAGGGGTTCTTCATTATCTTCCCTATACAGCCATGAGGTGACATCTTCTGTATTTACGGCTTCTTTGCTTAATTCTCCCCATTTAGTGAAAGTTGTTGTGGGAGGAATGTGTATAGTGACCATAGATTGTCTCCTATCTGGTGTAGGTAAACCGTATGACTTAGGAGGAATAAAGTGGCTAACACAAAAATATGTCTTCATGTAATACTCTCCAGAACCCTTGTCTTGGATCTCAACCCTAGGAGTGGTAGGAAATGAAGGTGAAATAGATGTTTGAGTGAGTGTGGATGGATCGACATAGTGGGATGAATTGGACGATGAAGCCTCTTGGTTTACTAGCACTTGGCATTGGGGTATCTCTTTTAGATTGGTGCAATATTGGAATGGATCTGGGTCACCATCTATAGTTATTTCAGTTCCATTGTAAGGGAATTTAAGACATTGATGATACGTGGAAGGGACCACCTTCATGGCATGAATCCATGGTCTGCCTAGCAGAAGGTTATATGGAAGGGTGAGATCCAAGACCTGGAATTTTGTCTCCATTACTATAGGACCAATTCTGATAGGAAGTGTTACCACCCCCTTTGATTTTCGTTCCTCATCATCATAAGCTTTAATGACAATACTTTTGGTTGTTTCTACGCATGCTTCTAAGAAATATAATGCTTTAATCAGTTTTAAAGTGCACAGATTTAACCCTACTCCTTCGTCTACCAAAACTCATCTAACTTTGGTGACATCAACAAGGACTTCAAGATGCAAAGGATCATTATTATTTGTCTTTTCAGTTATGTAGTCTTGTTCAGAAAACATGGCATGATGATTATTGGTCAAGTAGCCCACCATTTCATAGAAATGATTGACATCGATATCATTTGGGACATTGGTGTTTTGTAAAGCTTTATCTAAAATGGATCGATGCTCAGGGGAGATACACAACAGTTCCAAGATTGAGATTTGGGATGGGGTCTTCCCCAACTGGTCAAGTAGGTTATATTGTGACTTGGAAGGTTGTGGTGTTTGCTGCGATGAAGGACCTTGGATAGTGATCTTAGTACGACGAGTGTTGACCACACACTCGGGATTTGTATTGATAGTAATGGTATTGATATTCTCATCAGCGACACGAAGGTGATTAATGGTTTTTCCACTATTATAATCATGCTTGATATTCGCATAGTTCGCTGACATATTGGTCTTGGTACTTGAACTGGAGACATTTCCTTTCCCATGGTCATGTAGTGGATCAGAAAAGACTTGATGATCAGTGTTTGATGACTTTTGTTTCTGTCCACTAACTTCAATTATTCTCCTTTTGACAAGATCATGTATGATATTTTTTAGTTAGTGACAATTTTGTAGGTTATGTCCCTTAGTTCTATGATAATCACAAAAGGCATTGTCATCCCACCAAACTAGTTTAAATTTTTGTGGATCGTATTGTCTTGGCTCTTGAAGTTGTATATGATTATGTTGTAACAGTTGTTTGAATACATACTCAATGGGTTCCCCTAAGGGAGTGAACTCGCATTTTTGAAACCTCCTTTGTTGTGGACGTTGGGTACTTTGGACCGTGTTGGAAGGTTGATTGACAACATTAAGCATGTTGGCCGAAGAGTTAGGTCCTTGTAATGTGATGATTGGTCCTGCTTGTACAGTTTTAGCATCAACTACCCCATCATTGGTGACATTTTTGTTTCGAGACCAAAATCTATTTTTGTCATTGGGGGCATTTGGCACTATCGAATTTCTATTGGATTTCGATGTCTTAAGTTCTCCTTTTTCAATGAGATCATTTTCTATTATAACCCCTTTTTCCACTAGTTCCGAAAAGGATGTACAACAATGTACCCTTAAGTTACTCCTTAGTTTTGCATGAAGGTTTTCCTGGAACATAGTGACTTTTTGTTTTTCAAGTATCTCGACAGGACACCAGTTGGCTATAGTCCTCCATCTCTAGAAGAAGGTGATGAAAGTTTTTCCTTCATCTTGTGTTGTGTGACACAAGGTTGCTATTTTTATCTTGTGGTCTATGTTGAAGGAGAATTGCCCAACAAATTTCTCAGCCAGTTCACCCCAAGATCTAATGCCATAGTCTAGACTTGAAAACCACTCTAGTGCAATTCCTATAAGACTTCTTGGAAATAGTCTCATAAGATATGTGGGGTCATAAGCGACATCTATGCACATGGTAGAAAATTCCCTTATATGTTCTATCAGATTCTGTTTTCCATTGTACTTAAGGAGATTTGGTATGACATACCTGTGAGGGAAAGGTGTCATGTACAATGATCTATCAAAGGGAAATGGGCATATGTCCTTTGTTGAAAATGATTTCTTAGTTGATACCGCCATGTTTTCCATTTGTGTTTGCAAGACGTCAACCTGGATTAATGACGTGTTGGATGGATTATGCGGGTCTATGTAGGTATTCTAAAATCCAAGGTCTCTTGATGGGTTTCAATTGAATGTTGGTATTTGATTTGGATTTGGATTCAGAATGTTGGTGAATGTGTTTTGGTTCGAAATCTGTGTGAATTGGTTTTGACTTGGAATCTGTGTGAATGGATTCTGACTACCAATCTGGGAGAATGGATTTTGATTAGAA
The DNA here is from genome assembly GCA_007258455.2 of Sequoia sempervirens. Lineage (NCBI taxonomy): Eukaryota > Viridiplantae > Streptophyta > Pinopsida > Cupressales > Cupressaceae > Sequoia > Sequoia sempervirens. The sequence goes on from VDFB02086081.1 coordinate 246,053,912, forward strand.
ATCTGTATGAATTTGTTTTGACTTGGATTTTGTGTGAATGGATTATGGCTACCAATCTAGGAGAATTGATTATAATTTAGAATCTATGTGAATGGATTCTAATTTAGAATCTATGTGAATGGATTCTAACTACCAATCTGGGAAGATGGATTCTGATTTCCATATTGGAATGAGGGAATGCCTCTTATTTGTGTAGTCTGCGGTATAGTACTAGCGACATGAACACTAGGTATGGTTGTTGACTATGGTATGGTACCTGTGGTGTGAACACTAGGTATGGTTGTTGACTGTGGTATGGTACTCGTGACACTGAAATTTGGTGTAGAAGTTGACGTTTTACATCTTTTATTCCCAACAAGAGGACCGAAGGGAGTGGACGATGATGCCCCTACAGTGAAATTAAATCCTGATGTCATGCCAGATGTACCAAATGGAGACATATGGACTATCGTACTCTGTGTAGGTATGCCAGATGGTATGGTTGTATTTACCTGAGGTATAGTAGTACTGGCAGTCATTGTATTAGTCCCTTGTGTAGGTTGAGCTTGTAAGATGCTAATATTGAATCCTGGAGGTAAGGTAGCACCTTCATCTAGCAATTTGGCTAAGTATCATTGACGATCGTTTGCTAGGTACTCATCTACAAAAAGAGGAAAACTCAGGGTCTTGTGCAACAGCCTCTATGTCTTCTATTGTAATGTGTCCTTGAGTGTTTCTAGTGGTGAATTTGTCTAATAAAGTCCTGCGAGGTCTTGTGGAGAATGGATTGATGAATTCTTTTGGGTTCGACATATTTTCTCTCTCTCTTCTCTTAGACCTAGTTTCAACCATGTAAGATAAGCTCAATATGCAAGGAATGTAAAACTATGTCTATGGACAGTATGACTCTAGTCTATGTTTTTGGGATTTTCTAAATGCAAAATAAGGAATGTTCTAAGATGACGCTAGTCTAAAATGACAATATCTGAAGATGCAAAGTCTAGGAAAGCTTCTAAGGTAATCAATTTTGTAAACCTAAGACAAGGGTACCAACTACCTAAAGTCTAACCAAGGCGTCAATTTAGTTATTTCAAGGAACCAATGTAGGACTAGGATCAAAGATAAGTTGAGTTTCCTAACTAGACTGATGAGCTAGGAGGACTCTCTATTGGACAAAGGATATAATGAAAGGACTAGGTTCAATGACAGATTTGGTTGACGCTATGATTTTTCTAGAGTGCAGATGGTGGACCTATTCTAGAGTTTGTAAAAATGACCTTCCTAGAAGTTTAAATTTAATGGCAATATGTACTCAAAGATGAAAGTAAAACTCTGAATCGGGATGACTATGGTAATGGCTAAAAGGATGCAAAATTTGAGCAAATCGTTTCAAGTTTTTGTCCAAGGACTGCTGTGAAAAGACAAATAAAAGACTAGTATGATCGTGTCGACTAGGCAATGACTGTGAATTTTGGTTTTCTAATAATCAAAAAATGTGTCACATAATTTAGCAGATGCGGTTATCTTTCACAGTTGTAGTTTTCTGGTAATTAGTTGTCTGTTTCTGGTAAAGTTCAGTGTCTGAATCTGGAAGATGCGGTTTAGTTTCTAACGGATGCGACTCGTAATGGCAATTGCGACTCATACTATAACAGATGTGATTTTCCTAAACTTATGCACTGGTAAAATTTCTACGACAGTGGAAAATGCGTCATTCAAGATTGCAGTTGCGCCTCACCTTGTCAGATGCGTCACAAAATATCACAAGTGTGGTTTTCCAAAACAGATGCAATTTTCCTAAACTTATGCATTGGTAAAAATTTTGCGATAGTGGAAAATGTGTCGTTCGAGACTACAGTTGTGGCTCACCTTGTCAGATGCGTCACAAAATATCACAAGTGTGGTTCCCTAAAACAGATGTGTTTTCCAACAGATCAAATGTGAGCTAATCTGGCAGATGCAACTCTAGACTAAACAGATGCGACTCTCTGGTGAATAGTTGCGACTCTGTTGTGTTTTCAATGAATAGAGATATAAAATTGACGCTATTTTTTCTATGATCAAGTTCTGGCAAATAAAGACAATCATAATACAAAGTGTTTTCAGTTTCATTCTAGACTCAAAGAACGTTTAATTTGATAACAGACAAGCACATCCTAGGCTATGAAGGACAATATTTACTAAGTTCTCACTTGGGTTTCCCTAGCTACGCTTATTCAAGGTAGATGATTAGTAGCTTGACCCCTCTAGCTCCCCTCCACAGCTCATTAACATCATTCGGGGCAACCAAGCTACAATACCCATGAACATCCCATGGCATACTGTCATCTCTCAACATGAACCGTAAGAATATGAGACGGCTTCACAGGTCCAACCTGCTGCACCAGTATATAGAAGGATTTTGGACACTACAAAAAAAGGTGTTTAATTAGGGCATTCCATTCGTAGGGCATGATCCATGCGGCGAGAGTCCCCTTTTGAATCCATCTCGTCGAAACCATATGCGTGATTCTTGGGCTTTCCCCAAGAATCCACTTTTATATACCGGCTGGAAGTCCCTCGGTTTCAAGGTGCTACCGATTTGAGTCATCCTGGGGTGAGTACATTTTCCCACCAGAATAGGCCCAAGTTCTAGAGTTAGTAACCATTTCTCTTACACCCAGGATTGCATGGATGCACAAGGATAGAGGATACTTCAATGTAACAAATCATGAAGGTAATTACACAATTGTGCTTTTTCACTAAACACAATAGACACTTGTTAATTTTAATCCAAATGAAAAAATTTCTACACTACCAATCAATCTGTTTCAAAAATTTAACTAGGGTCTTCAACATGCATTCTATAGAAAGATTCATTAGTAGTTTGATATTGGTCTTTGACTATCGATCTGCAAAAACTTCATTAACTCCTCAAGACACACGCTAAAAACATAAGATTAGCGAAAATAAAAACACGGAAGGAAACTAAAAATTGAAATTCTAAAACTAAAAATATACAAGTCGGATGCATCATTTTCTCTGTCAAATGCGTCGCAGTATTTTACCAGTCAGTTGTGGCTCAGAAAATGACAGATGCGTGATTATTTTCCAAATGCGTCGTTTCTGATCTCAGATGTGGTTAAGAAAGTCAATTGCATCGTTTCGTCAAACTGATGTGTCTCTGAATTTCAATTGCAACGTTTCGTCAAGCAGATGCATCGTTCTGTACAAAAACCTGCAAAATCAAATAAAAGTATACGGATACGTGAAGATGTTGTCTTCATGTTGGGTTCACCAAATGTAGCTAAGAGAAAAACACATAAGAGAGTTAATAAATTCAAATATAATCTATTCAAACTATACTAATGAATCCTCAAAGCTTAGATAATCGAGCACAAAAGAAAGGTAAGAACAACATGTATAAAAGAAACTATTTTACCAAACATGCGATCAATTTCATTGAATAACCTCCATTATTCTTCTCTATTTCCTCTGTGTAGTGTACTTGCCCTTAGATTTTCAAATTTCGTGCAAGCATGGCCTAAGTGTTGTGATTAAGACAAAAACATTGAAGATTTAAGATAATTGCTCTAAAATTCATACGATTTCGAGAGAGATTGGAATGATGAATGACAGATCAATTTATAGAAAATTGATTATTCAAATGATAGGTCAAGATTGAAAGATCAACAAACGATTGAGATCGAAAGATTAGACATGCATTATCATAACTATTAGTAGTGACACGAGTGATAAAAACTAGAAATAGAAATAAAGATTAAATAAATGATTTAGTCTTCGAGTTTGGTATTCAAAAATAGAAGAATTATCTTTGCATGACAAAGATAAAGATGGATTAAAGCAACTCTCTGTTCGAATGCACACACAAGATTTAATTAATTAAATAGGAATATTTAATTAATATGCATGTACACGCAATTGAGTTAGCACTAGATGACTGAATGATATGACGAAGAGATTACCCGAGAAAGCAACTCATACATTAATCCAAAGTTAACTGAGCGATTTAAATAGATGTCGAGTCGAGTCAAAGTGAATACTTAGATAATTTGCACAATTATCTGAATATAGAGGAATGCGTTAAAATAGGATTTATGAATTAAATAATTCATTTAATTCAAGATTTGATATTTAAAGAATAATTAAATAAATAAGATTTATTTAATTAAGTGATAAAGGGGATTAAATGAATAATCAAATAAATAAAAGGATTTATTTAATTATAGTTGACATATGATAAAGGGGGGAATTAAATAAGAATTTATTTTGACAAGAAGAATAGGGTTAATTAGTAGCATAATTAAATAAAAAGTGTTTATTTAATTAATCAGATAGAATAAAGAAAAGTGTGAATTAATTAAATAATTAAGATTATTTAATTAATAGAAGAAATGAAGAAAAGTGTGAATAATTAAATAATTGACATTATTTAATCATGACCATGAAAGAAATACGAATTATTAAGAATATTGAAGTCACAGGCCTAAACCATATTTCGGTGTCTACACCTTGCATTGTTGTGTATCCTCAACAATGTTATCATCATGAATTCATCATCATCTTAAGATATCCTTCCCAATCCTCATGTTTCTTAACACTATCCTTGCTTTGTTGTGTATCCTTAACAATGTTATCATCATCAATCCATCAACTAGATCAATCAACCTTAGCTTGGTTTTCAAAAAAATATCAAAATAGATCACTGATATCATCACACATATCCATGTCCAAATTGTCAAAATCATGTCAAAAATCCAAAAACATTTAGAAAATCACAAAATTCAAAAACATCCAAAACATATCAAGATCCCAAAATAGGTCAAGAAAACAGAAAAAAGTCAAAAACATGATTATCCGAACTACATCATCTCTAAGCTTAAAAAGTAGGAAAGGCTAATATTTGATCAACCCCCAAGACACAAAAACACAAAAAACATTCAAAAAATACAAAAACATTCATAAATCTCATAAAACACCAAAAACATTGGAAAATTTGAAAATCGAAACATTTTTAAAACATCTCAAAAATACCAAAAAACAGCCTCAAAACATTTCAAAAATACCCAAAAACATCCAAATATTTGAAAAAAATCATCCATCTCATTTCACATTCACCCGCAATAAACATCTGCTCATAATAAGTGATTGTCACCTCCAACCTTTGGTGAAACAATCAAAAACAAGTCTAGTAGGTTACAAGTGAAAACTCAAATGTCAAAAGTCTCAAGTCTAGGTTAGTAGGTGAAAAAGTTGGTAAACTCTTCGTATTAATAGCCCATCATCCAGTTTGTCCCAAATCATTTGATAACATCATGTCCTAGGATGCATCCTTCCTACAATGGACATCAACATCAGGCATCATCGTAGTTTAGTCTTGGCTAGAGGTATGAAGAACATTGGCTTGTTTGTTTACTTGATCTTTTTCTTGTTAACTTATCCTATTGCACTCATTCCAATGACCTCCCGATGATGTCTAATCAAAACAATTTAGAGAGAAAGGAATGGGGCATTGATCATTATCTTTTGTCTGTTGTGCTTGTTGGATATTCTTGTAATATAACCTTGGTCATGCTTACTTTGTTTGGTCTATAGGGAGGGTGTTTTGGGTATCTTGTTGACCACATGGGAAGGTTTTGCTTTTCTATGTTTTGGTCTGAGATGTTTGAAATATCTTATCTGCATTATAAATAGGGTTTTGTATGCTAGGTGTGAACAGGGATACTCCTATCTGATTGTTCAATTCAAAGTCCATCGCACTAAGTACAACACCATGGTATTTATTTATACCTTGATGCATCGTATCTATGTGTGTTATCAAACATAAGGTAAGTAAGCTCTTTTAAAATCCCAATCTCTAATAAGAGAAACATCATCAATCTCTCATCATTATTTCTAATAAAGTCTCGACAGATCATGGACTTGTTGGATCCTCTTGTCATCGTCTCATTTCTTCTTTCTTCTCTCCATGCTAACATAGTATCATGACAATCAACCAAACATCACCAATGCATCCATCTTGCATCCACAAAATGTCAATATACTCATCCTGCATAATCATGCATATCATCACAATATAAAACATCATCCAACTCACATGCATTGCATTATCATTTAAGTTGTTTAGGATAATATAGATTGGTTATTATAAGCATCTTAAAAAACCATCTCATTTTCATCATCATCATAACCATCCATACGTCCATCTTGAACCTCTTTGTCATGAGATGCCCCTAAAAATGAGCTTTTTTCCCAATGTCTCGAGGGGGAAGTGTACTAGTGTTCTTCTTTCCACTAGGGCAACAGTGGGGCATCCGAAAAATCAGATTTTTTTTGAATTTTTTATCTCGACGGTGTTATTCTTTGAACCAACACAGCAAGTACATTGCTTCAAAGAGGGGAAAAATGTAGACACTTGAAATATCTTGATCGATATCATGCACTTGATTTTGATTCACTAACATCAATTCTTCCTTAATCATTTCTACACTAACCATTTAATTGAATAATCTTTATTTAATTAAATTGATTAAATTTCCTCCTTAATCAGATAATACACTTTATTGGATTAAGTCAATTCAAATCCTAATGTTCTTCCTTTAATTAAATAAATCAATTTTATTTAATTGAAATCCTAATGTTCCTAAACATCCTCTCATTTGATTTAAATAAACCCCAATATCTAAATAAAATGTTACAAATCAAACTAATTCCACCTAAGTTAATTAATCCTAAATTAATTAACTCCTAACACTAATCCTCCATTCATATAGCTTTTTCAAGTTGCACATATAAATCAATTTATTTGATTTACTAATTCCCTCTATTTTTATTCGAATGTGGCATATTCTTTTGAATATTCCACCCACTTGACTTTTGCCTCCCAAAGGACTTTTGTCCTCCACCTTTGCATTGAAGGATCTTACATGTCCTCTCCTTGAGCCAACTTGGCATTAATTCCTCTTACATCCCCTCTTACACAAGTCACCTCTTCAAATTCAAATTTCACCTACATGCATTAAACATGCACATTGTTCAAAATGTGCTCCACCTCCCTTCATTAGCATGTTGACAAGTGGCACAATGCCATTGGTCCCTTTTTTAATCCCACATTCTCCCCATTATTCAATCTTCAATCCTTCTTCCTTATAAATAGAGGCCTTCTCTATTGATTTGGGAGGCAGAATTTGATCCAAAAGTTTATGCAAGTTTATTATCCATAATTTCATCCACTTTCATCCAAGTTAGCATAGAACTCATCATCCATAGGTAGGTTATTGGAATTTTGCATCAAGAAGCACACATTTCATCCAAGAGCTTATCAAGGGATTGGGAAAGGGCTTCTTTCCACATCAAAGAAGCCCCAATCCCCTTATGGGAGGCTGGTTTGAGCATTAGAATAGAGTTTTATTTGTGATTTATTTGCATAGTTTAAGATATTTTTCTTTGTTTCCATATTCATATGTTCAAATAATTTCATAGGGAATGTTTGGTTTACACTTGTTTATTAACTAATGATCACTTTTTTTTTCATGTTTGAGTAGGTCTAAGCTAAGCATTCATAGTAATCAACATGGATGTAAGCCTCTCAAGCCAAAGAAGATCAAACTAAATCCATTCCCAATGAAGGAAATAATCCCAAAACATCTCCTAAACTCAACATCAATGAATGTAATCACAATGCATAAGGAGATAAACATGCCAACACTCCTCAAATGAACCCTCCAAAACCATATATCCATAGCTCAAGATCCAAATGTATGAGAAGATAAAGCATAAAACATAAAGCACCTGAAAGTAACAATTAGCAATACCTCTCAAGTGAAACCACCAAGAAGACCAAGAGTGGGGAATGGGAATGCTCCTCCAAGATATCCAAGTCGTCATGACTCATCCAATAACACTCTCCTCATAGGTCCATGTTGAACTCATGTCCAACCAAGGTGTAGGATCCTCAGACTTCCTGCTGAAATCTCATCAAGAGTAACCATCTCAACACATGTCTCTAATCACAATAGAACTCAAGCCTCACCTATGTCTCCAAGTATCCATGAGTACTTGTAACCAACCAATCCATGCCAAAACCCAAATGCAATATAGCACCATCATGAAGTAATCAAGAAAATGTCAATGTACCCAATACCAAGAGAACCATACAAGATCAATGTCAAATCTCTAATCAAGAATCAAGAACATAAACATGAAATCCATGATCTAACCATCTCCTCCTAGGAGATCACATGCACCATAACATACATATATACATATTTTTCTCAAGAGAACATGTACCATGACATATTAACTAAACACTCTAAACCAAGAAACCATATCCCCAATCATATGAAGATAACCATACCAAATGATGCATATGTGTCATTTCCAACAACTCCCACTAAACTGTGGTACCGAGTCACACATGGCATCGTGACAACCATCCTCTCAATGAATATCATTCAGGTCTACACACATAACTGAAATGTCAGTAACATAATAAGCATAACCAAAATCTCCAAGCCAAGAAGACACCTACAACCACCAAACCATCATAAACATATCCAATCACTACCAATCCATCACTGTCAAAAGCTCCCACTGAAAGTGTAACCAAGCTATTCATGACATCATGATAAACCAATACTACAAGTCCAAAAAAAAATATCCAGGTACTATAAGAAACATCCATCCTCCCATCTCTAAGCACACATACCAATATACAAATGACCAAGAACAAGGCCAACTGTCAAAGTATTGCAATTTTCTGACGACTGTACTGTTAACATCCGTACGAACAGGGATATGAGCAACAAAAAGTTGCAATTTTTCATAGTAACAAAAATAGGTCAAATTATATATCAAAATTCGTCTCTCGGTCAACCTGGATCCAACCGCGAGGTTTGTTTTGGGCCAAGAGATCATTTATGAAATCTCACCCCCAAAACCCCCATTTGAATACAAAACCAAGAAACCCATTTCACCCAAAATTTCTCACACCCCAAATCTATAAACAACCCATCAAAACAACAAACCCAAAACCCTTAGATCTGCAATAAACAACCTGCAAAACCCTCATATCTTTCCATGTCTTTGATTCTCACATGCAATGCATAGATTCAAACTTAAACAATATTTTTCTCAACCAAGGGTTATACAACCACAACCATGGCTCTGATACCACTTGTTGGAAACTTGCAGCCATTAAAGACAATTTCCTCATAACCCAAAAGAAAAATCTATGCAACTAAGTATTCAAAATCCACATGCGAGAGAATAGACAACATACCCATGAAAATATGACACAAGATATACCCTAGGAAAACCCTCCAGAGGGAAAAAAGCCCAACCTCCAAAAGCATCCATCTCTCTTGTATTATTCAGCAATAAAGATTACAATACATCTCCAGAGTCTCCATGAACACCATTAAAGCAACAAGCCTTCTCCAAACAATACATGCAAACAAGCATGCAACCACACATCCCATGCCATGCTTCAAACCCTCATAGATGCTAACTAGAGCTAACCTACCAATTGACCAACTTCAACAACTACCGTTGTGGTTGCATTTATAGAAGCAAGCTCCCACAAAACCACCAAGTGGTATTACACAAAACTATATGACTAAAACCATGAGATTACAAAACCATGTCCCCTTATTTAATTTTGGGTACTTTATTTATTATTTTTCCCCAATATTAAATAATTACATTTTTACAACTTAACTTATATGTCCCAATGTTACATGCAACATTAAGTGGCCCGAAGAATAATTAAATTGAATACATTATTGCAAGGTGTACAACACACCTTTTCCTAACAATTGATTGGTGGGTGCTCATGGATACTAGAGAGACTTGGGTTAGGTTGGATATTTCTTATGTTAAGAGATATGTGTTGGAATGGTTACTTGTTATAAAAAAATTCAACAGTAAAGACTGAGGAGCCTACACCTAGAAATGGATGTGAGTCCATCATAGATCTGATGAGAAGGTTGTCTTTATGGAAAGCCTATATTGCTTGGTGTTGTATGCACAGGACAATCTTGTATCCCACTCTTGGTCTACTTGGCAGGTAAATGATCTAAGAGGTATTGTCCGCCTAATTATTAGATGCATTATTGATATGCATCTTGACTTCTCTTATGCATTAGTCTTGAAAATTAAGTTCTAAGGGATTATTGAGAAGTAGATGCACGATTTTATGTATTTACATTGTTCTCCTTGCAATATTGACCTTGAGTTAGTTCTAAGGATTTGGGTAGGAGAGGTATAGAAGATAATTAGTGTCTTTGGCCATATTCCCTTTTTTTGTGGGAATGTTTGGCTAAGTTTGATCTACTTTCTATGAGAGGTTTACATCTAAATTCTGCCATGTTTCATTATAAGTTGAATGGTTAGATGTTGATATCCTTTTAGTTTGGGAGTGTTGAAGGATATATTACTTTACATAATTTGGCACATGTTAGTGTGGTATAAGAACGTGGTTTGATTTGCAGGTTCTCTCTTTGTGGGAATATTGTCTTCTTCTTGAAGGTTCTTGTGTTAAGAGAGATGTATTTTGCATATCATTGTATGCTTCTTTGACACTATGATAGAGGAGTTAGCCACATCCTCTATGTGAAGTGCTATAGGAGGACTTGTTAATGTTGGGATCTTGTTTTTAGATTTGAAATTATCTGTACAGTGGGAGTTCCATAAGGTATATGTGTTATGTATAAGAGGGGCACCTCTCTTTGACTAGTTACACTTTACTACAGTGAGTTACTTTAGAGGTTTTTTATCGCATGTCTATGTGTGTTATTACCTTTGAGTCTTACTTTGTAGGATGGTAGATATATAGGGACTTGTTTGCAGATTTGGGTTGTTATAGTTTGGTTACAGAGACTTGGGAAAGGTATTGATTGAGAAATTTGACACTTTGATCAATAATGCAGATTATCTTACAAAACCAGTTCCTAAAAATAAGTTCTCTTGGTGCAGGAAGGCCATTGGCCTTGAGTCTTGTACTTGATTTATAATAATGATTCCTTGTTTAGAATAATTACAATGTATAATGTTAGTGGGAGAATGTTGGGAATAGGATGTCATTTAATTGAAATCCTAAACATATTTCATGTATCTCCTAAGTCCTTGGAAAGTGTTCCCCAACACTAGGATTGGAAAGACATTAAATTTGAATGAAATGAACATGTAAATTTACATTTGTAATTATTCCTAAATGATAGGAAGATGCGGGGATGCCCAAGAAGAGCTCCTACAAAATAGGTGCACATGGCGCACCCACATGGAAGGTGAAACCCACCTTGCTCAAGTTAACAATTTGGAGGATTGATAACATTCCAATAATGCATGTAAGGATCCTAGAAGTTAGGGATTTATATTTACATGAGTGGAGTTTAGTTTGAAGTTTAGTTTAGTTTAGTCTAGTTCAGTTCAGTTTAGTTTGGTTATGGTTTAGTTATATTCAGTTGCATGTAGTTAGTTTGAGTTGAATGCTAGTTGACTTCAGTTGACTTGAGTTGCATGACTAATGACTTTAAATGCATGATAGATAATAGGTGGATACATTCAGTTAAGTGGGGATGATCAATCATGCATAGTGTTTGCATGAATTAGTGGAGAGATATGTTTCAGTTAACTAAGATTGACTTGGACCCACCTTGGGCGCCCAAGTTGGCATCTTTGAGTTAACACCTTTTGCATGAGAATATATTTACAAGGCTTAGTTAAGTGGGCCCATTCTTGGGTGCCAACTTTGAGGTGATGCTTGCAAGATATTTTCTTGACCAACGATCAGTTAAGTGTTCAGTTTGGGGTGCCTAAAATAAGGAGACTTTGGTTTTGACTTCATGTTACAGTGTGGAGTTCTACTTGCATAATCTAGGTGTAGATTTTTGAGAGGAGCTTTATATACTCTTGTATTTGATAAATCTTATGAGTTTACATGCTCATTAATTGTCTATTTATTGTAGCAATTGCATTAGAGTTTATTGCAAGTTTGTAGGTTGAGCTTGTGCATGTGTGAGGGTTTGAAGCATGGGATGTGTGGATTCATGCTTGGTCACATGGAATGCATAGATATCTTGTAATTGAATCAAGTGTATGAGAGTTATATGAGAGGTTTGTGCAGGTTGTGAAGAAGGATTGTTGAAGGAAAGGAAGCATATCAATCAAGGATTGATACATTATTATTGTAATCTTGTTCTAAGGTTAAATAATACAAGAACTATTGATTCTGGTGGAGTTTTTTCCCAAAAGGGTTTCTCCACGTATATGTTGTGTCACTTCTATCTTCTTGTCTCATTCTTCTACAATCTTTTGTCCCTTTCTACAATTGGTAAAATTGATCTAAACAGATAATCATAGACAAAGAATTGTGACAAAGAACACTTAATTAAATCTACAGTCTCATAGTTTTACAAGTTTTAAGCTACAATATTACCTTCATTTTCAACAAAAAATCTCTCCAAAAGAGAGAAAAAGATGCAAAGACTATCCCAACTTACAATAGGAAAATGAAGAACATCACTGAAGTAGGAAGAAGCTGCAAACAATTGTTGAAAGATGGTTGTTATAGTGATAAATAACCTCCTCTGAAAAATAGGATGATCAAGATCAAGAAGACAACAACCTGCATGAGTGCCCCCAACGACACTACTCGAACAATGATCAAATGGAAACAAAGGCAATAATATTTTTCAATTGAAAATACAGATGGAACATGAATCTATATGAGTGACCCCAATGACACTACTCAACCAATACAAGTTGAAAATATAGGTGCCAATAGTATGAAGAACACTGATCAATTGAGGATGAAAGGTTGCCTCCAAAGAATAGGAATGCAAGATTGTCTATATGGTAGATTCTCTATCTCATCGAAATGCATGGGTAACCAGTCGTTGCATCTTCCTAGTGCATAGGAACAAATACTAGATATATAATTCACTCCAAAGCAAAACCAAGGAAGAATTAGCATGAACAGTATAATAGCCCACCATAATTCTGACTTGGGAGAGGCATGATTGATCCATTGAAACTTTGTGTTTTACCATGTAGTACATGAAGGAGAAGAAACAACATCTGAATGTCCACAAGAATGTACTTGTAACTGAGAAAGGTGTGCAAAAACAAAGCACACATGCATGAGGCAAGAATCTCATGGATTCGCTGTTGTCTTGGAGCGACGCTCACTTGACAAAAGTGTGATGGAAAATAACAAGGAACTACACAATCCCCCCCATGGCACTTTATAATAAAATGCAAGTATAAAATATGGCACAAACTTGTGTGCAAAATCTCCAAAATACATGTACAATAGTGTGGCACTTTATCTCAATGTGTTTACATATAAAAAATTGCTTACAAATGATGCTCAAAATGCTAAAAAAGGACAAAATGCATAAAATACATATAAAGCAGCCCAAATGAATCCATCTTATGCAACAAAAAGATTCCAAGTGCCAAAATATCCAAGTAATTAACCAGAGTGTTAAAACAAAAAAATTGAATTAATTATACTTGGGACCAAATATGGAAAAATTGCATGAGTAAATCTAAAGAGATCAAAGAGACATTTCCAACACCACAAGAATGACAAAAAACAGAGGAACTGAGCAAAATTTATGAGCTCAAGAGTGCAAAGAGGACATATGGCTTCAACATGCTATAAATGCAACCAAATATCAAAATTTCTGAAAATCACCTATACCACTGAGAAGTAGAGCTCACCAAATTTTTGGGATATTTTGTTTCAAAAATTTTACCACCTGGATCAAAAGTTATGCAAAAACAAAAAAAAACCCAAGAAAATGCACTTCAAATGCTAAATAAGTGCAAAATTATGGCCCCTTTGGGCTTAAACCCTAAGGCGCCCATGTGACCACAAGCATAAAAAAGTCTTTAAAAAACACTGTCGCTCCCAGTGGGGGCTCCACTAGGGTAGTGGACCTCTGGCTGTGCCGCTCAAGGAAAGCTCCTCCGGTGGGATCTGAAACTACAGTCGGCCTTAATAAAGTTTTAAACAAAGCTTTATTTAAACCAACCTTTTGATATTTATAAAATTTTCCATAAACACTGCAAACTACAAATGAATCTTCATACCATGATGATGAAAGTGCTTGAACCTTGCACTCATCCCATCGATTCGTACCAATACTGAAATGAAATGAAATATTTTAATAACGTCCACGAGGCCACAATAGCCTATGGGACCCAGGAACAACACAAGACCACCACCAAAAAGAGAAGACCCTAAATAGTTTGAGATCTTTGCTCGAGGTCAGCCCTACGACAGTGAATTTTGATGATGTAGTTTGTCGATTTGACCAACCTTTCCTCCTCAAACAAGGTATTTAAGTTATTAACTTGTAAGGTGTCCCCATAAGTGACCTGAATATCTTTATATGTTGAGCACTCCATAACAAAGTGTCATTCTATCTCCACCAATCCCATGTCATAAAATCAACATATTCTTTTTTCCCACTCTTCTTTAGGAACCATCCATCTGCCTGTTTCACATCTAAGACGATGTGAGCTAGTCCGAAGCTGAGCTATCAACATATTTTCTCTCCATTTAATATTTGCTCCTATATAGGCCTTTTCTTCATGGTCCCCCTTGGGATTAAATTCTTTGATATAGTAATCTTTTTTTCACCCTGATTGTTTTGTCCATATACCATTTTTGAATTTTTGTTTCACATATTTTTTTATTTCTTCATTTGTACTTGGACAATCTTGCATATTCACACCCCACTTTTCCATCCATTTTTTGTTTTGTTTCATCCATGTATTCTTTCTTCTATCCAACTTTTATTTTACAATCAGCTTAGGCCAACGATGGTTCTCCATATTTTGGAAATTTTGTAGGTAACTTAGTAACCAAATCATCGCAGAAGCCTCCAAGGGGAAGGCGCACGTCTCTGCTAATAAAATCTCATAAGGTATTGCAATTTTGAGTTTAAGGCTGCTAACAATTAGATGCTTTTGAATTCTTTCCACCTTCCTCCATTTCTGATCTAACATGTTGATGCCCCAAATTTTGTACCCATATAGAACCATTGGGGTCACAAGTAAGCCAAACAACATTCTCTTGTTTTTCCAATCCCATAATTCAACATTTCTACATCTATTTTGTAGACATTAAAGTGCTTTCCAACCCCCTTGGATCCTTTTTTCTCTAAAAGTTTCCCAAATGAGTTTGTAGTGAATTTATCTAGCCCAAGGTATTTGTATTCATCCACAATTTCTAGCAGATTTCCTTCAAAGATAAAGCTAATTTGTTTCTTTTTCCTTTGCAAAGAGAAGATCATTATTTTAGTTATACTAGTGTTCACTTGCATCCCAACTTCCTAACAAAAGGATTCAAGAGCTTTCAAATGCTTTCTTAGCTCATGTGTTGTTTTAGCAACCAGAATGAGATCATTAGCATACAAGAGAAATTTTATTACATAATTGACCAACTGAATGCCTTCCCCACTAACTTTGTCTATCCACTCTTCCAGCTTGTCAATGTAAAGCCCAAATAGCGTTGGGGAAAGCGGATAGCCTTGCTTGACTCCAATGTTGCTGAAAAAGCACTCGTACATACCTTCATTGGTTCTTATTTTAGCTTTGACCTGCTCATACAGCCTATGAACAGTCGCCCTAAGCACCTTTGGGACTCCCAGTTCCTCCATTCTATTCCACAACTTGTCCTGTGGCACTATATTAAAGGCTTTTTTAAAGTCTACAAAGCAGCAAAAGGCCTCCTCCCCTTGAGCGTTCCATATTTTTTCAATAAAAAATTTAAGAGTAATACTATGATCAATAGTGGAATGTTTCGGTCTAAAACCAACCTGACCTTCTACTCTTTTTCCCTCTTTCTCAACCCAGCTTCTAATTATGTGCTCAATCATGCTTCCATAAAGTTTTCCAAGAAGCAGATTAATCATAATAGTGCGGTAATTTGATGGGTTATTAATGTCCCCACTTTATTATAAGGGAATAACAACACTAGTTGTCCACCCTTCCGGAAAGCCCTCTTGAATAACCCTATTGAAGATGCCCTTGATGCAAGGTCCAAGGACCTCAATGCCCCATTTTAAGAATTCTTCTTGTAGCCCATCAATATCTTGTGCTTTTCCCTGAGCCAACCTTTGTATGCCTTGATTGATGTCTTCGATGGTGAAAAGTTTAGTAGTAACCTTGATTGTTGGAGGTTTATGTTTATCTTGTTCTCGCTCATATAGTAACTTTTCATATTCCAACCATTGAGAGATTGTGATATTGTTTTCCACTTGTTTTCTTTTTTATTGTAGCTCCTTCCATAATTTCTTGGGATTGTTCTTTCCAAGGGAAATAAGCTCCAGCCTTCTAGTGCTCACATATTTTTATTTTTTGTTTCGTATCATATTTTCATATTCTTTCTTGTTTTTTGTGGTCCTTCCACCCTCACGAAGTTTTCTTTTTGTTAAATTGCACTCTTCATCAAACCATGGGTTTGTTGGGAAAGTAGTTGCAATTTCCTTCTTAGGCCTAGCCCTCTTACACTCATCCAAAGCCTTGTGAACAATCTAAATTAACATGCCCTTTTTTATAGTGTGATGCCCCGTGTTGGCTAATTTCCTTTCATAATCCCTAAAAATCCTTTTGAGGCAACCTTGAAGACTTCCTAATTGTCATGGTTCATGATGATTCTACCTTGCAGAGGAACTTTCTTTTTGTTGAAGTAGTTGATGACTTAGATTTTTGACCACTGATTACAAGAGATGTTGATGGGTACTAGAGCTAACACAATAAGAATGAATGTCTACCAATGGAGTGATTTGACCATACGTAGACGATTCCCCAACGATGTGACCATTGAGATATACTCTACCAAAGTGTATGGGCCGGCGGCTTCAAAGCAAGGGTCTGGTGAAACAAAGAATGGTCGGCAAAGTCTACGAGTGAAAAGAGATGGCCCATACCCCTGCGCTAATATCTACCTTAGAACTGGTGGGAAAACAGTGAAAGCCAACTTGACCTGCAAGAAGATAGGCTATACAATGATGCTAGGAGGATGTAGATCTTGATAAATGCCAATCAAGCTCAAAAAATTGTTGGCCAATGAATAAATGGCTTGTGAACCATCGGTGAGAAAGAATTTGGACGTCGGTTTGATAGCACCAACAGGGACGGGTACACCGATGGAAACAACAAAGATTACTGCGATGTTCCCGTGGATGAGGGTGATCAAAAACCTTCCAAGTCAGACCCTTGATGATGTCGATGTGATGTTGGAGGAGGTACGTTATGACGAAGAAACTTATTAATAGCCAAGAATAAAGAAGGGCCAACGAGTTATGAAGAATGCAATCGACCAAGGAAAGGGGCCTAAGGGTGGGGTCCTATGGAGGGGGCTTCCTAAAAAGTTTCAGCAATGTTGCTAAGGTTTTTTAGCATTATTTTAAAGTGGGTGGTCCCATGAATTTTGTATCATAGTTTAAGCTTAAAAATTTAAGCTCCTATATTTATGAAATTTGGTGGTCTCATGAATTCTATTATTTTGTATATTCAATTCAACAACTTACATAAATATAAAATAATAAAAAAAATAATTGGTGAGAATTTAAAAACTTCATATGATTGACAAGTTGGAGGAAAAAATCCTAAGCTAATGGGGAAATTTCTATCCCCGCCCCTTTTGCAACCGCTTAAGTTTTTGATCTAAAAAGTAGGGGCTGCTATTGTTGAAGAAAATATTATAATTTATCCTGTAGCATTTTTTTTTTGGCTTCATGGGACCCTTGCTCCTTCAAAATAGATCCACAAGGCCCCCCATGGGACCTCACCCTAACCAAAAAAGCTAGCCGCTATAGATGGGAGAACGGACGTCGAAGAAAGTTCAATGTACACAACCGATGAAATAGTGCATGCGTGCTTGCAATGATGACAGGGCTTAACTCATTCTGTGAAAATCCAAATAACCGACATAAATTATTAAACAGGCCAATGAAAAAGACTGTTGAGAAGGTTGACCACGAGAGCTGATTGTTCAATTTGATGTGACAGCCCGTAGAGTATGCCAAACACTAAAAAAAGTCGGCCCGCCAATAATAAAACTGCCTTTGTAGAATATAAATGTAATATGCCCAAAAATATATTAAGCCACCATAAAAAATTTATAGCTTGATGAAATGTTTACATAAAACTATAGCCTGAAACTATAGAAAATGTCCCAAATTTTTGGTAAATACCACAGAAAATATTTTTTTGCGAAAAATAAAATAATGATGACCGTACCACTCGAGAGGTTGTACGACTTGTTCAGGCAAAAAAAAAATTCCTCAAAAATCAACTTTATCGAAAATGGACGAATTGACAGTCAAAATTCATCTGTGCAGCCTCCTGAACGCAATGGCAATGCTGATTTGGACTCAAATTGTTCTGAAATATAAGCTACCTCCCGAATCTAAGCTTCAAACTCAAATCACAATAAAAAACTTGATGGTCGAAACTCTCTACTGAAAACGGAAGGGGCTTGATAGATTCAAAACTCTGATACCATGTTGAAGTGATCAACCCAAGATCTTCAATCTACAACACCAAATAACCTCCACAAGAGATAGAGAGAAGCAACAATGGAAGATGTTATTCCACCAAACAAGGATTGCAATATGATACAATATTATCTATGCAATACAATACAATGCAATGCTCCGCAATACAAAATATGCTAGAGATTCCTTGCTTATAAAGGAAATGATGAGAGATAGGGTTAGACAAGATCATGACAAGTGTCTTAATCTTATCACATGAAGCAACTAACTCATAACTACCTAGGAAAGTGTAAATTCTAGATAAGACAGTTAATACTTATCTAGATAAGACAACTAATATCCTAAGTAAACTTAACATGTGAATTAAGTCCCCTAAGTCCCTAGTAAAGGAATAAACTAGGTACTTCATGCCAATAGGTTTTTGGGTCTCGAACCTAGTTTCACACCTCTCTAAGCATTTTAAAAAAATTGTCCCATAAATTATGCCTAATGGGACTCATTCGCCACCTTGGGCGAATGAATGCCCAAAATCAAAATTAATTCAAATTTTTAGTGAGATTTTATCCTCGTAGATCTGATGTCAGCTTGTAGTGTTGTAATTTTGGGAATTCTTGCATAATTAAGTATAAATACAAGTTTCTTTCACTCATTTTCACCTAATACTTTTGTGAGAGCATCCTAATAGCAAGTTTGAGTTCATAAGAGCATCCAAGTGTTTACAAGAGCATTCAAAAGTCTTCAAGGGTAGAATTATTCATCAATTGTTGCAAAAATCCAAGATCCATCATCATGTCAAGGATATCAAGCATCAAGCGTGTTATTGAGCTAAAGTTGTGATGTAGCATTGGAGATCCAAGATCAAGCATTTTTCTACACCTATTGTCAATATCAAGATCTACATCCTTCATGGCCATTTCCTGTTGAGTTGTAGATTTACAAGAAATCATTTACAAGACATCATTCAAGGTATCATTGTTCATGTTTCATATTCTATGTTTCATGATTCATGCCCTTGTTTCATTGTTTCATCATTTGGTTTAATTACCTAAATGGGGTTTGACCAAGGCAAACCCCTATTCACTAACAATCAACAAGTTTTTCTCCTCTTTACATGTGTGATTGCAAATTTAGGTGTCTTGGAGCTTGAAAGATCATTGAATATTAGGTTATGAGCTTGGAGAAAGTTTTTAGATTTGTCCCCTCATTTGCAAGGTTGTAATCTTCACTAAAAAGTCACCTACAACCCTGAAATCAGGGTTTCAGATCCAGAAACAAAGGGGAATAGAAAGAGTAGACATTGAAGACCAGATTTAGCCTTTAAACTTCTAGAAAACCCTAATTGGAAAAATTTTCTAGAAGTGGTGAATGAGTCCCACTATAGGTGTTTTTCAATTTTTTTATAGATTCATATACCCTTTTTCCAAAAACCTATTTCTGTGCAGAAACCCTGATCTGGGACCGATTCGCCTAGGTTGGCAAATGAGTCCTAGTAGGCCAAAATTTTAGGTTTTTCAAGATTTCAAAGCTCATTCTAGTCATCTTCAAGTTTTCAGGTGCTCCTCTGTACTTTTCCAATTTGTTGTTATGATTTATTTGCATTTATAGTCTATTTAGTGAAGTTTTATGCATCATTGAGTTTAATCATTAGATCTTGCATTTCATTATCTTTTCCAAGCTCTATCTTGGTGGTGAACCAATCATTAGTTTACAATCATATCCTAGGACAACCCTATTGTCAGATCTCTTTCCCCTTTCTTCATTGGATTGAGATCTCCAACGCATCCTTGAATGCAGAGTATATAAAGCTTGTTACCCTAGATCCTAAAACCCAAGAGGTGACTATTTTCCATCTTACATTTTGGTGAACATGCATTTAGAATACTTTCTTTTTCTGATTTGGAGTCCATCATCATTCTAGATCTAGCTTGCATTAACTTTGCATTAGGGTTTGCATTAGTTAATTGGCATTCTAGGGTTCTAATTTTTGCATTAGTGAAAGTGCATATAGGTTGCATTTTTGCATCACAAATCATCAAAAAACAATTGAAATCTACATTTTCATTTAGTCTACATATCATACAAACTAAAAAGCATAAAAATCACTTAAATTTTGCATAAATTTTTTTAAAAAAAACCTCACTAGGACTCATACGCCCCTCTAGGCTAATCAGTCCTAGTGCACATCTGAAATTTCCTTTTACAACATTTAAAACCTTGTTTTTGCACTTTTGTTTACTGCCATTAACTATCTTTTTCAGTTGGTTGAGTTTTTGTTACATGCATTTCACTAAATCTAGCTTAATTTGGCTCATTTTGTGCATTGCTTAATTCCAAATTTGCATTTACAACATTCATTTTTAGATCATTCAATAGTGTAGTCAACAAATTACCTTGTTTAAAATTTGAAAATTGCATTATCCTTTTGCATGTTTGCTTTATCATTGCTACATTTCAAATTTGTAGGACAATCATTACATCATGTTTTCATTGCAAAAATCTATAGTTATCATACTTCATGTTCTACTTCCAGATCTTGTTGAGTGTTGTAAGAAGGTTTTGTTAAGTGCATATGAATATGAGGTCCTTTCCCCTCTCTTTTTTTTCGTCATTGATCCCTCTCTTAGTATCCCTTCTATGAGTGAGGTTAGTCTAGTGAAAGAAACCTTGGGTAATCATAACAATCACATTTGATCTTCTCCTAATATCACTCCTACTTGTGAAGAAGATATTATAGTGTTAGAAAAACTAATCGATGAGAGTTTTGAGAACCTGAGTTGTTTCTCTCCTCTTACCTCTCCTATTAGGAAAGACATTACTAAACAAGAGGACATAACGATAAGTATTCATGATGATAACATAAGACAAAAAGAGACCATTGAAACCCACCCACATCCATCTCCCAACATCTTCCCCTCTTGTGATAATATTGTAAGTGATGAGGATATATTGGTGTTCGATAAACAAACCTTTAAGATCCATGAAAACCCTCTTTATGCTTCTTCCCCCACCAATGCTATTTTGGAGCACATTATGGGACAAAGGAGTGAAAATCTGGACAATATTGACAATCACATTTGTTCTTCTCCTAGTATCTCTCCTAGTTGTGAAGAAGATACTTTGATGTTAGAAAACAAAATCGATGAAATTCACGAGAATCTTATGTGGGAAAACATTATGGAACAAGACAATTCAACCATTGATCATTCCCCTACCTGCGATGAAGTCATTTTGGAAGAACCAACCTTTAAATGTCATGGACATCTAGTTTTTAGTTCTCCTAAAAACTCTCCTCCTAAGGAAGATATCATGGTGCAAGAAGATGTGAACATTGACACATGTCTTTCAAACACTAGTAATGAGGATCCCTTAGAAGAAAAGAGCTACAATATAAGAAAAGATAAGATTCAACATTTTAATATCTAAGTTCTATTAAATGTGTGAATAGAAGAAAAAAGCTACAATATATAGTCTATTAGTTTCCATATCTAATGAGGATAAGGATGAGATGGGAATCCAAAAAAAAAAAGGGGACGATCTCAAAGTTTTTAAACCTAGGAGAATAAGAAAAAAGTGGAATCCCATAAAAGGAGGAGAATATATGAATTTATTATCTTATCCTACCTAACTAATAAAAAAGAAATTACCTAAGTAAACTTAATAATAGGTGCAATAATAAATTACATCTATGTCCCCTCTTAAGTGCAACTAAGGTAATAAAGTATCATTATAACAAAATCTTTTGAGAATTAAGGAACAAAATAGGGCGATTTTAGAATCATCAAGGGTGAGGAGTATGTCCATAATGAGATCTTTTGGGAATAGAGTTTCATTATAACCAATCTTTTTGAGAATGGAGGAACAAAATAACAATATAATAAATAAAAAAATGTTAAAATAAGAAATACAAGATTTTAGCATTTAAAACTATGGAATCCATTAGATGTGTAAATGGAAGGAAAGAGCTAGCTATATAGCTTTTGTTTCTAAATTCAATGATGAAGATGAAGTATAGATCCAAAAAAACAAGGAAATGACCTCTAAGTTTCTAAATTTAAGAGGAAAAAAAAAAGAAAAAGTAAAATCTCATAAAAGAAGAAGAATAAATGAACTCATTTTTCTATCCTATCCAAGTAATAATAAAAATTACCTAAGTAAACTTAATTTATAGGTGCAACAATAAACTACACAAACTATATGTTCCTAGGATGTTCATGTAGAAGTAGATTTTTTAATGCATCAAATGCAAATGTTTTTGTTTCTTATAATGGCAAAGGACTCATCAATTTTGATGTAAAATGAATGCATTGAATGTCTTTGAATATACAAATATGATATTAAATCACACAAAATTATATTTTGTTAATTCTTAGATAAGAAGGTTTGAATATGAATTTTTAATTTTTAATTGCAAATATGTATATAAATAAATAGATTGAGACATAAATAAAAAGAATTTAGAGAAACATAAAATAAGATAAATTATAGATATATAAAAATGTAAAGAATAGACATATAAGACTTTATGAACAAATTGACAGAGAAATAAATATATTAAAAATATACATAAGTAACACGTGAAAAGAAAAACTTTTATACAAATTTTATATCATTTACCAGTATATATGGCCAGTTGTCATATGACATGTTGTATGCAAATTAGGTGACACATTATATCATTATACTTAGGTACAAATTGAGACAAAATAAATCAAAACAATATTTAAAGTATAGTTATCGTCTTACCAACCCCCGCAACTTGTTGCTTTAGAACAACCCACTTCATTTGTTTGGTATGCGTCGTTGCCACAACCACCAGAACAAACATAAATAAATCAAACCTGCTTTAGCTTGTGGGAAAAGTATAAAACTATGCGAATCCCACCAACTCCCGTCTATTAAAGTTAGTTACTGACGTTGTGTATTTTGCCACGGAGTGAAGTGGAAAGCGGCGGGAAAGTCTCCCACTCTTGTAGTTAAGTAATATTGATAAACAAACTCCATCGGCCTCTCCTGACTTTCATCTGGATCACGTATTGTCGTAACCTACCTTCTATGTCGCACATTTCCAAATGCAACAATAATCATGGGACTCGGGCTTAAATTACCATTTTTTTTTGGGTATAAACTAGCAATCCCGACTTTGGGTACGTCTAAGAGATTGGAAGGTCAATGAGGGATAATTGTGGTCTATTACTTGCATTTTCTGGTCAATTGGTAGGTCACTTATAAGATGAAAGTATAAACTTTGTAAACAGTTTTTAATATATAATTTAATTTAATGTTTTTTTTTTCTTGTACAAATGAACCATCTTGAATGAAAATTGTATATATGAAATATGTATATAAAAGAAAGAAAGTTTTGTATAATTACAAATGATATATTTTGAATGAAGATTCAAAAAATGAAATATCTATATCAAAGAAAGAAAGTATTGTAAAAGTGTATAATTGAATTGGAAATAGCAAAAGAGTGTCTTTTGTCCCATTTTGAATAAGTCTATGTTGAAAAATGTATACATTTGGTCGTTTAGTTCAAGAGTCGAACCTAAGAAAAGTTGAGCAAAGTGAGGAAGTAATGAAAAACAAATATATAACAAATGTTTTAAAAGAGTACATAAAATTGAATAAACATTATTCTTTTGAGTATATTGAAAAAGTAAAGGAAGAGTTTGCATTAATGATTGTACAAGTTTAAAAAAAGAAGGATTAAATAAATTATGGAACAAACTTGGAGTTCTTAGAATTGTATTTGAGCATTTCAAGTTACTGCATGTGATACAAACATCACTCGCTCATCTTCATTTATCCGACAAGAAACATACGGGCTTTGTTGCATGTGTGCATATCTTTGGAATGTGAATGCAGGGTGTAATATGCAAAGACATGTAAGTTCACAGACTCTTGAAATAGATGTGAATGTCAACCCTTGACGGTCAATGTTGTTGATGTCAATTATTTTGCTTTGAAGAGTAAGGCCTTGTGATTTGTGTATTGTTAAGGCCCATGCCATAATAAGTGGGATTTGGCTTTGGCCACCAAAGCTCAATGGGGTTATAGGAACATTTTTTGGGTTGTGATCCAAGACTGGGCCTATGTAGATAATATGACTTAATTAAGAGTTAAGGTAGCCACAAACCAAGCACTCATAACCCTATGAATACTCTAAGATTAAGGACATAACAATTTTGTTCATTACCTAAGCTCGAAACAAGTTACTTTGATGCATAAATGTTGTTGTAGTTAATATTTATTTATTTTTATTTTTCTATGTATGATTATTTTAATACAAAAAAAAATTGCTATGGTATTTCTTTTGTCCCTTTGTTGTGAATGAAAGGTTTTATTGAAAATAAATTGATTGTGAAAAAATACTTTGTTGAAAAGTTATGGAAATGGAGAGCTCAATTTCTAGTTAATTAATATCATGAATCTATATTTATTTTGAAAGAAAATAAAATATAAATTTGTCTTCTTTTAGGTAAGAGAACATAATGAATTTATGTAAATATATTGATTATATATAACTATATATATACATATATACTCTCATATACATTTATTTGGCATAACACTAGTTCAGCTACAAATAAGATGTTAATTCTTTGTTAGATTGAATATTTCTTGAAAGTGTGTATGTATTTTCTTATTCCTTCTATTTTTAGAATTATATATGTATGTTTCATGGAGTGTAAAGGAATTAAAAACGCATATCTTCTATTTTGAAAAAAAAATGGTTTTTAGCAAATTGAAAAAAAATAGTCTCTCTAATTTTATATGTATATGTATATGTGTTGCCTTGATTTTGGTCCTTAATAATCTCAATCCTTTTCAAATCTCATTCTTACTTGTTTTTGGCTAAGTCTAAGCATTGTGGGTCTTGAAAAGTCTCTTCGGTGTTTAATCATAGCTTTAAGGTCTTTAAAAATATTTTCATACTTGGTCGTTTTCCTAAAATTTGGTCTTTTAAAGTGGTTTTGAAACCGTCATCAGGTTCCGACAAGGTTTTCACAACCTCTTCAGACTTCGATAAGGTTCTCACAAACTCATCGGACTTCAATGAGGTTCTCACAACCTTGTTAGACTCTGACGAGGTTCTCACAACCTATTATATTTTGTATTCAAGTTTTGTTTCCACAATCTTTGCCAAAACTTCTTCAAGAAGTTAGTCCTTGGAATTGGTTTTTATAGTTCTTTCAGAGACTGTGAAGGTTTTCAAAACCTATAATTTACCCCAAGAAGCTTCCTTTAAAAGTGAAAGTGATCCAAGAAAAAGAAAGATGGAGTTTCTTCTCAGTTTCAAAACTATTGTCGAACTCCGATGAGGTTCTCATAACCTTGTCGGGCTCCAACACCAAACCAAGAACCTTGTATTTTACAGTGGAGAGAAAGATAAGTCATTCTTTAGTTTTCATCAGTATTTTATGGAGTTGTGATAACCGTGTTAGGTCCCAAAAAAGTTCTTGCAACCTCAATGAATCTTGACTCACAACTCATAACTTTGTCTCCTCTAATGCAAAGTTATGGGGAAAAGAAAAGGAAATGCTTGAAAGCAAAAGCCAGTTAGGGTTTCAAAACCTATGTTAGACTCTAACATGGTTTCAAAAAAAATTCAAATATCCAATTCTCCTATGTGAAAATGTGTTCAAAATTGGTGCCAAGGTAAGCCACCTACCAACATTAATTCTTGCTAGAGTTGAGTAAGGTGAAATAAATGCCAAGGTATATGAAGGTAAAATTCCCTAAGATATAACCACTCCACACATTTGCAAGCAAAATTGAAGGCTTCTAGAGCTTGAAGGGATAGAATGGTGGCAAAATTTAGTCGAGATTTAAGTGAAATTCTTCACAAAGCTATCCTTAGAGAAGATATAAATAGGTAAGTGGCACTCTTAACGTTATCTTGGATACTCTATTCATTCACATTAAAGGGATTTCTTAAGTTGAAGAACGAGATCTCTAGGGGAAACTCTGGCAAAAAAATTTCAAGATTTGATAGTTAGAATTTAAGCAAATATAAAGTACAAATACCTAGGATATGAGAATTTAGCCAGCTTAATCAATACTCTACCCAAAATTGGTGATAAGAAGCTAGGGTATAATAATCTTGGAGAATTTTGGCAAAGGGTAAACAAACTAAATAGAGCCCCTATTAATCAAAGGTTAATGGAAAGTGGTTTATTGGAAGCAGTTGCCTTCCTCGTAGTTGTGCAATGCATTGACCTAGTCCTTGAATGTATAAACCACTATGACCCAAAAACCAGAGAGATTAGGACTAATGATGACAATTTGTTAATAATTTTTGATAGAGCCACTATTAGTGACTATTTTACGTTACCGAAAAGGGAATTTTTGAAAATTTTAATTTCACATTGTCATAATGTCATTTCTCTGAAGGAGTACTTTAAAAATTTCATTTCCAAGGAATGGTTTGTAGCCCGAAAGAAAGGAAAATCTTAATTACCTAAAAATATATACAGATCCAAATTCAGGGATGAGATTTTTTATATTATTGTTTTGTTGCATAAGTTGAGAGGAAATGTAAATGCCCACAATTTTGAAGAATGGATGTATTTATTTGTTAAAATATCTGTGTAGGAACATAATACTTGGATTGGGCCACTTTAATCAGTGGCAGGTTGCACGATATGATAGTTAGCTTTGTAGCTAACAAATCTTTCTATATGTCTTCATATTTATTCTATGCATTGACACGTACTAGGCCTTGGCTAGTACTTAATCCTATGGAGGAATTTGATGATCAGATTCAAATCTATAACTACTACCCTAAATTACAATTGTAGAAGAGCTACAAAAAATTCAAAAAAGTGAATGATATGTTCATTATGAGGTTGGTCCAGGAGTTACAAGGTGACTTAGGTTAAAGAATTTCTCATGATGCTATTCATCTCATCAAAAAGTACATGGTAGCCACTTTATTCAATTTCAAAGATTTAGTTACTTGAGGATTGGAGGATATGATGGATTCCCTCATAAATTGCCTAAGTTTGTAGACGATAAATTAATTCTCATTGAAATATGTAGGCAAGTTGTGCAAGTAAAAAAAGATGCACTGAAAGGAAAAAGGTTGGTATCCCATTTCTCATTGGTCTCAAATACCATTTTTGTAAGTCTCAATTAGACTCCCTCAATATTGAGAGGGATATTGTCAAACATAATGTTTCTACTTATGAGATGAGGTTTCCTTTCGACAGTAAAAAATTTGTGAAAGATAATTTTCATCTTGGCCCTAGATTTATCATGTTCCACATATGGAGGATTATTGGGCTAATTGTTTTGATGATTATGAGGTCAAAAAAAGGAGTTGGATGAGAATTAATTTGAGGAAAATTATCTTATTTATATTAGATTGGGATATAAGTGGCGTTGAAGATGATGAATAGAACATAATAGATCCTATATACCTTAGTCACATTTAGATGCAACCCATGGTGCCTATTTATTGGAGCCTTAGAGAGGCAAAGGACTTGGAGACCAAAATTGTAGTGGCTCTAAATAGAACACAAATATGGCTTGCTAAGAAGAAGGGTGAGGCTACTGAAGATCAAACTAAAAGTAGGCAAAGAATAGGGGAACAAGTTAATCCCAATTAGGTGGGTACATCCTCATTTACAACAAGGTCATCCCCTACACAACATACACTAATGCCAGGTGATAGTGGAGATGGAGAAGAAATTCTAGAGAAGAGAGGGAGTCCTAAGAATACATGTGGTGATGGTTCCCCAAAGGACAGTGGTTTGAAATATTAGATAGAGAAGGAAACATAAAAAAGAAGGGAGAAATGAACAAGAATAAGAAATTGGGATAATGGAGGTTGATACACCTAAAGATCAACTAGATACATCTCACATTGTAACTAAGAAGAATTCACATACAGGTAAATCTCCTACTCCATTTTCTTTTGATCTGCAAAATGTGACAAAGACTCCTCCTTTGAAAAGAGCTCTTCAATTTTCAACACTTGAGTCTTTTCAAGCCCTTGGTGCTACTCCTTCTCCTTTATTGTTAGAAATAATATTGTCTAAGAAGAGAAAATTTATGCCTATTAGTCTACCAAATGAAAATATTGTTGGACAACTATTGCAAAAATCTCCTAAAGCTAAGAAACTAAAAACTACTTCGAGATTGATGGAAGATAGTAGCTCAATGCACTTGTTCATAGAAATTTCACACCCATCCACATAGAATGATCCTAGTCAGGCTACTATAATTGACTATAACATGAAAATGGTGGATTTGAGTCCTCTTAGCAAGGATGAAAATGTTCATAACTTCCAAGTGACTACTACCAGGTTAGTGGAAATAACGCAAAAAAAAAGCAAGATAAAGATGAATTGAAGAAGGAAATAGAGTTGCTCTCGAATTGTCTAAAATCATTGATGGACCCTTCTCCCCAACCTCTTAGTTAGGTAAGTACTTCTTTTTATCCAAATCTTTGCAACTAGGACAATAATGGTGAGTAAAGTATAGAAGGATAGCTACTATGGGAGAAATGCTACTGGGGATATTCAAACAAATATTATTGTAAAGTTTCCTTATATGTTCTCGTTTGGTTCTTTCATGAATAAACATGGCTTTACCTCAAAATGATGTATTTCCCATGCTCCACCCAAATTTGAATTGGGTATAGGCTAAGCAATAAGATGTGTTATCACAATTGAACACTTTATCCTAGAAAGTTAGGAGTGTTGAAGAATATCATAGGGTTAACCAAGTCTTGGAAGAAGAAGAATTGGGTGAAGAACTTGGAAGACTCGAACTAGGACAAAAACCACTGCAAATCATTGATAAAATCATTATCCTTCTGAGAGTCCACACCAAAAGATAAGTTCTGAAGATTTTTCAGTTATATTGGATTTCAAATGATATACTAGAAGTGAGTGGAGAAGGGGCTTTATTGATCCAATTTTTGAAGCTCTATAATAGGGTAATTTCTCTATTTTTACACATCCAAATAAGAGAATCATATATAGAAGTATACCATCATCACCAACAAGAGGCATACATTGTTCTTCCACTTGTCAAGCACTCATTTTACATGACACAATAGTCGCTTTGACAGATAATTTTACTCAAAACATGGCTCATCAACCTCTTGTACCATGGGGAGTAGCCATAGAGCCTTTACCCTTGGAGTTCAGTTACATGACTAACCTAAAGGCTCTAGAAATAATCTTCCAAAGTTTAGGGGATATGGAAAGGTTGCTATAGACGAGAATTTGAATGCATTCTTTGCTTCATGTGGAGTTTTGGGAGTGCAACATGAAGATGTGGTTGTAAGGTTATTTGTAGAATCTTTAACACATGTTATTGTAGAGTGTTTTTACCATTTTCCTAATGGGTCAATCAATTCATGGGATATCATGAAGACTCTATTGGATGTTGCTGATATGTGGTTGTCATTGATGTCAACACTATTAGCATTAATGTCTTAAAGGTTGTATATGTCGAGGATAATGAGAAAATTGTAATAAAATAAGTTGCAGGTTATCAGTGATGCAGTGAAGTTATGTATGGTGGCCAACTCAATATGTTGATGATCAGAGGTTGTGGATTAAAGGGTTTGTTGTTGAGTATATCTAGTTTATTCACATTGAGTTTTAGTGATCTGCATGAAGATTTGGTTGAGTTATGAGAAGTTATGTTCTGACATTTTTTCTGTTGCTTCATTTGGTGCTCCTGGAAGATGATGATGTGATTCTAGTAAGTTGAATTGTTGTGGATACTTCTGTTATGATTCATGATTCTTGTGGATGTTTCTACATTGTGCTCTATCTATGTTGTACATTTGCATTGATCGTTGTGCTTGTGATTGGTGATTTTATTTTGCGTTTTCATGTTTTTCATGTTCATGGCTGACAGGGTGATTGTAGCATGTTGTGGATCTTTGAGGCATAATTATTTGAGGTGTTTCATGTTCGAGGATGTTGTTTTGTGTCTTCACTATGTTGTGGCCGACATTGGTTGATTCACATCAATAATTATTTATGTTTTGGGCTGAAAGTTTGTACACATTTTATATTTTGTTGAAGCCGACATGTAGATGATGTTATCTCTTGTTGTAGATATATATAAGTGATTGTTTATTCCATTTGAAGGAAGATGTGTGTGAGATGTGTGAGTGTTGTGTGCAAATAATGTTCTTATCATTCGAAGGTAGAAGTAAAGAGTGTGAAGAAGAGTGAGTAGAGTTTATGTGCTTAGCCGAAACTGTAATCAGGCATTAGCAAATGCTATTTTCTCATTTCAAAATCATGCGGATGTAATCCAAATGTTTTTGTAAGACAACATGTCTTCCCTTGGGCAGTAAGCCTTGTTGTATTTGAGCAATGAGCTCTAGGCAATGTGCCTAAATGCATGTGCATTCCCCATTTATAATTCTTTAAACTTTTAACAGGGTATAATTTTGTGGAATAACCTCCATCATGGTTTTTCCCTTAACAGGGTTTCCACAAAAAAAATCTTGGTGTTTTGTGTGTTTTTGATGTGGTGATGGTTTATGCTTTCATTTTTATTTATCGGATCTAAGAATAAGTTTAATTTGTATAATTTATGTGACAACTGATTCACCCCCCCTCTCAGTTGTCTGCCCTTGTGTTGCCAACAATTGGTATCAGAGTAGGTTCCTTGGAAGAAGTCTAATAGCTTGAGCTGATTTGGGATGGAGACTTATAAGAAGCATAGTATGAGATTTGATGGAACAAATTATTCTCCGTGGAAGACTCGAATGGAGTGCCATCTAAGATACATTGGTGAACCCTACTAGAACATTACAAGGAATAGGTATATCATCCCACATAATGGTCCTTCTACTGCTGCTAAGACTAAGGATGTTGAATACAATATCAAGGCTAAGGAAGAATTGTTGAGTGCTCTAACTGATTTCGAGATGACAAATGTTATGGATTTGAGAACTGCTTATGGGATCTGGAAAAAGTTGGAAACTTTGTATGAAGGTGATGTGCATGTGAAGATTGGTAAGTTGCAAAGCCTGAAAGGGAAATATGAAATGTTGAGAATGGGTGATGATGAGAACATTACTTCTTTTATGCAGAGAGTGAATGAACTTTGTGTAGTATCAGATGTGCTCGTGGAACATTGGAAGAATTAGAGATTGTTGCTAAAGTGCTTAGATCCTTGCCTACTGCATACAAAGCCAAAGCTAATGCTATTGAGGAGATCCAGACTATGACAAATGTAACCAAATACATGTTGATTGGTAAGCTTACTACTTTTGAGTTGAGTGAATTTGGTGATGCTCTTCCTAAGACGAAATCTACATTCAAGGCTACTATCTCTAGAAAAGACAAGAAAAGATATGATCCAGGAGAAAGTTCTTCTAGAAAATTTTCCAAGTATGAGGAGGAAATGAGAGAGATTGAAGAAGAAGAAAGAAAGATAGATGAGCTTGAAGCATTTATTGTCAAAAGGGAAGCTGGAGGAGAAGGTAAGTATAAAGGGAAGTTTCCTATTAAATGTTTTTCTTGCAATAAGATAGGTCATTTTGCATCAAGGTGTCTAGAAAGAGTTCCTAAGCCTAGACCTAACACGCCTAGATTTCAAAGAAAGTGTTATTATGTTGTTGATGAAGGTGTGACAAATGATGAGTTTGATAAAGGGAATGCAAGTGAGGATGAACGTGTATTTATTTCTATCAAGGAAAATGATCCAGCCCCTACTAAATCTACTAGTTGCACAAATGGGGATAAAGCCCTAGCGGTCAGAGTTGAAGAAAAAGATGAATGGGTGATTGACAGTGGATGCTCTCATCACATGACAGGTGATAAAAGTAAATTTGTGAACTTGGAAAAGGATGATGGTGGTGTTGTAAGATTTGGTGATGAAAAAGCTAGTGTAATCTATGGCAGAGGATCCATTTCTCTTGATGGTAAGCATAATACTGATGATGTCCTATATGTGGAAGGTTTGAAGCATAATCTCTTAAGTGTTGGACAGATGGTTGACAAAGGATACAATCTTCAATTCAAGAATGGAAAGTGTAGAATATTGGGTAGTTCTGGAAATGTGATTGCATTAGGTACAAAAACAAAAGGTAATATCTTTCACCTGAGTGCTGCTAGTAAAAGTTGTCTGATTGCTCAAGTTGATGAAAGTTGGTTGTGGCATAGGAGAATGTGTCATGTAAACTTTGATAATATTATCAAGATAAGCTCTACTCAGGCTGTGAGAGATCTTCCTAAGTTAATAAAACCTACTAATGCCATATGCAAGGAATGTTAGTTAGGGAAGCAAACTAGAATTTCATTTCAGAGAAAAAAAACATTGTTCAAATGAAGTGTTGGAGCTTGTGCATACTGACTTGTGTGGTCCTTCTAGAGTCAGAAGTTTACAAGGTTATAGGTATTTCATGTTACTCATTGATGATTATTCTAGAATGATGTGGGTTACTTTCTTAAGGGAAAAATCTAAAGCTCTAGAGAAATTCAAGATTTTTAAGGCTATGGTTGAGACAGAAATAGGTCTGAAGATTAAATTTCTAAGATTAGATAGAGGTGGTGAATTTACTTCCGGTGAGTTTAATTCTTTTTGTGAAGAGCATGGGATAAAGAGACAATTATCTACCCCGTGGACCCCTCAACAAAATGGAGCTGTGGAAAGAAAGAACAAGACAATTCAAGATGCTGCTAGGACTATGATGGTGGAAGGAAATGTTCCTCATATTTACTGGAGAGAAGTTGTGAGTATTGTCATTTACACTCTCAACTAGGTACAATTCAAAGGTGATATCGGTAAGACTCCTTATGAGCTATGGTATGGTCATAAGCCTACTATTAGATACTTCAAAATATTTGGGAGTAAATTCTTTATCAAAAGAGATGAAGATATAGGAAATTTTGATGTTAGGAGTGATGAAGGAATCTTTCTTGGTTATTCTACTAAAATCAAGGCCTACCATTGCTACAATGAGAGATTAAGGAAAGTAGTTGAAAGTGCAAATGTCAAGGTTGATGAATACATAGTTAGACCATCTAGAACATGTGGATATGATTCAGATGATCAGAATGAAAGTTTAGATAAAGGAAAGAAAGTTCAAACTTCAAATCAAGTTCAGATCATTCCGGTGAATCAGGAAAATCAAGAAGGAGAAACTAGTGAAAGTGCAAAAGTGAGATCACAAGAGCTTGAAGTTCAAGAACATCCCAAGACTCCAAGGTATGTAAGACTAAATCATTTAGAAGATCATATTATAGGTGATAAGAACAAAGGAGTTCAAACTAGGAGAAAAATTGTAGAAGAATACTGTTTGATTTCAAAGACTAAGCCTAATAGTATAAATGAAGCATGCAAAGATGGACATTGGGTAGAAGCAATGAAAGAGGAGCTACTGCAAATTGAGAAGAATGATACATGGATTCTTATTCCTAGACCTATGGATAAAAATGTAATTAGAACTAAATGGGTCTTTAGAAACAAATTGAATGAGCAAGGTGAAGTTGTTAGAAACAAAGCAAGACTGGTGTGTAAAGGATATTCTCAGATGGAAGGAATTAACTTTGAAGAAACCTTTTCCCCTATTGCTAGGATTGAAGCTATGAGATTATTTCTTGCTTATGTTGCTTACAAAAACTACAAGGTTTATCAGATGGATGTCAAGTCAGTATTTCTAAATGGTGAACTAGAAGAAGAAGTGTATATTAATCAACCTGATGGATTTCAATTCACTGATCAGGGAGATATGGTTTTCCGGTTGAAGAAAGCATTGTATGGACTCAAGCAAGCCCCAAGAGCATGGTATGCTAGATTGGATAAATATTTATTGAAGCTTGGATTTAAGGATACTTTTGAGTATCTTAGAGGGAAGGTAGGGGTGATTAACCCTCCTAATCAGAACTAAGATGCATTGACTTGCATTAGTTTGTGCATTTCATAGTCATATCCTAATATGGATTGATGTTGTGGTAGCTGCTACTCAGCGAGAGTAGTAAGATGTTCAGAAATGCAGTTCAGAGCTTGTGTGGAGAAAGATACACATTATCTTTGTCATTGATGTCAAAGGGGGAGAAGAGTCATGTGAAAAACTTTGTGGGAAGAAGAGTCATGCGAAAGAGTTGAGGAGAAAAGAGTCAAAATCGAAGGGGGAGGAAAAGTGCTAAGAGAGAGTTGTGTTGATGGTGTTTTTCACATCATGTGTTGCCATCAATTCCAAAGGGGGAGATTGTTGGATGTTGCTGATATGTGGTGATGTCAACACTATTAGCATTGATGTCAACACTATTAGCATTAATGTATTAAAATGTCAAGGATATTGAGAAAATTGTAATAAAATAAGTTGCAGGTTGTCAATGATGCAGTGAAGTTCTGTATGGTGGCCAGCTCAGTATGGTGATGATCAGAGGTTGTGGATTAAATGGTTTTTTTTTAAGTATATATATTTTATTCATGTTTAGTTTTAGTGATCTGCATGAAGATTTGATCAAGTTATGAGCAATTGTGTTCTGACAGTTTTTTTGTTGCTTCAATTGGTGCTCCTAGAAGATGATGATGTAATTCTAGTAATTTTAATTGTTGCGGATGCTTCTATTGTTATTCATGATGCTCGTGGATGTTTCTAGATCATGCTCTATCTGTGTTGCATGTCCACATTGATCGTTGCACTCACAATTGGTGATTTTTTTTTGTGTGTTCATGTTTTTCATGTTCATGGCCGACAGGGTGATTGTAGCGTGTTATGGATCTTCGAGGCATAATTTTTTGAGGTGTTTCATGTTCGAGGATGTTTTTTTGTTTCTTCACTATGTTGTGGCTGACATTGGTTGATTCACATCAATAATTATTTATGTTTTGGGCCGACAGTTTGTACACATTTGATATTTTGTTGAAGTCAACATGTAGATGATGTTATCTCTTGTTGCGGATATATATAAGCAATTTTTTATTCTATTTGAAGATAGATGTGTGTGATATGTACGAGTGTGATGTGCAAATAATGTTTTAATCATTCAAATGAAGAAGTAAAGAGTGTGAAGAAGTGTGAGCAGAGTTTATGTGCTTAACTGAAACTGTAATCAGGCATTAGCAGATGCTATTTTCTTAGTTCAAAATCTTGCGGATGTAATCCAAATGTTTTTGTAAGATAGTGTGTCTTCCCTTGGGCAGTAAGCCTTGTTGTATTTGAGCAGTGAGCTCTAGGCAGTGTGCCTAAATGCATGTGCATTCCCCATTTATAATTATTTATACTTTTAACAGGGTATAATCTTGCGGACTAACCTTCAATGTGGTTTTTCCCCTAACAGGGTTTCCATGTAAAAAATCTTGGTGTTTTGTGTGTTTCTTATGTGGTGATGGTTTATTTTTTCATGTTTATTTATTAGATCTAAGAATAAGTTAAATTTGTATAATTTCTATGACAACTGATTCACCCCCCCCTCTCAGTTGTCTGCCCTTGTGTTGCCAACAGATTCAATTCAAAAATAGATTTAAAAGTGTTGAGGATGAACATTGTCTCCTAGCCCAGTTAACTCAACTAAAAAAGGAGATTCATGAACCAATGGGAGAATTCGTGACAAAATTCAATAAGTTAGTCAATAAGATTGACACTACTAAAAGACATACTATAAAAAAACCAAAAATGTTTTTTTATCAATGTTGTAACCCCAAATGTAAGTTTTAATTTAAGGAGAGAAAGAGTAGCAAATTTGGATATGATTAATTTAAGGAGAGCAAGAGTAGAAAATTTGGCTACAACCCAAACTCTTGCAGTAGAGCTTGAGGACAATTTTATTATAACAAGGAAGTGGAAAAGATAATTACAAACAAATAATTCCCAACCTTTGACATTTTCAAATCCCATGATACTAAGACTTGTAAATGATATTATTTCTTTAAAGAGACAAATTCCTAATAATTATCAACCTTTCCAATAACTGTATCAAGATATACCGAGGAAAGGTTATAATCAACAACCTAGGGGAAGAAATAGATAGATGCAATTACCTCCTACACAACACCGGTTGGCCATATAAGCTCCACTTGGAATGAATAGAGGTAGCATGTGCACTTTCCACCTCACAAAAAATCATGATGGAATCACATGTCCAAAAATGAACGGGTATGTGTAGATGGGACCAATGCAAGAGATAGTTGAAGAGGTCGGTATTGAAGTTGTACTTGAAAGTTATGGTGAATTTGTAGTTAATTTCCTCGAATATGTTCATCTTATTTTGAAAGGCGAGGTGACATATATACCACATTGGATGATGCTTCATGTGCAGTAATCACTTGAGGATAGTAAAATTTCAATCAAAAAGGTATGCCTAGCTTCCAAAAGTCTAGTGTCCCCTCTAAGAGTGCTTCTTCATTTAGTCTTCAAAATTCTTTAGATGTTGTCCATAGAAATCCATCTATTCAGTCTTCTAATAAAAATACCAACTTTTTTAACATCTTGGATTATTGTAAGAACTCCAAAATTCAAATTTCACTTGTTGAGTTCCTAAAATTGAATCTAAATGAACTTGATCAATTGGTGAGATTTGTGAAATATGAGTGTGTTGAAGTTAACCTAATAGATGAAAAATTGGCCAATCCTAGATCCTCCTCCTCTAGTCTGTCATCCAGTATCAAAATCATATTTCCTCTGCTCATGATTTGAAACCTAATCCATTCTATGTCTCTTTGTACATCAATGGTCATAGGTTGAGTAATTGTAATTGATTCTGGAGCCTCAGATAATGTAATGGCCACCACAGTGGCCAAGGCCCTAAGATTGTCATTAACTAAGACCTTTGAAAAATGTTATTTTATGGATTCTAAACAAGTCCCACTAAATAAAATCAAAGACACTCAGGTATCCGTAGCTGCTCATCCCGACAAAAGACTCAAATTTGACTATCCCAGTAGTAGATATTCTCGCAAGTTATAGCATTATATTAAGTCAATTTTTTTGCAAAGATTTGGGAGGAAAAATCCAAATGGATTGGTCCCATGCACTTATCCCTCTTGTCAATAAGAAATTCCTCCTAGATCCAAAGTCAAAAGCTAAACTCATTGTTTTGAAATTTGATGATCCTCATTCTCATATTTTATATGAAGCAAAGTTTGGGAATTACATGATGTTCTCCATAAATACTAATGATAAGAACTTCCTTGGCCTAGATATATCCTCTAAACTATGGGATATTGAATTTGATGGAAATTGTTCTAGTTTAGTTTCTAATGCTAGATTTGTATTGGTATCACTAGATGGAGATAAGTTCCCTTCCTCATATAAGCTAGATTTCAAGAACAATAATAACACTACTGAATATGAAGCCTTATTGTTAGGAATAGGAGTAACCAAAGAGAAGGTGATTAAAAAAATTAGGGAAATAGGTGATGCTGAACTCATCATCAAAAAAGTAAGTGAAACATTCACTATAAAAAATGAGAGACTAAGACTAAAGCATTATAGAAATAAAGTTTGGGATGAGATAGAACAATTTGATGCCTTCTCAATTAATGCAATCCCCAAAGACCAAAATACTATGGAAAATTCATTAGCGGTATCTACATCTTTGCTCCTTCCCCATCCCGTTCAAAATTGATTCTTATAAAATTGAAATTATTTATCAACCTAGTGTCCCTAACAACGTGGAATATCAGAAATTATTTGAAAATGATAGGAA
This sequence comes from Sequoia sempervirens, assembly GCA_007258455.2. Taxonomy (NCBI): domain Eukaryota; kingdom Viridiplantae; phylum Streptophyta; class Pinopsida; order Cupressales; family Cupressaceae; genus Sequoia; species Sequoia sempervirens. The sequence continues at coordinate 246,092,046 of VDFB02086081.1, forward strand.
TATTCAAGATTTCTTGGAGAATGGAAAGATATTCATGGATATGTTGGGAAAATATGTCTCAACCTTGCAATTACATAAGGTATTGTTGATACGTAAATGTGGGGGGGCATGAGGGGGGTTACCCCCCAAAAGGGGTCGGGGGGATCATCCTACCAGCGAGGGGTTTGAGGGTAGCACACCTCGACGAGGACTCAAGGGTAATGCCCTCGAAAGATAAATTTTATGTATATTTTATTATTGTAAATTTGGATTGTTCATCATTAGGTCTCAGATCTGATGATCGATATTTTATTGGCTTGACTTGTCCTAGAAGGAAACCATATTTTATGAGGGTGTTGTATTACGACTATGTATTGTGATGTATTTTGAGAATCTGATAGTGATCATGTTGCTTCTAGATCTCTGGTTGGTGATACTCCTATGAGAAGATTGCTCTGAAATTATATTGTAATCTTTGTGATTTTTGAATAATATATTGGGCGGCTTGGAGTGAGGATTTTTTCTCTCAAAAGGGTTTTCCCTATGTAAATCACTATGTTGTCGTATGCATGATAGTTATGTTTATTTATGTTTAAGTTTCTATAACTATTGTAAATATCTATAAATTTTTGCATTATTCTCCTCTCAAGATTAGTGTAGGAAGTTGTTCTGCTACCTTAGCTTCCTTACAAGTGGTATCAGAGCCTGATCACCTTTGGTTTTAGTTGTGGGTTATTGGGTTTTTTGAACTAATCCAGATTTGAGTGGGAGCTTGAGTAGAATATACTTTGTGATCTTGTTGCAGGAATTTTCAGATGGAAAGTTCATTAGGTAGAATAGAGTTGGATAATTTTTCTAGAAATAATTTTGAAATGTGGTAGCTAAAGATGGAGGATCTATTGATAGATCAAGATTTGTGGGATGTTTTTGATGAGAATGTTTCAAGGCCTACAGATGCTACTTTGGCTACTCAATATGATGTTATGGATCATAAAGCTAAGGGTCCAATTAGATTGTGCTTGGCATACTCTATCTTAATCAATGTCTATGAAGAGACCTTTTCACAAAAACTATGGAAGAAACTTGGTGAGATGTATCAAGCCAAATATTTGGTAAACAAGATTTTCTTGAGGAAGAAATTATATTCCTTGAGAATGTAAGAGGGTAAACAAATTACAGACCACTTGGAAGCATTCAATTTTTTGGCTTCTCAATTGATGTTAGTTGGTGTCAAAATGGATGAGGAGGAGAAATGTCAGATCTTGCTTTGTTCTTTGCCTAATTCATGGGATTCTCTTGTTATTGCCATTGGGAGTAATTTTGTTATATTGAAGACTTAAGATGTGGTGGGTTCTTTTCTTTTTGAAGAGATGAGGAGGAAGGTATCCATCAGTGCCAAGGAGGCCCTAAATTTTTTTGGAAGACCTAAGGAAAAAGGCAAGAAGAATGAGAAGCATGATAAATCTACGTCCAAGGGAGATCCAAATCTCCTAGAAATTCCAAATTTATTTGCTAGAACTACGGTAATCCTAGACATATTCATAAGGATTGCAAAGAAGAAAAGAAGAAATTTGATTTTGATTCTAAGTTCGGGAAGGAAGATGGTGATGCATTCATTGCAGCTTTGGAAACTTGTGCAGGTAGTGATGCATGGTTAATTGACTCAGGTGTATCTTTCCATATGACCTTTAATAGAAATTGGTTTTTTGAATATGAAGAATTTGATGGAGATCATATGTACTTGGGTGATGATTCTTATTTAATATTGTTGTCCATGGTAAAGTTAGAATCAAGTTTCTTGATGGTAGAATAAAAAGGATTATTGGTGTGTTGCATATCCCTGGATTAGCATAAAATTTGTTATCTGTGAGAAAACTAATAGATGTAGGTGTGCAAGTAGTATTTTTTGATGCAAGGTGAAAGATGGTTAGAGGTGCTATGGTGATTGCTAAAGGTGTCAGATATGGCACATTGTATAAGCTTGATGCATTCACTATTGAGTACAATAGTACTTTTGTGAAAAGCAAGTTTGTGGAAGAGGTGAGGGTTTCATGTTTAGCAGATGGTCATGGCTTCTGGGTACCCAAGGGTGCTCTTTCTTTTGAATCAAAGTTACTTGAAGTGAAAAATATGTTATGGCACTAGAGACTTGGCCACATTGGAGAAAAGGGTCTAAGGAAAAACCTTGTTGAAGGGTTGTCTAATTGTAATCTTGAATTTGATTTTTATGAGCATTACATTTATAGAAAACAAAACCACATTCAATTTTACTCAAGTTCTCATAAATCTTGTGGTGTATTGGATCTTATTAATTATGTAGACACTTAAAAATGTCATGAATGATATACACACTTGAATCTGATATATTAATATCGTTTCATCCTGAATTTCATCCTCTTTTGGCCTATTTGACTAAATTATCCTATCTATTTAATTAAATGCACCATTTTCATCTATTAATCTAATGGATCTAATTAGGTTAATTCACCCCCTCTCACGCTAACATTTCACCCTGTTAAATTAAATAAATCAAATTATTTAATTTAACCCAGGCTAAGTCCTCTTATTTAATTAAATAACCCCAAGCTATTTGATTAAATACCATATTTGCATCCCTCTTTTTCATTAAATCAATAATTTAATGTATATCATATTATTTTCCATCTTGCACATTCAAATTTAGTTTTAATTAACTAAATTGCTAATTTCCCTCTCATCCACTTGCATAGGGAATATTCTCCCATTTGGCTCCAAAAAGGCAATGATTTCTTTCAAACAAACTTTGTAACAAACTTTCAAAGTTGTTACAAAGTGTGTTTGTTTGAATCATTCTTATCCCATGATCTTTCCTTGATCCATGTGATCTTCAATTCTCATCCATTGATTGAGAATCCTTGATCTATGTTTCACCCTCCTTTTCATCTTGATCATTGATTGACCAAATCAATCTGAGCCCTTGATTTTTTCATTTGCTTTCCTATAAATAGATCACTATTTGGAGAGAAATGGATCCATCTTTTGATAGAAAACTTACGCTATTAAAAATCACACTCATTTGCATCCATGTTTTATGTTTAATAGCATTTTAGATTAATTTTTATGCATAGTTAGCTTAAGCATCCATTAATGGCTTCCATGGTAACTTAGTTTGCATCCTTTTAACATATTTTGGAATCTAGGGTTTGCATCTTTGAATCTTGTACACATTTAGCATAAATTTGCATACACTTACATCAAGCATCTTAGCATTTATCATGTTAAAATAACTTTTATCATGTTTTGTTCATCTATCATCAGTTTCACCAGTTTTATTCAATAAAACTGTTTTAAACAAGCTCATATTATCCAAGGGATTGGGAAAGGGTTGCATTCCACATCAATGCAACACCACTCCCCGAATAGGATACAATTCAAGGTGATAGAATAAATATTTTTCAAGCTTTCATGTTTTTAGCATGTTAGTTTAATGGCTTCTTCATTTTATTTATATTGAATATCTTATTGGGATTAATGCTTAGGGGATTAAATAGGGTTTAAATCTGTATGGATTTGGTCTATTTAGTTTACACTCTGACATTGGTCAGATTATGGCACTAGAAGGAGGGCAGTACTAATCGAATCTAACGAGTTTCTCTTCAGATTCCCTTTTTCTTGTGTTTGCAGATTTAGCGACGCTATTGATGGATTCATCGACACATTTGGGACATGTTGCTATACAATGATGCACTTTGGTTTAAATATAGTGATGCACAATTAATTCAATGATGCGTGATTTAATTTTGTCACTGCATATTTTAAATAGTGATGTTGAATTGATTTTTATTCGCATCATGAATTTCATTATAGCGACACATTTGATATAGCAACACTATTGATGTCACTATTTGTTGCAGAGAAACGCATTTGATTTTTCAATATAGCAATGCACTTTTGATATGACAACACATTTGATGAAATTCAACGACGCAATTGATTTCAGTGATGCTTTTTACTGGTACACAAAATGGAGACCTAATTTTGACATGTGCTTTAAATTTTTGATTTCATGTGTTCTCTAACATGTCATTGACATCTTGTTTTTGTTTTTGAGGCTAACTAGTTTTGTAGATTTGGGAAAAACTAGGAAATTATTTACCTCAACTTGTTGGGGTCATAACTTTCTACTCGCCGATATTGGCATGGTGTGATGGTTTATAGGTGGCATTGTTGTTCTTTCCACCAAGGTTCAAACCCCGTTGGGGTGGTATTGTTGAATGGTTGTATCCGGTTCATAGCTCCGGTCAAAAGCGTTTACCCCTTGAATAAAAAAAAAAAACTTTCTACTCGTTGCTCGAAACTCGAATCTGTTTGCACTATTGGAAAGGTCTCCAAGAGTACTAATTCAATCCCTCATTTGGAAACAATATTTTAAGGACCATCACAATTTTCAACCTCAAATTCCGCTTCTAAGGCCTCTGAAAATGCGATTTACTAGAACTTAGAAAAAAAATTAAAAAATTTGAAAATTTTGATTTTTCAATTTTTCTTATTTCTAGTTATTGTAAAGGTGTTTTGAAATGCTGCTTTGCTTTATGTTTTAGGAAAAATAAACTTCGATTGGGTTTAAAATTTACGTTCAAAGTTGGTTAAAATTGGACCTACACATCCTCATTTTGCAATATCGGTTTAAAATTGAACAAGACAATCAAACACTTCAATTTGGTGCTTAAAATGAACTCATTGTGATTTTCAAGGTTAAAATGAATGAGTGCTTGCTTTTCTTGATTGTACTTGTAGTGTGTATCCACCCCCCTTGCGCTTCATGCGATCTTGGGTGAAGAGAAACACATAAGTATACTTTCTTTGTATTTGAAGCGTGTATCCTCTCCCCTTGCACCTTTTGGCAATCTTGGGTGATGAAAATCATTTTTAAGCTTCACAATCTATGTTACCTTTAAAGGGCCTGACTCCCAACTTGTGAGAGGGAATGACCCAAGCGGTGATTTCATTTCGGTCTGCTATATAAATAAATTGGTGTGATGAAATTCATTAACTAGCTAATGTTGTTATCCTATATCAACGAATGTCTCCCTTAGTATCCATGTGATATGTCAAAACCCTTAGATATTTCTAAAGGTTGGGAGGCCTCTTAATTTAGTGAATCACTGCATGTATAGGCACCAGTTCATCTCAAATATGGTCATTAAAAGCCTTTGTTTGTAGTTTTCAACTTGTCCATCCAATGAGTTATTTGAAGTGGTGCATTGGAACTTGGATTCCAAGAAGTTACTTGCCATGTCCGATTTTGGTTAAAGTGTAGAGATTAAGAATTCATTCTTAACATACATCTACACTCTTTCCTCAATTGCATGTAAAATCATCTCTTCTATTACGAAGAGCATGAGGTAAGCCCATCAAAAGAACATACCACTTGAGTTAGGATTGTAAATGCTTGTGAGGAAGTTAAATACTTTGCTTGGTTCCAAAACATTTCAAACACACATCAACAAGTTTCTCAAAATTTCAAACCCTTTGGTTTAAGTATGGATACCCTTTGAAAAGTCTTGACATTGATGCTTTTCCTAAGGATTTTACCCTTAGAGACTTCTAAATATTTTGTCTTATATCTAAATCCACACTTTCCAAAGTTAATGTAGGTAACTATGGCCCTACCTTCATGATTTTCACATAATGGACTTTGTGAAATAAATGATGTTTTTGACATAGAAATTTTAGTTTGAAATTTAAGGAAGACATTGTATGTGGTAAAACTAACTTCATTAATCCAAGATTAAATAAAATGAACACCCACATGAATGTATGTTCAAACTTTGACTCCCCAAAACAAGCAAATTGAGACAAGGAAAAAATTGCAAAAAATTGAGTCCAAATCGTTGAGTTCCATTATCCAAAGTCATTGATTTTTATTATCAAAATCATTGGGTCATATTTCCAAAATCATTTAAGTTCTATACCAAAATAATTGAGTCCTTAGGGTGTGATCACTTTAGAGGTATATCATTTTTCTCACAACCTTGGTCTTGCAAAACAAAGGTTCATTTTAGGCTAACATTTTTGGTCAAACATTTTATCCACCCTTTACCATATTTCACACTTCACTTCACCAAACTTTATAAACTTTTGGACACACCAACATTTTTTTTGATTTAGACATCTATCAAATCAATCCCCTACCTTAGCTATGTTGTGTGTGAAATAGATCCTTTTCTATGCACTTAGTTGAGTTGGTTATCACATTTTGTGGACAAATTTATCTTGAAAGTCACAAGTCTACCTTCAAGATTTACAAGTTCATTAACACCTTTCATCAAAACATCAAATCTCTCTGTCTAAAAGTGTTGTCCCAAAAGTTTGCAAATATCACTCTCCATATCATTACCCTTTTCATCCCCCATTCATACCATTGGTCCAAAATGACTTAGAGTGGCCCTTTTACTAAAATTTTAGTCAACTAGAGAGTTTAAACATTGCAAATCACAAAATAACTCTCCCATTGGTGACCCATAATCTATGGTTACAACAAGGTCACAACACAAGAAAATCGTGGAACAAACCAAAGTCCCATCCACCACAAGTGATCCAAACCCACAAGAATTTGATCCAAGGAGTCATTCTACCCCCTCACAACAACCCAAGATCCATTGGGACCATATGAGGTAGAAGATGTCATAAACAACCCATTTGAGCTTACTAAAGAAGAAATCCTTGAGTATAAACAAGAACATCAAGCCTTAGAGAGAGTGGCTTCAATTCCCCCATATTTTTTCATGCAAACCTTGGCACAAGGCTTGACTCCATCTACAATTCAACCAAATCCATCCCTTGTGCCAATTCAACCCTTAACATCTAGTCTTGCAACTAGACTAGGAACCAATCTTGGTCTCACTTCATGTCTAGGAACAAATAGAACTTTGCGTATTCACAACACGACCATTCCATTAACCACCAACCTTCCCCAAAACATAATTTGGACACCAAAATTTGGCAAACCACTTGCATTCCATGATGTCACAATGACCTTGATATTTCAAGTGTAACCATCTTCATCCATCACCACAAATACCCCATGTGCCCAATGTTACACAAAGTAATGTGAACCAAGTGCCTCAAATAGGACAAAAAGGTCAAGATAACACCCTCACACAAGGGAAACCCTTAGCAAGTGGTTCCAACAACCCTGGTCAACACATCAAAACAAGTGGTTACCCAAACTAAAGTCAATCCACCATCCACATCAAACCTATCTATCATCAATCTGAATCAAAACAACATATTGATCACAAACCCCATCAACCAAGGTAATGCCTTGGTCTCACATCAAAAACAAGGGAACCCTCAACACCTTGGTCAGGGGAATCCTTCTAGTCAATTGATCCTAGGTCAAAATGTGTCATTGATATTGCAATACCAAATGGTTCCATCATCATCTTTACCATTGGTCCCCCAAATCATGCAAAATTGAATGGGGTCCCAAATCTACATTCCTCCCTCCCAATTGACAATCTTAGAAGGAATTATAGCACAAAACAACCCGCAACCATCTCAAATCAATCAAAACCCATGATCACCCAAAATCCATCCCAACAAGAAAACACTTTCATGTCCCCAAAACAACAAGCTCATGCTCTAGATTTGCAACAAGAACAATAGGCTTATCAACAAGCCTTACAAAAACAACAATCTCAACAAGAAACCTTAGTTGCACAACAACAACAACAAGTGCACCAAGTAGCCTTAGCCACACAACAACAATGGCAAGGACAACAACAAACCCTAGTGGCACAACAATAATGGTAGGCCCAACAACAAGCCCTAGTGGCCCAACAACAACAACAACAAGTGCACCAAGCAACCTTAGTTGCACAAAAACAACAAGTGCAACAAGCAGCCCTAGTGGCCCAATAAAAACAACAAGCACAACAACAAGCCTTGCTTGCCCAATAGTATGCCCAACAATAACAAGTGCTTACACAACAACAACAATAGGGTTTATACTATAAAATTCAACAAAAAATCATCGATACAAACATATTTGGAGCATATACACCTCCACCACCATCACCTTCACAATATCCTACACCACCATACACACCATACAACAACCCATTATATTAAAATCCCATGTGCAATTCATCCGCTTTCCCACAATATGTTCCTCCACCAAACCTGCAAGACTATGTAGCATCACAACTCAAGTCACTTACACAAAAAATGCAAGATATTCAAATGGTCAAGACAAAGAAGCCCCATACACAACAAAACCTATGCCCATATCCATTCGATCGAAACATCGTAATGGTACCTTTCCCTCCTAGTTTTGAGGTCCGTAAGTTTGATAAATACAAAGGGAGAGAAAATCTCGTGGATCACATCAAAGAATTCAATGTCATGTGTATGGAGGTCACCTACAATGATTCCTACCTAATGCACCTCTTTCCATGAAGTTTGACAGGCCCAAACATCAATTGCTTTTCATAGTTACCTCTAGGTATCAAAACGTTCCAATAAATCATCGATAGATTCATAGATCACTTCTCTTTCAATATTTACATGGATGTAAGATTAGAATAATTATATGAACTCAAGAAAAAAAAAGGAGAATCCTTCACTAATTTCTTGCAAAGATGGAGACAAAGAGCTAGTAAGAGCAAGTGGCCCATTCCTGAAGAACAACAAGTAGGGATTATCATAGCGAATGTTGACCCAAATTTATCCTTCCACTTGAAGATGCAATGTATCACCACTTATGATGAGATTTTCCCTAGGGCCCTCAACATAGAGCGAGCTCTAATCTCACAAGGAAACACACAAGTGTATAGAGACAACTGCCCATCCACTAGTTCTAATGATAAACCTCGCTTTTGTGCCAAGAACAAAAATGTTACTAGTGATGGTGTTGTTGATGCAAAGGTGGTCTTAAATGCTCATAGGAAAGAAAACACCCAATCCATAAACACTCACCATGTGCCCCAAAGAACAAAAAGTGCTCCTAAATGATAATACACTCCTTAGGGGAACCTATGGAGGATGTGTTGAAGAGGTTGGTATAGTCTAATATTATCACATTCCTAGATTTCTCAAACTATCAAGAGCCACAAGTCAAACCTTGTAGCTATAAAGATGATCATTTTTGTGAATTTCACTGATACAAAGGTCATAACACACAAAAATATTTTAGACTAAAACATCTAATAGAGGATCTTATTAAACAAGGATGCATTCATGTTGATCAAAAATATGGAAATGAAAATCTACAAATTTACACAAACCTTATGCCTGATCATACAAAAGATTTTTTTTTGGGAAACACATCAACATCAAAAATGTAAACCATACCCATGATACCATGGTGGGACATATTTATTCATCACAACATGAGGAATCAGACACATCAATATATTGTTTTAAAACAAAGTGGAAACCCATCAATAGTGTCTAGCAATATTTCATACCGTAATGACATTAAATTTATATTAGATTGTGATATCTATCCCACATATGACTCAATGATTGGGTATATTGAAGAAGTTCCAAAGGAGCAAGAAATATCCCTTATTGCACCCATACCCACAAACTATTGCGAAGAGTCTTTTACTGATGATATATCATCCACCCAAGGATCATGTCAAGAGGAGGCACTTGAGGATAATGAAAGTTACTCTGAATAAATTTAGGATAAAAAACTCCTATCCCCAGAGTTTTACCAAGAACTGAGGGATATCTTCCAAAAAAATTTAAACTCCAAATATGTCACTGATATCACCCCTAAGATGTTTCTTTCTGATAGACATATAGACGTTATTCATCCAAAATAAAAGTCTCCCACTCTTGGTATTCCTACACAAGAGCAAGCAATGGTCAATATTCTTGATTCTTATAGTGATTGTGCATCATCGACATCTTTTGAATCAACACCAACATATTTTGAAGCAATATCAACAAATAATGATGTCATAGAATCAGAGCAATTAGTTCATAGTCCTGAACAACATGAACCCATAGCAATATCATGTGTTCATAACAATTCATATTTAGTGGCTATGGATCAGAGGATACATTATCAGGGCAAAGGATTAGGTGTTGATAATACCTTCACAACATCGGGGGAAATCTTGTCTACAACAAACATCAACATATGGGACACAAAGAATCCTTATGATGAAAATACTATCAACACTACAACTAGTCATATCATGAATCATCATCCACCCATCATCTCATACACAGATTGGGACCAACATAAAAAGAAAGATTCTTATCAAACCAAGGAGAAGGCCATCAAAGAAAATAAAGCAGTAAAGAAAAAATGACATACCAAGTACAAATGGATGCCAAATCAAAATAAAGAAGATAATCCCAAAGATACTCCATCAGTCAAAGAAAGTATGAGGAAAAATTAAAAAGGGAAATGTACCCATCATAAGCGTCCTCAAATACAAAAGAAAACTTCTCAAGAAAGGAATGAAGTATATCCAGTGGTTGGTCCTAATTCCAGGAAAACCTCCATTCCCACCCATCATTGCTCATCTTCCCAAGTTTAGAGAGTCAAAGGTTCCAAACTATCAACCAATCAATCTCATATTCCTTCATACATGTCAACATCCACTCCATTCATGATATCCAATTCTTGCATTGACCATGTGTTGGAATCTACCCTTCATCATAAGGATTCTGAAGGTACCATATCGCGATGTGCACATGTAGACAAGGTTAATTTTGGTATCCACAAGCAGATCAAAGTCCTTCAAGGTTTCACCCAAGTTCTTGTATCTTAGCAAAGAAGCTTCTTCAAGAAGGATATCATTAGCACATTATGACAGTGGCCTCTACATTAGTACCACTAGGTGGTTCAACACAAGGGTAAAAATTCTAGAAAATAAAAAAATAAAAAAATAAATAAAATAGTAAAAATATTAATCATCCTCTAGTGAAAACCACTACGGTGGCGCTTTAGGCACGTACTATGATGAAAACCTAGAAAACAGGTGCCTCACATAAATAAAGCACCTCCATCTATCTTTGTCTCATTATCCTATCATTCTTTGCATCACATCCATCCATCGTATCATTCATCCTATTTATTCCATCACCCATTTGCATCTGTATCATAGCTTGATATTGTAAAGTATCGTATTCCCCTTTAGTACTACCTGGCACATTCCTAACGTCATTTTGTCTTGCCTATATCAAGGTATTCTATCGCATCACATTGGGGGAAATTTGTAATGGATCAAATTGGGTTCTTGTATATCTTAAGGTTATTGGAAATATCATCAAAAATCCCAAAAACATTCATAAAATATCATCAAAAATCCCAAAAAAATCATAAAACATTCATCCAAAAATCCAAAACATCAAAATCTTGTATAGCCGAAAATCTAAAAACATTCAAAATACTATACAACTAAAATCTAAAAAACATTTGAAAAATTGTAAAGTCAAAAATCCAAAATAGCCAAAACACATCAAAATCCCTAAAAAGGTAAAAACATCGAAAATCCAAAAATAGTACCATGTCGAACTACAAGTCTCCAAGCTTGAACGTAGGCAAGGCCATCATTGATGTGCCCTCGATACACCCTAGGTCAGTCCTTAGGAGTCCATCATAATAAACTAAAAAATATATCAACTGTTCCTTTCTCATCATGAATAAGTCAAGTCAGTCAAACTATGTGGTATCTGCATGTATAATGTAGGCAAGGATCATCTTTGATAAGCCCTCGAGGCCCCTAGGATGGTATTTTAGGTTAGGTTCTTGGTCAAATCTTAGAAAATGCAAAAACATTTGAAAACTTAGAAAACCCCAAAACTTTAGAAAACCTTTGAAAACCCTAAACAATCTCAAATAATCAAAAACCAAAACATTCACATAAACTTCTAGAAAGACCTAAACAACCTCAAAACATTTCAAAAAGACCAAAAATATTGAAATATTCTAGAAAACCCAAAACCATCCATCCCATTCCACTTTCACATGTGATAAATTTTATCCATAATAAATCAATCATCACCTTCAAACTTTGGAAAAACAAGTCGAAAACAAGTATCACAAGTCGTAAAGTGAGAACTAAGTGTCAAAATCTAGAGTCTAGATCATTATCAAACATGTTAATCAAAATTTATATCAATGGCCTTTCAAACAACCTATCAACCTGACAACATCTGATAACACATCCTAGGATGCATCCTTCCTACAATGGGTATTATCATTGGCAATCACTTTGGATATTTATCCTAAAAAACATACCCTTCGGCAAGAGATATGGATAACACTGATTGTTTATCTTTGATCTTTTCTTATGGTTTATCTCATTGAACCATTTTGAGGACCTCTCGATGATGTCTCAATGATTTAGAGAGAAAGGAATGGGGCATCAACCATTATCTTTCATTTTTTGTGCTTGTGGAGTATTCTTGTAAAATAATCTTAACGCATACTTTCTTAGTTGTGTGTAGGGAGGTTGTTTGGAGTAGATTTTTGACTATTGTGTATGCTTTGATCTGATGTATTCTAGACTTCCAAATTACATTCCAATGAGGTTTTTGTATGTCAAGATGTGAACAAGGACTATCCTATTTTTTTGCAAAGTCAAAGTCCATTACACTAGATAAAACACCATCCTGGTTTTCAATACCATAATGAATCATGTCTATGTATTATATCAAACATAAGGAATGAGAGAGAGTCTCAATCCCAAGATATGAGAAAATCATCCATGTCATCACCATAATCTAATAAAGTCTCAATGGATCATGGACTTGTTGGACTTCTAAATCAATCTCAAAATAAATGGTCAATCAATCCATCTTATTCTTCTTATTCTTCTAGATTTACTAACAATTATGTCCAAGTATTGAATCTGGGTGATATATCAAAATGTACATGAGGTTACCAATGGCCGATGATTGTCTATACATCATCAAATATATCTACATCAAACATATGAGCTTTCTAGTCCTCTTTGAGCTGAACTAATGTTGCATCTTTGTCAAGAGATCAACCCAAAATTCCAAATTTCTGCCCAATCTCTCAAGGGGGCAGGGTACCAACTTAATTCCTTCTGCTAGGGGAACAGTGGGGCATCCAAAAATCAAGAATTTTTAAATTTTTGATCTAAGAAGCAACATTAATCTGAAAAGCGTCAATCTTTGAACCAACGTAATAGGTACCTCACTTCAAAGAGGGGAAAAAAGGGTACTAGCTTAATTCCTTCCATTGGGGAAATAGTGGGGTATCCAAAAATCAAGAATTTTTAAATTTTTGATCTAAGCAGCAACATTAATCCGAAAATCGTTAGTCTTTGAACCAACGTAACATGTACCTTACTTCAAAGAGGGGAAAAATGTAGACACTTAAAAATGTCCTGAATGATATACACACTTGAATCTGATATATTAACATCATTTTGTCCTAAATTTCATCCTCTTTTTCCTATTTGATTAAATTAGCCTAGCTATTTAATTAAATGTACCATTTTCATCTATTAATCTTGTGAACCTGAGAATTTTATCCTACTCTAACGTGCAAAATACCTTAAAAATGCAAGTGATAAAAGACTAAGGACACCTCAAGATTAGCCAAAAGAGTGATAAAACAATAAGGAAAATGGAAAAAATAAGATGCAAACGATTTCACCTTCCTTGCTGTTGATGTCTCCTTGATTGGCCCTTGCTTGGGATGATTTTGTGTGCTCCTTAGATGATTTCTTGAGTGACTAAATGCAAGATTAAATGTGCAAAATGATTAAAAGAGATGGCTAGATGACGGCAAAGGATTGAAAGTGCAAATTGGCAGCATGTAGTTATCAAATGGCTAAGTGTTGAAAATGCCCTTGAGGAAGGGGTATTTATAAGAGAATTTTAATTCTCTAGAGAATTCAACGGTCAAGATTGCTCCAACAAGGCCAAGATGAAGGGCTATGGTGGGTTGAGAACCCACAAGCCCTCACATCTTGACATGTGGAGGGTGAAGTGGACAAGGGGATATGAGGTGTAAGTGAGGTGTCAAGAAGGTACATGAGGTGGAGGAAGGACATGCACCTTGGGGAGTGAGAAGATTTCCTCAAAAAGGGATTCCTTGTCCCCAAGTGGGAATGAAAGGGACATTTGAGGAATTTTGGAATTCCTCAAAAATCTACATGGGAAAAGGAAAGGTGGTTGGGGATATAAATGTGAATTAAAAATTCACATTCCTAGGAGGATCTAGAGGATAAAAGTGGGCTCCAAAAAGGTAGGACTTGGTCACATGTGGAGATTGTGACAAGTCCAAGGTTCTAGAAGCCTTGGAAGAATGGAATGTGAATTAAAAATTCACATATAAAGGAGGGGAATCTAGGACAAATAAATATGAATTAAAAATTCACATGGGAAAGGGGGTCAATGCCAAAAGAAGGTAAATGCAAAGGTTGGCTAAAAAGTGGTGCTAAATCTAGCTAATGACCTTGGTTAAGGTTGTGCAAACATTGGATTAGGCTAATTAATGGAAGATTAGAGGCAAGTGGCAAATGTAGCAAGATGTGACATTAATCTCTGATTAAGAGGATGCACATCATAATCATGAATTAATTAAATTAATTCAGATTAGGGCAAGGTTATGGAGGATGTGACAAGGAGAGAGAAAATGAGGAATTTTAAATTGATTTTAAATCAAAAGAGTAAAAATGACTAAATTAAATAAATTAGTGTATTTATTTAATTTAGAGAGGAAGAAGGTGAAAGATAAAGCATTAATTATTAAATTAAATACTTTATAGATATGAGATAAAAGGTATAATATTAATTTAATAAATTAATATTAATATGATAGACGGAAAGGCAGAAAATTTAATCTTATGGAAGTGATTAAATTTGGATGTCTACAAATCTAATGGATCTAATTAGGTTAATTCACCCCATTTCACACTAACATTTCACCCTGTTAAATTGAATAAATCAATTTATTTAATTTAATCCCTAAATCCTCTTATTTAATTAAATAACCCCAAGCTATTTGATTAAATATCATATTTGCATCCCCTTTTTCATTAAATCAAAAAATTAATGGATATCATATTATTCTCTATCTTACACATTCAAATTTAGTTTTAATTAACTAAATTGCTAATTTCCCTCTCATCCACTTGCATAGGGAATATTCCAAAGGAATATTCTCCTATTCGGCTCCAAAAAGGAAATGGTTTCTTTCAAACAAACTTTGTAACAAGCTTTCAAAGTTGTTACAAAGTGTGTTTGTTTGAATCATTCTTGTCCCTTGATCTTTCCTTGATCCATGTGATCTTTTATTATCATCCATTGATGAGAATCCTTGATCCATATTTTACCCTCTTTTTCATCTTGACCATTGATTGACCAAATCGATTTGAGCCCTTGATTTTTTCATTTTCTTTCCTATAAATAGATCACTATCTGGAGAGAAATGGATCCATCTTTTGATAGCAAACTTATTCTCTTAAAACTCACACTCATTTACATCCATGTATTATGTTTAATAGCATTTTATATTAATTTTTTTGCATAGTTAGTTTAATCATCCATTAATAGCTTCCATGGTAACTTAGTTTCCATCCATTTAGTCTATTTTGTAATCTAGGGCTTGTATCTTTGAACCTTGTACACATTTAGCATAGATTTGCATACACTTACATCAAGTATCTTAGCATTTATCATGTTAAAATAGGTTTTATCATGTTTTGTTCATCTCTCATCGGTTTCATTAATTTTCTTCAATAAAACTAATTGAAACAAGCTCATACTATCCAAGGGATTGGGAAAGGGTTGCCATTCCACATCAATGTGGCACCACTCCCCCAATAGGATAAGATTCAAGGTCATAGAATAGATGTTTTTCAATCTTTCGTGTTTTTAGCATGTTAGTTTAATGGCTTCTTGGTTTTGTTCATATTGAATATCTTATTGGGATTAATGCTTAGGGGATTAAATATGGTTTAAATCTATATGGATCTAGTCTATTTAGTTTACACTATGACATTGGTCACACATTCTAATGTGTTTGGTCTTGTAGATGTTCCTTTAATTGGAAAATACAAATATTATATTTAATTTATTAATGATTATAGTAGGACATGGGTATATTTTCTAAAGAGTAAATTTGAAGTTTTTAGTCGATTTAAAGAATTTAAAGAAATGGTTGAGTTGCAAAATAGAAAGAAAATAAAATTTTTGAGGACTGATAATGGCGGTAAATATTTCGTTAGAAATATTGATAGATTTTGTAAAGATTGTGGAATTCATAGAAAAAAGACAACTACGTATTCTCCACAACAAAATGGAGTTGTTGAAAGAATGAACATGGCATTGATGGAGAAGGCTAGGAGTATGTTGAGTGGTGTTGGTTTAAAACAAAGTTTTTGGGCTGAATTTTCTATCATTGCTTGTTACTTGATTAATAGGTCTCCTAAATTAGCTCTTGTTGATAAGATTCCTATAGAGGCATGGTTAGCTCACAAGCCTTCATTAAGACATCTTAGGGTTTTTGGTTGTGAGGCATATGCACATGTGCTAAAGGAGAAGTGAACACAGTTGGAGAACAAGGTTGTGAAATGTATCTTCATCGAATATAGTTATGGTGTGAAAGGATACAAGCTTTGGGAACCTATTGCACAAAAGGTAATATATAGTAGAAGTGTTATTTTTAGATAATCCAAGCCTTAATATGTTATATTGCAGCCAGAACAAATTAAACAAGAAGATGTGATTCAATTTCCTTCTACACCTGAGAAAGTTGAATCGAGGCCCATAGATAGACAAGAAGTTGAGGAGAGCTCATATAACTTTGAATCTTCAAAAGAGGATGGAGAACCTCCAACTTAGCTTGTTCATAGGTATACTTGAGGCATAGACAACCACTTGAAAGGTATTTACTTGATAATTGGAGATTCATTTTTTCTTTGAATACTAACATGGATGAACCTAGATCGATAGAAGAGGCATTAAGTATGAATGATATAGAATCTTGGAAGATTTCTATAAATGAAGAAATGACAGCTTTGAAAAAGAATGATACATGGAATCTTGTACCATTTCCTAAGGGAAGAAAACTTGTTGGTTGCAAATGGGTGTTCAAGAAAAAGGTTGGTTTAGATGGAGGTATTGATAAGTAAAAATCAAGGTTGGTTGCAAAAGGGTACTCTCAAGTTGACGGTGTTGATTAGGGTGAGACATTTTCTCCTGTTGCAAAAATAACATACATTAGATTTTTTCTTTCTATTACAGTTGCTTATGATTTAAAGGTTGAGAAAATGGATGTGAAAACTACTTGTAATGTCTCTTGCTGAATATGGGTTATTTTTCTTAATTACTGCACTTAGACAATTTTCCAAACACTTCTTATGCACACCTTCCCTGCTGCTATTTTGATGTTTCTTTGTACTTCCTCATTCTTTAATATTGCAATGATGAAACTACAGTTTGATCACAAGCTTCAATCTAATTGCAAATATGATAATGTCTTATTAAGCAAACTCAGACTCACATGATAGTGCTATGATATGCAAACTCCTACTGTAGATATGAAAATAAATCATCTTACATAGCACATTCCAACACTACATGAAATGCAAATGACTCAAATAATGAAAATCCAGGAAATATCTCTTCTCAGATCGACTGGTGACTGGAAGACAATGGTTGGGGTGTATGTCAAGCTTTCCTAGCATAGATGATGAGTCTCCCTTTATACAAGTGATGACATCTTAGACCAAAGACGTGAATCTCCATGCAATGACTGTGTGATGCCAACCAGCTTCAATAATTTCCAAATCGAAATTCTTCCCATGTCTTTAGTAAAGACCATTTATTCCCATGCAAAAATTAGTCGATGGAAAGTTCGATCCTAAGGCTTGAATTGAATTTCCCCCAATATCAGTTTTCCTTACTTGGTGGCTCCTTTTTGTATCTGATGGTGGAGAGGCAACGAGTCTTTATTTGTCTTCTTTTGATCTATTTATTTCCCATGATCTCCAAAATACGAATCCTCTATGAAATAAGTCTACGCCCAATGAAGAGCTCCTGAGTTTTCTTGTCTACCTAATATTTTCCAACTCGTCTTTCTCTCCCACTGACTAAGTATTATGAAGCACACGTAAGCGATCTGACTTCAGCTACATGTGTCTTGTCTTAATTGTTGAGTTGGGCGATCCCTTATTTGTCTTGTCTGAAAACACCTAGAGTATGCCACGTCTCCAAACAAATTCACACTTCCAAAGACCAATCATATTTTTCCTCTAATATTCTTTTGTCTTTATTTCATCAGAATTTGACTGCCACTACTTCATTCGATTTGAATATTATCCTCCTTCATTCCTTCTTCTAAAGACAAAAAAAATCAAATATTAAATTGAATTGATTTTCTAGACGTGCTATGCCTTCAGAAATATATTATTGGTCTTTATGGTTAACATCATACTTGCATCATCCTTTCTTATTCTCTACATTATTCGCTTCCTTAATATTTTCATGTTCTTGTTCCATTCCTTTCTTGCTTTTGGTCTCCCCTTATATATCCGCTTGGCTCAAGAGACACGTCCCAAAATTATATTGCCCTTAATATATAAATTTTTATGTTTAATATTTGTTTAATTTGACAATATTATAAATATTTATCTCTTATTTTATATTCAGGGCTATTTAAATTATTTTGATTATAATTTATTATTTATGTTTTTATTTTTATTTTTTTTAATGTTCCATTAATTATTATTTTATTTTATGTTTGAGTTTATATTAATTTTATATATTATTTACTTTATTATTTAAATTTCCCATATATATATTTTAATATTTCTGATATTATCTTTGATGATTTAATTGTAATATTATCTTATGATAATTATAATTAAATTACTAATGTTTATACTTTTGTTGTGTTTTTATCTTGTTTACTTATTTCAATTGTTATTTTAGTGTTGTGATTCTGGGGACATGAAACTACTTTCCTTCATGGTGACTTGGAGGAGGATATTTATATGACATGACTAGAGAACTATGTGGTAAAAGGTAAAGGTAAATTGGTTTACAAATGAAAGAAATCTTTGTATGGCCTAAAATAGAGTCCTAGGATGTGGTAACAAAAAATTTGATACGTATGTGTTGAGTTTTGGATTTGAGTGTTCTAAATCAGATCATTATGTTTATTATAAATCTCAAGGTGATCATTTCTTATTTATTACATTATATGTTTATGATATGTTATTTATTGGTAAAGGGAAACGTATGATTTTAGAACTAAAATCTCAACTTGCTGCTAAATTTGAAATGAAAGACCTTGGTGCAGCTAGACACATTCTTGGGATGAAAATTAAAAGATATAGAGTGAACAAAAAGCTATGCCTTGGATAAAGTAAGTATGTCAATTCAATTTTATAGAGGTTTGATATGTAGGATTGTAGACCATTGTGTGTTCCTTTTTCAGCTAAAAAGAATTCATCTATTTTAGATTTTCCAACATCCCCATCAGAGATGGAAGACATGAGCAGAGTGCCTTACCAGAGGGTAGTTGGAAGTTTAATGTATGATATGGTTTGTACAAGACCAAAAATTTCCCAAGCAGTGGGAGTTCTTTCTAGATATATGTCTAATCTTGGTAGAGTTCATTGGGATGCAATTAAAAGAGTCTTCAGATATTTGTGCAGTACCTTAGAGTATTCCTTGTGTTATCATAGTAAGTAATTTGATTGTAGAAGATATTTCCCTTGATAGTCATGGTTATGTGGATTCATACTGGGCAGGTGATGTTGATAGCAGACAATCCACCAGTGCTTGTGTTTACTTTATTTGGTGGTGTAATTAGTTGGATGAGTAAGTGATAGGTTGTGGTTACTTTGCACACTACTAAAGTTGAGTATATGGTAGATACTCATGCTTGTAAATAATCCATTTGGATTAAGATATTTTTTTCAAATATTGGAATAAAATAAGGTGCAGTGATAATTTATTGTGATAGTCAAAGTGTGATTTGTCTAGCTAAGAACCCGATGTTTCATACCAAGACAAAGAACATTGATGTACAATATCATTTTGATAGAGATATGGTCAAAGATGGCAAGGTGAAGCTAGTTAAGGTAGAGACTTTGATGAATGTTATTGATTCTTTAACTAAGCCTGTGAGCACAAAGAAGTTCAAATGGTGTTCAGAGACTATGGGCCTTTTGACCCCTAGAAATTAAGAGATAAAGTTTATACACCCTCCCATTGCTCTTGCAAGGTGTTTGACAAGTGGGAGATTTGTTGGTAAAATGTGTCTCAACCTTGCAACTACATAAGGTCCTATTGATATGTAAGTGTAGGAGGGTGTAGAGGGATCATCCCCTTGACGAGGGCTCAGGGGTACCCCCGAAAGCCAAATTTTATGTATATTATATTAATGTAAATCTGGACCATTCATCATTAGGTCTTATATTTAATGGTCTATATTTTGTTGGCTTGAATATCCCTAGAAGGAAAGCCTATTTTATCAGGGAATTGTATTACAACTATGTATTATGATGTATTATGAGATTCTGATAGTGGTCATGTTGGATTTGTATCTCTGGTTGGTGATACTCCTGTGAGAAGCTTGCTTTGCAAGTATATTGTAAAATTTGTGATTTTTGAATAACATATTGAGTGGCTTTTGGAGTGGATTTTTCTCTCGAAAGGTTTTTCCCCATGTAAATCATTGTGTTGTGGTATACATGATGTTTATTTTTGGTTATGTTTAAGTTTTCATAACTATTGGAAAGATCTACAAAGTTTTACTTTATCCTCCTCTCAAGATTAGTGTAGGAAGTTGTTTTGCTACCTTATCTTCCTTACAAGATACTTACTTTGAAGGTAGTATAGTTGAATGCAAAGAATTATGCCCTAATAAAGAAAAAGAGCTAGAAGAGGGCATAGTTCAATTAAAAGGTATAAAATCCCTAAAGGTTTGGTTTCACTTGAGAAATTATTTGATAGAAATGAAAAATATGTTAGAAAGAAGATGATTGAATCTATCAACAGTTTAGGTGAATATTAAACTATCAATATTGGAAGTCTAGATGACCCGATATTGATTTGCATAGGCAAGTGTTGTACCCAAGATGAAAGGGCTAGATTAATTCAATTATTTCTAAAATATAAGGATGTTTTTACGTGGTGTTATTATGATCTAAAAAATTTCATGGGTGGATAGTTACAACATCATATACCTCTTAAACCTAAGAAATCACCATTCAAAAAATTGAAAATAAATTACAATCCTAAGATTACTAATGCACTTTTATGTGAGATTGATAAGATGTTGAAGGAAAGGATCATTCACCCTACCCAAGATTCCACTTGGGTGGAAAATATAATCCTGATGATAAGGATATGTGTTGATATAAATTTGAATCAATCTTCTTTGAAAGATAATTATCCCTTTCCTATGATGGATCATGTGTTATAAAAATTTTTAGGAGTAGAAATGATGTCCATGCTTGATGTTAAGGTTGCAATCAGATCAGTTTGGATAAAGAAGACCAACATAAAATGACCTTCATAACTCCTTTGGGTATGTTTGCATATAATTGAATTCCTTTTGGACTAATAAACACTGGGGCTACATTACAAAGAGCCATGGATTTGTATTTTTGGGATTTGAGGAGTAAAATAATAGTGATATACTTGGATGATTTAACTATGTTCTCTAAAGAGAGGGAGAATCATTTGAAGAATTTGGAAATAATTTTGTAAAGATGTAGGGAACATGGTATTTCTCTCAATCCAAAGAAATAAGTCTTTTGTGTTACTAAAGGTAAATTATTGGGACACATTGTATCTAAAGAATAAATTAGAATTGACCTAGAAAGAGTTAGAGTTATTCAACAGTCGAGTCTCCCTTCAAACATGAAAAGTGTGAAATCCTTCTTTGAGCGGGTGAGGAAATTTGTTCCAAAATTCTCATAAATAACTAAACATATAGTTGACATGATGAAGGAGAAGCAAGGCTTTTAGTGGAATAAATCTAGGAAACAAGAATTTAAAGACATTAAAGAGGCCATTACTCATGCCCTTGTGCTGGTTCACCCTGGATTTAATAAATATTTCATCATATATTGTCATGCTTCAAAACATACCATGTCTTCTATCCTATTACACAAAATGAGAAAAAACTGAAGCTCCTATCAATTTTATGAGTATTCCTCTCAAAAATCTCAAACTAAACTATTCACATATTGAGAAACATGCATTTTCCATGGTTAAAGCTATCAAGAAATTTAGGTTTAATATTCTTCACTCTCATTCTGTGGTGTTCGTACCTAATCCTCTAATTAAGAGCATCCTTAATCGATGGGATTTTGGTTGCAACAAGAGGGGAGATTGGGTAGCTAAGGTGCAATAGTATGATTTAGAAATCAAGCCTAGTAATCTAGCTCAGGGTATCTGCCTTTGCAAACTTATTGCCTAGAATAAGCATGTAATAGAATAAGAGCCTCCAATAGTCTTATTTGTAAGTTTCTATGATTCGTGGTTTTTTTATGTTGCATATTATATTACCTATGGAGAGTGTTCGCCACACTATCCTAGAGAGAGAGAGAGAGAATAAACCTCAAACTAAAGGCCTCTAAATATGTACTTTGGAATTATACTTTGTATAAAAGAGCATTGGACATGTGACTTTCTTAAGATGTGTAGATAAAGATCAACAACAAAAGCTTTTGGAAACATTTCACAATGAGGCTTGTGGAGGTCATTTCTCATCTTTGTTCATTGATTTTAAAATCCTCAGGCAATATTATTATTGGCTAGGTATGTTTAAAGATTCCTACCACTAGGTAGCTAGGTGTGAGAAGTGTAAATAATTTTTTGGTAAACATCAGTTGGATGCTCTTGCCTTGAAGCCAATAGTGATTGTAGATCCCTTTCAATAGTGGGGATTATATTTTTGTTGGGATTAAGGTGTCTCAATCTTAATGAGTCCCATGATTAATTATTTTCCCCTAAGTTGCTGAATTTATTTATTAAATGCAATAATAATTGTTTCCAAATTGTTAAGTCACTCTGTGGAACCCAACAAAGAGTTGGCATCCTACATACAAGGCACATGAAAATGCAAAATTGTCATGTCACATGAGAAATTCATTGGGAAAAGAAAATTGTTTATACCTCTAAACTGGGTGCCATGTTGACATGTGGTTGTTTGTTTGGAAGCAAGTATTGGTGGGGTCCACTTGTGTGCAAGTTTATCTCTTCAAAAAAGTGGAAGCAAGGAAATGTGACACTTGTCACTTGGGTGCTCATTTGAATATTGAAAATTGTAAAAACCTCTAGGAGGTGCACCATGATGCCATGTCACATTAGTTTGACTTGTTAACTAAAGCTTTGAAGGGAAAGTTTCTTAATAGAGATTGATCTGTCACTCGAAGTGACTAGGATTCTTGGTGAGTTCTAAATTGGTAGTTGATTTAATTTTCTCTATGAGATGCCTAGTATGTGAGGTTGATTTATTTTTGGAGCTGCAAGCCTTGTATGTTCTTGCATGTTATTTCATGTATGTGCATGTTTGATAGGTTGTTAATCGGGTCAATTGGGACTTGTGCATGTTGTCGGTTTTAGTTTGCATGCATGCAAAGACTGTGAGATTGACACATGGAAATGTTCAACACCCATGTATGAGAAGTATATATTGGTTCCTTAGTGCATTTTTTATATGTTGAGAGATTATAATTTTTGTATGTCATTATGCTACTGGATTCACTCTATAATTTGTATCTTAGTGAATTAGCACTTCCAAGAGCATAGACTCTGAATGTTGTATTGTAATAGTTTATTATAGTAATATAATTGATCTGTGCTTTGGTGTGTCGATTTTTTCCCAAAAGGGTTTTCCCATGTAAATTTTTTGTTGTGTGGTTTATGTGTTTAATCTAAAAATAACTAATTCCATGTAAATTTATTAAGTGAAATTATAAAATTTAAGGATTTGAAACAAATTTTTGCAACCCTCTCCTGATTGATTTGCATTAGGGAAGCATTTCCACACTTGGCTTTCCTTTTAGTTGGTATCAGAGCCTATCTAGCTTTGTTATCCTTGTTGGGTTTTAAGGGATTTTTATGCTTATCTAGATTCAGTTTGCATGCATGCAAAGACTATGAGATTGACACATGGAAATGTTCAACACCCATGTATGAGAAGTATATATTGGTTCCTTAGTGCATTTGTTATATGTTGAGAGATTATAATTTTTGTATGTTGTTATGCTACTGGATTCACTCTATAATTTGTATCTTAGTGAATTAGCACTTCCAAGAGCATAGACTCTGAATATTGTATTGTAATAGTTTATTATAGTAATATAATTGATTTGTGCTTTGGTGAGTGGATTTTTTCCCGAAAGGATTTTCCCATGTAAATTTTTTGTTGTGTGGTTTATGTGTTTAATCTAAAAATAACTAATTGCATGTAAATTTATTAAGTGAAATTATAAAATTTTAAGGATTTGAAACAAAGTTTTGCAACCCTCTCCTGATTGATTTACATTAGGGAAGAATTTCCACACTTGGCTTTCCTTTTAGTTGGTATCAGAGCCTATCTAGCTGTGTTATCCTTGTTGGGTTTCAAGGGATTTTTATGCTTATCTAGATTCAATGGGAGTTCTTGCAAAGAGAGTTTTGTAATCTTATTTATAGTTTTAAGATGGAAAGCACACTCAGAGGAATAGAGATGGAAAAATTTAATGGAGGAAATTTTGAGTTGTGGAAACTCAAAATGGATGATATGCTTATAGATAGTGATCTATGGGATGCAATATCTATTACAAAACCAACAACAAACTAAAAAATTGATTAGGATCTAATGGATTAGAAATCCAAGGGTTTGATAAGACTCTACTTGGCTGATTTTGTGCTCCTAAATACCCATGAGGAGAATACTGCATCTAGTCTTTGAAGAAGCTTGGTGACATTTATCAAGGGAAATCCTTGGTAAATAATTTATTCTTGAGAAATAAATTGTATTATCTAAGGATGGAGGGAGGAGGATCAGTTTTAGATCACTTGAATGCATTTAATATTCTTGTTGCTCAACTGGGTTCTATTGGTGTGAATATTGAGGATGAGGATTGTTTCATGCTTCTGCTATGCTCTTTTTCAAACTTGTGGGACCACTTGGTAATGGATATTTGAAGCACAACAACCACTTTCAAGATGGAATATGTGGTTGCTTCACTATTATATAAGGAGATGTGAAGGAAATATTCTGAGATGGCTAAGAAGCCCTATCTATTCATGGTAAATTGAAGGAGAGAAAAAGGATAAGAAGCCTAAGTCTAAGTCTCTAGGGAGATCTAAGTCTCTTGGTAAAAATTCCAAGGCCAAATTTTGGAAATGCAAAAAATCTAGTCATTTCCATAAAGATTGCAAAGGGGGGAAAATAAAGAAAAACTATAAATCCTTTGACTCTGAATTTGATTCTAAATCCTTGTATGAAGATGCAGATACATTTGTAGCAACCTTGTCAATGCACACATCAAAAGATGTGTGGTTGATTGACTTGGGTGCCTCTTTCCACATGACCTATCATAGAGGTTGGTTGTCAAAGTACAAAGAATATGGCAATGGGAAGGTGTGTTTGGGTGATGACTCTCACCTAAAGATTGTTGGTTGTGGAAGAGCTAAGATTCGATTCCCTGATGGTAGAGTGAAGGGGATTGATGGTGTGTTGCATATCCCTGGCTTAGACCGAAACTTAATCTTAGTAAGTAAGCTGAGTGATGTGGGAGTGTGATGAAAAAGGGATCCTCAAGAAATCCTCTTCTCTAAAATTACACTCAAACAACCACAACACTTCAAGAAAGATCTGCAACTAGATTTCATGAATTTATTTGAAACTTGCAACACAAACTCTACACAATATGGAAATATGATTACAATAAAGTTTTTAGTCAAAAAATGACTAAAGGGCAGCAACATATTCCTTTTACATAATCTGAAAATAACATAAAAACAAGCTACCACAACAACAACAAAAATTATGTGCTTCATGAGCACCTCTGAATCTGCTCCTTCCTCCTACAAACAATCACCTAGAAACTTCAATCTCCAACCATGGAGCCTCCAATCTCGAATGGTTGCCTTCATCTTCTCAACCTGCAACAAAAATCCTTTAAAACCCTCTTCTAGAATACCACACCAAAATCTCCCTTTCCCCAAACCTGTAACCACAATTGAATGCCCAAAACATGCAACAAAACCCGTTCCAAAAAATCAAAAATATGATTTTTTACCTCCAATTAGAAAACTCACGACCACCTCCATGGAATGAGTGGTTTCCAATATGGAAAAATCAATAAATGATTTTTGATACCATTTAGTAACTCCCACAAACCCAATGCCCAAGTTTTTTTTTCAAAATTTTCAAAAAAAGTGCAACTACACCTCCACTACCCCATTTGCCAACTTGCCTAACAAAGGTGGCATTTATTTTATTAAATTAAATTAGCCAAATTTATTTAAATTAACCCAACAACATGAAATAAAAATGCAAATTCCAAAATTTGGATTTTTTGTTGATTCAAGATTGCTGGCAATCGTGGATGCTCCTACATCTGACACCCATGGTATAAATTTTATGAGAATAGACTCACAAAATGGAGTTGAGTAGTAGAACTACTCTTTCAAGTTGCAAGCAACTTGCAACATAATCCATTGCTAGAATTGGTACCTCTGATAATTTCTTCTTTCTCCTCTTCCAACACTTAGCTGGAACAAGTAACCTCCCCCTCTGACAACTCTACTCTTTACTCCTCTTCCTCTATGTGGAATCAACTCCACCATAAACCGACCACCTTCTCCAATTGCATCTCACATTCTCCTCCAATATTGTGGGATTCAACCCACTAAATTTTTTCCACCTCCACCAAATTGCACCTGCACTTAACTTTGCAACACTATACAAACCCTTCTTTGCATATCAAACATCTCTAACAAACTTTGACTGAACCATCTCATCTACATTCACTAACTCATTGATTTTACCTTCTCATCACCTGTTGCAACTTTAATTTTATTCTCTTCTTTCATGCCTTTAATAAGACATTCAATTGTATCACTTCCTTGTCCTATAACCAATGCTTCACACTCTTCTTCCATTTTTGCAGTCCTTTCATCTACACAAAATCCACTTTCATCTTCATCATAAAAATGAAAAATATTATGCATTACATCTTTTTCCTTGCCACTATCTACTGCCATATCTTCTTTACTTTCACTCTTAGCTGCAATTTCATTTTTCAATACTCTTAAGTCCTCCAAAGGACACTCATATACTATTATAACATCATTTTCCTATTTTATTGTTGCACTTTCTTTTTTCCTCTTAACCCCTGCCACACTTTTCTCTTCTTTCTCACTCTCTTTCTATATGTCTTCCTCAAAGCATACTTCTATAAGATTTTCTCCTTCCTCTTCACCTACATACACAACTATGACAAAAAAAATTCCTTTCTTTTTTGGAATTTCATCAAACAATTTACGCACACTCTCAAATCCTTAACAACACAAATCTTCAAACCCTCAAGTTTTACATATGCAAATCACATTCAACGATCTATTTACAAATCTTCAACACCTTCAGGTTTTGTTGAAAACTGCCTCACACTCGATGATCTGTTCACAACGACATGAACCTCAACTCTTCAAATCCTCTAATTAGTTCATCTTGCAACTTACACATACATCTTCAAGAAAAAATCACACACACACACCAACCTCTCAGGTCTTGGTGCAAATTGCCTCATGTTGGACACTCTACTTGCACACTCAAGAAATATTTCTCTAATACCACTAATGAAAATGGGATCCTCAAGAAACCCTCTTCTCTTAAATTACACTCAAATAACCACAACAATTCAAGAAAAATCTACGACATTTCATGAATTTATTTGAAACTAGCAACAAAGTCTACACAATATGGAAATCCGATTATAATAAAATTTTTAGTCAACAAATGATTGAAGGGCATCAACATATTCCCTTTACATAATATGAAAATAATATAAATACAAGCTTCCACAACAAACAAAAAATTATGTGCTTCATGAGCACCTCCAAATCTACTCCTTCCTCCTACAAATAGTCACCTAGAACCTTCAATCCCCAACCATGGAGCCTTCAATCTCTAATGGCTACCTTCACCTTCTCAACTTGCAACAAAAATCATTCAAAAACATCTTGGAGAATACCACACCCAACTCTCCCTTTCCCCAAATATGTAGCCACCAATGAATTCCCAAAACATGCAACAAAACCCTTTCCAAAAAATAAGAAATCTGTTTTTTTCCCTCCAAATAGAAAGTTCATGACCACCTCCTTGGAATGAATGGTTTCCAATATCAAAAAATCAAAAAAATATTTTTAATACCATTTAGTAACTCCTACAAATCCAACGCCCAAGTTTGTTTTTTCAGATTTTTCAAAAAAAAGTGCAACTACACCTCCACTTGCCAACTTTCCTAACAAAGGTGGCATTTATTTTATTAAATTAAATTATGCCATATTTATTCAAATTAACCCAACAACATGAAATAAAAATGTAAATTCCAAAATTTGAATTTTGTGTTGATGCAAGATTGTTAGTGACGTGGATGCTCCTACTTCAAAGTGTAGGTTGTTTTCTTGAGCGGTGGATGCAAGATGAGTAGAGGTTTTACAATGCTTACTAAGGTTGTTTGGATTAGCACCTTGTATAATTTGGATGCGCACATGGTTCATTGCAATAGTGCTTCTACAAAGTCCAAGAAAAGGGCTTTGGATTCTTCATCCTTGCCATCAGATCATGTAGAAAAGAAAACTGTGGTTTCTACATCTGATGGTCATGATTTCTGGGTACTTGAGGGTGCCAATGCTTTGGAGATGAAGCTAGCTCCTAGTAGGGAAAAAAAAATTGTTACACCAAAGGCTTGGCCATACTGGTGAGAAGGGTCTTATAGCCCTAAAAAATAAGAGCCTTATTGAAGTCCTTGATGATTGTAATCTCAATTTTTATTTTTACGAACATTGTATATATGGAAAACAACACCATGTTTATTTTTATTATAGTTTTTATAAATATTCTATGGTTTTGGATCATGTATATTTTGATGTGTTCGGTCTAGTTAATTTTCCTTCATTGTTTAGATCTGTGTACTTTGTCTCATTCATAGATAACTTTTTAGAAGGGAATTTGTGCACTTCCTCACAAGTAAATATGAAGTTTTCAATCAAATTAAGGAATTCAAATCCTTGGTTGAAAACTAGATTGGTAGAAAAATCAAGTGCTTGAGGATGGATAATGATTGTGAGTTTTTTTTGTAGAATTAAATAGGTTTTGTAAGGACCATGGGATCAAGAGACAAAAGAAAAGTCCATACATGCCACAAAAAATGGAGTTGTGGAAAGGATAAACATAAAACTGATGGAGAGGGATAGGATTATGTTGAGTGGTGTTGGACTTGAACAAAAGTTCTAGGCTGAAGTTGTAGCTATTGCATGTTACCTAATTAACAAGTCTTCTACTTCAGCTCTTGTAAAAAAGATACCCATTGAGGTGTGGTATAGCAAGAAGTGCTCAATGAGACATCTCAAAGTCTTTGGTTGTGAGGCATATGCTCATGTGCCTAATGTGAAAAGATCTAAGTTGTAGAAAAAGGTAGTGAAGTGTATCTTCATCGACTATGGTGTTGGTGTGAAAGGATACAAGCTTTGGGATCCATTTGTAGAGAAGGTGTTCTATAGTAGAAGTGTGATATTTCATAAGCTGAAACCTTCCATAGTTGATCTATAGCTAGAGAAGAAAGAGAAGAAGTAGGTAGTACATATTCCACCTACTCCTAAGAGAGATGAACTACACACTCTTGGTGGACTTGATTATGAGGAGAGCTCTAGAAGCTCTAAGAGATTTGAAGAGAAAGAACCTCAACCTCAATAGTTGAGGAGGTCTACACGAGAAAGGTAGAAACTAGAAAGGTTTGGGTATTATATATTAGATTCTAGTTACATATTTGCTTTGATTTCTAACATTGATGAGCCTAGGACTGTTAGAGATTTATGGATATGCATGATGTGGATTCCTGGATGGAATCCATGAATGAAGAGATGGTTGCATTGAAAAAGAATGCTACATGGGATCTGGTACCCTTGCCAGAAGGATAAAAGTTCATTGGTTACAAATGGATGTTCAAGAAGAAGATGATTCTTGATGGTAGTGTTACCTATTTTTAGCTACAGTTCAAAATAGGTAGAGCTAAATTGCATTCCTCATTGAAAGGTACAAAATTTATGTTAAAGTATTCATTATATTCTAAAATATGATTAATTGTGAATTTCCAGTGTGATTATGCAAATGTTTGTAATAGAATAACTCATAAATTTTCATAAGAAATGTTGCTTTATTCATATTGTAAAAACAAAAGTCCCACACAAGCCGTGGGAGTAACTCAACTTGATTTTCATAATCAAATAATGAATACAAAGTAAAGTTGTAAACTACACAACTAAAGATAATCTAAACATGAAAAAAGGAGTGATTCATCATTTCCTATAATGATGAATCATTTTATACTTTAAGTCTTCAAGTTGTTGTGTCTAAAGTGTCTCCTTGTTGTTTCGGCTCTAAGCTCAATGGTTTCCTACAAGAGTGTTGAAAGGTGGTGTTAGAGAAATGATAAATCACATCCTTCCTCATGCCTATATTACCAACAAAAATGTAACCTAAATCTTATCAGGCATTCATCAGATGATTAAGTTATCAAAAAGGCAGATGTTCAGGGAGCACAAAGTTCAATGGAAGCTTTCAGCTTCAATTATTTTGCTAACTTGTTTGTTTACTGTGCAGGGACATATTCATTGTTTCCATGATCAATTTTCATCAGATATGTGGAGCAAAATGGGCTCCCACAAGGGTTGAGCCCAACATATCAAGAGGTCACCCTCTCATTCACATCAATATATGAGAGTCATGAAATATTAAAAAAATTCATTAAGAGAAGCTGTTGTAACCAAGAAGAGATTCATAAAGCAACCTTATTTCAACATGGCGAAAACAATTTGAGCAAGCATTTTATTGCTCATCATACTAAAAGAATGATCAAAACATGTTAAGAGATCATCAATTTCATTGATATCTTGTTTCAGCTCTACCTTACATTCTTTTGCATTTTAGTGAGGTTTTGAGCTCCTTTACATTGAAGGGAGAGCAAGGCATCAATCCTTTTTAGATTGTTTCTAAATTTTTTTGAAATACATATATAGTCTTTAGGAGTCTCAAAGAGAAACAAGTCTACATTGTAAAAACAGAGTACCATAGGCAGTCCACATAAGCTATAGGTAAATCAAGATAACAAGAGAATATTCTAGCATAATGAGGTGCAATATTTTAAAAAAAAATAGATAACATGTTTCTCCAATAGAGCACATATTCATCATTGAGGAAGATGTAGTAGTGAACATGAATGACATATCATACGATATATGCAGATTTAGACTTTCTATAGCAAATACCATAAGTGTTCAGTGAAACAAGATGCTTTGGCTTGTGCAAATTCTTGAAGGAAGTAAGGATGAGGAATTGCTCTAAATGTTATTCATCGGTGCCATGCAAGAGTTTCTACAAAGGTTTTCAAGGTTAAGTTTTCAGTATGGATCAAAAGACTTCATTCGAGTATTGTTTATAATTACAAGGAACAAATACTCATGCTTTGTTTCTTATAGCATATGAGAAGCACACACTTATGTCTATGTATGGAATGAAACCCTTACATAATGATATAAAGTATTCTTTGTTTGTTCACTGGAAATGCAAAGGAAATGAATGAAGGTAAAAGTTAAAGCAGCCAAACATAGCACAAAACCCTCAAAAATCATTTATAATAAAAGCAAGAGTAACAGTGATAAAGCCGTGACCTACAGTAAAGGAAAATGCTTTGAATTTTTTCCAACACAATAAAAACATACAGCCAAAAAAAGATGACTCTGTGAGTATGCCAGGTCGCACAACATGGATAAGAGAGCTAAGAAAAGATACTTGCAAGTTAATACCCATGATGGGTTATTACATAATGAAGTGATTTAAGTTTTCTAAAGTCACGACCAAAGGATTTTTCATGCTTTTCTACAAATGTTGAAACCTTGAGTATTTTCCAAGTGTTTATTTAAAAACCCAGTTCGCTCTTGTGAGGCTGGAAGTACAAAACAAAAATGAAACCTTCAACAAGAAAGCATGGAAGCCATACCTCAAAGCTTCCTTCCAACTCTTCACAGGTTGGAATACATTCAAAACCCTAAGGTAAAGCTTCATAAATATTCTAATATTGGCCTCAGAGGAAAAAAATATCAACAAATATTTTAAAGAAATAAAGATGCATCAGAAATATGCTACAACTGCGACTCAAAAGCCTGAAAAAAGCTTTCAAAATGAGGTTCAATCTCATATTTATCACTGTAAAAGACTTACCATAAATTTCCTGCGACTTCCAAAGGAAAATCAACATGGAACAACCAAGTATAGTGAAGATTCAAGCTCCTCAAACTTTCAACACCAGTAACTCATGGTGGCGCAACAACAAAGTTTCTTCAAGAGTGCAAAATGTGAATGGATGAAATGATTAGGGTTCCAAGTTTTATCTTGCCAAACTCGAATGATTGTAATTTTTGACCCTTGTTTAAAACATGATCATTTCATTTTATTTCTCCCATGATATTGACTTATCAAGTCAATAAATCTAACTGATGTATGGAGACCATGAGCCAAGGAATGGGTCGGGAGAGATAAGGGATATGTTTATATATATCTTTTCAAAAAAATACTTTTGTAATGTCCCTTCATAAATATTTATAATGTTTTATTTAAACATTATTAAAACAATTCCATTGATTATTTTTAATACTGTTCAAATAAAATATTTTAGAAGGGACACAAGTTAAGTAGTGTTTACTCATGCATGGAGATTTAAAGGTGAACTAAGAGATTTCTTTTTACGCAAAAGAGGAGATAGAAATGGAGCTTTCGCATGCACCTTTGTTTTTTGGAGTTTCTCTTTGACTTAAACTCAAATTGGAATTATTTTTGATTTCCCTTAATTCAAGTGAATCATCGAGAGGAGTTTGGAGCTATTGCAGTATGGATTACTTCATTTCCCCCCCCTTTTTTCTAGGGTTTTTATCTTTTCTCATGAGAAGCATGATGCTTTTTCTCACTTTTAGTTCACATGGAGTTTCACCTCTTGGATGCTTTATGCATGCCTTTTTCGTATATATTGAGGAAAAGACTTAGTTTTTCCTCAGTTCTTGTTTTTTAACTTTTCCTTCAGCAAAGAGACTTCATGTAACTCAATTTTTATAGATTAATATATTTGGAAGGTTCTACAGGTTATCAAACATTGTTTTATTGTAGAGTTTCCTTCGAATATTTCATCAAAGCAAGTGTTTCCCTTATTTTTTTATGCCTTGTGTTTTACAGTGATTTGATGCAAGTTTAATGTGTTTTGTTTAGAAACCTTTAAATTTTTGTCTCACTTATTAATAAATGTGCATAAAAGGAAATTTGCTATAGGTTGTTAATTGTGCTTGTGTTGTTTATTCTTCCTCTTAAATTGTGAAAACCCTATTTTTTCCTTTGTGAGGGAAAGATTAAACAAAACCTCTTAACAAATTATTTATGTGATTTAAGTGCCCAGATTAGGTTGTGTCAACAGATTTGTGAGAATGTTAGTTGTGATTAGGTTTGCACATTAGTTTCCTTTTCTGTGAATCACCACAGTTTAGTTTTCTAGTTTTGCATTAGATTAATCCTTTCCCTTTTCCAAGCAAGTTTTTAGTCCATAATAAGAAGATCATATAGGAATCCGACCTAGAATCCAAAGGTTCAATCTCATTACAGGTCACCCACAACCTGAGGTTGATCCCATGTTACACAGGATTGCAGAGTGTCTCAGCCTTGCGCGCGGGTGCAGATCTTGTTGATAACAGTTTTTGGAATGCCTGGTGGGACTTTGAATCACTTTTCAGAGTAAGAATTCAATAGTTTCAAGTTGTTGTTCTAGTATGTACAACAGTACTTTGGCCTTTTAGAGGTTAAAGTTTCATATACCTGGCAACTTTGTTCTCAATTTTGAGCAGATCAAGTGTGAATAGCTTATGAGAAACGTTCAGACGAGAAGAAGTTCTTCTCTGTTTGAATGCTTGGAGTTGTCTTCACCAAAGAGAAGAGGAAGGAAAACCAAGAGGACACCTGGTAGGCCTTCGAGAAACAAATTAGTTTCTCATGTTTTTAGAACATAATCATTAGTATCTTCACCAAGAAGGAGAGGAAAACCATCAACAAGGCATCCAGGTTCACATTCAGCTTCACCAAGTTTCAGAATATTGGTTTTTCCTTCAAGAGGTTCACCGAGTTTTTCTACACTTTCAATTCCAGTGATTCCAATATGTCTTATACCAATTTTTCAAGTAGTGAATATCAGAGTACCAACAACTCTGATGGCCAGAGCACATGCCTTTGTACCTTTCAATCAAGGCAATCCACTAAATCTGCAACAAAATGATGACATACCAATGGGTTCCTTGAAAAGTATGCCATTTTCACTGGTGAAGAGTAGACCATGCCATAGAGCACATAAAATATGTGGCTTCTCTATGCGTTGTTTATCACTTCACATAAGAGAACGTGGCTATAAGGCTATTGGCGACATCTCTGAAGGGTAAGGCTCTTCAGTGGTTTAGGAGTTTGGTTGTAAACTCAGTTGTGTCATGGGATGACTTGGGAGATAAGCTTAATAAGAAATTTTCAGACAAGTAAATATCTCACGAGATCATGATTTTCTATACTTTCTCAGAGAAATTAATAGTGATGTAGCTGTCATGATTCAGTCTATGGGGGGAGTAACGCTGCCATCAACTTATGACCTGGCTATTAGAGCTAAAAATAATCTTATACAAGCTAGTAAGATTGATCCCATACCTCCAATGCCTATCTTCCCAGATATTCATCCATCTATGCCTATTCACATACCTACTATTTCCCCATTACTTGTTGTTCCAGCTTTTAGTTCCCAAACAACTGCCCAAAACAACGATGTTCCAGTCAATTCATAGTTGCAGGAGCTTAGCGGTAACCAACAATAGATGGCTAAATTGCTACAAACTGTCAGTAATGACTTAGTAAGCCTTAAAAACTAGTAAGGCCAAAAATTTAGACCCTGTCAACCCCCCTTTCAGCCAAATAGACTGCCTTATTAGGCTGACTACCAAGGACAACGAAGAAATTTCAATCCTAGGCCTAATCAACCTTTCAATCAGAATGTTGCCAGCGCTTCTAAAGATCTTGTACCTATCCAGAACAACTTGGTGCAAGATTACTTATGGTGTTATCCTATAATCAACCTCATAATCAGGCTACTTGTTTGAACGGGGTGGTTAATCAGGTGCTTATGGTACATAACAGTTTTGTTGTTTCTAAGAAAGAATCAAAAGAGAGCGATAATCAACAAGATGATCAAATGTAGTAGAATGACCTTGATGTTGTCATGATGAACTGGAAAGGCAACGAATTTTGTTGCGTTAATCATGCACAAGGGTAGAACCAGTCTGCTACATCTGTTGCAACCAACACAAGATCAAAAAAGAGAGCCAATGATTTAAGGAAGCAACCCATTCCTAATGTATAATAGCCAGAAAAAGACAAACAATAAGTTGTTTAGCAGAAAGATCAAATTCCTACAACCCAACAAAGGAAAAATCACATGCTTCAGCTCAGAACGTTCAAATTCTGCCATGACAATAGATTGCAACAGCTAAGGAACAACATAAGGCACAACCTCAACCTCAAACAACACAAGCAGAGCCCACCATTCTAAAAGTACAACATAAGGTTAGTACCCCAAATTTTAATATTGTTGATCATATGAAAAAATCTATTGTCAGCATGACCATGTTAGATGCTTTGCATTTTGTTGGGTAGAAAGAAAGCTTGTAGGAGGCTTTAGCCAAAATATCAGTTTATGATGAGCCTGTCATTGAGTAGGATAGGGTTCTAGCCAATACTTCAGAGGTTAAGAAGGAGCAATCCATTCAGGAGGTAAAACCACCACCCTTCTATGTCACTTTGATTATAGGTAACAACCTAGTCCATAATTGTATGATTGATTATGTTGCAAGCAGTTTCGTAATGACAAATAGTTTAGCAGATAAATTAGGACTAGTTTATGAGCCCCTTTCAAAAGGGGTCATACAACTAGATGGTATAGCCATTCAGTCTGTAGGAATGATCAAGAATCTACCTCTTACCCTGCACGCTTGCCCCAATTTCTCAGTTTCGCAAGACACATATGTTATAGACTTGCCGCCATTCTTTGGCATGTGCCTATCTAGAGATTTCATTGCTAATTTAGGGGGATATTTATCTTCTGACTGGTCTCACATGTTTTTTAGAACTAGATATGGTACAAGGGTAACCATTAAGTCAGAGATTCAGGCCAAAAATGAGATAGAGCCATATGTTCCTAGTACAATAAACGCCAACCTTGTTGTCCATGGTCAAGAAGATCAATCCATAACCTTAGACTCTGGTACACCAATTAGATGCATACCCATCACGAACCTTGATGAGTGGGTAGTCAAAGATCACGAGACTGATCCTTTCAATCACATGGACAAGGTAGGGTTGGGTGTTTATATGATTTAAGAGCCTGATGTGATAATTCCAAACTTGGTTAAACAAGAAGTGTAGACTAATCAGCAAGATAATCAACTTTGGAAGCTATTTTTTGATGGTTTGAGGAGTAAGATAGGTGGTGGTGGAGGTGCGATGCTCATCTCACCTGAAGGAGATAAATATTATTCAACATTCAGATTCTCTTTCAGCTACACAAACAACATGGTTGAATATGAAGCACTAATCCATGGCTTGGAATGGGCCAGGAAAAGGGGTATCAAGTGTCTGCAGGCTTATGGTGACTCAGAATTGATTGCAAATCAAGTAAGAAATTAGAGCGTGACCAAGAATGATTTGTTGAAGTTATATAAACACAAAACCTGGGACCTAATTGAAGATTTTAGTGCTTTTAATGTACTTTTAATTCCTAGAAATATGAATAAGGAGGCAGATAGATTGGTTGCTATTGGCTCATAGTTTGATATTCCTTCTGACATTCATAATATAGAGGTACAACAATATGTCAAGGTGGTAGTAAGACCATCTATACCTAATAATATTGTCAGTTGGCAGATTTTTGACAGTGACAAGCAGATAATTAGTTTTCTGATCAAAGAAGCAAAATTTTCTGCTGGTAATCAACAAAAACTTGAGCAACAATATGAGAATCAAATCTTGTAGTTGAAGTCTAATAAGCTACCCAAGGGATTGGTCACCCTTGAATAAATTTTCAACACTGATGATCAGGTCAGAAAAGATAAATCCAGCATCACAGTGAAAGATCACTATGAACCAATTGAAATATTCAAGGATAAGCTTCTTAAGCTTGGAAAAACCTGTACCAAAGAAGAATAGTAAGCATTTGTCTTGCTTTTCCAAGAATTTAGTGACACATTCACTTGGTAGTATGGAGATTTGAATGGTTTTAACTCTGAGTTGGCTCAACATACAATTGAGTTAGAGCCCAATGCAAAACTAGTGAGACAAAAGCAAAGGCCATTGAATCCCAAGCTGAAAAACCTTATGAAAACAAAGTTAAACAAGTTGGTTGAAGGTAGTATTATCTTTCCAATAAATCATACCTCTTGGGTTTCCAACTTAGTTCCCATCAGGAAGAAGAGTGAAGAGATAAGGTTGTGTGTGGATTTTCGTGATTTAAACAGAGCTTCACTCAAAGATCACTATCCACTGCCTTCGATGGAGCAGATATTGCAAGTTGTTTTAGGTTCAAAAATATTTTAATTGTTGGATGGTTATTTAGGGTATAACCAGATTCTGGTTAAGGAAGAAAACCAGTACAAAACAACCTTTACCACTAAGTGGGGTACTATGGCTTACAAAAAAATGCCATTTGGATTGTCAAATGCAGGATCAACCTTTTAGAGAGCAATGGATATGGCTCTCCAAGGTTTGATAAACAAGTTTGTTCTTGTTTATTTAGATGATATCACTGTTTTCTCATGAAATTCTAATGAACACTTTGATCATCTTAGACAGATTTTTGAAAGATGTAGAGAATATGGAATTTCCTTGAATCCAAAAAAAAGCATCTTTATTGTTCATGAAGGTAAAATTTTGGGTTACATTGTTTCTAAAGGTGGCATTTCTATAGATCCAAAACATATTGCAAACATTTTGGCATTGCCGCTTCCTACTCACAAGAAAGGTTTGCAGAGTTTTCTAGGCAAAAATAACTTTGTTAGGAGATTTATTCACAACATTGTAGCTTTATTGCAGCCACTTACAACCATGCTGAAGAAAAACATTATATTCAGCTAGAAAAAGGAAGGTAAGAATAGCTTTGAGAAAATCAAAGAGGCACTTGCAACAACCCCAACACTGATCAAGCCAAACTTTGATAAAGATTTTATATTGTATGTGTTTGGTAGTGTTGATACGATTTCTACCATGTTATGCCAACATAATGGTGAAGGACTTGAACAACCCATTGCATTTTTTAGTCAAGTCTTGCATGACTATGAAGTAAGGTATTCATTTGTTGAAAAACATGTGCTTGCTGTAGTGAGAAGTCTCAAGAAGTTTACACATATGCTATCTAATAATAAGATACATTTGTCGGTAGCTCATCCAATAGTCAAAGAGTTTCTACTAAGTAAGGATATTAATGATAGAAGAGCAGGTTGGATAACCAAAGTTATGGAATATGAAATCAATATAAAAGTTACCAAGCTTGTTAGAGGTAAAGGCCTATGTGAACAACTTGCAGAGAATGAAGAAAATAGTAGTGAACAAGTCACTACAGTACTAAACAATGAAGAGGGACCTACTGTTACAACCCCTTCAACAAATTGGATTCATCAAATGATTCATTATTTGCATACTAGAGATTGTCCAGAAGGTATGGACAAATCAAAACAAAGATATTATAGGTTACAAGCCATTCCATATGCAGAAATTGATGGCATTCTTTACAAAAAGGATTTAAATGGTGTATTTCTCATGTTTGTTTACCTAGATCAGATTGAGAGAATTCTTGAGGAATTCCATGATGGACCTACTGGAGGCCATTTTGCACCAAGAACTACAACTCTTAACACTATGAGAGTTGGATACTATTGGCTAGATTTATTTAAAGATGCTTATGCTTATGTAAGAAAGTGCAGTAAATGTTCATTATTTGTAGGAAAATAGAAACTTGCAACTCTGCCCCTATATCCGACTCAAGTAGAGCAGCCTTTCGATAAATGGGGATTGGATTTCATAGGTCCAATCAATCCACCTTCGAGTGCTAGACATAAGTGGATATTAACGACAATAGACTACTTCACAAAGTGGACTAAAGTAGTTGCACTGAAGGAGGCAAATGAGACATCCGTCTTTAATTTTTATCAAGACCTGGTTTCCAGGTTTGGTACACTAGATTCAATTATTTATGATAATGCTTTAGCATTCATAGGCTTGAAATTTTTAGATTGGTCAGTAAAGCATAATATTTATCTAAATACTTCTTCAAATTATTACCCTTAGGGTAATGGACAGGCTGAATCAACAAATAAAAATATGATTAAGATCATTAAAAAGACTATTGAAGATAATCAAAGATCATGGAATGAAAAGCTGAAGTTAGCCCTTTGGGCTGATAGAGTTACACCAAAATGATCAACAAGTTTTTCACCTTATGTTTTGGTTTATGGAAAAGAGGCCAAATTGCCTATTTCCATAGAGTTACCAACTTTGGAATACATAAAAGAGCTTGAGTTGCTTGAGGAGTAGCCAGTGCAAATCAGGCTTGCTCAATTAATGGAGTTGGAGGAAACCAAAAAAGAAGCTTTCAGGAAGCTTGAGATCCACCATGCACAAATGAAGAATACTTTTGACAGAAAAGAAGTAGCAAGAATTTTCAGCGAAGGTGATTTAGTATTCAAGTGGGATGAGTTAAAGAGTAGACCTGGTAAACATAAAAAATTTGATGCCATGTGGGATGGTCCATACATCATTACAAAGAAGAAAGAGCATAATGCATTTTGGCTTTCAAAGGTGAATGGTGAAATACTTCCAATCCTAGTGAATGGGATTCACTTGAAACAGTGCTATTAAGGATCAGTTTGCTGATATACATAGTAGAGTAGTTTCAGTTTCAATTTTTGCTTTCAATAAAGTGCCCCATGGCATGTTTCATTTCAGTACTGTTTGTTTTCAATAAGTGCAAATACTACACCTATTTTCTAACTCTGTCTTAAATAGATTCATGATTGGATTCTTTTAGTTTTGTTTACTATTACAGTTTGTTTCCCAGCAACTGATTTACAAGATTTTTGACTCAAAAGAGGGTAGAAATGGACTCCATTCCCAATGGATAAGCTATATAACTGGTCTATGGTGTTTAGCAGGAAAACACTCCACAAAGGTCGCCAAATTGTTACCTATTTTTAGCTACAACTCAAAACAGGTAGAGCTGAATTGCATTCCTCATTGAAAGGTATAAAATTTCTGCTAAAGTATTCATTATATTCCAGAATCTGATTACTTGTGACTTTCCAGTGTGATTATGCAAATGTTTGTAATAGAAGAACTCATAAATTTGCATAAGAAATGTTGCTTTATTCATATTGTAAAAACCAAAGTCCCACATAAGTCGTGGGAGTAACTCAATTTTCATAATCAAATAATGAATATAAAGTAAAGTTGTAAATTGCACAACTAAAGATAATGTAAACATGAAAAAAGGAGTGATTCATCATTTCTTGTAATGATGAATTGTTTTATACTTTATGTCTTCAAGTTGTTGTGTCTGAAGTGTCTCTAGGCTGTTTCAGCTCCAAGCTCCATGGTTTCCTACAAGAGTGTTGAAAGGTGGTGTTAGAGAAATGATAAATCACATCCTTCCTCATGCCTACATTACCAAAATAAATATAACCTACATCTTATCAGGAATTCATCAAATGATTAACTCTTCAAAAAGGCAGATGTTCAAGGAGCACAAAGTTCAATGGAAACTTTCAACTTCAATTATTTTGCTAACTTGTTTGTTTAATGTGTAGGGACATGTTCATTGTGTTCATGAACAATTTTCATTAGATATGTGGAGAAAAATGGCTCCCACAAGTGTTGAGC
Source organism: Sequoia sempervirens (assembly GCA_007258455.2). NCBI lineage: Eukaryota > Viridiplantae > Streptophyta > Pinopsida > Cupressales > Cupressaceae > Sequoia > Sequoia sempervirens. Next base: position 246,133,243 of record VDFB02086081.1, read on the forward strand.
CTAGCATATCAGGAGGACACCCTCTCAGTCACATCATCATATATGAGAGTCATGAAATATTCAAAACAATCATTAAGAGAAGCTGCTGTAACCAAGAAGAGATTCATAAAGAAGCCTTATTTCAACATGGTGAAAATAGTTTGAGCAAGCATCTTATTGCTCATCATACTAAAATAATGATCAAAACATGTTAAGAGATCATCAATTTCATTGATATCTTGTTTCATCTCTACTTTACATTCTTTTGCATTTTAGTGAGGTTTTGAGCTCCTTTATATTGAAGGGAGAGTAGGGTATCAATCCTTTTTAGATTGTTTCTAAACAACTTTTGAAATACATATATAGTCTTTAAGAGGCTCAAATAGAAACAAGTCTACATTGTAAAAAAAAAGTACCATAGCCAGTCCACATAAGCTACAGGTACATCAAGATAAAAACAAGAGAATATTCTAGAATAACAAGGTGCAATCTTTAAAAAAAAAAATAGATAACATGTTTCTCCAATAGAGCACATATTCATCATTGAGCAAGATGCAGTAGTGAACATTAACAACATATCATACAATATATGCAAATTTAGACTTTCTGTAGCAAATACCATAACTGTTTAGTGAAACAAGATGCTTTGGCCTGTGCAAAGTCTTGAAAGAAGTAAGGATGAGGAATTGCTCTAAATGTTATTCATCGGTGCCATCCAAGAGTTTCTACAAAGGTTTTTAGGGTTAGGATTTTAGTATGGATTAGAAGACTTCATTTGAGTATTGTTTAGAATTACAAGGAATGAATACTCATGCTTTGTTTCTTATAGCATATGAGAAGCACACACTTATGTCTATGTATGGAATGAAACCCTTACATAATGATATAAAGTCTTCTTTGTTTGTTCACTGGAAATGAAAAGGAAATGAATGAAGGTAAAAGTTAAAGCGGCCAAACATAGCACAAAACCCTCAAAAATCATTTATAATACAAGGAAGAGTAACAGTGATAAAACCGTGACCCGTAGTAAAGGAAAAAGCTTCAAATTTTTTTCAACAGAATAAAAGCACACAACCAAGACAAGATGACTCTACGAGTATGCACGACCACACAAGGTGGATAAGAGAGCTAAGAAAAGATACTTGCAAGGAAATACCCATGATGGGTTATTACATAATGAAGTGATTTAAGTTTTTTGAAGTCACAGACAAAGGATTTTTCATGCTTTTCTATAGATGATGAAACCCTGAGTATTTTTCAAGTGTGTATTTAAAAACCCAGTTTGCTCTTGTGAGGCTGCAAGTACAAAACACAAATGAAACCCTCAACAAGAAAGCATGGAAGCCATACCTCAAAACTTACTACTGAATCTTCACAAGTTGGAATACATTCAATTCCCCAAGGTAAAGCTTCAAAAATCTTCTAATATCAGCCTTAGAGCAGAAAAATATCAACAGAGATATTCAACAAATAAAGATGCATTAGAAATATGCTACAGTCAGGGCTTAAAAGCCTGAAAAAAGCTTTCAAAATGAGGTTCAATCATTTATCACTGTAAAGGACTTACCATAAATTTCCAGCGACTTCCAGGGGAAAATCAACATGGAACAACCAAGTATAGTGAAGATTAAATCTCCTCAAACTTTCAACACCAGTAACTCATGGCAACACAACGGCAAAGTTTCTTCAAGAGTGCAAAATGTGAATGGATGGAATGATTAGGGTTCCAATTTTTATCATGCCAAACTTGAATGATTGTAATTTTTGACCCTTGTTTAAAAAAAAAATCATTTCATTTTATTTTGCCCATGATATTGACTTATCAAGTTAATAAATCTAACTGATGTATGGAGACCGTGAACCGAGGAATGGGTCGGGAGACATAAGGGGTATGTTTATATATATCTTTTCAAAAAAATACTTTTGTAATGTCCCTTCATAAATATTTGTAATGTTTTATTTAAACATTATTAAAACAATTTCATTGATTGTTTTTAATATTGTTCAAATAAACTATTTTAGAAGGGACACAAGTTAAGTAATGTTTACTCATCCATGAAGATTTAAAGGTGAACTAAGAGATTGATTTTTACACAAAAGAGGAGATAGAACTGGAGCTTTCACATGCACCTTTATTTTCTAGAGTTTCTCTTTGACTTAAACTCAAATTGGAATTATTTTTGAGTTCCCTTAGGTCAAGTGAATCATCGGGAGGAGTTTGGAGCTATTGCAGTATGGATTACTTCTGTTTTCCCCCCTTTTTTCTAAGGTTCTTATCTTTCCTCATGATAAGCATGATGTTTTTTCTCACTTTCAGTTCACATGGAGTTTCACCTCTTGGATGCTTTATGCATGCCTTTTTTGTATATATTGAGGAAAAGACTTAGTTTTTCCCCGGTTCTTGTTTTCTGGATTTTCCTTCAACAAAAAGACTTCATGTAACTTAGTTTTTATAGATTAATATATTCGACAGGTTCTATAGGTTATCAAACATTGTTTTATTGCAGAGTTTCCTTCAAATGTTTCATTAAAGCAAGTGTTTCCCTTAGTTTTTGATGCCTTGTGTTTTACAACGATTTGATGCAAGTTTAATTTGTTTTGTTTAGAAACCTTTAAATTTTTGTCTCACTTATTAATACATGTGCATAATAGGCAGTTTTTTATAGGTTGTTAATTATGCTTGTGTTGTTCACTCTTCCTCTTAAATTATGAAAACCCTATTTTTCCTTTGTGAGGGAAAGACTAAACAAATCCTCTTAACCATCACCATAGTTTAGTTTTCTAGTTTTGCATTAGATTTAATCCTTTCCCTTTTCCAAGAAAGTTTTTAGTCCATAATAAGAAGATAATATGGGAAGCCAGCCTAGAATCCAAAGGTTCAATCTCATTACAGGTCACCCACAACCTGAGTTTGATCCCATGTTACACAGGATTGTAGAGCATCTCAGCCTTGCATGCGGGCACATACCCTATTTGTAATAGGTAGTGTTAAGAAGCATAAGGCAAGGTTGGTCGCAAAGGGATATTCCCAGGAGGAGGGAATTGATTATGTGGAGATTTCCTTTCTTGTATCGAAGTTGACATCCATTCGATTCTTGTTATCACTTGCAACAAATTATGACTTTGAAGTTGAGAAAATGGATCATGTGAAGACAACTTTCCTTCATGGTGACTTAGAGGAGGAAATTTTATTTGTCACAACTAGAGCATTTCATTGTGAAATGAAAAGAAAATTAGGTGTGCAAGTTGAGAAAATCTTTGTATGGTCTGAAAGAATCTCCTAGGATGTGGTACTAGAATTTTGACACCTATGTGTTGTCCTTGGGATTTCTAAGATCCAAATCTAACCATTATGTATATTACAAGGCTAAAAATGGTCACATTCTCATTATTGTCTTGTATGTGGATGATATGTTGTTAATTGGGAATGGAAAAAGCATGATTTTAAATTTGAAGTCTCAACTATCAGCATAGTTTGAAATGAAAGATTTGTGTGCACCGAGGTATATTCTAGGGATTGAGATTAGAAGAGAGAGAGCTAATAGAAAACTCTAGTTAATCCAAATAAAGTATGTGAACTCTTTATTGGATAGATTCAATATGACTACTTGCAAATAGATGGTTGTTCCAGTCATTTAGGGGATGAATCTTTCTATGGAGGATTGTCCAAAATATCCTATCAAGATGTAGGACATGACTACAGTTCCTTATGCAAGTGTTATTTGCATCTTGATGTATGTTATGGTCCATACGAGACCAGACATTTCCCAAGTAGTGGGAGTCCTTAGTCTATTTATAGCTAATCCTTCATGGGTGTAATAGGATGCAGTAAAGAGAGTGTTCAAGTACTTGTTATGTACTTTTGAGTATGCCCTATTTTTCCATTATTATCATACCAAACCTCTACATTCAATGAGAATTCATGGATATGTTGATTCATATTGAGCAGGTGACATTGATAGCAGGATATCCACCAGTGGATATATTTTCATGATGTTTGGTAGTGCTATTAGTTAGATGAGTAAGCAGCAGGTTGTAGCCACTTTGTCCACTACTGAAGTTGAGTACATGGTAGCTAATCATGCTTGAAAAGGGGCCATTTGACTTAAGAGACTATGTTTGTATGTTGGTTTTGAAGTAAGACAAATCACTATTTGTTGTGATAGCTAGAGTGCTATATGTTTAGTGAAAAACCCTACTTTCCATGCCAGAACAAAGCACATTGATGTGCAGTTTCACTTTGTTCATGATATGGTGGAAGATGGAAAGGTTAACTTGGAAAATGTGGACACTTTGGTGAATGTTGTGGATGCATTGATGAAGCCATTGAGCACATAAAAGTTCATATGGTGTGTCAGTTCTATGGGATTTGTGATCTAAGTAGTGATACAAATAATCTTGTAAGGTCTTTGACAAGTGGGATAATGTTGGGATTAAGGTTTCTCAATCTTAGTGAGTCCCATGATTAATTATTTAATTATTTCCCCCTATTTCTGAATTTATTTATTAAATGCAATAATAATTATTTCCAAATTGCTAAGTCACTTTGTGGGACCTAGCGGAGGGTTGGCATCCTACATGCAAGGTGTGAAAATGAAAAATTGTGATACATGTCACATGGGAACTTCATGGGAAAAGGAATTTTTTTATACCTCTAAAATGGGTGCCATGTTGACAGGTGGTAGTTTGTTTTAGAAGTAATCATTAGCGAGGTACACTTGTGTGCAAGTTTATCTCTTCAAAAAAGTAGAATCAAGGAAAGGTGACACTTGTCACTTGGGTGCTCATTTGAGTATTGGTAATTGTAAAAAAATCTAGGAGGTGCACCATGATGCCATGTGGCATTAGTTTAACTTGTTGATTGAAGCTTTGAAGGGAAAGTTGCTTAACAAAGACTGAGTTGTCACTTGAAGTGACTAGGAGTCTTGGATGAGTTCTAAATTGAAAGTTAACTTGATTTTCTCTATGAGATGCCTAGCATGTGGGGTTGATTGATTTTTGGAGCTGCAATCCTTGCATTTTCTTGCATTTTATTGCATGTTGGTGCATGTATGTGCATGTTTGGCAAGTTGGTAATCGGTTCACTTGGGACTTGTGCATGTTGTCGATTTCAGTTTGCATGCATGCAAAGACCATGAGATTGACACATGACGATGTTTAACACCCATGTATGAGAAGTATATATTGGTTCCTTAGTGAATTTTTTGTTTGTTGAGATATTATAATTTATTTGATGTCGTTATGCTATCAGATTCACTCTAGAATTTGTATCTTAGTGAATTAACACTTACAAGAGCATATAATCTAAATATTGTATTGTAACAATTTATTATAGTAGTATAATTGATCTATGCTTTGGTGTGTGAATTTTTTAATGAAAGGGTTTTCTCACATAAATTTTTTGTTGTGTGGTTTATGTGTTTAAATCTAAAAGTAATTAATTTCATGTACATTTCTTAAGTGAAATTGTAAAAGTTTGAGGATTTGAAACAAAGTTTTGCAACCCTCTCTTGATTGATTTGCATTAGGGAATTTCCACACTCGAATTTCCTTTCAATTTTGTTGGGCCAATCAATCCAACTTCAAGTGCTGGTCACATCCACATCTTGATAGCCATAGATTATTTCACTAAGTGGGTTGAAGCAATACCTGTAAAGTGTACTACATCTAAAGTTTGCAATTTTATCAAAGAAAAAAACCTAGTATATTTTGAAGTCCCTCAAAATCTAGTGACATAAAATGCTGCTAATTTCTCATCCTCTAAGGTTGTTCTTTTGTTTTATGAACATTGGATCTCTTTAACCCATTAATCTTATTATTACCCCCATGGAAATGGTTAGGTTGAGTCTAGAAACAAGAACCTAGTGTCAATCATGAAGAAGCTTGTGGATGAGAACCAAAATAATTGGCACAAAAAGTTATACGAAGATCTATGGGTAGATAGGATTACACCTAAGGGAGCTATTGGAATGTCTTCATTTGAGCTAGTATATTGTATTGGTTCAACTTTACCTTTTCCATTAGAGTTATCATCCACAAAGTTGAAAACTATTTTGGAAAACCAACAATTTTAGGATTCTTTGGAGAAGAGAAACATGTACCATAGTAAGATGGAAGAGAAAAGGGAAGAAATGGTGGATAGGATCAGAATTCATCAAGCTTGGGTAAAGAATATTTTTTATAAAAGATCCAGGCCCAAAAATTTCATGGAAGGAGACATAGTGTTACTTTGGGATAAGAGAAGAGAACCTGAAGGTGCTCATGACAAGTTTGTCTGTTTGTGGAAGGGCCCTTTTAGAATACATCAAATGTATGAAAATAATGTATTCAAGTTGACATATCTAGATGGCATGGTCTTGCCACTTCCATTAAATGGGCAAGACCTAAAACTATATCAAATCTAAAACAAGTATCCCCTATCCTTGTATATTAATAGTATAGAATTTTTGGTGTGTGTCTCATTTTTGGTGTATTTTTATCCTTAAACAAAGTGTATTTGGGTCATGTACTTTACCTTTTTCACCCAATGGAGTCCAAACTAGAGATTCTAGGTCCCTTTTGCATCCTTGATAGTTTTTGTCCCTAGTTAAACTTAGTTGTTGCCTTAATTTTGGTCCTTAATAAGCTCAATCCTTTTCAAATATCATTCTTACTTGTTTTTGGCTAAGCCTAAGCATTGTGGGTCTCCAAAAGTATCTTTGGTGGTTAATTGTACCCTTAAGGTTTTAAAAATATTTTCATACTTGATCATTTTCCTAAAATTTGGTTTTTTAAATTGGTTCTAAAATTGTTGTTGGGTTTAACAAGGTTCTCACAACCATGTTGGACTTTGACAAGGTTCTCACAACCTATTATATTTTTGATTCTAGCTTTGTTTTCACAGTATTAAAAAAAAATTCTTCAAGAATTTAGTCTTTGGAATTGGTTTTTATAGTTCTTTCGAAGACTGTGAAGATTTTAAAAACATATCATTTCCTCAAAGAAGTTTCCTTTAAAATTGAAAGTGTTCCAAGAAAGGAAAAGAAAAGTTTCTTTTCAGTTTTTAAACTATTGTTAGACTCCAAGGAGGTTCTCACAACCTTGTCGAGCTCCGAGACTAAACTAAGAACCTTGTATTTCATGGCCGAGAGAAAGATAATAAGTCATTCTTTAGTCTTCATTAACATTTTATGGAGTTGTGACAAGCGTGTCAGGTCCTGACAAGGTTCTCACAACCTCAATGGATCTTGACTCACAACTCATAATTTTTTCTCCTCTAATGCAAAGTTATGGGGAAAAGAAAATGAAATGCTTGAAAGTAGAAGCTGATTAGGGTTTCAAAACTTGTTTCGAACTTCGACATGGTTTTGAAAACTTTTCAAATATCCAATTCTCCTCTATGAAAATATGTTTAAAATTGGTGCCAAAGTAAGCCACCTACCAACGTTAATTCTTGTCAGAGCTAAGTAAGGTGAAATAAATTCCAAGATATATGAAGGTAAAATTCCCTAAGATACAACCACTCTTCACATTTGCAAGCAAAATTGATGGCTTTTGGGGCTCAAAGGGATAGAATGGTGACAAAATTTATAGTCAATATTTAAGCATAATTCTTCACATATCTATCCTCAGAGAAGATATAAATGGGTAAGTGGCACTCTTAACATTATCTTGGCTACTAGATATTCATTCATATTAAAGGTATTTCTTGAGTCAAAGGTCAGGATCTCTAGGGGAAACTTTGGGAAAAAAATTCTAAGATTTGATAGTCAAAATTTAAGAAAATATGAAGTAAGGATATGAGCATTTAGTCAGCTTAATGAGTACTCTACCTAAAATTGCTGACACTAGGCTAGGTCATATTAATCTTGGAGAATTTTGAGAAAGGGTAAAAAAATTGGATAGAGCCCCTATCACTTAGAGGTTAGTGGAAAGTGGTTTATTGGAAGCAACTGCCTTCCCCATAGCTGTATAATGAACTGACCTAGTCCTTGAATGCATAAACCACTATGACCCAAAAACCAGAGAGATTAGGACTAGTGATGATAATTTGTTAATAAATCTCGATAGAACCACTATCAGTGTGTTGTTTCCAAAAATTACAAATCCTAAGAGTATTCCAACCTCTATGGTCAGGTTTAACAATGTTTTTTCCAACGAATAGAGTCAACCAATATGGTTTACAACTCCCTTCTCTTCAGGTTTTGCTAGACCTGGGCGCATGTACCTTTGACAATAAATAAGATTGTGATTTTAGTGATTGTGTGTACTCTTTAACTTAGAAAATCTATTCCTCACTGGCATGTAAATGTGAAATAGATACTAGAATAATAGCTACTCCTACTCCTACGTTTGAAAGTAAAGTGTATGAATAAGGTTTTTCTAAAGTATTGTTTAATAACTAAGGTGTATCAATGTCTTCTATTGGGTAATGGAGTCAAGATGTATACGATATGTGTAACCTCCTTCTGGCTTAACTTGAATTTTTTAGCACTTTCAAATGTTTATACCTTGTATAAACATGCAAGGTTGTCAATTATTAGGCTCTTCTTACAAATCCCAATGATATCTCCCCAGGTTACTGTGATTACTTAAAAGGATTTTAATTATTTCTTGCAAAAAACCAATTAAGATGACTTATTTAAAAGGATTTTAATTCTTTCTTGCAAAAAACCAATTAAGATGACTTATTTAAAAGGATTTTAATTCTTGAAAAAAACCAATTAAAAGGAATCACTTAAAAGGACTTTAACTCTTGTTTGCAGAAACCAATAAAAATGAATCACATAGAGGCAACAAATGTGTCTTGACAAATTAAACATATGCTTGATGCATTCAATCTGAATAACAAGGGAAGACCAGTCTGGAGATAGAAGGATAACATTTATCAATCAATCTTGACAAACAATTGAACACCAAAATGTTGGCCACCAATTTATATCTTCTTCTCCATTAGATTGCTTCAAAAAAATTTACAATTCATATCAAAAGTATTATGTTTATTCTATATATTATCTATCTATTCCTACTGATGTATCTCCTACTATCTAATATATAATCTAATGATTTTTTATTTGGTCTTGGTTTCCCTTTTATACAAAATGAAGGGAATCGACAGTTACATCTTTTCAATAATCCATCCAGTGCAACTTTTCATTACATTGATTATCTTTAGAAAAGATAAAATATTTAATTTAACTTCTTTGTTCTTTCCATTCCATGAAAAATAAATTATTTTGCAATACTTTACTTTTAATTCTTTTTCCAATAATTTCTCGTATATATTTATTTTTGGTGAAAATGTTTCACTTTTAATTGTATGCACTTTCACATAAAAATATTTGTTGGGTAAAATAATTACCCACTCCTTAACTCCTTTGGAAAATTTTTTACTGGACATTACCATTAATGGAATTTATATATTCCTATAATAATATACTTTAAAAATATTCACAACACTTTTATTTAATCATTATTTGCATTCTTCATGGGGAAGTTCCTTCACAATATCAAGAGACCACAATTTTATTCTTACCGATATCCGTCTCTCCTCAATTGCTTCCTCAACAACTTCTTTTTCTTTGTCTTTCTAGATTTCGAAGAGACTAGTATCTAGTTCCTACTGACATTTACTTCTCCTCCTGATAGAATTTTTAAACCAGTCATTTGCTTATTTGTTTGTCAGGATATCAAAGGGACTTAAAAAATAGTCAATCTGAAATCAAAAGATCCCTTCGATGTATTTGATTGTTCATCAAACTTGAATCCACCTTCACGTAATTGACATGTTTGGTCAAAAAATTGCACAACTCGAGCCACAATTGATGTTTCATCTTCCCCTATACTGACTAGAAGCTTGCATAAAAAACACCTAGTGAGCTGCTCCACAACCTCCTTCCACAATTCACTGTTAGGAAAGAATCTTCAATATGTCTAGGAAAATACCTTTTGTAAACCCCAAGAAATGTTTCTACTGGCACTCCCTTCTAAGTAAGGTTCCCAAACCCTATCATGTTGTGTCACATGCAACAAACACAAAGCCCTGTCAAATGTCCTCCTCGCCCGAATCAAAACTTCTCCTTCGTCAAAATCTATAGATACATGATCCAAATCTTGGGAATCTTGTGCATTGTAACCAAGGCTATCTCAAACGTATTGTTGATATTTTCATATTTGTTGTGCATTATGGGGAGGTGCCACACTAGGGCCATTTTCTCGCGGAGATACGCGTTCCACATCTTATAGCTTCAACGTGAACAGATTTCACAATATCTCTTCTTCATACACTAGATCATCTTCATTGGGAAAGAGATCCTCTATTTTTTATGAGCAAAGGATTCTCCACATGTGTGCTTTCGAGAAGAAAAAAAACAAGTTTTAATTGAAAACCTAGCTCTCAATTGCAGAGGAAATTATTTGGGGTTTTGAAGATCAATAAAAGATATCTTCCCAATTGTTTCAGCCTCTTTCATTTCACTGCCATTAATGTATTTTTTTTAATAGCTAGTTGTAGTGTAGCGTGAGACCTAGAAGATTCTACATTAGCACCAATTGATCCAGTGCTACGAGATGCATTTCCCTTATTAATATAGTCCCTCACAACTTGTACATCTGAAACTCTAATTTTTTTCAAACAAACAATATAGATTTGATGATGACTATCCTCCCTCATGCACCATTTCGTTCAATAACTGAGAAGATCAAGGAATTTACTCCCACAAATTTATGCTCAATGAATTGACTTCATCTTCAACCCTAGATATGTTCATTGCAATTTCTTACTCCAAGCTCTAAATTTTTTCCATAAGATATGGATCTATCAGTGTTTCTCCAACTTCATCAGAACAACCTTCCAATTTTTTTCTTCCCTCATCTGTAATGTCTCCAAATTGATCCTTGGGTTGCTCAGTTGTCATAGTTATTTCCTTTATCAATCTGGTTAACTTTAAGCTTCAAATCCCTATCAAATCTGATCATAGGAGGCTAAAATCAAGCATACACATTAACATATGGTCTAGATAAATATGTTTGCAAAGTGATTTGGAATAAAAGTGAACATGTATCAAGTTATGATTTTCCATAGTAGGTTACTGGAGTAGATTTCACAGATGCATTTCTGAGTGCAGCAATCCATTTTCTTATCATTGGAACTCCAAATTTTTCCAAAATTTGAAGGTTCCAATAGTGGCTCCATCTGGGGATATATGCCCCTTGTGACCATAGCAAGAATTCAGATCTCTGGGGAGCAGACCAAGTGTCTCTCATTGAACAACAAAGTCAAAATCCTTCTCTGCCATGAGATGATATGATTTGAAAAATCACACCACAACTGATGGCCTAAGGCCACTTGGAGGAAAGGCCCGAACTTACCTCTATCATATATATTATTTTGATATGATTTCATCAAACTCCACTTAAATATTTTTATGCAATTTTCCTTGCTATATCCATTGTGACTAAAAACTTCCAAAATAACACTATGTTCAACATTTCCCATACTTCTTTTACCATTCTACAATTCACAATTAGGCATAATTTGAAAATCATGTGATGAACTCATGCCACTTTCATCATACAAGGAATATTTACTTTTAATAAATCATGCTTCATCATTCTAAAAATGCTCACAATCCATCACATAGCTAAGATCATTAGGTCTAATTGTATCATAAGTTTGTATAGAAAATCTAAAATCATGATAAGGTCATTGATGCAAACTAGGTAAAGTAAAACAATCATAATAATTTTTGTTGTTCATTCCATCATCTGAATGCTTCTCACATGGGTCTAAGATCTCTTCCATATCAACATATTTTGAGATAGCCTAATTTGAAATATTTTTCTTATCTTTCATATCACTAATTGGTAGTGACATCAACCTCTAATCCATACACTCATCATTATGCACATTTGAACCAATTGATGTTGAACATACATTATCCATGATATGCAAATAAATATCTTTCTCATTAGAGAAAAATATCTTTAATTCTGATTCACATATCCCCTATTGAACAAGGATAAACATAGGCTCTCAATAAAATTCAAGAGTTCCCTCATCATGGTCACACAAAGTACCTTCACTATCAAAACAAATGCAAGTTGGAAAAGAGATTTCAAAATAATTCGTGTTTGTACATTTCAGATATTCAATTGTCAGCAAATTTGAAATTTGTTCACTACTGAGTGAACATGCCTCTTCATTCACCTCATTGCTGATATATTCTTCACCTTTTTCATCATCACAATACTCAAGATCATCAAGAAAACTCAAATTAGATGCATTAATTTCATTAGCATAGTCATTTGCTTCACAAGTTGATACAACATCCTAATTATCTAAAAATGCTTCATCCTCATCATAGAATGGATTTGAACACATGAAAATTATGTTCTATCACACCTTGGAAAGATATCATTTTATTTCCTACAATTCTCTCATCATAAAAGGGGTTTGAATAAACATGAAATTCATTTTTCAGGTGTTCATACTTCTTCTTCATCAATTGTGTCATCATGGTACTTAGCTATCAATGGATGGGTTATTTGTTCATTGCTAAGTGGAATTGCTTCTTCATTTACTTTATTGTTGATACACTCCTTAGTTATTGTGTCATCAACAACATCTTCAATATTGCAGTCCTTCTCCAAGGTGAAGAATTGTTCTTCCACAATTTCATCTTTACTCCAATCTACAATATTATTGTTGAAAATTTCACTTGCACATGTTTCCTCTATTGGTTGTATTGTTTGATCAGTTTTTCAATATTCATCAATGATATCACCATTAGATTCAATATTGATAGAATCCTCATACCTAGTTCTTTCTATACCATAAATCCATTCATACACCTACCCAATAGTAGCTAGCTTCAATGAATCAAGTAAATGAACTAAATTAGGGTCATATATTCTCATGAACAACTCAGTGTATATGGATTCATTGGGCCTAAAATTAAAAGGTGTCTGCATATATATATCCACCATTCTATGTAGAAGAGCACATCCAAATTCTCCTTCATGTCTCCTTAGGCCAAAAAATGCATCTAAGAGACCTTGGCTTCTTTCTTGAATATGTAAATACTCATCATTTTTCTCTTCAATTTCATGCATGAATTCATGTTGATGGGTCAGATGAGCACAACAACAGTTAAATAGAATATTACTATTCTGCTCTCCTGAAAGAGAAAGAATAACACATGGATATCTAACTCCTAAGGTCTTGGCAATCGGTTCTCGACTATGCTAATTTCACTCAGTGGTTGATGTGAACTATAATGTTCAAGGGTCCTGTTGGTGTTGATCTTCTGGATTGTTCTAAGATCAAACATAAATTTAAACCTACTTTAACTAGGGTTTTTCAAGAAACAGAAAAAGATAGATTAAAGCTTTGGAACTAAAGAGAATGCTAATTCACCCAAGTTAACTAGACTTGTTACCTTTCAAGGAATTCCTAACAAAAAATCCAGAACAAAATTAACTTATGATTAACACACAATTTCATTCATTCACAGTGCTAATTTCAATAGCAAATTGCAAATCACCATTTAAACAAAACATAAAATAAGATTTCATTCCTTGAAAGATTTTCAAATCAAATGATTAACCCAAGATAAATACCATTTTGGAACACAATATGAAGTAGATTTAAATCTGGTTGCTTCTACTGTTGGTGAAACAGATAAGCAACATTTCGAAATATGGCACAATCACCAGTGTACAAAAAATCCATGTCTTCAAATTGTCTCCACCTATACTAAGGAAATTTTAAAGATACACCACTGCCTTCTGCTGAATTTAACTCCTACCCTATTTCTAATCTTAAGTTGCTAATTTTTTTAACAAAAGAAAAATCTCTCTACGTCTATCTCTGAAATCTCTATCTCTATCTGTCTACCTTCCTGCCTCTTACTCCTCTGAACTGTTGTTTTTTAAAAAGGTCTCCCAAAAAAAGTGTTATATAAACAACATGCCCCAAAAAAGAATGTGTTGGTCCCTGATTTAGGGTTTACAAAAATATTCTGCTTATAGAAGGATCAACCCTCAAATATTTGGGATAAAGTTCATCGCATTCAATGTGCATCCCCTATGTCCATGTTGGTGAAGGATCGCCCTCAGGAGTAGCCCTTAGATCTTTTGCAACCATCTCATTAACTTCTGGTCTTCGTGTCCACCCTCAAATTTCCTTGCAAAGTTGCTTTGAATGTTCTAAAGCACTATCATTAATGTCGATCTACCTTTTCCAGTAGACATCACAGCTATCCTTGAGACTCACGACCTCTTCTTCCTTTCGGCTTTCTTCTTGCTCTAGATCTTCTTGCAAGTTGACCCCCTTGAGAAACAACATTGGATTTTCATGTTAGATCCCCACACCATCGTTCACCAAGACGATCCATCGCTTTTGATCTCAAAGTAAGTCCATGTTGTTCATGCTCTGTTGATATTCCTCACAAGAATAGTCAATCAATCAAACTGCCAATGATTCACCTTTAGCTTCCTCTGATTGGTTGAATAGACACCACATAAGATCTTCAGGTAGTCAAAATTCGTTCAAATAGAATCACATGTCGGTGAGACACTAGTCGTGTCTCCCTGATGCGATTATACTCCACAGTAGTGATCGACATAGCTTAGAACTGTCGGCAAGACTTCAAATCGAGCTACAAAAGTTATACCAATATCCCAAAATTTTTGCCCAGACTATCGCTGTCGGCCAGGCATCATACTAAGCCCTTAAGAGTCATACCAATATCCAAAATCATCGGCAATACATCATTCAGTCGGCAGGAGGTCATAGCAGGTTCCCATTATTCACACCGAAGAGTAAAAAGCATTCGCTAAGACCTCCAAAAGTCGGCGAGACATCATAGCGAACGAAAACCCCTCAGCTAGGAGTCTTACCAATATCCACATACCTATCGGCGAGACACTATCGGGTTGGCAAGAAATTATAGTGATCCCTTAAGAGTCATACTACTGTGCTTCTCCATCGATGAGACATCCGTATTCAGCAGGACATTACACTGAAGGCACAAACCTTCGGCGAGACCATCATTTGTCAGTGAGACATTACAACGAGCCCTTCATCTTTCGACGAGACCCCAATGAGTCGGCCAGACATCTCCCCGAGCTCAACTTCTTTCCCCGAGACCATTTTATTTTAGCGAGACTCCCCTCAGTTGGTGAGAGGTTACACCGAGCACAAATCATTCAACTCAGAGTCTCCCCGATGACATCCTTCTTCGGCGGGACTTCCTCCAGTCGGCAAGACACTATGCCAAATTCAAAATCTTTTGGTGAGCTCAGACCATTTCGGGGATACTCCACCCTGTCGGCAAGACTTCTCCCTGATGCCACAAACCTTTAGTGAGACATCTACCGGTCAGCCAGACATCACATCGAAGGGAGAATCCTTCGGTGAGACTACCTTTTTCGGCCAGACATCATAGCGAATGAGAGCTCCTTTCCCTGATGCTAGCCTTGTGAACAATGGTTGGCGAGACTTCTTCCCAAGAAGAGAGATATAGGAAACTTTATAGCGACCGAAATGTCAGGGCGACTTGAGGGTTTCAAATGAATAACACAACAACCAGTCGGCAAGACATCCTGCTAGTCTTAGCGACTTTCTTCATTGAGGAGTTTTATGCCAAATCTGATTGAGGCTTGCTTTCCAGCTGACTTCCTTTGAGAAAAGCATCAGATGTATGAATTAATCCTGCAAAAAAATGCCTCCATTAGTTCTGAAAAGCATATAAAATACATCATTTTTTATCATTTCACTCAATTTTAACAAAAAGAAACCCAACTCTGGCTGAGGCAGAACCAAATCTGACTGGACAAAAGACAAAATTAGGAGGAAAACAAGAGAACTCCTAAGACCAAACCAAATGACCAAAGGAAAAGAAAACAAAAGAAAAAGGGAGACCCATTTTGTTCCAAAATAAAATGGGGTGGTTATGCAAGGCATAATAAATGGTGACTCGGCTGGGAAAATGGTTTAACCATTTTCAAGAAATTGAAGGATTCAACTACCCAGAACTCCTGGTTTATGAACACCACAACTCCAGTTGGGTCAGTTTTAACAACCAAGATTGAGCTAGAATCTCAAATGTAAGTCAACACTGGCTACCCCTGAATCTATGTGTGTGCTTGATGGTGTATCACCCCTTTTATAAAGTTTTCCATATCTTTTGAACAACAATGTGCAAGATTTGAACTACATGAGTTGATTCCTTTTAGCTATTGTGCAATGATATCTGAGGCATTGCTTCGCTTCCAATTAGACGTCCATAGCCCCGACGGAGATACCTCTAGTTTTCTCACAGCATTGCTCCACTGCTAGTCAGGCGTCCATAGCCCTGGTAGAGATACTGGAATCACCGATTCATATTGAGTCTTCTTTCTTTTTTTAGATAGTTCTTTCTTCTTCTTTTTCTCTTAGAGTTTTAGATATTTCATTCAAAAAAAAATTCAATATGTTAGATGTTTGACATTTGTTCTGGGTTGAAAACTACCATGGACCTCATAACAACATCTGGGGAATCATATTTTTCACTCAAATCTTACAACACCATCGCCCTAGGACAAATATACCATTACAAAAGGAGATGATCTTGATGATTTGTGACAAATTCATAGGTAGTTAATGAAGATTGTTTACTTTGGACCTTGTTTTCAAAAATTTCCACAACTCTTATTGGTAATGGGCATAAAACAACGAATTTAGGACAAAATCATCCAATCAGAAAACCTGAAAATATCTAAACCACTTCTCTCCTAATAACCAAAGTATACTTGAAATAAAAACCCACCATTTAAAGATGGAAAGAACAAACAAACCCCAAGGAACAAAACAAGACAAACACCAAACAACAAAGGAAATGAAAGGACAACAAGAAAGAACAAACAAACAAACAACAAAACTATTTACAAGCAAAACAACAAACGAACTATTTAAAAATAGAAAAACCAATTATTTACATAAATGCACAGCCCAACAAAAATACCAAACTTCACGACTCAAAATAATGTTTAAGAAATTGTCCATTAACAGGCAATGGAATAGGTTCTCCCATTAAACTACTCAGCCAAAAAGCATTTTCTCCCAGGATTTCAACAATTTGATAGGGACCTAACCAGAGCTTATCAAATTTCTGGTGGTTGCCCTTCTTTTCATTAGCTTTATCCCATAGCAGCACAAGCTCTGATATTCTGAAAGCCTTGATTTTGGCTCTTTTGTCAAACCAACGTTTGACAGCAACCTGGTGTCTAAAGAATTGTTGCAAGGCGGCATCTCTCTACTCTTCTAATTTCAACAAGCCAACTAACCTTACTTCTATCCTATCATCATTAGAGTAAAAATTCTGCATAAACTGAAGGATAGGTATTTGCAAGTGAATAGGGAACACGGGCTCTTGGCCATACACTAGCTTAAATGGCGAAGTCTTTAAAGCAGCCTTGATCCTAGTCCTATCTGCCCATAATGCAAATCTTTGCTGGGTATGCCAGTCCCTAGGATTGTTCTCTAATAGTTTTTTGATTACCCCTAAGAGATTCTTATTAGTTGATTCTGCAACTCCATTTCCTTGTGGGTAATAGTTTGAAGAATACTTTAAAACAATTTTGTGATCATAAGCCCATGAAATGAACTCAGCAGAAGAAAAGGAAGAGTCATTGTCACATACCAATGCGAAGGGTACTCCAAACCTAGTTGTGATGCATTCGGTGAGGAACTTGATTACTACCTCCATTGTGCTATTCTTGCAAGGTATAGCCTATGTCCATCTCGTGTAGTAATCTGTAGTAGTCAAAATAAATTTGTGTCCTGTAGAATAATTTGGGTTAATTACCCCAATAAAATCTAGTGCCCATTGGGAAAATGGCCTTACCTCGTAAACAGGCTACAATGGCATGGTTGAATGACATTCTTTTGATGCAGAAATTTGACATATGTGACATGTTCTTACATGTTGGTGGGAATCTTTGAACACACACAACCAGTAATAACCAGATCTAAGGATCTGATGTGCTAACGAATCTGCAGAACCATGGCATGTGCCATGTTTTCCATGAAATTCAGTGATTACATGCTTAGCCTCTTGCTGATCAAGGCATCGTAGGTAAACTCCCTCGAAATTCTTCCTAAATAGCAACCCTCCTTTGAGCATATAGTGGGAGCTTTTCATTCTCAGTGCTCTCGTTTGGGTGTTATTCATTCCCTCTAGGCACCGATTATTAAGCATGAAATAGATGATATCGACATACCAAGGGTCGTTGGAAAAGGACCGCGTTGTGTATTGTTGACAAATAATGTTCCCACCAGCATCAGCTATGGATTTAGATAGGCCTAGACCTCAGACAAGTTTCATAGGGTGAATCTCCAGATCAAACTCTTGCAAAATGGCCATCCATTTCCCCCTTTGTTCTCCTAACTCACTCTGCATGAGTAGAGAATTTATAGCAGTATCAGGAACTACAATAATAATTTGACTTCAGAGGATGTAATGCCTGAACTTCTTGACACCTCTAACCAATGCAAAAGCTTGTTTTTCAAGAGGTGGGTACTTAACTTCAACATTCTTAAATGGAGAACTCATGAAAGCAATTGGCTTCTCCTCTCCCTCTTCTCTTCGTTGAGTTAGGACAGCTGCATAGGAATGTTCAGAAGCAAAAGAATAAATATAGAATGGCTTCAAGTAGTCAGGGCTGGTGAGAACTGGCACTTCTGAAATGGATTGTTTGACTTGAGAAAAAGCAGTCTTTTCCTCGTTACTCCATTCTATAATAACATCTTTCTTCATCATTTCATTCAATGGCTTTACAATTTCTACAAAACCTGTGATAAACTTTCTCACAAATTTGATCTTTCCAAAGAAAGATCTCATCTCCTTCTTGCTTCCTGGCCTGGTTATCTTCAGAATGGACTCAACTCAGTCTAGATCGATTGATATTCCTCTTTCTGAGATTATGTGTCCCAAAAGTTTCCCTTCAGAAACCCCGAACACACACTTTAGCCAAGTCTGCAGCATGGTTTAGTCTATCTTTAGAGAATACTGTCAGGTCATCCATGTAGACGATGATGCATTTACCAATCAAATATTTGAACGCTATGTCTGTGGCACACTGAAAGGTTGCTCCAACGTTTATCAAAACAAATGACATCCTTCTGTAAGCAAATGTTCCCCACTTAGTAGTGAAGGTCGTCTTCATAATTAACAATCACCTGATTGTATCCAGAATAACCATCCAGGAATGATATCATCTGAGATCTATTGACAGTTTGCAAGACTTGGTTCAGAGAGGGGAGTGGGTAGTTGTCTTTTTTTTAAGCTCTATTCAGATTCCTAAAATCTACACATAGCCTAATCTCTCCATTTTTCTTACGGACTGGAACCAAGTTAGCCACCCATGTTGAATGTCGTATAGGGAAGATTATTCTTGTAGAAAGCAATTTCTGAACTTCCTTAAAGATCAGTGGTTCAATCAGGGCATTGATAGGACACTGTTTCTGCACCAATGGTTTAGCTTCAGGCTTCAAAGGAACAGTATGAGTCATTACAGAAGCATCAATTTTTTTAGATCTTCATACCCCCAAGATATTGTAGTAATATCCTTCTTCAGTTCCCTCAGTATATGTTTTCTAATTGCTTCAGGGTAGGACTTCCCTACGTAGACATTTCTTTCTGGGCCAAAATCAGCTAGGTTAACAGTTTCATATTCACCTCCTTTATCCTCAGTTGATACCTTTTCCCAAGCCCTTGGGTCTGAATCAAAAATTATTTCTAAGGCCACCATTCCCTTGGGAATGCTATTACTTTTTAAATTGAGGACCCCCTCTGTATCGCAGTCTTTAGGGCTCCAGTCTCCTTGATCCCTGTTGGACTTATCGATGATTTGTCCTTCAAAAACATCTGAGCTTGCTAGAAAAGTAAGGATATGTTGATCATCATCAAAAACCTAAAAGTCCTTGATGTTATCAGGAATAGCCGGGGTGGAAATCAACTCTACTGAGAATCTCTTAAGCTTGGAGCCTTCCATGGGTTCCAGGGTACTTGCAGCAACAACTAATGAATCAGCTATTTGATTCTCTTCTCTAGGGATTAAACTAATCCCAAAAGCATCAAAGTCTTCAATCAGGTTCCATACCCGATTTCTATAAGCTTCCAGCCTTTTATTGTGACATGTGTATTGGTTGCGCACTTGCTTGATAACTACTTCTAAATCTCCTTTAACCATCAAGGTAGTAACTTTCTTCTTATGTGTGAACATCAGCCCCCGAGCTAATGCTTCATATTCTGCTATGTTGTTAGTGCATCTAAACTGCAACCTGTAAGAAGCAAAAAAAGTTTTCCCTTTTGGGCTAGTTAATTCAATCCCAACACCACAACCTGTTTTGGACTTGGATCCATCAAACGTGAGGGTACATAGCTGATCATGAGCTAGGGTTGATCCCTTTGAGGTTATTGTGGGCATTTGGATGAGATGAGCCATAGGTGGGGGCACTTGATCCTTTGCATCAAATATTGGGAGTGGGTGTTCAATAGGTTCCTCAGGTGCAATTTCTGATTCCTACTCAGATATATTATGTAATCTGAGGCTATCCTTCTAACCGTCACTTGTATCTTTGATTAATCCCTTGGGTTTTGGTATACTTGTGAGTGCATGGATATCAAACAGACCTTGGGGTTGTTCTTCGTAACTATGTTGGTCTGGTATTGTGATTGGGATAAGTTCAATTTGAGCAGGGACTTCTTTTGAAGGTATACTATCCTTGGTTAACATTATTGCACTTTTGGATTTGAATGAGAAGTGATATGGAATGGTCTCAAGGTGATTTAGGTTAGTTCCCTCAGTTTGGGAAACATGATTTAAAATATTGATGCAAGGTTGGAAGGTCAATTCTGAATGATTTTGGTAGTGTACCTTGCACCAATTAGGGAGTAGAAGACTCTGCAGATTGATATCTTCCCCTAAGACCAACTGGTCTTGTTGCAGCTTCCTGATCAATGCCTGTTGGTTTTCATTAATCATGGGATCAGGGAATTTTTGTGTTGACAAATCTTTAGAATGAAGAACCAAAAAGGTTAAAATTTCTTTTGTTTTATAAACCCCTATCTCGGTTTCAAAATAAGCTACCTCATTGGGACAATCATATTCAGTAATGACATGTTTGAGGTGAGGTTCACTTTCAATCCCAATCTGCGTAGGCACTCCCCTCCATGGTAGCAACATATGTGAAAAGTTGAGGGAGAGATATCCCCCTATACTTTTCATCAAATCCCTGCTCAACGACATACCATAAGTCTCGGGAATGTCTGCTACTTGAACATCTATATTGGTTTGAATCCTAGGGTCAAACCCTACTTGTACATGAATATTTCTCAACTCTCCAACTACATTAACCTCTATTTTATCAAGTTGGATGACCTTCTTGTTTGTTTGGACAGGGTTCATCCCCAATTTCTTGCAAATAGAAAATGGCATAACATTGCCAGAAGCCCCTGAATCTAGCAAACAATTATGTAGATTCTTCCCATAGATTCTTAAACTCAAAAGAAATGGTGAGGTACCTACCTTGCTTTTGTACAAAGCTGCGTTCATGTCTGTAGTAGGTGCCACCCTATTTTTCCCTTTTGATTTATCAGCTTGTTCTAAAGCTTTCAACACTATCTCTCGTTGGGCAGGGCACCACTTTAGGATGTCAAAGTATGATAAACATGTTTTATGTTTCTGCATCTCAAAAACAATATCAAATTATGTGTTATAGCTTGCATTACATTTGACAACACCAGGTGAATTACCTTTGTTATGGAAGTCAGGTGGACCTTTTGGTGGAGGAGGGTTATTATCGGCACTTTGATTCAGAGGCACCATGTGATTAGGTGGTGCTGATGTGGTGAACGGACCCTTATTTTGATTTCTTAAAAAGTGTCCCCCTTTTGTCTAAAAAGCTTGGGCATCGTACGAATCTTCCTCTATTTCATTCTCATTCTGCATTGGAAATGAAGGTTCTTCCTCAAAGAGGTTGTAAGTCATTGCTATATCTACTGAGCCACCTTCTTTATTTGAATTCCCTTGGAACATTTGGGCATTTTCCTATGCCATCTTCATGACTTTCTCCATTTCAGGGTAGTTTACCTCGGAATGGGTTGCAATATCATGCAGCCTGCACCAATTAGTCATAAAATTAAGGTTAGCCACATTTGCAGTATGTGACCTGTCCTCATTAGTTTGATAATTGTGAGGAACTCCATCATTATTTGGCCCTGTATTCCATTGTCGGTTGTTATTTGGCCTCTGGTTATATCCTCTATTTTTATTTTGATAGCCTTGGTTAGGGGAGTTTTGGCCTTGATAACCACTCTGGTTGTGATTGTTGTTATTATGATAATTACCCTGATTGTTATTGCTTTGATTAGGATAATTACCTTGGTTTTGAGAGGGGTTCAATCTAAGCTGAGCCATGTCATTTGTGACTTGGGACAGATTTTTCTTTAAGGTCTTCACCTCGTTTGTGAGTTGAACCATCTTTTCACTTTCAACACTCTTAGCAACAAGTGGTTGACCAACATGATTTGGTGTTCCAACTTGGTTATGATGACCATGCGGACTATGATGAGCTTGTGATTGTTGAAAGAAGTTAGGAGATCCATTGGCAAAGAATGGAATAGGAGGTTGATTCTGCAACTTAGACATAGGTCCATAATGGGAAGGAGACATCCCCGGGATAGTATTGAATAAAGGGGTTGGGTTAGGCATCTGATACCCCATAAAAGGAAAAACTCCTCCCAAACTTCCTTGTTGGGAGCTAATTTTTTGTTGCAGCTTGTTGGCTAGATGATAAACTTTAGACAGGGAATCAATATTTTCCGGCTGATAAGTCCTTTATAGGAACAAACCAAGCAAAGGGTCTATAACTCTAAAGTATGCTTGAATGGCACTATTCTCAGCAACTAGATAGGGGTCTTGCAGTCTCCTATACATTCGTTGAAACCTGGTATTAAACAAGGGTAAGGATTCACATGGCTCCTTCCTAATGGTAGCAAATTGGTGGAACAAAATGGCTAGATCCACATAAACTCTAAACTAATTGATGAAAGCATTCTCTAGGTCTATCCAGTTCAGAATAAAACCTTGTGGAAGATTTAGGTACCAGTTGTATGCCATATCCCCTAAGGAATAAGGGAACAACCTACGAACTACATAATGGTGAGCTATCTGAGCTTCGGTACAAGCGTCCTTAAAAGCTTGTATGTGTTCTTCAACACTCCTTGATTCGCCATGAATGTATTTGGGACAAAATTTCTCAGGATTCTTAGGCATATCATGAAAGCCTCTAGGAATAGTCCCCAATGGAGAGGGATTATTCTGAAAAAACACCATTGGTAGTGGTGGTGGTGGTTGAGCCAGCTATTGGATGGGTTGAACCAACTGTGATGGCCCTTGAGATGGATTCAGTGGTGGATTGACAGGTATCCACTGGGGTATTGGTGAAAAGCCTGGTGGAGTGAGTGGAGCTAACAAAGGTGGTATGATGGTTGCCCCAGTCTTGTGAATCTTGTGTCTTATTGGGGTCTTGAGTTCTATCAAAGGTGGTGGATTTTCAGCTAATCGAAGAACTCTATGGGACCTTTCAGGTGAGAAAAACCCAGTATTATCTAGTTTTCTCTTCTAGCCCCTCCCTCTAGCACCAGTTTCTTGTTGATGGGTCAAATGAGCACAACAACAGTTAAACAAAATATTACTATTCTGCTCTCCTAAAAGAGAAAGAATAACGCATGGATATCTAACTCCCAAGGTCTTGGTAATTGGTTCTCGACTGTGCTGATTACACTCAGTGGTTGATGTGAACTATAATGTTCAAGGGGCCTGCTGGTGTTGAGCTTCTAGATTGTTCTAAGATCAAACATAAATTTAAACCTACTTTAACTAGGGTTTTTAAAGAAACAGAAAAAGATAGATCAAAGCTTTGGAATTGAAGAGAATGCTAATTCACCCAAGTTAACTAGACTTGTTACCTTTCAAGGAATTCCTAACTAAAAATGCAAAACAAAATTAACTTGTGATTAACACACAGTTTCATTCATTCACAGTGCTAATTTCAATAGCAGATTGCAAATCACCATTTAAACAAAACATAAAATAAAATTTCGTTCCTTGAAATATTTTCAAATCAAATGATTAACCCAAGATAAATACCATTTTGGAACATAATATGAAGTAGATTTAAATCTGGTTGCTTCTACTATTGGTGAAACAGATAAGCAACATTTAAAAATATGGCACAATCACCAATGTACAAAAAATCCATGTCTTCAAATTGTCTCCACCTATACTAAGGAAATTTTAAAGATACACCATTGCCTTCTGCTGAACTTAACTCCTACCCTATTTCTAATCTTATGCTAAATTTTTTAACAAAAGAAAAATCTCTCTACGTCTGTCTCTGAAATCTCTATCTCTATCTATCTACCTTCCTGCCTCTTACTCCTCTAAACTGTTGTTTTTTAAAAAGGTCTCCCAAAAAAAGTGTCATATACACAACATGCCCCAAAAAAGAAAGTGTTGGCCCCTAATTTAGGGTTTACAAAAATATACTGCTTACAAAAGGTCGACCCTCAGATCTTTTGGGATAAAGTTCATCGCATTCAATGTGCATCCCCTGTGTCCATGTCAGTGAAGGATCACCCTCAGGAGTAGCCCTTAGATATTTTACAACCATCCCCTTAACTTTTGGTCTCTGTGTCCACCCTCGAATTTCCTTGCAGAGATGCTTTGAATGTTCTGAAGCACTATCATTAATGGCGATCTACCTTTTCTAGTAGACATCACAGCTATCCTTGAGACTCATGGCCTCTTCTTCCTTTCAGCTTTCTTCTTGCTCCAGATCTTCCTGCAAGTTGACCTCCTTGAGAAACAACATCAGATTTTCATGTTAGATCCCCACACCATTGTTCATTGAGCTGATCCATCACTTTTGATCTCAGAGTAAGTCCATGTCATTCATGCTCTGTTGATATTCCTCACAAGAATAGTCAATCAGTCAAACTACCAATGATTCGCCTTTAGCTTCCTCTGATTGGTTGAACAAACACCACGTAAGATCTTCAGGCAGTCAAAAGTCATTCAAACATAATCGCATGTCAATGAAACACTAGCCGTGTCTCCCCGATGTGATTATACTCCACAGTAGCAATCAACATAGCTTAGAACTATTGGCAAGACTTCATATCGAGCTACAAAATTTATACTGATATCCCAAAATTGTCGCCTAGACTATCACTATCGTCCAGACATCATAGCGAGCCCTTAAGAGTCATACCGATATCCAAAACCATCAGCAATACATCATTCAGTTGGCAGGAGGTTATAGCGGGTTCCCATTAGTCACACCAAAGAGTAAAAACCATTCACCGAGACCTCCACAAGTTGGCGAGACATCATAGCGAATGAAAACCCCTAAGCCAGGAGTATTACCAATATCCACATACCTATCGGCGAGACACTATCAGGTTGGAAAGACATTATAGTGATCCCCTAAGAGTCATACCACTGTGCTCCTCCATTGGTGAGACATCCGCATTCAGTAGGACATTACACCAAAGGCACAAACCTTCAGCGAGACCATCATTTGTCGGTGAGACATTACAGCGAGCCCTTCATCTTTCGGCGAGACCCTAGCGAGTCAGCTAGACATCTCCCCGAGCTCAACTTCTTTCCCCGAGACCATTTCATTTCGGTGAGGCTCCCCTCAGTTGGTGAGAGGTTACACCGAGCATAAATCATTCGGCCCGGAGTCTCCCCGATGACATCCTTCTTCAGCAGGACTTCCTCCAATCGGTAAGACACTATGCCAAAGTCAAAAGCTTTCGGCAAGCTCAAACCATTTCGGGGAGACTCCACCCTGTTGGAAAGAATTCTCCCCAATGCCACAAACCTTCGGTGAGACAT
Organism: Sequoia sempervirens; assembly: GCA_007258455.2. Taxonomy (NCBI): domain Eukaryota; kingdom Viridiplantae; phylum Streptophyta; class Pinopsida; order Cupressales; family Cupressaceae; genus Sequoia; species Sequoia sempervirens. The sequence continues at coordinate 246,159,151 of VDFB02086081.1, forward strand.
CTGTCGGTCGGCCAGACATCACATCGAAGAGAGAATCCTTCGGTAAGACTACCTTTTTCGGCCAGACATCATAGCGAATGAGAGCTCCTTTCCCCGATGCTAGCCTTGTGAACAACGGTCGGCGAGACTTCTTCCCAAGCAGAGAGATATAGGAAACTTTATAGCGACCGAAATTTCAGGGCGACCCGAGGGTTTCAAATGAATAACACAACAGCTAGTCGGCAAGACATCTTGCTGGTCTCAGCAACTTTCTTCATTGAGGAGTTTTATGCCAAATTTGATTGAGGCTTGCTTTCCAACTGACTTCCTTTGAGAAAATCATCAGATGTATGATTTAATCCTACAAAACAATGCCTCTATTAGTTCTAAAAACCATATAAAATACATCAGTTTTTATCATTTCACTCAGTTTTAACAAAAAGAAACCCAACTCTGGTTGAGGCAGAACCAAATCTGACAGAACAAAAGACAGACTTAGGAGGAAAACAAGATAACTCCTAAGACCAAACCAAATGACCAAAGGTGAAGAAAACAAAAGAAAAAGGGGGACCCATTTTGCTCCAAAATAAAATGGGGTGGTTATGCAAGGCATAACAATTCACTTGCAAGTTCATTCCATGAAGTTATGCAATGCATAGGTAATCTAGAAAACTAAATTTTAGCAATATTTTCTAATGTTCTCACAAAAAGTTTCATGATAACATCCTCTTCACAAATTTGACAATTCACCATTAATTTAATGAATTGTTGTAAATGCACGCTTGATGATTCTGATTCATATCCATTAAAATTTGACACACACTTTTTTACATCCAAAGGGATGGGATGTGGGTACCGTTGAATGTTTCTAAAATCAAATGGATTGTATATTTTAGGACCATTAAATAACCTATATGATTGTTGCTGATATATGTCTTGCTGCAGATTTTGGTTGACACCTCCAAGAGGGCTAATAATTCTTTTAACATTCTGATAAGGATCTTGATATTGATACTACCCAGTATACTGAGTATATTGATGAACTTGGTATCTCACTAGTCTTTGCCTAAGAGAGATAGGATAGGAATTTATTTGATTTGAGGCTTGCGGTGTAAAAATGTCCTACTGTGTATGATGTGCACCACTTCGATTGCCAAGATTATCAATTCTATCATGAGGCACTTGAGGGGTCAAAGGACAACTTGCAATCCATCTTGAATAGATACTGGTATATATTGTGATACATTTGAAGCAAGCTCAACTCTCAATTTTAGCAACTCTTGAGCCAATTCTTCCTCTTGTTTTAATAGCTCTCACATCTCAAGTTCTTCCATCTCTTAATACATACTTTGGCCTAAAATTTGTAGTAGGCTTTAACATTTATTTTTTACTAAAATGATGTTGTTGTTCCAAAATTTCTATGCATTATTTATCAGGCTCTTTTTAATAGAGTCGCCGGCTCTTTTCAAAATAGGAATGAATTTTATCTTTCAAGGTCCTTTCGAACAAATTTACCAATTTGTTGTGTATTTTGGATGGAGAATTCAATTTACGTAATTCAAAAATTTACTGACTTTGTAATGAATTGGTCTTCAACCAAGATTTTGTATTAGTCCCCAGTAGAGTCACCAATCTGTTGGTTCCCAAAATTGCAAATTATAAACCCTAAGAGTATTATAAGCTCTATGGTCAGGTTTAACAATGTTTTGGCCAACGAATGGAGTCAACCAATATGGTTTAGAACTCCCTACTCTTCAGGTTCTACTAGACCTAGGTGGGTGTACCTTTGACAATAAAATAGATTATGATTTTAGTGATTGTTTTTACTCTTTAACTTAGAAAATCTATTCCTCACTAGCATGTAAATGTGAAATAAATACTAGACTAACAACTACTACTACTTCTATGTTTGAAAGTAAAGTGTATGAATCAAGTTTTTTTAAAGTATTGTTTAATATCTAAGGTGGATCAGTTCCTTCTATTGGGTAATGGAGTCAAGATGTATATGATATGTGTAGATCCTCCTTCTGGCTTAACTTTAATTTTTTGAAACTTTTAGATGTTTATACCTTGTATAAATGTGCAAGGTTGTCAGTTACTAGGATCTTCTTACAAATCCCAATGATATCTCCCCAGGTTATTATGATTACTTAAAAGGATTTTAATTCTTGCTTGCAAAAAACCAATTAAGATGACTTATTTAAAAGGATTTTAATTCTTGAAAGAAACCAATTAAAAGGAATCAATTAAAAGGACTTTAATTCTTTCTTGTAGAAACCAATCAAAATGAATCACATAGAGGCAACAAATGTGTCTTGAAAACTTAAACATATGCTTGATACATTCAATCTGAATAATAAGGGAAGACCACTCTAGAGACAGTATGATAACATTTATCAATGAATCTCAACAAACAATTGAACACCAGAATTTTGACCACCAATTTATATCTTCTTCTCCATTAGATTGCTTCAAAAGTTTTCACAATTCATACTAGAAGTCTTCTTTTTATTCTATATATTATCTATCTATTCCTACTGATGCATCTCCTACTATCTAATATCTAATCTAATGATTTTTTATTTGGTCTTGGTTTCCCTTTTATACAAAATGAAGGGAACTGACCATTGCATCTTTTAAATAATCCACCCAGTGCAAGTTTTCATTACATTGATTATCTTTGGTAAAGATTAAATATTTAATTTAACTTATTTATTCTTTCCAACCCGTGAAAAAAAAATATTTTACAATATTTTACTTTTAATTCTTTTGCCATTGATTTCTCATTTATATTTAATTTTGGTGAAAATATTTCACTTTTAATTGTATGCACTTTCACATAAAAATATTTGTTGGGTAAAATAATTACCCACTCATTAACTCCTTCACTGAAATGTTTTACTAGACATTACCATTAATGAAATTTATATCCTCCCAGAATAATATTACTTTAAAAATATTCATGACACTTGTATTTAATCATTATTTGCATTATCCGTAGGGAAGTTCCTTCACTATATCGAGGAGACCACAAATTTATTCTTACCGATATTCATCTCTCCTCTTGATAGCTTCCTCAACAGTGTGCTTTTTCTTTGTATTTCAATATTTCAAAGAGATTGGTATCTAGTTCCTATTGACATTTACTTCTCCTCCTGATAGAATTTTTAAACCAATCATTTGCTTATTTGTTTGTTAAGATATCAAAGGGATTGAAAAATAGTCAATCCGAAATTGAAAGACCCCTTCGATGTATTTGATTTTTCATCAAACTTGAATCCACCGTCACATCATGAGCATGTATGTTCAACAAATCGCACAAATTGAACCACAATTGAAGTTTTTTCTTCCCCCTTACTAACCAGAAGCTTGCATAAAAAACCCTAGCGAGCCACTCTGCAACCTCTTGCTACGATTCACTGTTAGGCAAGAATCTTCAATATGACTGGGAAAATACCTTCTGTAAATCCTAAGTGATGTTTCTACTAGAACCCCCTTTTGAGTAAGGTTCCAAAACCCTATCATGTTGCATCACAGGAAACAAACACAAAGCCCTGTCAAATGTCCTCCTCGCCCACATCAAAAACTTCTACTCCATCAAAATCTACAAATACATGATCCATATCCTAGGCATCTTGTGCATTGTAACCAAGGCTATCTCAAACGTATTGTTGAGATTTTCATATTTGTTGTGCATTATTGGGAGGCCTCACACTAGGGCCATTTTCTTGTAGAGATATGTGTGCCACATCTTATAGCTTCAGCATGAATGAATTTCTCAATTATCTCTTCTTCGTACACCAGATCATTTTCGTTGGGCAAGAGATCCTCCATTTTTTATAACCAAAGGATTCTCCACCTATGTGCTTTCGAGGGCCAAAAAACAAGTTTGATTTGCAAACCTAGCTCTTAGTTGCAGAGGAAATTATTTGGGGTTTTGAAGATCAATAAAAGACATCTTCCCAACTATTTTGACCTCTTTCATGTCACTTCCATTAATGTGTTTTTTTTAATAACCAGTTGTAGTATAGTGTGAGACCTATAAGATTCCACATAAGCACCAATTAATCCAATGCTTTAAGATGAATTTCCCTTATCAATATAGTCCCTCACAACTTGTACATTTGAAACTCCAATTTTTTGCAAACAAACAATACCAACTTGTTGATGATTATCCTCCCTCATTCACAATTTCATTCAATCAATGAGAAGATTGAAGAATTTACCCCCACAAATGTTTTCTCAATCGATTGACTTCATCTTCAACCCTAGATATGTTCATTGAGATTTCTTACTCGAAACTCTAAAAAATTTCCATAAGATATGGAGCTATAAGTGTTTCTCCAACTTCATCAAAACAACCTTCCAATGTTTGTCTTCCTCATCTGCAATGTCTCCAAATTGAGCCCTGGGTTGCTCAATTATCACAGTTATTTCTTTTATCAAGCTGGTTTACTTTAAGCTTCAAATCATTATCAAATCTTATCATAGGAAGCTGAAATCGAGCATACACACTAATATATGGTAGATAAATATGTTTGCAAAGTGATTTGGCATAAAAGTGAACAGGTATCAAGTTATTATTTTCCAAAGTAGGTTACTGGAACAAATTTCAAAAATGAATTTATGAGTGCTACAATCCATTTTCTTATCATTAGAACTCCAATTTTTGCCAAAATTTGAAGGTTCCAACATAGTGACTATTTTAGGTTTACAGAAAGCAAAGATTTTATAGATTCTAATTTCACAAGGTTGTTTCTCTGAGAAGAAGGGGTACTTCAAAAATTTCATTTCCAGAGAATGGTTCGCAGCCCCAAAGAAAGGAAAATCTCAATTAACTAAAAACCTACACAAATCACACTTAATGGATGATATTTTTGATATAATTGTTCTGCTACATAGGTTGAGAGGAAATGTAAATGCACACAATTTTGAAGAATGGATGTATTTATTTTTTTAAATCATTTGTGTAGGAACATAATACAAATCATCAGTGATAGGTTTCACGATATGATAGTTAGATTTTCTGCTAACAATTCTTTCTATATTTCTTCGTATCTATTATATGCATTGGCATGTACTAGGACCTGACCAAGACTTAATCTTGTGGAGGAATTTGATGATCAGATTCAAATCTATAACTACTACCCTATATTATAATTGGAGAAGAGCTACAAAAATTCAAAAAATTAAATGGTGTGTTCACTATGAGGTTGGTCTGACAGTTATAAGGTGAGTTAGGTCAAATAATTTCTCTTGAGGATATTCAGCTCATCAACATGTATGGAAGCCACTTTATTCAATTTCAAATGTTTACTTTCTTGAGGATTGGAGGGTATGATGGATTCCCTCATAAATTTCCTAAGTATGTAGAGGATAAATCCATTCTCATTGAAATATCTAGGCAAGTTGAGGAGGTAAACAAAAGATGTGTTGAAAGAAAAAAGGTGGGTATCCCATTTCCCTTTGGTCTCAGATACTATTTATGTAAGTATTAGTTAGATACCCTCAATATTGAGAGGGATATTCTGAAATATAATGTTTCTACTTATGAGATGAGGTTTTCTTTCAATAGTAAAAACTTTGTGAAATATATTTTCATCTTGGCCTTGGAATTTATCATGTTTCACATATGGAGGATTATTGGGCTAACTATTTTGATGATTATGAGGTCAGAAAAAGGAGTTGGATGAGAATGAATTTGAGGAAAATTGTCTCATTTATATTAGGTTGGGATATAAGTGGCGTTGAAGATGATGAATCAAACCTGATAGATCCTATATACCTCTGTCACATTTAGATGCAACCCATGATGCCTATTGATTGGAGCATTAGAGAGCCCAAGGAATTGGAGATGAAAACTATCGTGGTTTTGAAGAGAACACAAACATAGATTGCTAAAAAGGGCGAGTCTATAAAAGCTCAACCTAAAACAAGGAAAATAATAGAGGAACAAGGTAATCCCATTCAGGTGGGTACATCCTCATCTACAACAATGTCATCCCATACACAACATACAATAATTCTAGGTGGTAGTGGAGATGGAGAAGAACCTCCAGAGAAGAGAGGGATCCCTAATAAGACATGTGGTGATGCTCCCCCAAAGGATAGTGGTTTGAAAGATCAAGTAGAGAAGGGAAACGAAAAATAAGGGAGAAATGAACAAGAAAGATAAATTAGGATAACGAAGGTTGATAACCCTGGAGATCAACTAGATACATCTCACATTGTAACTGAGAAGAATTCATAGAAAGGAAAACATCCTACTTCCTTTCCTTTTGATATGAAAAATGTGAGAAAGACTCATCCTTTGAAAAGAGCTCTTCAATTTTGAACACCTAATTCTTATCAAGCCCCTGGTGCTACTTCTTCTCCTTCATGGTTAGAAAACACATTGTCTAAGAAGAGAAAAATTGTGCATGTTAGTTTGTCAGATGAGAATATTGTTTGATAGATATTGCAAAAATATCCTAAATCCAAGAAACTGAAAACTACTTCGAGGTTGATGGAAGATAGCAACTTAGGGAACTTTTTTGAACATCATGAATACTTAGAGGGGATGGGTGAATTATTATTCCTCTAAAAATATTAAAACCTTTAAATAGTTGTCCACATAACATAATTAAAATTATCAAACAAAACCAATATAACACAACACCACATAATAATGAGATTTTTATCATGGAAACCCAAGATGGGAAAAACCACGAAGAGGGTTAATGCTCAAGTATTAAGTAACTAGTTAAAAAATACATAGGGGCTCACTAGTAGGGTGGCTCACTATCGAGTTGGCTCACTGTCGGTGGGCTCACTTCCCAAGATACAAAATCCAACTATTACAGCTAAGAGACTGCTTACAGTCGGAGTATATGATACAAAATTGAACTGTTATAATTGCATATGCACATGCATGGATAAAGTTCTTGCTGAGGCACAAATATCTTCTATACAAACACTACACTATATTACTATAGCACATATATTAGTTCATAATATACATCAACAGATTGCTATCATACATCACATATTTTTTTATGTTGCTTGATATATATACCAGATCTGCATATCCACTTAGTTGGCTTGCATTAGAGATAGAGTCAGGTGAACACATTACACAAGATGTTGGAGATGTCGACATAGATGCAAAAAGGCATCCCACGCTATACCGAATAGGGCCAGACCAAAAACTTATGTCGGTAACACAGGTGCCTGATCAAGGGATAAGCTGAAGGTATGAATATCAAACCAATCAATGACATCAATGACAAATATCAAGAATCTCCCCCTTTGTCATTGATGGAAAACAAAATTATGGAATTCCAAAACTTCAAAAAATAAACTCCAGAACTCCCCTATGATGACTATCTCTTTGTCTAAAAAAAAATTCTTTTTCTTTTTGTTTCTCCCCCTTTTGACATCAATGAACAAGGGGTGTAGTGAAACTTTTTAGGATGCGCCAGATGCACCACTGGAGAAAGAATGCTTGATTTTTTGAAGATGGGTGACCCACTTACCCTTATTATCATTCCATTGTAAAATTTCCTTAGTTAAAATCTATGCATGAACTTGAATGGATGCAAGTAGTGATTCTCCATCTATAATGGAGCAAGGGTTAGAGAGTTTCTTTTTGTGCCTTCAAGAGGGCACAATTCATTAATGAAATGTTGTCTACACACATCTCATGGAGATTTCCTAAGGGAAGAATGATTTTTTCCCATTTCTATTGCAATTTGAAGTACTTTTTGTGCAGTTCCTCAATTGAGGATTTCTTGGATCCGAACAAATATTCAGACAACTTGAAAGAATGACATGCCTACTTGATTGTTGACTCAATTGAGTCAATCTCTTTTCTAATATCAGTTGTGGCATTCGGCCACTACAGGCTGTACAAGTACAAAGAGTTGCCTTCTTTGAGAAGGGCTTGACCTTGCCTAATTAGCTAATGAAGATTGGAGAAGGCATTTGCACATTGATCTTTTAATTCCTGGAAGAGCTTATTTCTTTCAACTTCCTTTTCCCTATGGAGCTTTTCATCTATAAAGGCAGAGAAGTCCTTCACAACATTGACGAGTGTTCTTCATTTATTTGTGTTACTTCCGGACTCATCTATATTACATTATGGGATAATAATTTGGAGAGAATCAATAGTCTCAATCAAATTATCATTTTCTTCTAACTCCTTAAGCACGTCAATTTTGGCCGAGGCCTAAATGGACTTGACAACTTGAAATTTCTGAAAAGGATTAATCTTCTCAAAGTCAATAATTATCTTGGAAGAGGTGATAGGCTAGATCATAGGTGGTGAAGCAAGTAAACTCTTCAAAACATCACCAGAATAGGTACTAGTGGAGATGCTAGCAATTTCTTCTCTTTTCTCAACTATCCTTGCTACCGGTTCTTTAGCTTTTTCTTGTTTTGTGTTTTCTTCCTGCTTTCCAGTATCAACTTCCTCTACAGTTATCTCTTCTCCTTTTCTTCCAATTTCCTCTCCTTCCTTTTCAATTCTCTCTTCTTCTCTTTCATCTTCTTTTTCTTGTTCTTCTTCTATATTCACCGGAGAAGAATTTTTGTCTAGAGAATGAGTGTGTTCAATTTTTGAGGGAGTTATATCAAGATTGTATACTTCTACGTCAGTGTATTCTGGTACAAGATTTGCAATGTTTTCAGTATCCAATCCCTTATGAGAACATGTGGGGGCAACAGATGATGGAGCATTTCCATCATCGGATATCATCCCAAGTTTTCCTGCCATGCTTATAAGCTTGCTCATGATATCTACTTTCAATTCATCTATAGCTTCTTTGTTCTCCATAAGGGTATGTTCCCTTTTCTTTGTTCTCAACTCTGACCGACTGAGTTCCTTAAAACTTGCTAAGTATTCCTCTTTTATGAGTTTAGAAATAATGGAAATAGCTTCATTGACAATGTCCTTATCTATTTTCCTAACATTTGCTCGGATTGTATTTAGACCAACCCAAAGACTATAAGGAATATCCTCTTTGAAATTATCTATATTTCCATCTAATCTTGCACAATACTGAACAAATTCTTGAGTTATGCTTTCTTTTCCCTTGGAAGTAGCAGAATTGTACAAATCACCAAACTCTTTAAATTTTTCTTCTACAAGTAGTTCAAATAAAGTATCTACATCAGGAGGATCACGAGTTACCTCTTTGGATTTATTCTCCTAGACCTTAATTTGGTACTTGTTTGGGTATGATTATGATTTAGATTCTACAAAAATAGGATTAGCCTCAAAGGCTTTTGCTTCTTTCACCTTCTTGCTTGGAGTAGGAAAAGGAAGACCTTTCTTCCTTTTACCAGACTAACTCTCCATTCCTTTCGGAGGTTCAACTGCTTTTGTGGAGGTACCAGATGAGATTTTGGTTGTGCTTCAAGTAATTCTTCTAAGTTCTGCAAGTCCTTCCTCTGTCATACCTCCTTCCTTAATCACTTTTAGAGTCTTTTGTACTTTATTTTTGATTTCCTTTGAGATCTGTTCTTTCTATATTTCTTTGTACTTTTCCTCTGTTGTGCCAAACCTCTTCTGAGAGGTGTCTACCGGACTCTCTAACATAAATTTTGCAAGAAATTCTACATATTCTTATGATACTTCATACCCCAATTCGGGTATCCATTGAATTCTCAATACAACTTCCATTACACATTTTTCAACTATGACTATGAATGTGATATCATCCTTATATTTGGTGACTATAGATTTAGGGATTCTATCTTGGTTGTCCATCTTATACTGTAATAAAGATAAAAATGAAGTAAATGCCATTTCTTGTGCAATAGTATCAGCATACCTCCTCATTCACTCAGTAATTCGGTGAACAACTGGTTTTTCAGATGACCACACTGTCGGACCAAGATTGGGCATCTCACGTATGAAGTAGAATAGTAAACAGAGTGCAAGGGTTCCAAACTGAAATGTGACCTTCTTACTTCATTTTCACTAATTCAAGTTCTCAAGTAATTGCTCTCTGATGAGCTAACATAAGTAGTAGTCCACTCCATTTACCACCATATCATATGTAGTGTAGACAATAGTAGCAGAGATGGAGTTATCTCTATTGGTGTATTAGATTTTGTTTCCAATGACTTGGGCAACATACCTCAACTATCTTTGTAATTGTATGAATCGATAGAGACTTGTCAAAAACAACCTGAGTTAGGTTTTCAACTTCCTTATTTTTTATTTCCTTTGGTATCAGAAGAATGACAGTTTCATTCAACCCAGTAACAACCTTTATTACTTCTTTTTTGATCACATGAGCTTCATCTAACCATAGGAAGGTTTCATGGAACCTGATCATAGCCATTCATACCCATTTATCATCAAAAGAAAAACATGGGAAATCATTCCAGACATATAGTTTCTTTTCAACCAAAGCCTCATATTCAGGTTTGACATTGAAGTCATCACCAGTGATCTCATTTATCCACAAATCAAGTAACCTGCTATGATTAAATTCTTCTAGCTTCGAATGTATGTAATCCCTAACATCTTCCGTAGGAATGACTCTGTGTGGGATTTTTGATAAATAGCCAACCATATCATTTTCAATTGATATATTTGGATACTTCTTGAATTCTGGATGAGGCTGAGATGCCACATTGACCAGAGAGGGAGTAGCCATAACTGTAACTACAAAGAAATAGTAAGACTCGAGGAAAAAAATACCTCTTGTAGATTCACAAGCCCTAGGATGCAAGTCGGCTTCTTTCTTCTCCTTAGCTTCTTGTGACATTTTCACTTGAGTGATCAAAAGTGACTTATAAATTTTTATTTTATGCTAATTTTGTAATAAATCCACCTTTTTGCATTAAATGTGCATAACTCCTTTTGCAATTCCCTATTCATCGAATGGATTTGACTTTACCAGATGTCTGCAAGTTGCTTGCAATCTCTTTTTACTCTTGAAGGAGGAAGAGGCGATCCCTGAAATTTCCTCCCTCGGGCAACAACCAGAGAGCAGATAATTACTAGAGTAGATGTCTAGACCAGAGTTGGATCCATTATCTTCTTTCTTTCTCCAGATCTTCTTCACTTCGGCCTTAACTTCTTCCTTATTGATTTTCTTCATTGGTTCGATTGGCTTGACTACATCAGTTTTGCAGAATCTTGCAATGTGTCCAATTTTATTGCAATTATAACACCTATTGGTTTTCTTCTCTTGTCTTGACCAACATTGGTTAGCCTTATTTCCATATGCATAACATGTATAACAATAACCACTGAAATAATTATTTCTATTTGTTTTCTTACATTGATTAGGTTTGGGACCATAACCATTGCAATTATAACATCTACGGGAGTAAGTTCATACTATTCTTACAATTTAATGCTTTATGACCTAATTTATTACAATTAAAACAATTACCATTAAAAGAGAAGGGTTTCCTACTTACCTATTGCTTTTCCAGAGACTTACCTTTGTCTTCTTTGTTGGATTCGGTTTTAGCTTCTTTTACTAGTTCAGGTTTGTTCTTTTCATCAGTTTATTGTGTGAGCATTCACTAATTTCATAGACCAAGCCTTTCTTGTTTTCCAGTAATCTTTGAGTTGCTAGCATTTCATCAAGCTTTTCAGAACTTGCTTTGTATTTGACCTCTTGCTTCTTTGATTCTTCTAAATCTGATTTGAGAGATACAACTTCTTGTATTCATCAAATTTGTCCTTGATTACATTATTCAGATATTTCTTGGTATTTTCATCTTCTTCACTCATAGTTTTCAAATCAAGGATAGTAATATTTTCTAACTTGAGATTATTGACCTCCTTATGCCTTAGCTTGAATTTTGAGATTTGATCTTTCAACTTACAGATGCAATCATTTTCCATTTGAATATTTTCTAAGAGTGTCTTATTTTCATTTTCAATAGCTTTAAGATCTTCAAAGATGAACATGAGTTCTTTCTGATCCATGGTAGATCTAGGTACTATGTGTTCAACCTTCTGGATCTCCTTTGAGCTGTTAGACTCTTCTAAAGGATCTAGCTTTGATACCAATTGTTGAACATTAAAAAATACTGAGAGGGGAGGGGTGAATCAATATTCCTCTAAAAATATTAAAACCTTTAAATAGTTTTCCACATAACATAATTAAAATTACCAAACAAAACCAATATAACACAACACCACATAGCACCAAGATTTTTATCATGGAAACCCAAGATGGGAAAAACCATGGAGAGGGTTAACTCTCAAGTATTAAGTAACTGGGTACATAATACATAGGTAGCTCACTTCCAGGGTGGCTTACTACTGGGTTGGCTCACTGTTGCTGGGCTCACTGCCCAAGATACAAAATCTAGCTATTACAACTGAGAGATGGCTTATAGTCGGAGTATATGATACAAAACTAAACTACTATAAATGCATCTGCACATGCATGAATATAGTTCTCGCTGAGGCACAAAGATCTTCTATACAAACACTACACTATATTACTATAGCACATATATCAGTTCACAATATACATCAATAGATCGCTATCATACATCACATATTTTTTTCTATCATATTTTGTTTATGTCGCTTCATATATATACCGAATCTTCATATCCACTTAGTCATCTTGCATCAGAGATAGATTCAAGTGAACACATTACACAAGGTGTTGGAGATGTCAAAATAGATGCAAAAAGATATCCCACGCTATACCGAATAGGGCTAGACCAAAAAATTATGCCGATAACACTGTTGTTGGATCAAAGGATAAGCTGAAGGTATGAATATCAGACTGATCAATGACATCAATGACAAATATCAAAAAACTTGTTCATAGAAATTGCACACCCATCGACATAGAAGGAACCTAGTCAGGCTATTGTAGCCGACTATAACATGAAAAACATGAATTTGGGTTCTCCTAGTAGGGATGAAGATGTTCATAACTTCTAGGTGACTGCTACTAGGTTAGTGGAAAGAACAAAAAAAGACAAGAAAGATAAATATGAATTAAAGAAGGTAGTAGAGCTCTTGAATTGTCTAAAATCATTAATGGACCCTTCTCCCTAACCTCTTAATCGGGTAAGTACTTCTTTCGATCTAAACTCTATAGTTGGGAAAGTGATAGTGAGTAAAGTACAGAAGGATAGTTACTATTGGATAAAATCCATGATAACTTGATCTTATTGAGAAATGCTATTAAAATTGAAATAGAAAATAGAAAAAAAAGAAGAATCTCTATCGCTATAGACTGATAAGGAGTTCGGGGAAATCTTGAATATGGGTTTAGAGAAAGCTACAGTAGAGAAGATCATTTCATCTCCGGAAGACTTGAGGATCATAATGTGGAAGAAAAGTATTGAATGAGAACTTTCCTTCCTAAAGTGAAAAATATCTAAGAGAAGAATAAACTATTGAAAGGATGCAACCACATCAACATTGATCTTACTAATGTATTCTTTGATTTTAAATGCCAGCTTATGAAAGGAAATAATGATGGTGTAGCTACACTAGAGGAATTAAAAGAAGGATTCCTTCAGGTTGTTGATACATTATCTAATGAGTAGAATTTTAATAAGGAAAACTTGAAGAAGTTGGATAGGATTGACTCTACATTGTCTTGGTATGAGAACTTTTTAGCCAACCTTACCACCAAATTTGACACCATTCGTAGCAACAAATCTCTTTGGAAGCTAAGAACAAAGAATGCTGCAATTCCCCAACACGTTGAGATTCCAGATGTCACATAGGCACTCAAATACTACAAAGCATGCATGACATCCAGTCAACAAGGCCCAACTATATAGGAAGCACCTGTGATGCCACCTACTCAGCCACCTCAACAATGACCACATTATAGTTTGAAGTTTAATTTCCTAATGGTTCAATGTAATGAATTTTATTTTTTTCGGTTCTTGAAAAGAATCATTTTTTCAAGATTCGAGTGATCTAGTTACACTTTGTAATGCTTTAAATATGTAATTGATGGACATTTGAGGGGTCCAAATTTTTTATCCCCGTTACGTTGTGATGTAAGAGTGAGAATTATTCAAAGAAGGATCAATTAAATTTTGTTGGTTTCATAATAAATTATTTGTCTATGTGCATTGAAATTGAATAAATGTTAAGAGTTTATTTTGAGTTTGTGAGCTTAAGTAAACATTTGAATGTTGTTCTCCTTTGCTAAAGTGATATTCATTTAGCATAGTATTTGTTTTCTCCTGAGATATAAAAGAATGGTTATTTGAAATTTCATCTAGCTATCATTGGTATACCCAACCTTTGAGTTAAAGTGCTAGTGATATTCATGACTTTTGCATTGAATTAGATATTTTAAAACTTATTTCTTTGAATCCTTTTTCATATTTGTATCATGGCTATGAACAAATGTTAGTTGCCTTAACTACTTTTTGGTCAAAATTATACCCAATTTTAAATATCAAACACAAAAATTTCTATTATACAAGGGAGTTGTACCTTAAATAAAAGTCAGAGGAATTATTTCAAAATGTTTAAATTGTTTTTTTATGGAAATGAATCAAATTAATGTGAAAGTTTGGTCTCTCCAAAAACAAGGTTGAGAATAAGGATTCGAATGAGGATGTGTCTAGAAATTCGGTTGAGAACAACAAAATTCTTGCAATCCTCCAAGAAATGGAAAAAGATGTGCGTCTAGTGAAGAATAATTATGAGTCCCATATTACGGTGTTAGAAGAAAAAATTCGAAAAGTACATCAGAACATTGAGAAGGTGGTGTAGGTTAGCCAAACTACGCTTCAGAACAATGTTGATGGGCTTCACATCTTAAATGAGAAAGTTAGAAATTGGAAAGATGAGGATTTGGTTGGGATGCTAAAGGACATTGATGTTGGTTTGGTCAAAGGTAAACAAGGTTCTCATAATATTGCAGTGGGTCTGAGTACTTGTGCTCACAACCACTCAAAGAAAACCATTGATATTTAAAAAAGGAGCTATTGGAAGTAGTTGATCTTCACAATTATATGTGCAAGAAGGACTTAAAAGCAACCAAGATTCTCAAAGACTTACAATAAGCTATTTTTTTGTTGTATGGTTTGTAGATGGTTGGCTTCTAGTTTGTTCTAGTTTTATATTTAGAAGAATCTTTTTTGTAAAGGGTTTTGGTTCCCTTCAAATTTTTTTTATCTTTAATCAAAAACTTACCCAACTGATCATTTCTCATTTGTATTTGAATTGGGGCATAAGTAAAGTCATTATAATTCAATTTCCAAGATGAAAAATACAATAACCAATAATATGCATATGTATATGTATATTTATATGTATATGTGTATATACATATATACACATATACACATAAGCATATATATACATATATTCATACATATATACACACATAGATAGATAGATAGATAGATATATACATACATACATAAATATTTGTTGGCAGATGGCCAGTGCTCCCCTCTGGATTTGTGACATGGCTTAACTGTCTCCCATGGATCCATTAACTCTCACAGTTGTATCAGACATTAACAAGTTTATCTTTTGGTGCAACGAAAACTATGTTTCCAACAATTGGTATCAGAGCCAAAGGTGTCGGGTTCAAATCCACTCAGGTAACGCTAAGGGGGAGATTGTTGGAAAATAGTTAGCGCTCCCCTCAGGATTCGTGACATGGCTTAACCACCTCCCGTGGATCCATTAACTCTCACAGTTGTATCGGGCATTAACAGGTTGATCTTTTGGTGCAATGACAATTGTGTTTCCAACAATATTTTGGTAAGATATATATAATTTAAAGTTTGTTAATACTTATTTAATGTATATATATCTATGTGTATAATATATAACCAATATATATACATGTGTATGAATACACCTTTGGATACACACACATATATAAAGAAGAAAAAGGAAAAAATATTGAAATTTTTAATTTTTAAAAAATAACTTATATAGTTGTAAAACCCTCAGGTGAGGGGTTGAAAATGCCAAGCCCTATCACTACCACTCCACATTAGGGGGGCTTAGCGCAAGGGTTAGAATCCTTGCAAGATGTGACTTGTAGAGGGTTGTAGGAAATTATGGAGTTGGTGGCCCCAAAGAGGCCACAAAGATGTGGCTAGTACCATTTAAAGCTCAAAAGGAAATTTTGACTTTTATTTTCTTTCATGTTGCAAGTATTTTTAAACCCATGATTATACTATGATATATACAAATACAAATATATATATTCACCTTTGTAAACACACCAACAATAGCAGGCTCATATACACATGAATATATGCTAGGAAATAAATCAACATCCTAGAAAACCTTTGGAAAATCTGGTAGGTGGAGAGGTTTGCACAAATAAGAAAGAAAGCAATTATTTTCAAACAAGAGTAAAAAATGGAAATTTCCTAATCTGGTAAGTTGAGAAAAAACATAAAAAGAAAGTTTTGGATACTTTATTTCTAGTAGAAGAAGCTAATCAACAACATTCATGAGATTTTCCTTCACTTATCCATATTCAAACCTATAAATGAAACACAAGAAAATGAGAAAGAACAAAATCCACTTTGTTTTCAAAGTTGAGGAATCAGGAATAGGGAAAAATAGATGCTCTTGATCCAAGGGTGGGATGAATCCCATCCAAAGGTGGAAATGAATCCCATCAAATAGATGGATTCATTCCCCTTTCATAAGGGGATTTTTTATTTATATTATGTTCTATTTTTTCAGGGAAACCTTGTGGATTAACAGTTTAGTAAACTATTCTCCTAGAAATTGAGAAATTATTAGTGTTTCAACCTATAATATTTGTAAGATTTGGCTATTGAGATAGCCACCCAAGATCTAAAGGCCTATGGAAAGAACAAAATACTTAGAAGATCAATATGACAAAAATAAACTATATTCCTATCAATGAATGCAAAAATAATCAATGTACAATGTGAGAGAGACCCTTGGTTATATAGCCAAGGTGAGGCATAAGATGTCATAAGATTATGACAAGTGTCTTAATCTTATGATATGAGACAACTTATCATAACTACCTAGGAAAAGATAAAATCTAGACATGAAAACTAAGCCTTCTAGAAATAATCTTAGGACCTAAGTAAACTTAACATGTGAATATGTCCCCTAAGTCCCTAGTAAGTGAATTAACTAGGTACAAGATATTTATTCACACCAAAACCCCACCTTAAGTGAAACTTAGGGGGAACAAAACTCATGCACACATTCAAAGATGGGTCCCGACTACTAGGCTTGATGAGGCACCCATGTACAAATGTAATGCAATCCCTCGCAAATGGGGAAAAGGAGAAAACCCAATGGGAAAAAACTCCTCCCCAAGTAAGAGAAAAAAAAAGAAACTACTCTCAAAAATATGAGAAGGACAAAACCTCATTTGAGGAAAAATTCCCCCCATAAGAGAAAATGAATAAGGTCAAGTGACCCCCCCTAAAGAAACATCTCACACCCCCAAGAGAGCTTGAAAATGATGATACTTACTCTCAGTGGAGGGTTTGGTGAAGATATTTGCAACTTGCTCTATTGTAGGACAATACTGCAAATCAATGACCTGATCCTATATTAGTTCCCTAATGTAGTGCATATGGATCTTGATGTGTTTGGTTCATTGATGGTGATTCTTCAAGATCTGGATGGCACTCTAATTGTCACAATGGAGAATTGTGGGTCATTGAATAGTGATTAGAATATTTTGAAGCCAAAGAGCCTCAGTCACGACATTAAAAGCTCCTTGATACTCTGCCTCAGTTGAAGAGAGAGAAGTAGCTTGTTGCTTCTTACTCTTCCAACAAATGGGGCCAGAACCAAGATAATTTTTTTAGCTTGAAGTGGACTTTCAATCATCAATATTTCCATCCCAATCAAAATCTGTATATCCAACCAAGTTCAGTCTCGTACCTCCTGCATAGTGAATCCCATAATGTGGAGTGCCCCGTATGTAATGCAAGATTCATTTGGTGGATTTCCAATGAAGCACATGTGGTTTCTTCATGAAGTGTAAAACCATACCAAACAAAAAAGAAATATTAGGGTGTGTGTGATTCAAGTAGATGAGGATCCCAACAAGTTGATGATACAAAGTGGAATCAACTAGTGGAGTAGAACCCAACCTCAAGTTTGACTCCTAAAAAAAATGGAGTAGGTGTAGCCTTATAATCAAACATGTGGAACCGAGCTAGAAGTTCAAGAGCATACTTTTTTTGAGAAAGAGTGATCCTGAAAGAGGACAGTGTGATCTCAATCCTAAGAAAATAGTGCAAGGGGCACAAGTCAGTCATAGAAAATTTTCCATGCAGAGAATATTTGACTCTGCCAATGATGGATGACGAACTCCCTATATTGATCAATTCATAAACATAGAGAACAAGAAGTAAATGAGAGTCATCCTTTCATAAAATATAAACATTCATATCTAAGTGGCACCTAGAAAATCCTACCTAGAGAAGAAATGAGTCCATCTTGGCATGCCAAGCCTGCGGGGCCTTCTTAAGGCCATAGAGAGACTTCCACAACCTGCAAACCAAAGAATAATCCTAAAAAAATCCTTGTGGCCACTCCATGTAAATTTCCTTTGTGATATATCTATGAAGAAATGTACTCTTCACATCCATTTGATGGACAACCCATCCATGAGTTACAACAATGGCAAGAATCAAGTGAATGGAGTTCATCTTAGCAACAGGGGAAAAGGTTTCTGTGTAATCAATACCAGGAACCTCTGAGAAATGTTTGGCCACAAGTCATGCTTTGAACTTGTCCACCATTCCATCTACTGCATATTTGGTCTAATAGATCCACTTACATCAAACCATTTTCCTCCTCTTAGGAAGAGGAACTAAGTCCCATGTGTGGTTCATCATCAAGGAACTATTTTCTTCCTCCATTACTAAATCCCACTCAAGAATTCCTGATGCCTCCTTAAAGGATTATGGATTTGAAGTAGTAGAAATGTAGAAATATGGAAGATGTTGATGTTTTTATTGAGTCCTTCAAGTTTTCATAGGATCCCCAAAAATATTTCCTTCTAACTCAAGAGTTTTTCGAGCCTAATGAGGTCATGAAGATGATGGGGATAAAGGATGAGAATCCTTAACCTCAGAATGTGTTCCCTACAAAGGTGTTACCTTGTGAGTGGGAGTTGAGATAGAATCATTTGAGTCACTATCATCAAAGTCCACTATGGAGGAAGGATGAGGAGGATTAGAGATCAAGCTAGGAGAGAATTCCTCAAAGTGAACACTCCTCTCAATGAAGAGCTCATGTGTCTCTGGATCTAATATTCGATACCTTTTGACACCATGTAGATATCCAACTAAGATGCAAGGAATACTTTGAGGTTCCAAATCCTTGTGCTTCTCTAGAGGAATGTATTCCCAAGCTGGAGAACCAAAAACTAAAATATGCTACACAACTAGTTTCCTACCATACCAAGTCTCAAAAGGAGTCATGCCTTTCAATGCCTTGTGGGGAACCCAATTCTAAATATGTGTACTAAAATTAATGGCTTTGGCCCAAAATTCTAGAACAAGAGAACGAGCATGAACCATGCAGTTAGCCATTTCCTTGAGGGTCTTGTTTTTATATTCAAAAACACCATTCTATTGCGGTGTGTATGCAACTACATGTTGAATATTTATCCCTTCAAGGGTACAAAATTGCACAAGATCACGGTTCACATATTCTCAACCATTGTCAATACAAAGAATCCTGATATACTTTCCAGATTTCTTCTCAACATGACCCTTGAAAGCTTGAAACTTGTCAAAGAATTCATTCTTTGACAAAGAAAGTAGACCCAAGTGAATCTAGAGTAGTCATCAATGAAGGTGAGTGCATAGTGAGCCTTGTTGAATGACAAAAATGGAAATGGGCCCACTAGATCACTATGAACCAAATGAAGAACTTCTAAGGCCCTCCAAGACTTCCCTTTATCAATATTCTCTTCTGGATGCTTACCCATAGAACAACCTAGAAATACACCATCTGAAAAGATGAAGCAAGAGAGACCTGTGACCATATCCTATGAGCTAAGCTACTGAAGATAGCGATAGTTAATATTTCCAAACTGATCATTTCATAACTTAATGAATATGAATGAGTGAACAGTGTTGTAGAAGGAGAACGTGGCACAAAATGAGAAAATTGATATAGCCAATACTCATGATTGGCCTTTCCCACTAAAACCAAGGCATTATCCTTAAGATCTTTGATCACAACTGTGTCTAGAGAAAACTCAAATTTCTTGCCATTCCCAAGATGAGTGATTTGGTAGATTGAAAGAAGGTTGTCACATAATTCAAGAACACAAAGAACATTCTCAAATGATCCATCATCCATGTCAACCGAACCTTTTCCATCAACTTCCACCTGGTATCATCACCTGTAAGAATGTGTGGTACTATACAAGGCTCCAATGAAGAAAATTGTTCTCTATCAGAACCCATGTGATTTGTAGCACCCGAGTTAAGTATCCATTGTTGTGATGATCCTATGGCTATAATAAGTGTATGTCCTATTACTTTCTTTGATTGTGAAGAAGTGGAAGGAGATGTTTCCTTTTTGTAGGAAGATAGAAAATTGATGTTATTCTTCTTAAGGAGATTAGTCAATTCATCAACTTGCTTAGCATGGAAATGATGCTCATCATGACCAACTTTCTTGCAATATGCACAAGTTGGTTTCTCCATCTTTTATGAATTCCTCTTCTTGGAAGATGATGAAGAGTCTCCTTTCTAGGGAGAAGAGGATTCTGCTCAATCTTTGTGTGGCTTATTCTTTGATTGCTTATGTTTCTTGTTAGATCCTGACCCATGTCTTGCCACCAAAGCTTGTGACTTGGATGACTTGAGAATACCCATAGTGATCAACTTGTTTTTTCCAAGCATCAACATCTCTGTAAATTAATCAAATGAAGGTGTAGTATAGGCACTTCCCATAGTCAACTAATGAGTCTGGAAACTAGAAACAAAAGCTACATATTCTGAAGGAATCTTTTCCAACAAATTGAAGACAAATTGTGCATCCTTCTTATCAATACCACAATATTTTATTTGTGCTCTTAGTTCATTAGCCTTAGTTACATAGTCTTGGATTGTATCAAAATTATTTAGATCTAGATTAATGAGATCATTATCAAGTTTGTATCCCCTAATCTCATCAAATTTTTCATACAATTGACCAAGTTTATCCCAAGCTTCTTTAGTTATTTTACACTTATTAATATGAAAGATAAGATCAAGAGAAACATATTTCCTGAGTGCTTCGAGAGCCATAGTAATTTTAATGATCCATTCAATTTTTAAATTTGGATCAGTTGGTTAAGGAATGTATCCATCAATGTAGTGAATTAATCCTTTTTCTATTAGTTTACTCCATGCATTTATGTTCCAGGTTGCATAGTTATGTGGAGTTAAAAGAGGAAACTTAGGATGACCCATGAATGAGATTTGAATAGCACAAGAGATAACTCAAATCATAATCACACAACACAACCAACCAAAATCACTCAATCAAAGAACCCCCCTAGCAGATGATTTGACACTTTATACATAGTGCGGTTACAATTGCCACTTGCAAGAAATAGCTAAGTGGTATTTTGATTTTAGTGCTTACAATTGCCACAATAAGGCCAGATCAAATTGTGATCAACATGTAAAAGATCAAATTGTGATCTATGCAATACAATTTCCAAAAGGATCCAAATAAGGCTACATGCTGAAAGTATAATTTTTTTCACAATGAATACAAATAATATCACCACTATGAAGTTCTAAAAAAAATACACTTTCAAAAAAAATTGCACCTAAAAAGGAGTCTGTATGAACTTGAGCAAAGCCTCAGAAGTTCCAAAAATGGGAACTACTTAGCAAGACCTGTGACAAATTGAATTTTTGGAAACATCCACGTATCAAAATCAGAAACCATCTGCACCAACATGTAGAGCACAAAAAAATATCCCAAATAAAAAAAAATTGCTCAGAAAAAGGAGGTCAGGAGCTAAAGTTATAAGCATTTGTAGATGAACTACAAAATTAAAAGCTTCAATTTGTTGTGTGGTCTCACAACACACCCCAAGACTATAAGACTTGGGGACCCAAGTGAAAACTAATGCTTATGGCAGGTGTTGGCTAGTTGAAGAGATCACTGAAAGTTAAAGTCAAAGGAAGTTTTTGGGAGTACTTTGTGATTTGAGTGTATCGAGTATCGAGTATCGAAGGGCCAAGAATGTAAAAATTTTAATGCAAGGTTTTTAGTGAAGTTTTCTGATCCGAGAGTGAAGGTCTAAGAAATTGTGGAGGTTCCAATAGAATTCAGGGTCCGAGAAAGTCTTTTTTGGTAAAAACTAAAGTATCGGGTATCGGGTACTGGGTAACAGTGTTGAGTTTAAAGTTAAATGTTTAAGTTTTCTCGAGGGTCCAAAGGTCCGGTAACCTGACTAAAAGGGATAATTTCATGAGAATGTGATTTTAAAAGTGTGATATTAAAATGATGGTTTATTAATGGTGGTTTTTTTTTCATGAAAGTTTATGAATATTTTAAAAGGGATTTAATGTGTGGAATTTGTGCTTGCAGGAGGAATAGATTGTAATGTAACATTCGAGTATGGATGATTAGGAAAATATGGATCATGAATAGAATCATATCTAGATCGAGTGATATGTTTCGGGAGTCTATGCAAAGGAGGAGCTTGAGTTTTTAGAATATCAAGAATCTTGGTATTACACATGTGACAAAGGAATGTGCCAACCTCTGATGTGACTCATTCCCAAGAGTATTAAGCCCGAGGAAGAACTAGAATGTAGGAACAAAATGTTAAATTAATCATTCTAAATATATGGGAAGTTCCTACATCCTGTTTGGATTCAAGTTATTATCCTGGCGATAATACAAAGATGGAGACCTGAAAGATATTAATGTGCTAAAGAAGGTTGACATCTACTGACTTCATCAACAACTCTCCTACTAGTTGTCATATTCCATGTGCCTTGTTGTGATTCATCCCTTGGATTTCCTCTCATGTATTTGTCTAATCTCCCCTGTGTCTTGTTCTTATAAAAGGCCAGGAGATGTTTCATTTTAAGTTAAGTTCAAAATTTGTGGAGGTCGGAGAACCAAAACTTCTTTAAGTTTTGTTCTTTTTCCTATTTTCTGAATCATTCCAGATTAAAAACTTGTATGCACATACAAGCTAATCAATATCAAAGCTAATTTGAAAGCTACCTCCTGGTATGAAATTTTATGTAGCTGGTTGTTTGTTCAACTGGACAAGACGATATGTTGCATCGTTTAAGGGTGCATACAAAACCTACCCATCCTATGCGTAGCTATGAAGCAATCTGGTGAAGTATAGAGTGGTTTGCTTTGATTTGGTTAATTCTTGAGGAATGCGTGGATATTACCTATGAGAAATTTTACTTTTCAGTATTTTTGATGCTTTATTTTAGAATAGATGTTTAAATTTCAAACATGTTTCAAAAAAGGTATAAATGAATGGAAATTTTATTGCAAATATTTTGATTCCATAATATTACTGAATGCTCAAAGCTAAATTTACTTCAGTGAAAGAAATTTTATTTGAAAATTAATGAAGTCTTGTTGCAAATCTATTGATTTCATGAAATTTTCTAATGATCGGACTGAGAATATCTTTTACTCATCCTTATGATTCCTTTGAGAACTGGAAGTTACCGTTTACCCCTCATGATTAATAACATTATCACAATGAACTCGAATGCAAACCTAGTATGGTCAAGACTTGACATAAACGAGCCTTGGGATTAAGCTGAGTCAACCTAAGATTTAGGTTTCCCTGGTTTAGTCATTCAAGTGAAGATAGGTTCCCGCAGTCTATCTGTGAGGATTTATCTGCACTATTGGTGTGTGACTAACATCGTGATCAACACAATTGTGAGGGGGGAAATTTCAAAAAAAAATTGACATCATCTATCCTCTGAGTTAAATTTGATGGCCAAGAGGTTGTTGTTGTCGCCATTGGTTTTCATCAGAATATTCTATGTCAGGTATGGTATATTATTGGATTATTATTTATCCACCAATGGAAAAAATCTTGCTAGAATAATGGAATATTCTCAGGTTCTTGCCATTGATTTTTAAAAAAGGTTGTCAATATTTAAAATTTTCTACTAGTTTTGTTAAATGTTTTCTAGTTTTTTAACCCAACTGCCAGTGTGGCTTGCAGGGCCCGTTTCATGTGGCCCCTACAGGAACTATGCACCTACAGAAGTAGGTATGATCTGAGTACCCTACCTGCACAGGGTACAATATTTTTTTTAATTTTTTAAAGAAAAAACTTTTACAAAATATAAATTGGCTATAATAATTTTTTTTAGAATAAAAAACTACAATTTTTTTTTCTAAATTTATTTTGACAATTATTTAACATATATTCACAAAAAATGATAATTTTTTTTCAAATCATACCATCCTGTTACCTGGGGGTCGTACGACTCCCTAGGCAATTTTTTTTCCTTGGTGGACAACTTTCTCCAAATTTGACAATTTGACAGTTGATCTTAGGGTTTTTGGCCCTTTTAGATGCGATGGAAACATTCTTTTTGGCTCAAAATGCTTCGAAGTGGTAGCTACCTCCTGAATCTAGAAACCACCTTCACTATTCAAATCAGTATAGATTTGACCTCCAATATTCAACTAGGATGAAATAATAGGAAGATTTGACTTTCTCAAGCACTCTAGATGCAATGGTGAGCTTAGATCTGATGCAACAAGCTCTCGAAATGCACCTACAATACAAAGCCAAAGAAGGAACCCCCTAGAATCTAGTATTTCTATCACACCTTTCTAATTCTCTAGATCATCCAAAGATGCAAGAGAAGAGCATACTCAATGCTTCAAGAAAATGCAATATTTGCACTCAAGATCTCCTAAATTACTAACCAAAGGAACTCAACTTTCTCTAATACCATGTAATATTTGGTTATTTAGATAGCCACCCAAGATCTAAAGGCCTATGGAAAGCACGAAATACTCAGAAGCTCAATATGAAAAGAATAAACTGTATTCTTATCAATGAATGCAAAAAGAACCATTGTACAATGTGAGAGAGACCCTTGGTTGTATAACCAAGGTGAGACATAAGATGTCATAATATTATGACAAGTGTCTTAATCATATGATATGAGACAACTTATCATAAATACTTAGGAAAAGATAAAATATAGACATGACAACTAAGTCTTCTAGAAAGAATCTTAGGACCTAAGTAAACTTAATATGTGAATATGTCCCTTAAGTCCCTAGTAAGTAAATTAACTAGGTGGAAGATATTTGTTCACACCAATAGTATTAATGTCATAGTTGTGATATTTAAAATAGTTGATACATTAAGACATTTAAATAAATTTTTGCAATACAAAATAATAAAATTTTAAATAAATTAAATTTCAAGCATTATTTAAAATATTCTTGTAAAAATGTTGAAATATTAGAAAATAGTGAAATTGTTAAGCAATTTTTTCAAGTTGATTAAATGTTAATTGAGATTTAATTTAGTCTCTATGAAAATAAAAATTGAAAGATTATTATTTTTTTTCCTTGGTTATTTAATAGTTTATGGATTAAAATTAAGTTATTAAGGAGCTAAATTTATATTTTGATTTTAGGTATATGTCTCATCCCAATGATTGGATACATTCATTCCATATAGTAAACCCTAAAGAGATTGATCCTAGAATGGACCTCTCTTGAATGTGTCTTGTATAAGACACTAAAACCTACTAAGTTACCTTCATCGTAAGGTGTGTGGAATGGGTTCCTCCATACCCCTAATTATTTTTTTCCCTTCCCTCGCCTTTTGTGTGACATGCTTGGGATGGCAATGCATGTGCATTTTCAAGAAGTGTTCATGATAGTTATCTTATCAAGCATGACCCTAAGTGAAGATTTGTTATTTTTGAGAAAAAAATAATGTTTTGTTTCTATGTTCACATGTTAAAATGTGGGCATGACAAGGATGGTGAATAATCTGTATTGATATCCACCTTTATGCACAACTTCAATAATGACACCAAACCCAAAAATAATTAGTCAAAACCCTATTTTTCATAATTTTAAAATATATATATAATAATGAGATGGTAAAATATATGTGGTGCCCTTGCATGTCATAATATCATAATTATCACCAAATAAATATCTACATAGGATATCATGAGAAAGAAAAATACCTGTAATATTATTGGCCCATTATTTCACTCCTTTATTCCTAAAAAGCTTCAAAGTTTTTAATAAAGTAAAATATTTTAATACAAATTAGACTTAATTTTTAACATTTGATCCCCTAATGTGGACATTATGTAAAGATCAATCATTATAGTTGGGGGGCCCCAAAATATATTTTAAACATTAATATAAATATTTAATAAATGTTTTTTTCTTTTTATTTTTGTCATGCATTAAAAAATTATTAACACCAAGATTTTTCTTGTTCAATGTTGGACATTATTTTTCTATAATATCTTGTTTGACTCCAAAATATTACAATATAAAGTGCAACTTCACCTTTGATCATTGTCATGCTTACTTGCCTAATAATTTTTTCACAAATCACATCAAATTTTTACTTGGACATTGTATTTTTGTGGAGAAAAAGGTCTAAAAATGTTTTGTTATGGAGTGTGTGTAAAAACAAGCTATAATTCTACTTTTGTTGTTTAAATGTTTATTTAAATGCATATTTCTACAAATATACACTTGAACATTAATTTTATAACCAAAAAGAAAAATGAAAAAATCTAATTCATCATTGAATTACTATAGAAAGGAGGGTAACACAAAAAACAATTGTGTATATAAGATTTCCATAAAGTGTTAAAAAAAGTGAAATCCCTATTTGTATTAATGAAAGCCAATATAAGGTTTGGAAATATTTGAAAAGATGATTGATAAAAATATTTAAGTTCAAGTGTCAAAAGGAAATCGCGTTAAGGAAGAGGCACTAAATATTTCAAATAAGTACTAATAAAAACTGATTGTAAACATTTTTTTGCGTGAACTTCTAAGTAAATATCTAAGGGAGAGGAGTTGATTGTAGGTCAGGCTTGTGTCGTGGGTATAGAAGATGATAGCTTGGGACCCACTTATGGGTAATAAAAGAGTAAAAAAAAACTCAAATATTTGTATTAATATGATAGGACAAGTTTATGTCAATTTCATATTATGTCCTATCATAGGTAGATTATTTATTTTCCACCTTCCTATTATGCCTTGCATAACCACCCCATTTTATTCTTTGGTAAAAATGAGTCCCCCTTGTAGCTCTTTTCCCTTGGTGTTTTTGTTCTGGCTTTGGGAGTTGTATTTTTCTTCCAGGCCTTGTTTTCTTTTGTTTTGTCAAGTTCAGGTTTTGGATTGGAACTGGCACTTTGCACCTTTGAAAGGTTCAAGTTCTAGTTTCTATTTTAAATTTGTTCCCTGTGGTTTTTCCTTTGTTTTGTTTTGTTTGTCAGATTCAGGTTTCATAAAGGAACTTGAACTTGGCACTTTTCTAAGGTTCACCTTCGTTGCTCCATCTCAACTCTGATTTATGCCTACTTGTTCTTTTTTTGTTTCGGAATCAGATATCAGACTAGAACCGAAACCTTGAACCTTTATAAGGGTCATGTTCTAGGTTTCGACCTGATCCTAATATTTGTATACTTTATGTTTTTTCCTTTCGGGTTTGGGTTTTAGACTAGAACTAGAACCTTGCACTTTTTGAAGGTTCATGTGTCAAGTTTGTTCTTGATACCAACTTCTTCCTTTCCTTTAGATTTTCACGTTGGTTTACTCACGGGTGTCATCCTAATCACAATGGTTGAACTACCTGCATTAATGACAACTCATTCACACATGCAAGACCTGTAGATATTTTAATTGCCTTTCTATTTCGGCTCATAATTGCTTTGCATTTTCACAAGTAAGATATAGAGCAGAGTAGTTGATTGGGTGTAGGTACGAGTTTTGTGGCTTTTGATTCTACATTGTTGGTATTACCATCATGTCATTCGAGGTAGGGGTTTCTTGTTTCTTGCTTCTCTTATTTTATTTTCTTCCATTTGCTCATTTTCTTGTTGATTTGTTTGCTTTTCATTTCTTATTTGTTGGTTTTTTTTTATTATTTGTTTGTTTGCTTTACTCATTTGTTTGTTTGGTTTGTTTGTGTCACATTTTTCTTGGATTTTCATTTAATTTTTTTAAAAGTTTTGTCTCATTTTTCATGCATGGTTTCTTCATTCTTTCCATGCCCTAGCTCATCTAGGATTTTCATACCGTTAGGTCGGCCCTTTTTAAAATTTTGAAAATATTGAACCACACTGGCCTTTTATAAATCTGAATTTGAACCCTAGATTCTTCCCCGCATTCGATCCCTAAAACCACTAAATTGACTGTGTAGGATCAACCTATTTTTAGGGATCTAATGTTTGATTCAATCCCAATCTCGGTTCCTGAAGGTTTGCTAACTTGTTGAAAATTCACTTTTCCACCCTCATACTTGATAATGTTCTAATTCTAACTTCTGCACATGTTGTAGGATCGAGTTTTAGAACCAAACCCCACTTGTGCGCCTTGGTATGGTTCTTGTTCCTACAATTTTCTGACTTCAACTTCCAACATTTGGCTAGAATCGAAACTTGTAACAAAACCTTACCTATTCTAAAAGGATTGATCTGGTACTAGGTTCCAACCCAATTCCAATCTTGACTAAAATTCAAGATCAAAATCAAAACAAAACCTTGACCTTTCACCATTGGGTAGTCCATATTCCAAGTGTTGTTCTAATTTTTATTTCCGCACAGCTTTCAGGATCAAACCTAAAAAAAAAACCTAAACCTTTGTGCCAAACTTAGTTCTAGTTTTCAGTTCCAACCTGATTCCAATTTATGTCCTTTTGGTCGAGATTGGACTCTGGAATGAAACTTGAACATGCTCCCTTTAGGAAGGTTCCAGTGCCAAGTTTTGTTCCAACCCTGAATTCTAATAAACCTTTTTCAGAGTTCAAGTGTTGAGTTTCATCCTGATTCTCATATTTGATAGTTTTCTAATGGGTTTACTAATGTTCATATTTTAGGTTCCATTCCGAACCTGACACCCGAAAGCAACAAAGATATCTTATAGATGAAAACTTATTTCAGATTATAGAGTTTTAATATGGGATGCATTTAATGCCTAACTCTTTGCAATACTCCTTTTTTCCTAATGAATGTCCTAGTTGTAGGTTTATTAAATGTTTGATTCAAAGGGAGTTAATGGTGTTGAGGAGGTACCAAGAGAACAAAAGGCCAAGAAATTAAATCCAGAATAGATTCGCCTCACCATGAAGTACAAGTTCTAGGGTGCTCCTGTAATATCAAAGTTTGGGTTAGAGGTGATGAAAATAGTGGATACATTAGTGGGCCATGTTGACCTTGAGAAATTTGTAAAAGACACCTTCGTAGAAGATGTGAGTTTGAGGGCTAAGAAAATTGCTAGTTTAGGGTTGGCACATGTAGCTTCATTCCCCATAGCTATGCAATGTCTTGAATTCATATTAGCTACTACACACACATATAACTCATTCCAAAGGAAATGTATTGATCCTTGGGGGACTGAAATTATTGATCTAGCATTGGGAATGATAAGGATACTCTTTGAATTACCTCCCCATCCCAACCTAAAAATCATGATAGAGACTGAGGCATTGCAAAAGTATGAAGCAAATGTGGATGGAAATAAAAGATATATAACTAAGAGGTGGTTGAAGATAGAGAAAAATTCAATCAACAAGCTTCCCACCAAGCCTAAGAGGTTTGACTTCTCTTTGGAAGTAGAGGAGATTATCACACTATTGTCCAGAGCATTCGAGAGAGAGGACTCACATGCATTTGAGACTTGGATTTTTTTCTTTTATTTAGATTATTCTTGATGGAAAATAATACTTGGATTGGGTACAAATAGTATCTAATGCCATTGACAATCAAATCACAAAGGTGAAGGATACTAAGGTTTTTTATATGAGTTCCTCTTTTATCTATTATGCTGCAAGAATGGGAAACTTCCTAGACCTGAACACAATAGGGGTCCTTGGGGAAGCAGCTAGTCAGAATAGAGTCTAGAAATATTATGATCAATTGGAGCTCAAGAAGGCAGAAAAGCATTTCAAAAGAGTTAACGATGTCTTCTTGTATGTTGTTATCAACTAATTGATGAGAGATATTGGTTTCAAATTATCAAAGGAAGCTAAGGCCTTTATTAGAGAATAGTGGAATCAGTTTCTATAGTACTCCAAGACTGCTTACATTAGATTGTTTTGTTTTTACAAAGCTCCATTCAAGTTGCCAAGGCACTGCAGTAATAAAATGATTTTATTGGAATTATCTCATTTGCAAGCAAAAGTAAATGCAAAGCTTGCAAGCAAGCACAAGGCAGGTTGTCACACATTCCCTTTGGAGTTAGGTTTTTACTCATGTTTATTAGCAGTGGTAGTCAAAACAACAATAGAAGAGTTCCAAGCTTGCAATTTAAATTTTTATGAGGAAAGAAAGAATTTTGACCCAAAGAGGAAGATGAATGGTCTGTATTAATCTTTGTTCCCTTATCATGAGCATCACCTTGATGAATTCTAGGCTGATCTTTAAGATCAATTTGAGGTAAGAAAAATGGGATACGAAAGGTTGACTATCCCTCAGATGAGAGACTTCAATATTAATGAGGAAATACTCGAAGGGATATCTAATGATGGCATCACCCTTGATCCTCAATATAAGGTAGATGAAATTGAAACAAAAGAGTTGGAGCCCATCAATTGAATGGAAAAAGAAGATTTTGATATAAATAAGGTTTCTCAAGTAGTTATTGGTAGAAGCTTAAAGTGGATTGACATATGCATCAACCGACCTCAAGGAAGAGTTATAAGAAAGAGAAAGGATTCACAGGTTGAATCATCTTTGGATGCTAAACCAAAGAAATACAAGAGGATTAGGAAGCAATCTCCACAAGTAGGAGAAGAAGAGGTTATAATGGAGAAGGTTACAAAATCCTTACAAAAGGTTATAGTTACCTACCAAGCTACTACTACCGGAGTAATCTCAGGTCTTGGTGTTGAGCCCATTTCCATTGTGTATCCTAAAGAGAAAAATGCTCAAGAAGGTTCTTCCACTACTCCTTCACAAGCTGAGGAAGTAGAAACTGAGAAAGCTTCTTCTACTGTGCCTTCAACAATAGAAATAGTAGCTAAATAAGGGAAATAGGTCCCTATTATAATAGTTATAGAATCTACTCCTTCCTCAAATTCTGAGGGGACTCCTCTCTAGGAGGAAGGGAAAGAAGAAGATGAAGAAGACCTAGAGGAGGAAGATGTAGATTTGTGAGAAGGAAACCTTTGGAAGGAAGCAAAGATGGAACATGTGTTAACAGAGGATGAGCAACAAGAAATAATGGAGAGTGCCAAGAAGCAAGCTACTGAGGACATATCTAGAGAGGAAGAAGAAGAGTAGAAGAAAAGATATGAAGAGGAAGCTCAGAAAATGGAGATGGAGATGAAGAAAATTGTAGACATTAATGCTAAAAATGAGAAGTGAGAAAAAGAGAAAGTTGATAAAGAAAGGCTTGAGCAACAAAAGGTTTCATATGCACTAGAGATTGGAGCAATTCTTACACCTCCATAGCCTCCAAAGACAAAACCCCCAAGTAGTACTAAACAAATGATAGCCTCATGAAGTATTCTGACCTGGTTGAAGCTGAATTTAAAGAAGAGACAGTAGGTTGAAGCTCAACTAGTGAGCTGGGATGAGATGATTAAAGAGGCGGACAAGGTGAAACCTAAAAATAAGCCAAGAGAAATACAATCCACTAGGCTAATAGATTATGGGGACTTGGTTGTAGATATTGGAACCACCATAGTTGATAAGGATGATAGAGAGTTGCAAGCTTTTGACTACCAATTGAGCACAGTTAATTTGGGGAAGCAAACCAGAAATAAGAAAATGACACTCATTGAATTCGTGGTGAGTTCGACAAAATAAAGGATGGTGAAAGATAAATAAGCCAAATATGATTTGAAAGCTCAATTAGGAAAAATGAAAATATTTATGAAGGAGCTCACTGAATCCACCACAAAATAGCCAACATCGTCAGAGGTTCCTGTACTTATGTTGTAAGGAGGTTGATGAACTAAACAAGATGAAAAGGAAAGCTCAAATGTTTGATGATTGGATAAATATTCTTCAGAAAGAAATAGAAGAACTCCTTGACCAAGGATAAAAATACTATGATGAAGCATAGACACTGGGCAAGAAAATAGGAGAGTATATCCAGAAACTATAGGAAGAAGAAGACAAATATAGAGTATCTAAGGAAATTAAAAGTTATCAATAGGATGCCAAGGAAAAAAATGATTGAATCAGGAATTTTAGGAGATGAGAATCCTTAGTACATTGAAAAGGTTATCAACATAATTCTCTTTCAATCAAAGATCATCATTGAGCATAGGATCACTTTTCTCAAAGTCCAACATGATGTATGGGATCATACTTTGATATTCTAGCATATTTTCAAGTGTATTACCACCAAGAAATCATCAAGCTCCTAACCAACTTGTGAGTTAGACTCTTTGGAGAAGATGAAGGAAGAATGGAATAGTCGACTGGAAAATTTAATAAAGAAAGGAGATGGTCCTAATGAGACCCTTTTGGATGAATTGATGACCATCAGATTTAACACCAAATGGGCTTCAAGAGACACTAGCCAGATGCACTAGGAAACTAAATTAGCTGCAAAATATTTTGAACGATCAAAGTTCATGGTAGTGTGGGTGGGTGACCCTAATGAAGAGGTCCTAGAGAAAATTTTCAATAATTTTGATGATTACCATGGGTTTCCAAGGAAATATATTAAGTAAAAGAAGTGAATTTTTTTTTTTTGAAATAGACTAAGTTCAACAAATTTTAACCTTTTCTAGGTGTCCTATTTGTAGCAATTATAGATCATCTCTAGCAAGCCAAGAAACAAGCACCACTCCTCGTACACCGACAGTTCTTATAAAGTGGACACTCCAGTTGAACTTGGGCATCCCTATAATTGTGGATCTAGGCACCCTATTTTTGTGGATCAAGATTTTGGAAGGAGATTTCAATTTTTTTTATTTTCTATAAGTTAGAGAATTCTCCTCATTATAAAGGGTCAGAAAATTGAAGTCAGATTTGTAGCCTTAAGTTAGATATTTTTAAGAACTCTATGCAGTTTGTTTACAACAATTTATTAAGTTTAGTGGTGACACAAAAGGTAATAGTTTTCAATACACCAGTGAATCTTGTTGGACATAAATTTAACTTATTTGATAAGAATCAATAGAAGAAGTCATATTTAAAACTATTGATTGTGTTGACTATGAATGGTATTCCTCTTTTATTTGTTGATCTACAAAATCTGTGATGAGTTAATTAGATTTGCACTATGGATGGATATGATTGCATAAATGATTATGAGTTATTTCATTCATTGGTTTTGAATTTTTAAGAATCTTATTATAGAATTACATGTTTGTATATGAGAATGATACTTATTCGAGTTTTCCTATTCTAAAACTTGTGATGTATCATTTTTTGTTTCTTCAAAAACTGTTGTTAGAACAGATAACATATCAATTTGTTAACTTTTAACTAACAAAGGCCCCTTGAACATTATATTCATGTTGACCATTGGGTGATATAATACAGTTGCTAACCAACTACTGAGACCTTTGAAGATAGGTGATTTATTATTAGTTATCTTTTTCAGGAGAAGTAGGATAGAAATATTTTGCTTAATATTTTTATGCCAGTTTGACCATCAATAGAATTGGCACTAGAAGGAGGGCTCGAAGGAAAAAACTGGAGTGAATTGGGTCATTTTCACTGGACAAGTTTGAAAGGTTTCTAAGGCCTACTCCCAACAAAGAACCATTTCTAAAACTCCAATTTCCTACTCAACTCAGAACACGTAGAACTCCAATCCCACCACCATTAACACCACTAGTAACCCCACCAGGATTTCTTCTTATACCACAACTACAGCCACCGAACCCACCTCCACTAATGACATTCTTTGTAGGAAATCCCTCACCACTAGGTACCATTCTCGGTGGGATCCATGAAATTCCTAAAAACTTGGAATGGTTTTGTCCTAGGTACGCCCATGGGGAATCCTAAATTGTAGAAGAACATATTCAAGAATTTAAAGATGCATGCACTAGGGCTCAGATAGCACACCATGATGTGGCTTGCAAATTTTTTTCTTATTCACTGGGAGATATGGTTTATAATTGGTACCTCAACCTACCCACTAGATCCATTAGTAGTTGGATAGATCTGGAGAATGCATTTGTTAACCAGTTTTGGGTCTATGTAGACCCTGCCATTTTATACCATCAGTTTGCCTCAATTAGGAAGGAACCCCATGAACCCATGCCTTTATTTGACACTCGGTTCCAGAGAATGTATAGGTGTTTGCAGCCACCTTACATAATTATTGAGAATATTTCCATTCAAGCATACCTCAAATCCATAGACCCATTAACTAGTTTATGCTTACAAAGAACTTACCCTGAGGTAGACATCGATTCACTGGCCAAGGTATATCGTCTGGCCATTAAATTGCAACAACA
Source organism: Sequoia sempervirens (assembly GCA_007258455.2). Classification (NCBI taxonomy): domain Eukaryota; kingdom Viridiplantae; phylum Streptophyta; class Pinopsida; order Cupressales; family Cupressaceae; genus Sequoia; species Sequoia sempervirens. The sequence goes on from VDFB02086081.1 coordinate 246,193,725, forward strand.
AATAACCCCTCAACCAGGTGGTATGGGAGGGACATTTTCTTCATTTGGATATCTTGGTATGCCTAAGCAAATGGATGTGATTAATAATGTGATGAATAGTGGAACCCCTCATGAATACAGTTCTAGAAATGTCGAATTCTGCTTATGTACCACTGGCTGAAATACATCCACCACCCTTGTTTCCTTGGTTTACCAATGGAAACAACCATACTCAAGCTAGTATGGCACCAACTCCTAGAACCCTAGATTTCTTCCAACCACAAAATCCTTATAATTACATAGGAGGACACAATCCTCAAACAAATCTACCAACTACACAACAAACTAATCAAGCTAGAACAACTGCAAAAAATGAACAAACTACACACCTGTCAATAGAGTTGGAGACTTTGAAGAAAACTATGTCCCAAGTTAAAAACGAAATGGTCCAGTTCAAATTAAACCCTTCCCAAAATCAAAATAAATACCAAAATTAGGGAGGTTATCCAAATCAGAACAATTATCCTAATTAAAATAACAATCAGAATTAGAGGAATTTCCAAAATAAGAATTATCAAAACCAAAACAGGGGATATAATCAGAGGCCTAACAAACGACAGTGGGATACAATACCAAATAATGGAGGAGTCTCACATAATTACTAGGCCAATGAAGATAGGACACACACTACAAATGTAGCAGATCTAAACTTCACGACCAACTGATGCAGGTTACATCATAACATTGCTCATTATGAGGTGAATTGCCCAGAAATGGAAAAGATGGTTAAAATTGCTCAAGATGATTCTCAAGTAGCACAAGTAAATGCTAACAAGAGTGGAAGGTTTGTAGATATTGCCATGGCCTTTGAAACTTATGATGAGTTTAATTTTACCTTCCAAGATGAAAATGAACCTGAAATTGATACTTATGATGCTCAAGCTTTCCAAGCTAAAGGAGGTCATTTTCTGAGGAACCAAAACAAAGTACCATTCACTACATCTACTCCTCCAACTAACAACATGGTACCTATAAATCCTAGAGTGGATAACAATCCCCCTCCACCTAAAGGGCCACCTGAAATTCCCAATAGAGGGAGTTTTGCTTTTATCCCTAAACAATAATACAGAGTATGACTTGATTAAGGAGATGTAGAAACAAATGAATTCCCTATATTTCTTTGATATTCTGAAATGGTGTCCTCTCCAACGTGAACTCATGTTGAAATATTTGGGTGACATAGATCATTTGAGAGGAAAAACAAAGGTAATTGGTCTATTGTTGAAATGAACATAGCCTTCTATAGGGGAAAGATGAGAGTACCTCCGTTCTTGTTGAGTTTGAGAATCTTTGAAATAATTTGCATAATTGTCTAATAGATTTTGGGGCTTCAGGTAATGTTATGATAGTCTCTATTTGTAAGAAATTAGGCTTGACCCCAACCCAAACCCACAAAAAGGTCATACAATTTGATAAAACTTAAGTAAATGTTGTGGGTGAATTGAAAAACATACTCATACAGATTGGATCAAACCCAAGGATTCAATAGTACATGGATATTCAAATTGCTGACATTCTTAAGATGTATGGCATGTTGTTGAGCAGAGATTGGGAAAAAACCATAGGGGGATATCTTTTGTTGGACTTCTCTCATATGTGACTACCATGCAGAGGTATGGAAAGCTAGATTAGGATAGAGAGTGAACCTAATCTAAAACACATGATAACAAAATATGATCACACCAATGAGGTTGCTTACTTTGAAACTGAACTAGGTGTTTATAGGATGGATGAGGTTATGACCTTTTTAGCACCAAATTTTGATGAAGCATAGCCTTTAGAAAATAGTGATTATATGACTTCCATTAACCAAGAAGTGTTAACCCAAAATCTACATCAAGACAAACTAGTCTTGCGAGAGGAGGTAGATTTGTGGATTTAATTGCTTCCAAACTGGTGTAGGGTCCACTATCAAAACCATTCTAAGTTAACTTGTCAACCTTTTCTAGAAATTCTAAATCAGTTTTGTCAGTTAGGAGGTACTCAAAGCAGAAATTCTATGACAATCCTGTATCAGTTTCCACTTGAAATTAATGTTATACCTGTTTTAACAGAAATTAGCAATGTACAGGAAAGTGTTCCATCATTCACTGATCAATCCTTGAGCCTATCTCCAAATCTACAAGCTAAGATTAGAGAACCCTAGGAAATACTAGATACCCTTGCTCTTGATCACCTTCTGATTTTGAAAGAATTACTTAAAGAGAAAGTGAGTCACAAAATTGATAACCAAGAGGAGTTGCAGGAAATGATTTTTGCACATGTGCTTAATCTAAATAGAGTATTTGAAAACCCTTAGATACAAAGATCCCCTAACCTTAACATTTCAGACTAGTCAAATTCATCATCCACTCCTCTTTTACAATAGCCTAAGACTAATTTTAAGAAGCAGGTTTTACCCCAAGACCAGTTATGGACTCTTAAGTTTGATGGTTATAAATCTAAACTAAGGATTGGAGTTGGAGTTGAATTGACTAATCTAAAGGGGAAAACATATTTTTTTTCTTATAGGTTGTAGTTTAGGTGCACTGATAATGTGGAAGAGTACAAGGCATTCACTAAAGGACTTATGTTTGCACATTAGAAGATAGTACAAGGCCTCAAAGTGTTGGGAGACTTGAAAGTGATTGTAAAACAGATTCATAGTTAGTATACATGTCACAAAAAAAGATTGGAAGCCTACTAGAATAGGGTATGGAACTTGATTGAGGACTTTGATGCGCTTGACATAAAATTGATTCCTAGGGAGAATAATTAGATTACAAATGCACTAGTAGTAGTATCTATTACACTTGGTCCATGAAGGATTCCAAATTAAGAAGGTTTTCTATCGAGTTGGTGTCAGTTCTAGATATTCTTGACAATATAAGGAACATTCAAGTCTTCAATGATGATCAACATATTTTTTCCTTTTTGGAAAGTTCAGATATTTTTGAAGGATGGATCATTGATGAATCTAATAGAGATCAAGGAGACTAGGAGCTAGAGATCTAGATATGGAAGGCATTATCAACCTCAAAATCAACAGTATTCCTAAAGGAATGGTGGCACTGGAGAGGATTTTTCTAACTCCAATCCTTGAGCACAGGAGAAATTACCTGCAGACGTTAATGGGGGGGAAATACGAAACTTACAATCTGGTAGATTCTAGCCCAAAAGGCAGAAAGGAATATCTTTATAAGCAATACTTTCCCGAAGGATATTCGTGATAAGATCCTAAAAGTGTTGAAAGAAAACACTATTGCTCTTGCATGCAGATATGAGGATTTGAAGACATTTGACACCTTTGTGATAACACATACCATCCCTTTATAGCCACAAGTAAAGTTGTTTCATCAGAAGCAACAACCAATCAATGCTCTAATTGAACCCCTTATCCTCAAAGAAGCGTAGAAATTGTTATCAACTAGAATAATTTTTCCTGATAGACATTCTACATGGGTTGCAAATCTGGTACCTATGCACAAGAAGAATGGAGAAATCAGGCTATGCATAGATTTAATAAATCTAAAAAAATATTCAAAAAAGGATAATTATCATCTTCCTTCCCTTGACGAAGTGCTAAAAATTGTCAATGACTCATAGATGATGTCATTCTTGGATGGTTATTCCAGATATAACCAATTACTAGTAAAGTGCGAGGATTGAATGATGACTTCCTTTACAGTGAAGTGGGGAACATTTGCTTACCAGAAAATGTCATTTGCCCTCATCAATGGTGGAGCGAATTTTCAGTGTGCAATGGACGTAGCTTTCAAGGATTTGGTAAGAAAATGCATTATAATTTACGTGGATGATTTGACAGTCTTTTCTAAAAATAGAGAGGATCATGTTGTTGATTTAGCAAAGGTTTTGGAAAAGTGCAGAAAGTTTGGTGTTTCCTTTAACCCAAAGAAATGTGTATTTTGGGTTTCAAGAGGGAAGTTTTTAGGCCATATAATTTAAAATAGAGGAATTCCATTGATCCTAAAAGAGTACAATCTATTTTAAAATTACCTATGTTTGGCAGTAAAAAGGAGATGAGATCTTTCTTCAGAAAGATAAACTTCACGAGGAATTTTATAACTGGGTTTGCAAAGATCGTCAAACCATTAAATGGAATGATGAAGAAAGACATAAAGATCGAATGGGGAAATGAGGAAATTTTTTCTTTCTCATAGATCAAGCAATCCATTTTAGAAGCACTTGTCCTAACTAGTCCTGAGTACTTACAACCTTTCTTCATTTATTCTATTGCATCTGACCACTCATGTGCTACTTTTTTAGCATAGTGAAAAGATGGAGATGAAAAACCAATAGCTTTTATGAGTTTCCCATTTAAAAATGTTGAGATAAGGTATCCACCTCTAGAAAATCAGGCCTTTGCATTGGTAAGATATGTCAAGAAATTCTGCCACTACATCTTGCATAGAAAAATTACAACCATAATCCCAAATCCAACAATGAAGTCCCTACTCATGTAGAGTGAGCTAGGAGAAAGAATGGGGAAGTGGATGGAAATTTTACAAGAGTTTGATCTTGAGATCCATCCCATGAAATTGGTTCGAGGAAAGGGTTTGTCCAAAGCAATGGCTGATGTAGATTCCAAGATCACCTGTCAATAATATACAATGCAGTCATTCATTGGAGATCCTTGGTATGCTGATCTAATATTCTTGTTACTGAATATTAAGTACCCTGACGAGATCAACACAACATAGAGAAGAGAATTAAGGCTGAAGAGTGCTCATTATATGATTAAGAGTGGGGTTCTATATAGATTTTTTTTTTAAGGTGTGTATTGACATTGTCTAGACTAGCAACAAGTCATAACAAAATTTCATGGGAAACATGGTACTAGACATGGTTCAATAGATGCCATGTCTCATCAGATCTTGAGGTCGGGGTATTATTGGCCACACATATTTTGGGATGCTCACCAACATGTAATAACATATCATACATGTTATACATTAGCATCTAGAGAGTGTAACCCAACAATGCCATTGCAACCAGTGTATGAGGTAAGGCCTTTTGCTCAATAGGCATTGGATTTTGTTGCAGTAATTAACCCAAACTCCTCTGCAGGTCATAAATTTATCTTGACTATGACTAATTACTGCACATGGTGATGGAGGCTCAAGCATATAAAAATTTCACCACCGATGTAGTCATCAAATTCCTAAATGATCATATCATTACCAGGTTTAGGGTACCCTTCGCTCTAGTATGTGATAACGGCCCCACTTTTTCTTCTACATAGTTTATTTAGTGGGCCTTTGCATATAAAATAGTCTTAAAATATTCTTCTAATTATTACCCTCAAGGCAATGAGGTAGCTAATTCTACCAATAAAAAGTTGTTGGAAGTTATTAAGAGGTTATTAGAATGCAATCCTAGGGATTGGCATACTGTTTAAAATTCACCTTATGGGTGGATATAACCATAATTAAAGCTACCCTAGGAAATTCACCATATAAATTAGTCTATGGATAGGACCCCATCTTTCCTATTAACCTCCAAATCCTTATTTTATATTTATGCAAGAGTTTTATACCAATGATGATAGGATAGAGGTCAAGTTGACTAATTTTTTGAACTTAGAAGAAAAGAGGGATGTTGCTTTGTAGCATTTTTCTAAACATTAGGTTGTAGTCAAGCGTTGGTTTGACAAGAGAGCCAAGATTAAGGCCTTTAGGATATTGGATATCGTGTTGTTGTGGGATAAGGCCAAAGAGAAGAAAGTTGATCACACCAAATTGTTGAAATTATCAGTCAAAAAACTTTTCAATTGAGTACCTTAACGAGATAACCTGTTCCATTTCTCGTTAATGGATAGTTTCTCAAGCACTACTTTGGCCCATGAAGGCCTAAAAATATTTCCTTTGTATATATTTCGTTTAGGTACTATTACTTCATTTTATTTTCTTTGTTTTCTTGGTGTGCTATTTGTTTGTTTTGTTTCTTCTCATCATTTTCTTTCTATTATGGGGGTTTTCTTTTTTTTTCTTTTACCATTTTGGAATAGTGGGTAGTTATCCAAAGCATAATAGAGATACTATGGTAGAGAAATTGATTTAGGTATTTTTGGGTATACTTGTAGTTCTTTTTCGTTCAAAAACTTATGTTTTATGTTTATCTTAATGATAGTTTGAAAGTTCAAAACAAACAGGTATATTCTAAGTGATCTTGTGAAACACAATTGAATCGGCCACTCATTAGTTAGAATCATTTATCTCCTTGAGGGCCTAGCTATCTTAAGATGGTTGTATTCTTGATTCAAGTGAAAAATACAATATCCTAATGTTGTCATGATGTCCACAATAGTTCTCAACTTGATTTTCATACTGCAATGTCTAAGTATTGAGAAAAATATAAAAAAAAATATTACTTCAAGAAATCCAATACTTCAACAAAAGAGAAAAAAAGAAAATCTGAAATAAACTCAATCTATAAAGGTGATTCAAGTATCTCTACCGGGGCTATAGATGCCTGGATGGTAGTAGAGTAATGCTTTGATATAACTAGAGGTATCTCTATTGGGGCTTTAGATGCCTAGCTGGCAATGAAGTAATGCCCATGATATCATTACATGATAACTAAAATGACCCACCTTATGTAGATTAAATGGGAATACAATAATTTTTGGGATAGTTAGAGTCTTTGGGAGAGAAATGTACCACGAACACACACACTCAAATTCAAAGTTTTTTATAATGATACATGATTTGAGATTTCAACTCGGCCTTGTTTGTTGTAACCAATCATGCTCAAGTTAAAAAAATCATAAACTAGAGGTTTTTGGGTGACTGAATTCTTCAGTATCCTGAAAATGGGTAAATCATTTTTCTAGTTGATTCGTCATTTTTTATGCCTTGCATAACCACTCCATTTTCTTATTTGGTCAAAATGGGTCCCCCTTGTTGCTTTATGCCTTTGGTGTTTTTTTTCTAGCTTTGGGAGATGTCTTTTTCTTCCAAGCCTTGTTTTCTATTGTTTTTTTGGGTTCAAGTTTCAGACTAGAACTGGCACTTTGCACCTTTGGAAGGTTCAAGTTCTAATTTTTGTTCCAAATCTGATCCCCATAATTTTTCCTTTGTTTTTTTTTGTCTTCCAGATTTGGGTTTTGGAAAGGAACTTGAACTTGGCACTTTTCCAAGGTTCACCTTCCTTGTTCCATCCTGACTTTGATTTCTTCCTACTTGTCATTCTTTTATGTTTTAGAATCAGATATCGAACTAAAACTGGAACCTTGAACCTTTCTAAGGGTCACGTTTCAGGTTTCAACCTGATCGTGATTTTTGGATCCATTCTACTATTGCCTTTTGGATTCACATTTCAAACCAGAACTAGAACCTTTCACTTTTTGAAGCTTCATGTGCTAGGTTCATTCTTGATCTCGACTTCTGACCTGCATTTGGATTTTCACGTTGGTTTACTTGTAGGTGTTGTCTTGATCCGGTGCCTGAACTGTCCGCATTAATTACAATTCATTTGCACGTGCGAGACTCGTATATATTTCTATTGTCTTTCCATTTTGGCTCATAATTGCTTTGCCTTTTCATGAGTAAGAGCTAGAGCAGAGTAGTTGATTGGGGCGCGGGTTTGAGTTTTGTGGCTTTCAATTGTACATTGTTGGTCTTGTCGTCACATCATTCGAGGTAGGGGTTTTCTATTTCTTTCTTTTCTTGGTTTTTTTTTTTAGTTTGCTCATTTGCTTGTTTGTTTGTTTTTTATTTCTTGTTTGCTTGTTTTGTTTTGCTTTCTTGTTTGTTTTTGTTTTGTTTTTTGGTTTTTTCATGTCACATTTTTCTTAGTTTTGCATTTTTTTATTTTCTTTTGTCTCATTTTCATGCATGGGTTTCTTCATTCTCATTGTGCACTAGCTTATCTAGGGCTTTTGTACAATTAGGTTAGCCCTTTTTGAAAATTTGAAAATCTTGAACCACGATGGCCTTTTATAAATTTGAATTTGAATCCTAGGCTCTTCCCCATGTCTAATCCCTAAAACCACTAAATTTACTAAGTCTAGGATCAACCTATTTGTAGGGTTATGATGTTTGAGTCAATCCCAATCTTGATTCTTGAAGGTTTGTTAACTTGATGAAAATTCGCTTTGCCACCCTCATACTTGATAATGTTCTGATTTTGACTTCCACACATGTTGCAAGATTGGATTTCCCAACCAAACCCCAACTGTGCACCTTTGTATAGTTCTTGTTCCTAACACTATTCTGACTCTTAATTCTGACCTATTGTCAGGATCGAACCTCGGAATAAAACCTTACCTATTCCAAAATGATTGATCTAGTGCTAGGTTTCAACCTGATTTTGACTTCTAACTTTTAGTTGGGGTTGAAATTAGAACAGAACCTCAACCTTCCACCATCTGGTAGTCTGTATCCCAAGTGTCATTTTGATTCATGTTTCCACACAGCTTTTGGGATCAAACCTCGAAACAAAACCTAAACCTTTGTGCCAAACCTAGTTCTATTTATGAGTTTGAAACCGATTACAATTTATTCCCTTTTGGCTAGGATCAGACTTCAGAGTGAAACCTGAACCAACTCCCTTTAGGAACATTCCAATGCCAAGTCTTGTTCTGACCCCAACTTGTAATAGACCTTTTTCAAAGTTCAAGTGTTAAATTTCATCCTAATTACAATGTCTGATATTTTTCCAATGGGTTTACTTATGTTCATATTTTAGGTTCCATTATGAACCTGACACTTGAAAGAAAAAGAAATATCTTATAGATGAGCTCTTCTTTTAGATTATAGGGTTTTAATATGGGATGTATTTAATGCCTAACTCTTTGCAATACTCCTTTCTACTTAATGAATGTCCTAATTTCAAGTTTATTAAATGTCTGATCTAAAGGGAGATATTGGTGTCAAGGAGGTACCAAGAGAATAGAAGGCCAAGAAATTAAAGCCAGAACAGATTCCCCTCACCATGAAGTACAAGTTTTAGGGTGCTCCTGTAATATCAAAGTTTTGGTTAGAGGTGATGAAAATAATGGATACATTGGTGGGCCATGTTGACATTGAGTAATTTGTAAAAGATACCTTCACAGAAGATGCGAGTTTGAGGGCTAAGAAAATTGCTAGTTCAGGGTTGGCACATGTAGCTTCATTTCCTATAGTTGTACAATGTCCTAAATTCATATTAGTTGTTTCACACACATATAACCTGGTCCAAAGGAAATGTATTGATCCTTGGAGGACTGAAATTATTGCACTAACACTAGGAATAATAAGGATACTCTTTGACTTACCTCCCCATCCCAACCTCAAAATCAAGACAGTGATTGAGGCATTGCAGATGTAAAAATCTACCCACCAAGCCTAAGATAGACAATAAAAGACAATAAAAGATATATAATTAAGAGGTGGTTGAAGACAAAAAAATTCAATAAAAAATCTACCCACCAAGCCTAAGAGGTCTTAATTCTCTTTGGAAGTAGAGGAGATTATCACAATGTTGTCCAGAGTGTTTAGGAAAGAGAATTCACATGCATTTCAGACCTGTATGTTCTCTTTTATTTAGATTATTCTTCATGAAAAAATACTTGTACTGGGGAGAAATGGTATTTGATTCCATTCATGATCAGATCACCAAGGTGAAGGATAGCAAGGTGTTTTATATGAGTTCCTATGTTATCTATTGTGCTGCAAGAATGGAAAACTTCCCAGACCTGAACACAGAAGGGGTCCTTGGGGAAGCAACTATTTAGAATAGAGTCTAGAAACATTATGTCGATTGGAGCTCAAGAAGGTAGAAAATCATTTCAAAAGAGTTAATGATGCCTTCTTGTATGTTGTTATCAACCAATTGATGAGATATATTGGTTTTAGATTAACTAAGGAAGTTATGGCCTTTATTGGAGAATGGGGGAATTGGTTTCTACATATCCCAAGAATAATTACATCAGATTGTTTGGTTTTGACAAAGCTCCATTCAAGTTTCCAAGGAATTGTAGTGATAAAATGATTTTAATGGAATTCTCTCGTTAGTCAGTAGAAGTAAATACAAAGTTTGCAAGAAAGAAAAAGGTAGGTTGTCACACATTCCCTCTGGAGTTAGGTTTTTACTAATGTTCATCAACAATGGCAACCAGAACAACAATAGAAGAGTCCAAGCTTGCAATATGAAGTTTTATGAGGAAAGAAAGAAATTTTGACCCAAAGTGAATGGTCTGTATGCATCTTTGTTCCCTTATCATGAGCATCATCTTGAGGAATTTTGAGCTGATCTTCAAGATCAATTCGAGGTAAGAAAAAGGGGATATGAAAGTTTGGTTTTCCTTAGATGAGAGACTGCAACATTAAGGATGAAATACCCAAAGGGATATCTAATGATGGCATCACCCTTTATCCTTAATATGAGGTAGATGAAATTGCAAAAAAAAAGAGTTTGAGCCCTTCAATTGAATGGAAAAGGAAGGGTTTGACATAAATAAGGTTTCTCAGGTAGTTATTTATAGAATCTTAAAGTGGATTAACACATGCATCAACCGACCTCAAGGTAGAGTCACAAGAAAGAGAAAGGATTCATAGGTTGAAACATCTTTGGTTGCTAAACCAAAGAAATACAAGAGGATTAGGAAGTAGACTCCACAAGCAAGAGAAGAAGAGGTTATAATGCAGAAGGTTACAAAATACTTACAAAAGGATAAAGTTACCTACCAAGCTACTACTGCCATATTAATCTTAGGTCTTAGTGTTGAACCCATTTCCACTATGTATCCTAAAGCAAAAACTACTCAAGAAGGTCCTTGTACTGGTCCTTCACAAATAGAGGAAGTGGAAACTGAGAAATCTTTTTCTATTGTGCCTTCAACAACAAAAATAACAACTAAAGAAGGGAAAGAGGTCCCTATTATAATAGTTACAAAATCTCCTCCTTCCTCAGATTCTAAGGAGACTCCCTTCTGGGAGGAAGAGAAAGAAGATGAAGAAGACCTAGAGAAGGAATATGTAGATTTGCGAGAAGGAAATCTCTGGGAGGAAGCAGAGATGGAACATATTAACAAAGGATGGGCAGTGGGAAATAATGAAGAGTGCCAAGAAGAAAGCTTCTAAGGACATAGCTAGAGAGGAAGAATAAGAGCAGAAGAAAAGAGACAAAGAGGAAGCTCAGAAAATGGAGATGGAGCTAAAAAAATTGTAGACATTAAATCTAAAAATGGGAAGCGAGAAAAAGAGAAAGCTGATAAAGAAAGGCTTGAGCAAAAAAAGGTTTCATCTACACCAGATATTAGAGAAATTCTTACACCTCCACAACCTCCAAATCTAACACTGGTTTCATCTGCACCAAAGATTGGAGCAATTCTTACACCTCCACAGCCTCCAAAGCTAACACCCCCGAGTACTAAAAAAATGAAAGCCTCACCAAGTACTCCGACCTGGTTGAAGCTAAATTTAGAGAAAGAGACAAGAGGTTGAAGCTCAACTAGTGAGCTAGGATGAGATGATTAAAGAGTTGGACAAGGTGAAACCTAAAAAGAATTCAAGAGAAATATACTCCACTAGGCTAACAAATGATGGAGACTTGGTCGTAGATATTGCAACCCCAATGGTTGATAAGGATGATAGAGAGTTGCAAGGTTCTAAATACCAATTAAGCACAATTAATTTGGTGAAGCAAACCAGAAATTAGTAGATGACACTCATCGAAATCATGGCGAGTTCAACAAAATCAAGGATAATGAAATATAAATAGGCCAAAGATGAGTTAAATTCTCAAGTAAGAAAAATGAAAATATTTCTGAAGAAGCTCACTAAATCCACCATGGAACAACCAACATCGTTAGAGGTTCTTGTACCTATGAGTCATAAGGAGGTTGATGAGTTGAACGAGATGAAAAGGAAAGATCAAATGTTTGATGGTTGGATCAATATTCTCTGGAAAGAAATATAACTCCTTGAATAGGGATACAAATACTATGATGAAGTACAAACATTGGGCAAGAAAATAGGAGAGTATATCCAAAAATTGTGGGAAGAAGAAGAAAAATATCTAGAGAGTATATGAGGAAATTAAAATCTATGAATAGGATACTGTGGTGAACACTAATTGAATCAGGAATTTTAGGAGATGAGAATCTTGAGTACATTGACAAGGCTATCAACATAATTATCTTTTGATCAAAGATCTTCATTGAGTATAGGATCACTTTTCTCAAATTTCAACATGATGCATGGGATCATACTTTGATATTTGAGTAGATTTTCAGGTGTATTACCAAGATATCACCGAGCTTCTAACCAACTCATGAGTTAGACTCTTTGGAGAAGATGAAGGAAGAATGGAATAACCGAATAGAAAGTTTAATAAAGAAAGGAGATGGCCCTGATGAGACCCTTTTAGATGAATTTATGACCATCAGATCTGACACCAAATGGGCTTCAATAGACACTAGCCAGATGCATGAGGCCACTAAAGTACTACAAAAGATTTTGAATGATCAAAGTTCAAGGTAGAGTGGGTGGACAGACTTGATGAAGAGGTCCTAGAGAAATTTTTTAATAATTTTGATGACTATCATGGGTTTCCAAGGAAGGATATTAAGTAAAAGAGGGGAATATTCTATTTTTGAAATAGAATAAGGTCAATAAAGGTCAACCTTTTCTAGGAATCCTTTTTTAATCAGTTAACTATAGATAATCTTTAGCAAGCCAAGAAAGAAGCGCCACTCTTCGTACATTGACAGTTTTGATAAAGTGGACACTCCAGTTGAACTTGGGCGTTCCTATAATTGTGGATCTGGGTACCTTATTTTTGTGGATTGGGATTTTGGAAGGAGATTTCAATGTTTTTTATTTTCTATAAGTTAGAGAATTCTCCTCATTATAAAGGGCCAGGAAATTGAAGTCAGATTTGTAGCCTTAAGTTAGATATTTTTAAGAACTTTATGCAGTTATTTAGTTTTTATAGTAATTTCTTAAGTTTAGTGGTGACACAAAAGACACTAGGTTTTTGTACGCCAGTGAATCTTGTTGGACATAAATAAAACTTATTTGATAAGAATCAATAGAAGAAGTTAGACTTAAAACTATCGATTGTGTTGACTGTGAATGGTATTCCTCTTGTAGTTGTTGATCTGTAGAATTGGTGATGAGTTAAATATGTCAATAATTAATTTTGGTAAAACAAAAATTACAAGTACGCTTATTAAATCTGCACTGTGGATGGATATGATTTCATATATGATTATGAGTTATTTCATTCATTGGTATTGACTTTTTAAGAAGCTTACTACATAATTGCATGTCTGAATATGAGAATTATACTAATTCATGTTTTCCTATTCTAAAACTTGTGATGTATCTTTTTCTATTTCTTTAAAAACTATTGTTGGAACATTTAAAATATCAGATTTTTACCTTTTAACCAACAAAGACCCCTTGAACATTATAGTCATGTTGACCACTGGGTGATTCAATATAGTTGTGAACCAAGTACCAAGACCTTGGAAGATAGGTGATTTATTATTAGTTATCTTTTTCAGGAGAAGTAGGATAGAAATATTCTTCAATGTTTGTTGTGTCAATTTGACCATCAACACTTCCCAATATTAGGTGAATGCAAATAGATATATTTATTTCCACGATATAAATATTTTGTTTTCCACCTTCCCAAAAATAGGTTAATGCAAATGGATATATTTTTATCTAGAATATATTTTTTATTGTATTAAAAGTGAGTTGACATGCATTCAAAGTGAGTTGACATGTACATAAGCCATTTTCAACTGAGTTGCAAATACATTTTAACATATTACAATAAAAACATGTTCCATTATTCATCCCTTTTTGACAAACTACTAGTTCCACCATGTCCATGTACATTAGTCTTTTTTGAATTTACCTACAAAAATGACAAAAATGAACTCTCAGGCTCACTATGTAATACAATTTTACAAAAAAACACATAATTATATCAACCATACTTTACAAATAAACATGAAATTAAATTAATCAAAACAAAATATTAAAACTGGTTAGAATTACAAATTTTTTAATCTCCTTTCAAATCACCAACTAGATTTCCTACATACCCATTTCATATCACTTCTACCATTAATTCCTTCAATGATAGATCAAATTACCTCCCAAAATTCAAATTTCTCCACTTGCACCTATCGATTCAAATTCTATCAACCTATTTATTTATACAAGAGACCAGAATTATGTGATGCAAGCTACCTATTCACAATTTCAAATATCTAAGTTTATATTGGAGACACTTGATTGAGAATGAGCTCCTCCAAAGCAATGCAACCACCTCCTTCAACTTCCATGGTATGTCTAAAACCTACCTTTATTGGTTTTATTTATGCACACATATATAAATTTATGTTTCATATGTCGTCCATTTACATTTAAATGAATTAAAATTGGTGTTTCATACACCATGTTCATTTACATTTACATGAAAAGAATTTACGGGTTTTGGATGGTACGTTTTCTATTCATGTTGTCAGATTCTATACCCATGACACAACCTCAACAAAATATCAGCCACTCTCCCTTATAGCTAACTGTGATAATGGCTGATGCCTATTTTTGAAACAACATACTGATATTTTATATAACTTCAAATAGTAGTATGGTACAAATATTTCCAACCCTTTCTGATACAACATTATGATACATACATACATGCATACATGTATATATATATATATACATATATACATAAGTTTCTTATAGCATTCTCTATTTACATTCAACTTACACATCTATCTATCTCTGTAATATATATATATATATATATATATATATATATATGATGCCTATTTCTAAAACAACATACTAATTTTTTTATATAACTTCAAACAATAGTAAGGTACAAATATTTCCAACTCTTTCTGATACAACATTATGATACATATACACATATATATTGCAGAGATACATAGATACGTAGGTTTCCTATAGCCTTCTTCATTTATATTCAACTTAATTAGATGTATGCTTTGTTTATTCTTCAATTGCAATGATTGTAAATATTGACCCCTCTCCCTTACAGCTAACTATGATAATGGTTGACTCCTACTTTTGTTATAACCATTTCTAAAACACCATTATGAAATTTATATATAACTTGAAATAGCAATATGGTACAAATATTTCCAACCCTCTCAAATACAACATTATGATACATACATACATACATACATACATACATACATACATACATACATACATACATACATACATACATACATATATATATACACACACATATATATATATACACACACATTATATAAACTATATATTGTAGAGATAGATAGATACATAAGTTTTCTCTAGCCGTCTTCATTTGCGTTAAAATTGATTAGATTTATGCTTTTCTTTTTCTTCAATTATAGTGACTCTAATATGTACAAATAGGTTGTTTATATAAAAATCATACTTTTTTTTCAAGTTAGAAACCTTCAAAACAATGACAACAAAATTGTTTGCAATCTAACAATCACTGCCCAGATATATATATGTGTGTGTGTGTGTGTGTGTGTGTGTGTGTGTGTGTGTGTGTGTGTGTGTGTGTGTGTGTGCATGTGTGTGTGTGTTTCCTATAGCCTTCTTCATTTACCATTCAACTTAATTAGATGAATTTTTTCTTTGTTGTTCAATTACAATGACTGTAGCATGTATGGTAACCATTTCTAACACAACATTATGAAATTTTTTATATAACTTGAAACAACAATATGATAGAAATATACTATTGTTTCAAGTTATATATATTTCTATCATTATGTTTTTTCAAGAAGGGTTTAACATATTTGTATCATACTACTATTTCAAGTTATATATAACCTCTTAACTAAGTTCTACTTAGAGTAATATGTTAACATGATGACCCAAGGGCTTATAAGAGTTAGAATTGGGGATATGATAGTATAACATGCATTGCTTGTTTCATTGCACACACACCCATGTTCATTTACAATCAATTGAATTATATGCATGCTTAATTTGTTCTTCACTTATACTCACTCTTACATGTACAAATATGATCAACTCTTTGTTATTCTAGTTTTTTGCATATATGATCAAATAGGGTGGTGTATGTTGTTTACTAATCTTACACTTGGATAAATGCAGAGGAAGAATAAAGTGACAACAAGAACCACACGAGTTGTAACCAAGTGAAGGAAAACAATTTTACCTGCACAAAAGAGAGGTATGAGGCTACCACATAGTGATGAAGATGACATATTTCCTACTTAGTAGTTGATCAAACCTATGGGTCTACCATATAATGATGAGGATGAATTAATTCATGTTAATCAACTAACTGAACATGCAGTCCAAGTAAATCCAACTATAACAACTAGAAAGGTTGTAGTGTAGTGGGAATGGACCACGGTTGACATGGAACATGCCATGTTAGATGTTGAAGATAATGACATGCCAACAAGAGGGGCAACCAAAAAGTGGGGTCTTCCAACTACCGCATTGTCTAATTAGTTGAGTGGTGTTACCACTACGAAAAGGAAAGGGCCCACAATAGTCCTAAATAATGACAAAGGAAAAGTTTGTGGAATGGTGCAAGGAGATGGTTTTTGTTGGCCATGGTTTAGAGATTGCGAATTTAAAATTTGAAGTATCCCAAATATGTTGAACATGGCCTAATCCCTTCAAAGATGGACTTCTTGATAAGTCTTGGTGGATGAGATTCAAAAAAGGCATCCCCATATATGTTTGAGAATATCCCAAGGGAAATATAGAGACTGCGCTATCAATGCTAGGCCTACAGTTGTAGCTGCTACTACTATATTTGGCTCCAATTTCTGACAAAAGTTTGTTGAAATTTTGACAAATGATTGTTGAAATACTGACGTAACACTGAAACAATTTTCATCGTAACATTTTCGTCGCTTTCTCGACGAAATTTAAAATGTCAAAATTGCACCCTAACTTCGTCAGTTGTCGCCATGAAAAAGGGATCAGGTGTTCATCGGAATCCCGACGAAAATTGTTCGATCTAGCAATGAGCAATAATGACGAACACAAGTGGTATGCCTCTACCAAAGCATCAGAACAACACTAGAAATGCATTGAAATTGTGACAAAAGGGGCAAGAAATAACGATGAAAGTTTCGTCGGAGGTAAAGCAATTTCATCAGACGCTTTTGTTGTTTCATCAGTTAAGTTCGTCAAAATTTTGACGAAACTGTGCAATTTTTTTTTTTTTAAGTATTTGTTCCAATTTGTTGGATATGCACAAAATGGATTTGTTGGAAAGGATTTACAAACATTCAAGAAAATGTAATTGTGGGTGTAAATACAAATTCCACAACATTTTCCAACATCCTCCATGCCTGTGCCAAAAGGGGAGCTTTGGAATAGGGTATGGACATCCATCAAAACATAAAGGATAGAGGAATTTCATCAGATGTAGTTGCAACTTCCCTGTTAGAAATGTATGCAAAATGTCGAAGCATAGACAAGGCACGTGAACTATTTGATAGAATGCCTCAAAGAAATGTGGTCTCATGGACTACAATGATTGGCACGGGATATGCACAAAATAGATTTGTTCAAAAGGATTTAGAAATTTTAAAGCAAATGTAATTGGCTGGTGTAAAGCCAAATTCGACAACCTTTGTCAACATCCTCCCTTCTTGTGCCAAAAGGGGAGCTTTGGAACAGGGTATGTACATCCATCAAAACATAAAGGATAGAGGAATTTCATCAGATGTAGTTGTAACTGCCCTGTTAGACATGTATGAAAAATGTCGAAGCATAGACAAGGCACGTGAACTATTTGATAGAATTCCTCAAAGAAATGTGGTCTCATGGACTGCAATGATTGGCACAGGATATGCACAAAATAATTTTTTTCAAAAGGCTTTAGAAATTTTAACGCAAATGTAATTGGTTGGTGTAAAGCCAAATTCGACAACCTTTGTCAACATCCTCCCTTCCTGTGCCAAAAGGGGAGCTTTGGAACAGGGTATGGACATCCATCATAACATAATGGAAGGGAGAGTTTTGTCAAATATTATAGTTGGAAATGCTCTAGTTGACATGTATTCAAAATGTGGAAGTATAGATAAGGCACGTGAACTATTTGATGGAATGGCTCAAAGAGATGTCATCTCTTGGAATGCAATGATTGTAGGATATGCACAAAAATGACTATTTAAATAGAAATTATTGTGATAGATGCAAACTATTTCCATCATTTTAAATAGGGACAATGTTCTTGAGGAGATGATTGGTGATGCTAAATGAAGCAATCTGAAAATTAGGCTTACAATGTGTTGTAGTGGCAACTACCCTGGTAGACATACCTATGAAGAGTCTATAATGCATCTTCAAAAGTTGTAGTCATGCCTATCTTATCATGTTCCACACATGAACATATGTTCAATTAGATAATAGAATACAAAATAAAATAAAGAGTTTAACTAATGAATTGTACAAAATATATTTTTGTAGTTTATATTCATATCGTTGATTACATTCATTACATTGCACACCTTTCAAACTCAAAGTATTACTTCACATTGCATAACTAATAACTAGATGTTGATAGATGATGAAATTTCAATTACAATATAGTTTATTACAGTCAACCTAAGTAGTTATGCAATTACTTCACATTGTGTAACTAATATTTAGGAGCAACTGCCAATTGCATTAGCTTGTCATGGCATTCCATGAGACCACATTTATTTGAGGAAAATTTTCAAATAGTTCACTACCTTTTCTATGCTACGACATTTTTCATACATGTCTGCCAAAGTATTATATCAAACAGTTCATTGCCTTGTTGCTATTATCTACTATTGTCCTACATCTCATGGCATCTTTTTCTCTATCAATATGTCTAGACAATCATGATGATATGACTCTCTTTAAATCTTACTCATCGTTGAGGAAAATCATGATTGGTCCTTCCTATGACTACCTTTAATGGACCAAGGCTATCCTAAACACTGCATTCATGGTCATTGTACTAAACATTATCATAAATGTCCTTACATTATCATGACTTTCCTTACATTATTAGACTATGCTCTATCTTTTAACATTGATTTCCTATCTTGATTGTCACCATCTTGTGCTTAAGATCTCTACCCACCTGTGTCTCTTGGCCTTTCCATAGTAGCAAATGCTTGATCACTTCCCTTTCATATATTCCTACATAGTTCACTATCCTTGGTCTCTCAATCACTTAATGTATTCTTTCCATATCACAAAACAAGAATCTTCTATCATGAACAAGGTTGTAGTATGAAGGCATGTAGAATACTGTAGGATCTACTCATTTCCTATCAAATTTCCCCATAATAACCCTTGTTATTTTCATGACTGACATAAGTTAATGCATTATTCTTCAATTGTGACAAAACCTTTATGGAGTTACCCTCTCAAATGACACATGAATGCATAAATTTGAGAGGACTAAAGAAATACCTATGGAAATATAAGGAAAAAATCTTGAATCCTACAACATTGACATTAGAAAGGTGGGTGCATAGCTCAATGATTTGATGATCTCAGAATCACATAGCAAAACCATTATTTCTATCAGAAAAAACAAGATGACTCAGAATAAAGAAGATTATGTGGGATGATTGCATAACTTTTCTATATTGGTGACACCCAATAAGTCTATATTGGAGAAATTGGCTTGGCACATGGAGGCACATGGTATTTCTAGTTTCAATAATTTTACTTAATGTTGTGGAATAGAAGAAAAAAGAATCATTTTATCTACCACCATAGTGAAAAGTTAGCAATTGCATTTGGTTTGTTAAACATGGCCATTGGTGTTTTGGTGAAGGATAAGGTATAGAAGGTAGTGTATGTTGTTTTTAATGATTTAGGTATGCATTAAACCCTAGGGTTTGTAAGAAGGTGACACTTGGATACAATGCATGTTTGAGCAATCTTTTGTGGCTTGGTCTGAAACCTTGTGTATTGGGTTTTGAGAGTCTAATAGAGTATTCCATCACTACTCCACCAATGTAGGTCAAGTAGATTGGTGGAGTAGGTTAATATTAGGATGTTTTTAATGTTTTGATGATTGTAGGTGCAGGGAAATGTAAGAATTCCTTGATGGAGTTGCTGCTACACAGGAAAATTAAGGGTTTCAATACACAAATTGATGCTACAGTCATGGGTCATGAAGGAACAAAGCTTGTAGAGGCTTGGAAATGGTGTAGAAGGTGTAGGCAGATGTATTGCAAGGTGTTGGAATTAGTGGCCGGTGTGTTGGAGGCTTGTAAGTATGTGTTTCATAAAGCCTTCACTAGTTTTGGTGATTTTCTACCTACTAAACAAGGGTTTGTTAATATGTTGTCTCAATGGGTCTTTTAATCCCTAAAAATGGATAATTTGGGAGTTTTGTAACATTTACTAAGGTTTTTTTTGGGTTTTGAGTGATTTGGAGTAGAGTGAAGGTGACTTCCTTTGTTAAAAAAGCCTATTTTACTAGCCTTTTCATAGCATACAGTGTAAGAAACTAATGATTTCTTTAAGGCAGGTTATGGAAGGTCTTTGTTATGTTGATGTGGACATAAAAGAGTCTCTACATATGTATTTTACTCTTGGTATTTACATCTGGGTTGTGGAATTCACCCGATTAAGGGTTTTGAAACTTACAAAGTGATTTGATGAACTGCTAAAATAGTGATTTGTTCAAAAAGTAATGATAATGGTGATTAGTTTGTGATGAAACTTGCTTGCACAGTGGTATTGGAGTTGTAACTATGTTTGGATAGTATTGTGCAGGCAGATTTTGATAGTATGGTGGTTTGGACTTGTGAATTCAATGTGTTGGGTAGTGCTTATATGCAAAACTTGATAATCAGATAGAGCGGTGATATAAGGGTTTGTTCTTGGCTTGTTGATGGAGTTCTCAATGTTCATGAAGTCTGAGAACAGGATATTAGCATGATGAATTGCTTTGGAATCATATTTCCTAGTTTGGAATACAATTGCTATGAAGATTGACAGGGTGTATAGTAGAGGATGTGAATGGTTCTCTAATTAGGTTTTGATGTTGTAATAGAAACTTTAATGTTGTTTGAGTTATGGTACAGGTGTGTAGAACTGATATGGTGAGTGGCTCATTGATAGCCTTAAGAATTTGATGAATTTTGTTGACATGGTAGATGAGTTTTGATTGATTTTTGATGAAAGTTAAGTAAATTGTTGAAGTTTATATATTTGATCTTCTCCTGATTCTGTTTGGGATTGAAATTCCTTGAAGGAAAGATGTTGGGTGGTTTGATATGATGCTCTACATCAAGACATGGAAAGTGATCAGTCAAAATCTTCAATGATGTACAATGATCACCAAGATAGTCATGATGATATTCCAAGGATAAAAGACATATACTGAGTGACCTTGTGAAGTTGAAAGGATAGTTTATTATGACTAATAACCTATGAAAATGGCACGATTTAAAGAGGGTAGTCATGTGCATTGATAGTCATGAGTAAGAAGCAATACACAATGTATGATGTAATAGAGGGGCAGTACTATGGCGGAATACTAAAGATATAGAGTTTTGATGAGAAATCACAAAGGGGTCAAATATAAGGGAAAAATAATGACAATCAACTAACAAAAGACGATTTTCATAAGGGAAATGATAGTAATGAGGGTGCTAAAAATATCAAAAACCATGAATAAAATCTAGGATAGTCATAAATGTCTTCAAGAGATAGTCATTTTAGAAAATTTAAATGACAGTGACCTTGTGAAGTTGAAAGGACAGTTATACTGACTTTGGACAGTGATTAATGACTATAAGTTATGACTATGTTTTTTTCCCAATAGGTCTCTTTATGACTGTGTTATAAAGGTTTTGACTATGAATCATGATGAAAAACCTCAAGAGCACTAAAGGATTGTCATATTAAATGTATGAGGTCAATGGGCACAAAAGAGGAGCAGAGAACAAACCTATAAGTAGGCATGAAAGTGATAATGTCAATATTCAAATGACACTCAAATCGATTGCTCAAGGCAGAAAATCACCATACATATAAAGGGAAGTCACCTAGAAGGACTATCAACTAAGGGTAGTAAAAGATAGTCATGTAAAGGGTAGATTCAAAGGATGATAGTCCACAAGCATTTCAAACAAGTACAGTGATAGTCCCCCTCACCAAGTGAGAAATGATGGAAAGAGTTTAAAGTCTTCAAGAAGATGCCAAATCATGAGAGGTAGAAAATTATTTAAAATACAATCAATAATCAATAAAGGATGGTCTTAACAGTTAAAATAATGTATGAAAATATCAATAAAATTGACTATGAGATGAAAGATCAACAATGTATAGTGATTTGATGAATACGAGTGACAATGCTAAGACAAAGGAATAGTCAACTAAATGCAAAGTCAACAGTCATTCAACTTAGGGAAATCATAAAGATTACAAAGGCTTATGATGCTTATAATCATAGATATGAATTTTTAAACAATCAAAAAGACTATCTTGTGCCCTTAGCAAAGGTTATGACTGTGATGTATTTTCAATGGTTTTATGCACTATGAGTCTCTAATGGATTGGTAGACTGTGGTTTATCCTCCATAGGTCTTTATGAAATATGTTTTCCCTTAGTAATGTATTAATGACTATTATCCTTTTTGTCAAGAAAAAGATTAATGACTGAGATTGAAGCATTATGACAATGTGCTAGTTATGGTTGTGGCTTAACAAGGGTAGATTTTGGTAAGGAAGACAGTAAGTTGAATGAATATAAGTAGAGAATTTTTTGCATACCTATAGATGGTACAAAATTTCATGGTTAAGTGGAAGCCTCCCATCAACAACAAGATCCAAATATTTGTGTATATATCTCAATTGAGCCTCTAAACCCTTTAGAGCTGTCAATTTTTCCACTAACCTGTTATGCACAAAAGTCAAATTTTAGAGTTATGTCACCACTAAAAATAAAAGAAATAGAGCTTTGAAACCAAATCCACACAAGACACAATGTGATATTCATACAAATCCATACAAACAAACTAAAATTAGAACATTGGAATGGAAACAACTTCAAATTATGATGCAGAGCATGGATTCAGTTTACTCAACTGAAGGAACATTTCACAATAATGGGTTCTTAATCTAAAACATTTGTATGAGGTTCAAATAGTAAAGAGATTGATGAAAGATAGAGGAATTAAAAAGATACTTAGATGTAGTTGGATTGAAGGTCGTACAATGGTACATGTTTTTTGTGTAAGAGTCATATCACATCCACAAACATGGCAGAGCTATGAAAAGCAAGAGAAATTGGCTTGGAAAATGAAGGCATCAAGGTATAAAGAATCATTTTTTTGCCACCATAGTGAAAATTTAGCACTTTATTTCATCTTTGCATATTGGTTTGATGCTTCAAACGATGCATTTCTTATATTGAAAAGTGGATTACCTTATTGAGCTTCTCTTAGTTTCAAGAATAGTTTAATATTCTCTACTTAATAGGGCCAACAACGTGATGGTGGAAGCTCATTTGGCCCCTCCCCCCCTCACATCACTCTCAATTCCCCATACCTAATCATATAACATTAATCATTCATTCATCCATTAATAAAATATAACATTCATTCATTCATTAACATATAACATTCATTCTTTCAATTTTTACATATTATCAAAAATATGGTTGTCGTAATATGATTGCAATCACTTTTTATGCCTAGTCATGTACTGATCACGACGTGGAGGCCACTGCAAGGTGAGGTCTACTACAATAACAAAGAAATGTTAAATTGATATGTTTTATTATTATTGTTACAAGTATTTCATTAATTAAAAGAACATTAGAGTGGTGATCTTTACCTAATGGGGCCACATCATGTTCCTGATCTTGTGTTATAGCCTCATGTTGAACACCCTCTAAATCCTAATTTGGAGTTGAAACATGAAAGGTTACATTAATTAATACACCAATTGCAATTAAATATGTTTAAAAGAACATTAGAGTGGTCCTCTTTAGCTGATGGGGCCATATCATGTTCCTGATCTTCTCTAGCTTGATCATGCTCAACATGTTGATCATGCTCTACATGCTCTAAAATTGAAACACGAAAGGTTACATTAATTAATACACCAATTGCAATTAAAGGTGTTTAATTGTATTAATCCATACTATGTTTTGTATAGCACATGAATACATCCAGTACCGGGATGCACACCATGACCTTCATTTGCAGGTTGTGCTCCACCCTCACCAGGCTACATTCCAATGTCATGTGCGGTATTATCATTACTTGTCTACTTAAAACAAATAGGCACATAATTAATTTATGGTGGAAATTAATATTGAATAGATTGCACAAGTATTCAATTTTAAATAAACTTTATTGAGTTTATTTACCTATGTGTCAGATGTAGTGGAAGATTGTTTTTGCCCAGTCAAGACTCTTAGGCATTCAGCCACGGCTTCATAGCCTTACTGGAAGGAAATCTTCATGTCCTCCTTTGTGGACACTCTATTGAATTTAGAGCCCTGCATTTTTGCATAAGATCATGAATTTTTCTTCTATATTGGTGTGATAAAACCAAAATTGTTTGCAATTTATTATTTGGATGCAATATTTCATTTATTGATACTTACAATTCTTGCGGCTAATTTCATATAACTACCAGAGCCAAGTTTGTGCTGCCTATTTTTTTCTAGTCTTTCCTTTGTTGTCTTCGATGTGTCGAGCAGCCTATGAAAAATTTGAAATACGTTAGATTATGTAAAAAGAAAGAGTAATCAGTATATAATTACATTTTTGATAGTATCACATACCTTCCTTGGCCCGGTGATGTCTTTCCTTTTTTCTTTCTAAGCCTTCTCCTTTCCATCTAACACCAGGTCCTTCCACTCCCTCTCTGAAATCATGGGGGGACGCTTGTACTTTTTTTTCTTCTCTAAATGTGACCTATATTGGTCCCTCACATACTTTAGATAGGTACCAACTTTCTTAAGTACCTTGGTTTGGTTGAATGTTTTATCACCGAACAACACAACTAAATGGTTAATGAGCTCATCTTTTAAATCTTTATTTTGGGCATTCCACCATGTACGTATGGTGGGCCCGAAGAGCTCCAATGTCATATCACCTAGATGTTTATAAAAAAAATCATTTCCTGTAAAATGATCATGGGATCATTAGTCTAAAAAGAGTAATCAATAAGTAAATTTCAATTGGATTATATATAATAGTAATTAAAACATTTTAAAGTACCTGGGACCTTCTCTATCTTTATGGGAACAAAATCCTCGGTCACCACAAATGTGACTAGAAATTTTCTCGTACTAGTAATACGGGAAGATCCATGAAATGTTGCTAAAACATCACTAGTACTAGTGGCCTCTGCATCACTAGTACTACCCGATGCCTGCATGCTATGTGTTGCAGATATTTCAGTCGACAATATAGGCATAGATGATGGGGTTGGATGATGTGATGTATGTGTAGGAAGATCAGGATGGACACTTGTACCAACCCCTACTCCGTGGATAGCACCTGTAGTACCCTGATCATGGCCAATAGCATCATGAGGATGCAAAAAATCCTATAAAAACAACACATATTTTGGTTCATGACATAAAAGAGTACAAAATATAAAACCATGAATGAGCTTATGTTATAATTAAAGACCTCATGACAACTTATTTGCAAGTTTTCTACTCTCTCAATCAATATTTTAACCCTCTCTCTTATCTCATCTGTTTGAGGAACTATGAATAATAATTGAAGGATTTCTTCATTGAATTTTTTTTGTGTCTTCCTTATCATATCGAGATGGTTTGTTGAATATGTGATGTCATCATCCAATAACAGTGACTACACCTCGACCCTATGTATGCTCTCCTCTACTGCTGGTGCCTTTCCCCGATCAGTCAACAGTAACAAGAATATTAAAAACATTATCAAAATTAACCCAATAAACTTATGAAAAAAACATAATAATAAAACATTTTGCTCATATCTAATTTGTACAATTACAATGAGGTAAACTTGTCAGGTAGAAGCGCCTGAAGATGCATCGTGATCTATGGTTTTGGCCAGATCCTTTCTTGTATGATCAATGTCCCATTGTGACAAAAATTAAATATAAAAAAACATTACCGAAATGAAACCAATAGACTTACGAAAAAAACATAATAATAAAATGGTATATTGGAGTCATTAATTGGAGGCTGGGTAAAATGGTATATAGTATGTACCACCCCCATAGTAACTGTGTTTGTATCTAAGCGATTTAGATTGTAATCAATTAGCAACTCTTCCCCTGCAGTTATTGATTTTATTGCACATACGAATACACGGTTTCCCTCGCGTGCCTCGAATATGTAATTGGGTTGCTTATTTGTTGACCCAGGTCGTGTACTATTTATAAACCTTACAATATTCCCTGATTCTTTTGGCCTTCCATCAATGTACATAGCCACTCCTTTATTTTGATTCTTATCTTTTAAATGTATATAATTTGATGACAGTGCATACCTACGCATACTTTGTGTATATCGAACCAACTACATCCAATATTTGTAACTGTAACATGTTCTGACATACTCCATCAATTCAGTAACTTTGTCGTAAGAGACCTTTATGTCATCCATGCAAAATAGGCCCAAATCATGTAATGATGATGGTGCTATGCAATATATCCTCTCATTGACACAAAAATTAGTGTTTATTGGAGGAAGTTCCTTGGGTACCCATTGTTTCCGTAGATGTTTGTACCTCAATGGAACCTTGATTTCGCCTATGCTCTCATCATCATAAGAACATTACCCCCCTTTAGCAAGAAAAAAATCCATGCATTTACGGAATTTTCTTCTAATCTTTTGACCTCTAGTTGATCTCCCTCTTTTAGACCTACTACATGTCTCACTTTCCTCTTCTCTTCCTGAATTTCCCTCGCTTGAGGAAGATAGATCTGACAAATATCTATTTGGTAGTACCTGCACTCATAAGGATGTTGGATGAAGTTCTTTCACGGTGATGTGATCCCAAGGTGACATTATGATTAATCTATCATTTCATCACTAGAATTTGATTGGTTATAAAGTAATCAAGTCTTGATAGATTGCAAGTTATTGTTACTACCGTCTAGATGTGTCCATCACAAATCAATGTATGAAGGAGACTGTCCCTTGCAATTAATGACTTTAAACTTTGTAAGAAATGTTAAATGTGACTATGGTCCACCAGTTACATAACCAAGGCCTCAAATTTATTGTGCAGAAGAATGGTTTCACCATACATAATATTTTGGTTTAAGTTGTCTTGAAAAAGATGAATTAGAACACTAATAGACATAATTCAAGTGCACGTGTGAGGTGGTTTAGCTATCCAATGATAAACTCCATATGTCTAAGTGGTTAACAGGGAGGGAGTGTGTACTAGGACTGGTTGCAATGATGCAACCAGGTTTTTGAGGGGAGTTGCCTTGGTGTTTTGAAATGGTTTTGATGCCTTTTGACACCTCTTGAAGGATCTTTGTATTTAGGCTTGTGGAAGTTGTATTAACTTTCCTTTATGGTTGGATAGAGGGAAGACATGGATTTATTTTTGAGATGATTTGACAAGTTTTCATTGAGTATAAAAGAAGATATCACCATTTTAGTAGGAACTGGTCTGAAAACCCTCAAAACTAGGGTTTTGATTGAAGAATGGCTCTTTCTTCCATCTCCACATTGCAATAATGCTAATTCTTGGTGGGATGGAAGATATTTGTCTTTATTTTCATATTTTTAGGGTTCTATAGAATGGCATGTTGTGTGGAGGAAGTTTTGCAATGTTCTAGGTCTGGCATCTTCATGTGACAGGCCTAGATTGTGAAGAAAAAAGTTGAGTTTTTCTTTTTTAGGGTGATTTTAACTGTGAAGGAACTTAGGAGTGATAGAAATTGGTGTAACTATCCTACAAGAACCTATTTGAATGCTTTGGGGTGAAGGGGAGAGCCTAGATAGTCAACTATCATGTTGTAGCCTGCCAATTAGGCCTCTTGGAGCAGCGTTGTTTTGGTCCTTGGAGCAGCATTATTTTGGTCCATTTCTCTTTACTGTCCACTATCAAGAAAGAAGGTTTTGAGACTTTGTAGGGGAATATATTACATGTCTAAGTTCAGTGGTTGGGCCTGATAGAAGCTTATATGTAGATTTTATTTTGACTACCCTACCGAGTAGGGCTACAAGCCTTTTAGTGGTAAAGAGGCCTAGTGGTTAGAGCAATGAGAAAATGGAGTTTCCTAAGTGAAAACTTGAGTGTCATGGTTTGGTTTAGTCCTATTTGACATGATCCAAGTGGATACAATCCCTCTTGATTGTTTGAGTACAAGAACCCTAGTAGGGGGGGTCTTTTCCTTGAAGGAATAGTGGATTGGAAAGGTCCACTTAAAGAGTATTTGAGAGAGTTGTGCTAAGTTGGTGGTTTTATCATCTAGTTGATCATCTAAAGAAGCTTCCCATGCTCAATTTGCATCATGGTTGAAGGTAGTTGGGGTCTGAGATGATTTAAAAATCCTTCCAAGGCTCGATAAAAGGTTGTTGGAGGAGTTGATACCAAAATTTCATATCAAATACCATGTTCTTGAAGCAATTTTCTGTGTTTTTAATGTTTTTCTAAAGTTCTTTTGTGTTGTATGGATTTGTACAAGCTTGAAATGCTCTAAGATCATTGGTGTAGATAAATATGTGTGTTCCCTTTCATTTTAATTTATTTTGAAGTGCTAAATCACTATTTTGTGGGAGAAAACAATCAAATACAAGGATTTCCTTATTTTTCCTGTGTAAGGGTTTGAGGGCTAAATAGAAATGACATCCACCCACTGTCTTGGAACTGTAACTTGGTGGATTGGTGTGCAACATTGTATGTTATAGGTTCATTGCATTTAGGGTTTTGTTAAAGCAAGAAACTTGGCATTGAAGTGATTCCCTAGGGCTGACAGGGACAATTTTCTTGTGAATTTGTGGTTGTTAAGTCAGGGTTTGTCAATTTGATGGATATCTTGGTAGAGTCATGGTGACACTATTTGATGGTCTAATCTCTACTTCGAAAAAAAAATATCTCTAACAACTCTAAGAGCTATAATGGGATGGAATTAAAGGAACCTTCATATGAAGGATCTTCTAATGAAGGACCTTTGAATTAAGGTCTTCATTTGAAGGTCCTTCATGCAAAGGTTCCTTTTATAAAGCATTTTGGACATGAAATATTTAAAATAAAAAATACCTTCATTTGAAATTATTGACATGGCATCATTTTTGAATGAAGGTTCTTCATTCAAAGGTCATGAAAGGACATTTGATGCAACATATGCCTTGTTAAAGTTTTAACTTAACAGTAAGGGCATCATGAGTAGTTTGTTGGGCCCATTCAACAATATCTCAAGCAATAGGTTTAATTGTGATGGCAATGATATTGAAAAATATTTTGTAATCTAGGTGTTGAGAAGCATAATTGGCCACCATTGTAGGAAAGATTCTTCATTCTCACTTTTAGGTGTTAAAATTTAACAATACCTTGATTGATGAAAGAGCCCAAAGAGCCTTTCTCCACGGTATCCAAGTACACATAGCAGTGGTCTTCTCTTATACGGTTGGACATGATTTAAAGAACTTAGTGGGACTTAATTATGAGTTCTCAAACATGATATCAAAGAAAAACAGGTTCATTTATGACCTAGTATTATTGCATAAATAAATTAAAAATGTGTTTTTGTTTACATTCAATATCCCTCCTTTTGTGTAGACAATTCTCTTTGTGTAGGGTACTTGTGAAAGCCATGAGATCCAAGTTCCTAAAAAAAATTGCATACAAATTTTTGTTGTGTATATGGATATGTGTTTTGTGTTTCCATTTTGTTTTGTGAAGCATTGAGCAAAGAAAATATCAACCAAAATCTTCTTCAAGGTATTTATGCACTTGAGAGAGGTTTTGGGTTTTAATTACCTATGTACATTGTTGTTTTGAGGCTATTAATATAAGTTGTGGGGTTTGTAAGTTGGTTGTGCATGACGAAGTAAAGGTCGATCTAAAAAGAATTCAGAGATTCACATTTAGCATTGGAAGAATCAGGTGCAGACCATTATGGCATGTGAAGACTATGTATTAGGTTGATCTTTGTGCATATTATTGGTGAACCATGAGCTTTTATCTAAGGTTTTTTTCTACTTGGCTTGAATCTCTTTGCATGTGTGATCCTGTGTGTTAATATGTATTCATGATCTTTGTGCATGTGTGCTCTAGATGAAAAACTTGAGTGCAATATCATAGAGGTTGATCCCCATTTACTCCAATTGAATGTTTGAGGTGAATTTGAAACCCTTGTTTGAGGCATGAAGCTCCTATTATCCCTATTATGCATGCATAAAGATTGCATCTAAATTGGAAACAAGGCATGAAAAATGTAGGTTAAAGAGAATGGGGGTGCCAAACTTACAGTACTCATTGTCCCTTGGTCATGGATTTTCTCTTATTGCTCTCAACCTCATCCCTGGCACTGGTATTGACCTTTTTTTCACTCCTCCAAACTCTTCCTTGGCGCTGGTATTCACCTTATTTTCACTCCTCCAAACTCTTTGTCAGCGTTGGTATTGGCCTTGTTTTAACTTCAATCTCTTCCTCGGCACCAGTATGGACCTTGTTTTCACTCCTCAAAACTCTTCCTCTCTTCCTCAGTGCTGGTATTGACCTTTCACTTCTCCAATTTTGATGAGCTAGGTTTTTAGAGTATGTTAATTAAATTGAAAAATCTAGTGCCATTTAGCTTATAGGTTTTAATATTCTTCAATATAGTTAAGTATATATTAGCTATATTTACATAATAAATTATATAATTATTCGACTTATTATAATTATATATTATATTATTTAACAAAATTATTAAATACATATAAAATTATTATAATTAATAATTAATAATAAGTATATTTTTATATAATACAAATTATAATTTATATAATATATATTTAATATAATAGTAATATTAGATTAAATTATATATAATATAATTATATTTACTATTATAGAATAGTATATATAGGATTTTACCTGATATTTTAGTGGATTTTACCTTTACACTACAGTTGGTTTACCATTAAATGGTAGTTGAAACTTGTTTTCCAATGACACAATATATGTAGCATGCCATTTGATTAAAGATATGATAATTCTCCTTTAAGACCTCTTCAATGTACCCATTGCACACTTAAGGAGACAAAGATAAATAGAGGGAAGAAAATATAGAGAGAGAGGGAGATAATGAGAAACATACAAATAGAAAGGGAGACAAAGAGATAGAGAGAGGTAGAGAGATAATGAGATAAGGATGAATAGATAGAGATATAGGGAGAGTGATTGATATATCTCTCCCTGGCGCTCTATATCTCCCACTATCTATGTCACTCCCTCTTCCCCCCTCTACCTATTGAGCTATCTCTCCCTCTCCCCCTTTCTATCTCATTCAATCCATCTCTCCCTCCATCTGTCCTACTCTATATCTCTATATCTATTTCTCTTTCTATCTCCCTCTCACTCTTCAATCTATCTCTCCCTCTCTCCCCCTCTTCTCTATCTCTCCTCCTCTACCTATTTATATCCCTTTCTCTCCCTCCCCCTCTTTATCTCCCCCTCTCTATCTCTCACCATCTCTCCCTCCCTATCCCCCCTATCCATCGACTCTCTATCTCCACCTCTCTTCCTTTCGCTTCCCATATATCTCTATCTCTCTCTCTTTCTCTTCCCATATATCTCTATCTCTCTCTTTCTCTTCCCATATATCTCTATCTCTCTCTCTTTCACCTTCCCCCTCTATCTCTCTATATCACCCCCTTTCTATGTCTCTCCCTCTCCCTCTATATATATTGAGCTATCTCTCCCTCTCTCCCCTATATTCTTCTCTCTCTCCCTTTCTACATATCATTCTCCCTCTCCCCCTATTATTTATCTCCCTTTTCTACCTATCTATCTCCCTCTCTTCTCTCTCTTCTTCTTCAACCTATCTCTCCCTCTCTCCCCCTCTTCTCTATCTCTCCTCCTCTACCTATCTATATCACTTTCTCTCCATCCCCCTCTCTATCTCTCACCATCTCTCCCTCCCTATCCCCCCTATCCATCGACTCTCTATCTCCACCTCTCTTCCTTTCTCTTCCCATATATCTCCATCTCTCTTTCTATTCCCATATATCGCTATCTCTCTCTCTCTCTCTTTCTCTTCCCATATATCTCTATCTCTCTCTCTTTCACCATCCCCCTCTATCTCTCTATATCACCCCCTTTCTATGTCTCTCCTTCTCCCTCTATATATATTGAGCTATCTCTCCCTCTCTCCCCTATCTTCTTCTCTCTCTCCCTTTCTACATATCGCTCTCCCTCTCCCCCTATTATTTCTCTCCATTTTCTACCTATCTATCTCACTCTCTTCTCTCTCTTCCTCTTCAACCTATCTCTCCCTCTCTCCCCTCTACCTATCTATATCCTTTATCTCCCTCCCCCTCTCTATCTCTCACCATCTCTCCCTCCCTATCCCCTATCCATCAACTCTCTATCTCCACCTCTCTTCCTTTCTCTTCCCATATATCTCCATCTCTCTTTCTCTTCCCATATATCTCTATCTCTCTCTCTTTCTCTTCCCATATATCTCTATCTCTCTCTTACACCATCCCCCTCTATCTCTCTATATCGCCCCTTTTCTATGTCTCTCCCTCTCCCTCTATGTATATTGAGCTATCTCTCCCTCTCTCCCATATCTTCTCTCTCTCCCTTTCTGCATATCACTCTCCCTCTCCCCCTCTTCTTTCTCTCCCTTTTCTACCTATCTATCTCCCTCTCTTCTCTCTCTTCATCTTCAACCTATCTCTCCCTCTCTCCCCCTCTTCTCTATCTCTCTAATGTCAAGCCTTCTAAAAATAGTGTTTTATTAAACTATAAGTATATTATTGTCACCACTCTTCATTCCACATGAAATGCCAAATGTAGCAATTTTTTTGTTGCTTTTGTCAAGTTTCGTTAACCAAGCTATTTAGTGGGTTGAATAAAGTTGTGTTATGAACCTTGGTCTCTTTAAAATAATTAGACAATATTAGGGAGATTAGGAAGGGGAGAAAACTAAACTCCTTCAAAATAGGGGTAGTTGTAGGTTTGTTGGTTTTCTTTGTATACTATATACTTAGTTCCTCTAGGATAAAATATGTCACTGTAGAAATGAAAGATGTTTGATTATCTACCTAGTATTGTTTTGTGTTTTTGAAATGGAAGAGATCTACAACTCTATAGAAATTTCTATATGCTAATGGTCAAATTATTAGACTATTTAGATCATTTTCTTAGTTGTGTATCCTAACTAATATAGAGTAAGCTTTTTCATTTTAATTGACTACTACATAATAGTTTATGTGTTGAAAGAATTGTTTCCATTCTTTGTAGTTTTTACATTGGAATACAAATCATATTTAATTTCACGCCAATATAATTCTTTCATAAATCATATTTTTTTAATATCTTAAAAGATTTTAGTTAAATTGGAAAAGTTGTTTGAGTTAATTAGTAAATTTGATCTAAAAATGTTCAACACTTTAGATATACTCAATTAGATATATATAGTTAAATTGGAGGTATCATTTGAGTTAATAATTAAATAATGTAATAATCAATTAAAGCAAGGGACATAATTTTGGATGTGTTTGAATTTAATAAATTAAAAATTAAAATAGACATAAATTACTTGAAATGAGTGCTTCATAACCCATCTAATCAAATCATAACCTATCAAAAAGGCAATAGGAATTTTCTAAAGAAAAGAACACTTGACCCAATCATAAGTGTATGACATTGCGAAGGGTGATTGGTCTAAAAAATCTAAACGACTTTGCAATTATTTCACTACTATGATCAATGTGTCATCTTTCATGAAATTTCCCAAAACACTATTCATTATGATCATATGGAAATTTGTAGAAGAGCTACAATAGTTGTAACATCATGAATTAAAGTTAAACATTAAAAAGTGCATCATCAATTAATTATGTAATGGCATAAAAATTAAAAACATCATGAATTAATTATGTAACCACATAAGTCAAATATAATTCTATCAAGAAATTAATATCAAATAGATAATATAATTGCATAACTCATACATTTCAATGTCATTGATCTTCTTATTCATCCAACTCTTTGTCTGTATCATCCAATCTAGATTTGACATTGTAATGATTGGTTCAATATCATCATCATCGTCATTGATATCAGTTTTGATAATGTCATCATCCACATAGATATCATCTTCATCATCATGTTCTAGTTCCTCTTCTTCAACATCTTTGTCAGGCACATCATCAACTAATTGTTGATCCTAATCATCATCTACATCATCTTCTAGTTCTTCAGTATCTTCTTCTTCCACCACATTATACTTTATCTTCCTTCCTCTTGGATCATGTCTAACAACAAATGACCAACCTAGTTTACCTTGAACCTCTGAGTAAAATACCTGCTCACATTGGCTTGGAAGAACATAGGGCTCATTTCTAGCTTGCTCGATCAACCTTGTATTAACCATGGTAAATCCATTATCATGATCAATAACAATTCTCTCAGGATCATTTTCATTCAATCATAGCCTATAACATAGGATGACGAACAAAACTAATTTGAAGGACTTCAATTCACACTCAAGTATATCATCCAAATCCCATAGTATCGATTTTCTGAGACTTCTGGATGTATGTCGATTCTAGATGAAACATTAGTCACTTGAAAGACTGCAGTTATCCTAGAATCACAAGTTTTCTTCGTGTCATCCAAATTTTTGATTCAAAATTTATGACCATTCCACCACATAGCCTTGTCGTGTTTCACCTGCAATATGTCAAACATGTAAAAATTATTGCAATATCGTCAATTGATAAACATATTTATTCTTCATGGCCAAATATATGCAAATAAAAAAATCTCAACATATATATACATCAATATAATTGAAAATAATTAAATAATATGGATGATTAATATATTTATACGTACCTGTTTATCTCTTAAACCATATGCTAAATCAATTTCCCTTAGTGTAACATTGGAATCTCCATTACGATGAGCTTCTTTAACCAATGAAGCCACACCTTCCCATGTTAATGCGCGACTAGATTGTTGACATCGTTCAATCCATACCATCATCCAATCAAGATTGTTTGCGATGTACAAATGTAGTGCATCCCACTCTCGACCAACTGTATAAAAAAATGAAATTCACAAACAACGTATAATTAGTGGTGCAGGAGCACCTATACCTCATTCTCAACTTGTGATTATTTCAAGGTGAACAGATGGTCAATAGGTAGAGTGAGTCTTTTGGATTTTTTTGTCTTGAGTAAGGTCAATTAATACCATTATACATGTTCTAGGTGAAGTTTTGAGTTATGAGTTTGAGTCTTGCACTAAAGAGTTTTGTATCCTTTTTAAGGAAAATTAGAGAATTTACATGTAAAAGGGTGCAAGGTTAGTGTCATTTCAATAATAAGGCTATTATCAAGCCACTAGCATGGTCTTAGAGGTGTCCTAGGAGTTTCAATACATTTGAAATTTCAAAAAAATAAAACATTTCAATAGTGATGTTAACAACCTTGAAATTAGTGTGTTTTATGTTTCATGTGATCATAAAAGATTAAAAAGTCAGTTGTACTGGTGGTTGTTCAGTATTTGAGGTGTAAATGCCTTTAAAAGGCATAAATTGATCATTGTAAACCCTCATAGGATGAGAAATAAAGAAGGTATAGTTGTTGTCCTCAAGAGTTTTGTGAAGAAAAGCATGTGAAATGAGAGGTTCAAGCCAAGGTTTCAACAAAATATGTATGGGAGATCTGATTTTATAAATTTTTACCCATGTGCAGACCTAATGGGTTGTGTTTGAGTTGGTTTTGAGATTTGGGAGGTCGTGGAAGTAGGAGATTCAATAAACCCTCATGATTTTGGCCTAAAACAAGGGTTTTTGGGTTTGGCAAGAATCTGGAAATACAAGTGGAATATTTTTGTGGATTTGGAGGTTTGGAGGCATAAAAATTGCTGCCCCAATATTTCATGGGCATATGACAAGTTTAAATACTAGTTGCTTTGTAAAATAGGCCTAGTCATCCTAATCAACACAACCTAGAAAGGGTGATTTTGGTGATTTGGTCCAAAGGAATTGTACTTTCCCTTGAATTATGTTTAATAATGCAAAAATGGGTGTCTAAAACCATCAAGGTTTTTTCTAGTGTTTTGGGAAAGTTTTAAGTTATTGGGCAGAACTAGGTTTGCATTGCTACAAGGGTTCAAGGAGTCAAAGTGTGAAATCTGACTTATGTTGTTTGTCAGACTTTGAGAGTTGTTTGGATTGTTTAAAGTGGTCATTATAAACTTGTTGGAATCCTCTTAAAGGTAGGTTGATAGATTGGTTGAGTTAAGCCTCCCAGGTCTACATCAATTAGTTAATTACCACAGTATACGACCTTAATTTATAATTGATGTATATTGAAGATTAATAATTAAATAAGTACAATATACATAAAAACCAAATGTAAAATGTATTATAATTACCTCTCACTTTCCTCAATCTACCTTTCCCCATCAAGTACACCCCTTCAAATTTTTTAATGGAGTTGGGATACCAAATGTGATCTACATAGATCTTTGCTACAAACTTAGGAAGATATTTAGTAATGTACACCATGGTCTGGTATACCATATATCCCTCCACCATAGAATCCTCAGGATGTGATCTTTTTCTAACCAAATCCTTCAAAAATTTCAAGTGCCTCTCAACCATCCACATTGACCTTGTGTGTACAGGTCCACACAATTCAATCTCCTCAACTTGGTGTATGAGGTAGTGTTCTTGTGCATCGAAAAATGTCGAAGGTAGACACTTTTTCATTTCACACATTAGACGAGAAAATTTTCTCTTCCAATAATTTATATTTTCTTTATGGATTTATTTAGATGACCATCTACAAGTGATTCAAGGCGCAAATATATTAACGAGATTTAACAAAAATATACAATATATTACATAACAAGTAAAAGAAATGACAATCATAAGATCTATACAATGAATTGAACAAATATCACTACTTACCTCATGTATTTTCCAGGATCATATATAACTTGCTTGACATTGTTGTCAAATTTGTCTGGGAGAGATAGAGGTAGAATGTACTGCAACAATTATAAAATGATCTTTTCATTATTTTTCAAAAAGTAGTTAACATAATACACTGAAAAGTACATGCAGTATAAAAATATATATATAATATACCAGAATAATTACCTTAATGAAGGTATGCCAATCATGTGTTTTCATCCCTAACCCAAATTCACCTTTCTTTGTTATGATATTGTTTATATTCACAACAAATCATGTGGGAAATCAAATTTTTCGTATGACTTCTTTTATAGCATTACTTTGTTGCTCCATTAATAACCAAGGAAGGGCACTTATATTAATTTGGTCTCTATCGCTATTTACTTGAATGACATTTTTCATTGCATGATTGGCTTCCTAAATGTCACTACAAATTTTGATAATTTTTTCTTTGTCATGCCTTCCATCCAATAATTTCCATAATGTTTCTGTTATATTCTTTCTGATATGCATTGTATCAAACAAATGCACAATTTGTAGCTGCTCATAGGAGGGAAACCTACTAAATTGTCTGGGATAAATTTTCATTCCTTGTGGAAGTCGGCCATTAATGCCTTGACGACCTTCTTGAAGCATATAAGTTAAACAAATTAACAACGACAATTATTGTAAATTACAACATGAGCAAACAAAACACAATATAAAAATATAAATTCCAAACATATCATATATGATAGATAAAAAATTTGATCTGATGTATAACCTTGATGATTAATTCTATTATATTCCAACTTCCATAGGCGAGGTGTCATTCTTCATGGTTTTGATGTAGTCACTTCTTTCCCATTGAAAAGATATTTTTTAGTAGCTAGATACTTATGATTTTTGTGGAGGAATTGCCTATACTCATCAAACACCTGCTTTCCTAAACTTGTTGAATGACAAGATTTCATCTTTGGACCACAAATTGGACATGAAAATTTTCCCTTTGTTTGAAGATCTGCAAGATCATATATAATTGGATTAAATATGTCAATTTTTATAATTATATATAATGAATAGATTATTTAAAAAACATGCATGATATCTACATAAAATTAAATATCGTTAAAGTGCAGTCGAACGTTATAACATACCACAAAAATGTGTTAGCCCTGGAGCATCATGAATTGTCCATACAAGCATTGCATGGAATTGAAATTATCTTTGTCCTATTGGTCTAGAGATGTCATGCATAGTGACGCCATTCCATAACTTTAGTAACTCGTCGATAAGAGGCTCGATATATACATTCATATCTTTAACTTGGTACTTACCTAGTTGAATGAACATAAACATTACATAATTATTATAACCATTTTACTCCAATATATATAAATTAATGTACATGACTCTTAAATGAAAAAATATAAGTCATTATGCAACAAATAAGACAAATGAGATGCTACTACGTTAAAGAAAATTGATGTAAACAAATACCTGGAACAATCATTTCCAACATTATGTGCTCCCTCTTTATTGACATCTATGAAGGAATGTTATTGTTGATAACAAAAACAGGCCACACTAAGTAAATAGATATCATCTCTCCAAATGGATTGACACTGTCCGCTACCAATGAAAGCTTGAGATTACGAAGTTCTTCATTAAAGTGTGGCCATTTTTCCTCCATGTCCCTAAATGCAGAACCATCCACAGGCATTCAAAGAATTCCATCTCCACTTCTATTATGTGCATGGTAATCCATAAATTTCGCTAAGCTTTCTCACCTAAATAATTGTTGCATACGTGGAATAATGGGAATATAATGAAGAACCTTGCGAGACACATTTTTGTTAGTTGATCTATTTGATATCTACTGATATGACATTTCAGGCTTTCTGTTGCAAATTTGTGTTGTTTATGATATATAATATGATCATTGGGACATGCATCTATTGCTTGATACTCCATTCCAATATCTTTCATAATGGAAGATAAATCTTAGTATGAGTGAGGTAAAATATTATATGGTGGTAACAAAAATTCACCTATCAATCTACAACAAAAAAATATTTTTTTAATATAAAGAATATTAATGGTACATATTTCATCCTTTATTTACTAGTGATGAACTAACAATAATTAAAAAAGATGAAAAAAGATGACATATATGACATACCTTAACATCCGTGAGATTGCTATGTTGGATAAACCATTCATAACCTTCAAGTTCACCAACAAAAATACATCAGAGAGAAGAGTTGTTTTGGAGCCTTCATAAAGGGGCTCGTGTGCCTTTTCAACTATAGGTAAATCATGAACTTCATCAAAGTCATCTTGATCATCATGATCAGCTGCGCCACTAAATGTGTCATGGATCAATGTATTTGTACCATCATCTTCAACTATTTTTTTTGGCACATGATCTTCTTCCATATGATCATTAACTTCATATTCAATATTCACAGCTCCATGTTCCTCTACTTGCAAAACCACATTCTTCGGGGTGTGATAATCCATATCTTATGCCCTAGGGTGCCCCACCTTTATAATAATGATTGACACAAATAGACCATGATCATAATCAAGTGATTTTTAATATATATAAAAATGTTAAAACGATATAAACATTTACAAATTCAATCAATATAAAGACATATAATGAACAAATTACCAATGGACGATAATCATGCCCCCCTTCAATGTGACCATGCTACCTACAATGTTTCTCGGCTATTGTGATTAAAAGTCTTCTCATCTTTAAGCCCTTGCAATTATTGCAAGGACAATAACATTTCCCATCACCCTTTCTTTTCAATCTAGCCCACATTCTAGCAATTGTTTGTTCATTTTGTTTTGCACTAATATTATCTTACATGATTTTTCCTTACCAATCTTGAATATTTAGATCTTCAAAAAATATCAAACTCAAACTCCAATAATTTTTAATTATAGACAGGTAACAAAATCTAATAATTCTGATATTTTGCACCAAAAAAATTTGGCATGCAACCACCCCTACAAAAGAGAAGATAATTTGAAGTTAATGAACCCAAAAACCGCTTTAAAATGCTAATTCCATAACTTATTAAATTCTGATTTTACTATGATTTCCAACCATTAGACTCCTAAAATCAGAATATTAAACTTGTACAACAAAATCTGGAAATGAAATTCTGAAAATGCACAAGTCTAAAAAGGAAATTTGATGAGATGTTGCTTTAAAATATGATTTTCAAACCTAGAAGTATAAATCTGACTTCACAAATGAATTCTGGAAAAAGACAATGATTACCCTCAACCTAGCGATATCTTCTTGATTTTTTTCTGATTTTTCCCAAGAAAATCGTCCTTAGTTCTCCACAAACTATCACAAGTATAGAAAATTTGCAAGTAGAGAAAATTCACAAGTAGAGAAAATTCACAAGTATAGCAAAACATTGTCGCAATAAATAGGCGAACTCACTTTTATTTATGTCGGCCACAATTTGATTTTTTCAGATTTTGCATGTTCATCGAAATTTCAACGAACGTCATGGATAAAAATTTTAAAAAATGAAAATTACACATCAAATATCACAAGTACCTGACAATACATCAAATTATACATCTTTCATCAAAAAAATTTGTCAGATTTTGCAATCAAATGAGTTAGTGTGCATTCTATGAAACATTGGAGAAGGCATATGCATCTGGGAATTATGAACCACAAAGGATTTGGAACTACAATGAGATTGGGCTGCAAGCTAGACAGAATGGTGCAATGAGGATGCTTTCCCAAAAGGGCAATAGAAGTGTTTTGTATATTATCCCAAAGAGCTTGAAGTGGATCACAATATTGTGTTTTGCAAATGCTGTCAAGTAGAAAATTCTAAGCTTTTACTTTTTTTAAAGCAAAAACACATCCAAAACTACATAATAAACTATGAGTAGGAGAATGTATGGTTGTTCAACCTTATGCATGGATGACGAAATAACCATTTATGAGATGGTTGAAACATTTTTCTATGCAAGTACCTAGGGGTGTCTCACCTAGCCATAGAAACCTCCTCATATTTGATGGCCATGGTAGCCACATAGCCTTTTCTACCATTACCGAAGCAAGGGCACTAGGCATTGACTTGCTTACCCTACCATTCCACACATCTCATAGGTTGTAGCCACTTGATGTGAGTGTATTTTCCTCTTTCAAATCACACTTTAAAAGGGAAAGAGTAGCATGGACTACCAAATATTTAAATTTGGAGATTAGAAGGACAAAATTAGCTACACTTTCCAGCCTTGATTTTGAGAAGGAATTGACAGCTCAGAACATAAAAGTTGGGTTCAAAAGGATAGGTATTTTGCCTCTTAATCTAGATGCATTGGTGGATGACATGAGGCCTCACAATAAATTTCAATTTCCTACCCCTGAGGAAGAATTTTTTGCTGAAAAAATTCTCATTCTATCCAATAATGGTTTGCCACAAATTGAGGTTGAATGTACAAATGGAACAACAGAACTTGTAGAGCAAAAAATTCCAATTGAAGTAGCTAAATGTGCAAACTAGCAAAGTCCACCACAAACTTTAAGTTTGTCAGACCACCAATCACCAAGTGGAACATCGGGTTTGGGTGACCAGCAGAGTCCACCACCAACACTGATTTGGGAGACCAGAATACTATTGCATACATCTCTCTTCCCCTATCGAGTGCACCTGAGGAGAAATCATGGTTGTTAGAGGGTGTTGCAAATCTTGGAATTGATTTGCATGTGGACCTAGATCAAAGTCTTACAATGCCTTCACTAGACAACACGGTCCCAAACACCTTAGTTCATTTTTATTTTGATTGGGGAGATAGTGAAGCTAAGCAATTAGGCAATGAATTGGATGAAACAACTAGTCAGGTGCAGGAAATAAATGATGAGGATTCAATAGAGCCATTGTGAGGCCAAACAACTTTAGAATTCTCCTGATTCTTGAAGCTACCTATTCATGTAGTAAAAGAATAGTCCAATCAACTAGCTAACCATGGGATTAAACTTCCAAGAGGATCTGAACTCCTCACCACTGACGATTGCATGGTTTTACTAAATGAGAAAGAGGAGAGGAAGAAGGAAATTCGGCTATTGAAAAATAGGAAGAAGGAATAGATTGAACAACATAGGATAGAAAGAATTACAACAAAGGAGCTGAAGGAATAATTGAGAATTGAAAGAGAACAACAACGAGTAGTAGTAGAGGTTAAAAGAGAACTAAAAAAGAAGGAGAGGGAGCATAAAAGGGAGCAAAAAAGGATTGAAAGGGAATCTACAAAAAAAGAAAAATAATTGGAGAAGACTAGAAAAGAGGCAGCAAGGGAAAGGCGACTCAACAACCCTCTATATCCATTTCTTGACTGTCATAGGATACTCACATACTTTGTGCCAATTCAATGCCCCCAATATTGTCTACAATTACATACCCCAAGTATTATCCAACCATTTCAAAGTTGGAGTCCTACTCGATCGGAGTCCTATCCACACTCACCTACCCCAAATATTACCCAACCAGGTCAAATTGGAGTCCTACTCATTCACAGGCCATAAACAACACAGAAGATAGCTTCTCTTCATATTTTAGTTTTCCAAAATATTTTATTTTATTGGAATGTTAAGTACAAACAATTTTGTTGTGATTATTTTGAAGGTATCCAACCGATGTAATTTTCTAACTAATTGTTAGATTGTGAATAGTTTTGTAGTGATTGTTTTGAAGGTTTCTAATAATATTGTTGGGATTATTTTGAAGGTTTGTAACTTGAAACAATAGTATGATATGAATACAAACAACATATTCCTACATGTTACAATCACTGATTGTTAGAGTCACTATAATTGAGGAACCAACAAAGC
This sequence comes from Sequoia sempervirens, assembly GCA_007258455.2. Classification (NCBI taxonomy): domain Eukaryota; kingdom Viridiplantae; phylum Streptophyta; class Pinopsida; order Cupressales; family Cupressaceae; genus Sequoia; species Sequoia sempervirens. The sequence goes on from VDFB02086081.1 coordinate 246,236,715, forward strand.
ATATATTTACTTAAGTCGAATGTAAATGAAGAAGACTATAGGAAACTTATGTATCTATCTTTCTCTACAATATATAGTTGTGTATATATATATCCATATCCATATACATATACATATATTTATATGTATACATATATATATATATATATATATATACATCTATATATATATACATATATATATGCATATATGTGTGTGTGTGTGTATGAATTAATTAAGTTGAATGTAAATGAAGAAGGTTATAGAAAACATATGTATCTATCTATATGTGCATATATTTGTACATCATAATGTTGTATCAAAAAGGGTTGGAAATGTTTGTACTATACACTTGTTTAAAGTTATATATAAATTTTAGTGTTTTGTATCAGAAAGGGTTGGAAATATTTCTATCATACTGTTGTTTGAAGTTATATATAAATTTCATAATGTTGTATCAAAAAGTGTGGGAAATATTTGTACCATACTATTGTTTGAATTTATATATACATTTCATAATGCTATATTAGAAAGTGTTGGAAATATTTGTACCATAGTGCTATTTGAAGTTATTTATAAATTTCATCATTTTGTTTCAAAAATACTTATAGCAGAAGTAGGAGTCATTCATTATCACAGTTAGATGTAAGGGAGAGGTTGATATTGGGTACATACATATGTATATATATGTATACATATGTATATATGTGTACATATGAATATACATATATGTAAGGTCGCCCAATCAATTTCCTATAAGTGCATCTAGGAATCTTCTTGTATGTAGTAATGAAGTTCATCTAGTTTATGGTAGTTTTACTTGTTAATTATAGATTAATTTTACCAAGCATAGTGATACTGAACCTAGTATGTGCTTAGATTTAATGGTAGGAATGAGTTTAAATACGTGAAGCTTACTTCCTATTTTTGAATAGTAATTGTGTCAAAATATGTTATACATTGATAGCATATGGTTGTGTTGTGTTTGGGCCTAATGAGACATTTTATTGCTTTGAAATTTATATTTAATGTTATAATGATTCAATAGAAAATAAAAGAGGAAATGTTGAATATTGACCTAAAATTATCATGATATTTAATATCAAATATTATCATTGTTATTTAAGAAAAGGTATCAAATTGATGAGTACAAACTATTGCTTATAATGTTATTATTAATTTAATATTTTACAAAGGGTAGAAATTTGTTAATTAATAATAAAATATTGTTTGGTCAATAAAGAAACCCTTATTACAAATGTAGTCCGCACACGTTCATTTGTCTTCATAGTGGCTCCTTATAATGAAATAAAAATTATTAATGAAGACCATTTGCATGTGTGAATAGATCTAAAGGTTTGACACAAGTTGAGCACACTTTAAACTAATTGATAATTGAACTTCAAGGAAAAAAAATTAATGTCATACATCAAGGAAACATGAGTTGGAACAAGATAAAAAAATTGGTTTTGCATCACGTGGAAGGAGGGAGTAATAGTGCAAAGAAAACAAAAATTTGGCATGCAAGTATTTTTTTTATTAATTGGTGGATTTGTTTAAACAAAGGCGGTTCCAAACTGGGAAAAAATAAAAAATCAGAGAGGCGCATGAAGGGGAATTATCACCAAAAATTATTTTCTTGTAACCCTCAATTTCCTTGAAAATTGGCTTTAAGAAGAATTCCAAGGGAAAAATCTCACCATTCAGATCTGAGGGTGGCAAGAGCTTGAGATAAAAGAGGATTTGTTGAGCCCCTTGAAGATACCCTACTCGATCTAAAAATAAAAATAAAAAAATCTCTACTCCAAAGAACCACTTGGATGCTTGGCTTGAACTTATGATGAGTGTGTTGTTAGGAAAGAAAGTGTTCTAATCTTTAGAAGGTTGAGGAAAAGGTAAGAAAAGTTTAATAATTTTCATGAAGTTCTAAATAGATTCAAAGTTAATATTCTAGAGTATAGAAAAAAAAAACTCCCAACACATTTCGTTGATATGAGGAAATAGACATGACTAGTTGTTAATAATGTTTTTTTTGTGTATTTATATTGTATTGATTGAAGCATATGAGTTTATGCAATTTAGTAGATCATAAAGGTGAGTTAACATATTTCCCTTTTTTTCATTACAACATCATAGAAACTTGAGGATGGTTTGTGGATAATTCATAGGCAACAGTAAAAGAAGCCCCAAATTAATAGGGAACAATTTAGTGTCTACAACACAAAAGACATATCAATAACATCGTACTTTGCTACTTGGATCATATTTAATAAATAGTAAAAATATTGTTGAGCTCATACTAGATATAATTGTGTTGCTTGTGTTACAAATTCTTACTATTACCTAAGATTTATTGTTCATTGCTCATGAATGACATGTAAATAAAAATAGAATGAGTTTAAACTTTTGAAATCATTAGAGAACTCAAGACTGTTGATGGGTGTTTTTACACTTCTCAACAAAGACAAAGCACAAGTGCAATGTCTCTCTTGAAAGGTAATTTATGCAACTAATTTTTAGAAATCACCCCAAGGTCTCTCGGGTGTCAGGTCATGACTCACAAAAACAACTCAGTTGTTGATGTGATTTTTTGGTAATCACAAAGGGAATTTATGGTCTATTAAGCATGGAGGGAATTGGGTCTACAAAAAGATTTTTATGAACTCTGGAAATGAATAAACAATTGTTTCAGGTTCAAAACAACAAGCTAAAACTCCATATTTTCCATCAAATTTGGCTTTACAATGATGCTAGAACTTTTTTCTAACTTTAGTTTTAAGAAAATCATAAGGGAAAAAGAGTTAAAAGTTTCCTAGACCTACAACTAATGATGAATAGTAACAATGGAGGATGCTACAATGGACAGACTTCCTAAAACTGAGTTCCACTTAACCAGGGACAACCCACTGATGGGAGATATAAAATACTTTCATTTAAGGCTTTTTATGTTTAAAAATACTTGTTTTTATTGTTAATTAACATGACTGGCGGTAGACAATAGAGTAACATATTTTCTTATTTTACTTTATGTTTAACTAAATTAGCAGATATTTTGGAAGTGATAGCTTATGTTAAATGTGTTGCTTTATGATGACTTTGGATGAGATGATTATGCTGCATTAATCTTTATTGCTATGATTGTTGTCCTTTTCATGAGGATTTTTAATAGGGTATCTTAAAGGTTGATGAGGTGGTTAAACTCTCTATCTAATCATGAGGAATGACTACGCCACAGATAGGCCCTATTGGATGATGAGTCACTCAAAGTCTGAAATCGACTTCTTCATAGTTGGTTGAGGGACTTTTACTTCTAGCGCCAATCTGGCGTAGTTCTGGCATAGTCCTCCTTAGTCAACTTCAGTTCTATTTTTAGTTTCATTTTGTAATTTGTAGTTGGTCACCTTAAGTTTTGGAAGTTAACGCCATGTTAGAAGCTAATAAGGATATTTTATAAATATCCACATTTCGACCTTAGTTAGGAGTTAGATAATTTGCAATTAGAATTTCTGTAATCACAAGCAATACTTTGTTCGGCATTCTACTTTTGATCAATGAGAAAGGAAGCAAGAATTTAATTAATTTACTATGTTGAAGGATCTTACTTGAGGAAGAGCAGGGCCCGCTCAACCTTTGGAACGATCTTATGGTATTTTTTAAGTGTTGTTATTTTCTGATTCATTAAAACTATAGTAGAAATTGATTTTGAATTGTTCAATCATTAAAATCATCTTATATCTTGATAAATATTAAGATCGGATAATCACTTATGTTTACAATTATGTTTCGAAGTTTCAGTTTATTGTGGTTAAGATCGAATAGTTAGAATGGTTAGATTTGTTTATTAAAAATGTTGAATTGAACCATTAGAATTTTTGAACAAGTTTCTTTTATAAATTAGGTTTAGATGTCATTCGAATTAGTTAGAAGTAATGTTTGTTTGTTAAGCTTCATTAAAACAATGTTAGGAATTTATGGAAAGATGGAGTTGAAGTCCATTCATAATCTATTCATGGAGATTACTCTTTATGCTTTTTAGAATAATTGTCATTTTTCTACAATTCATTCCTACTCTAAAATTAGCATTTACTTTCCAGCAATTAAATTATGGATTTCTTTTAAAGAGAAATAGAATTAATTTGGAATTTCGTGTTTTAGATTAAGGATTAAAGTAATCATTAATTATCTCCATGAATTGGTCTAAATTGAAGTCAATAAAGTCATAATTAAGTCAGCAGAATTTTAAATTAGAAGTTAAAGTAGATTTAAATCTTAGGAATCAGTCGCTACAGTTTAGCTCCTAAAAGCTCTTGAAGAGCCCCCAAGAGCTCTTGAAAGCTCCTGAAATAGGAAAAACGATACCTGAAGTCACTGTTTACAGGGAAAACCCCCCCAAAAGAATCCATGACAACTATCTTTATCGCATATTGCTCTGAGACACACCCAGTTCGATAAAAGAATTAATTAAATGATGCAAGTTGTGACATCAATGACCTTTCCCATCACCCATAGTCTCATGAAACTAGTGAAATATTCAAAGGGTCATTGCAGATTTTTAGATTGTTCATACACCATTAAAGCATGAGTTACAATTGAACTTAGCTATAACAATATAAGTAATGCTCAGACTAACTTTACACATCATTTTATCATCAATAAACAACCAAAAGTATGAGCTAGGAAGATATCAAACACAAAAACATATATCCACCATTAAAGCACAACATGAACTGACAACTGAAAGTAACTTAAAATTTAAAAAAAAGAAGCTAAAATCCAACAATTGGAGATAAAATCATGAACACATGAGAGCAATATACAAGAAACCATAAAAAAAATGCTTTTCTCATATATTTTGCAGCAGCATGTCTTTACAACAACTCATTTCTCCCTTTCTGGAGGTACTTCTTCTTGCATCAGGATCTTATCTTAGCCAATCAGTGGAGGTTCCTAAAGTATCTTGACATCCAGATCCTTGTACACTTTCCCTTCCTTAGATCGATGCTCTTTGGGGTGTATCTTGTCATCCATCTCTTGGTCTAATTTTTCCACCACATAGTGCTTGTTGAGCCCTTCATCCTCAGAGGTTTACAATCCTTCTTCATCGGAAGCCACCTTGTCCAAGTTTATACTTAATCTTCCCTTCGGATGTTCAAAATAATCATCTCCATCTGAATCCTTGGGCTCATCAACTATGTATTGTGCAACCTCTTTGCGTTATTTTGTGTTAAGCCTTTCCATTTCTTCTGAGATCTGCATTGTGGCCTCCATTTTTGGTGGTTTGGTAGGTGGTGGGGGGAAGAGGAAAAGTGGAAGCAAGTTGAGCCATTAGAGCTTGGAACTTGGGGTCAAGGATTACCCCGAAGAGCTCAATGGGAATGTTCTACATGTATGTTGTGAAGGCTTGTGGAAAGATGGGTGGTGCCATAGAGGTTGAGGGTATGGATGGTAGCAAAGTGGAAAAAGTAGGTAGTGGAGGTGGGAGCGAGGAAGATTATAGTGGAGAGGTGGTCAAAGAGGAGGAGTCCAATACCATTACTAGAGCAATTGGTGAGGCATAGGTGAGGTGGACTGATATGTCCACAAAGGGTGGAGACAAGATGAGAAAATCCTTCGAAGCAGAAAGTGGAAGAGTGGTGATGATAGCAGCAATAGTGGGAATGGACATGGTAGGTGATGAGTGAGGCCGTTTAGTTTCTTTTCCCCCTTTCATGTTGAGGCTCTACATTTTGAATGGTTGTCCTTTCAAGAACAAATTTCCCTGTTCTCTTTTTCCTTTTGGATTACTGGCCTTCAGTAGCCTTCCTAGAATACACCTTATGTTTAGGCTTGCGCTCAGGTGCATCCTTCATTTTCTTGGATCTCGTGATCAGTGGGGAATTGGGAGCTTCACCAAATGATCCTACAGTGGCATTACTATTAGTTTCACTTTCAAGCTCATCCTTGAGCTCCCCATATGTCAATTTTGCACCCTGCTCCTTTAGTTGGGTGATTTGTGCATCCACCCATTGCCTAGTTTTGTGTTCAATAGGGTGAGTGAGAATGTCCAGGTCAGTGAACTCTTCTTCAGTCCAATCAATAACTGGTAGAGGCATCTCATCCAATACATGGTATCTATCATCTATAATGTTATCATCCTCAACAATTTGATCAGGTACGGAGAATAGATTGATGGACTTTACAAATTGAGCGGTCATCCTCATGTAGTGTTGCATCTGCACCTCTTTATTGTCATTACAGTTGGCCCAGAAGTCTTCAATATGGGGGAAGTGGATGTATTGTCTCCCAATCCATTTCTTCAACTTTCCATGAGGGTCCACTCTTCCTCTCTCTATGTGAAGGTCTAGGTGATACTCTACTAATTCCTTCTCTAAGTATTAAGCACAGTGGGTAGCGGGGAAATAATACATTCCTTTCCTGAAAGTTAGGGGATATGGCACCCCATCTCAATGCTGGTCACTTAGCAATGTATGGGCAGTCTACACCTACCAAGAAACCTCCAATAGAATAATATGGCCATTAGGGTAGCGTGGTAACCAGTAGGGTTTTCTCAAGAAACCCTCTTCCCTGATGTAAGTGAACTTTGGAAATTGAATGAACAGATATCCAAATCCCTTTATAAAGGCCTTGGCATTGTGTGTTACCCTTCTCTTGAAATCTCCTCCCAAGAGTCTGATTATATGTCGAATGAAGGAATCATTCACTCTTTTGTATTGCAACTAGAGATAGTAGTCATAAAATTTAAGTTCTCCCCTCCTCATCCCCAATGTTCCTACATAGAAGAGCCCTTTGTATGGGAATTTCTCTACAAGGAGATAGACTAGATATGAAGTCATGTAGAACTAGGAGGTCTTCTTCACTGCTAGGAGCTGGTTGTGCAGGTTATCACTTATCATCTTAGCCAAGAGAAATTTAGCTTTGCCTCAGATGATTTCTTCTACGAAGTAGAACATCCATTCTTTGAAGAATGAGGCAGTCGGCAGGCCCATTACTATGCTCAGGAGAGTGACTAGATCATGGTATTCTTCAAATAAATCACTTCTAAATAACTTCTGAGGTACCTTGTTTGTGCTACCCCTCTTGTCCTTTAGTCAGTGTTGATTGATCATTATTTTACACCCAAGAGGGTCCTGCTACCACACATTTTGAGCAAATACCTTTTTTGTTTCCTCCATCTTGTCAAATGTTAAGATACCAAATGTTCTGCCAATGGACTTGGCAGACAAGTCCACCAATACTCTTCCATACTTATCAATTATTTTCTTGTTAGAGTGATAACACTCCTGGAAGGCCATGACCAATTCTGAAGCAACCAACACATGGGGAAATCCATCTTCCTTTGCAAGGCCATTTCTTTTGATCTTCATGCATCCTTTATAGTAGGGTTGACCATCACCCTTTGTTTGAACTCATCTATGTTCATGTTCCCGAGGTCTGTATCTAAGACTGTGTCCTAGGTGGAAGCAATCTTGGGGGTGCACTCCACCCCATGAAACTGATACTTCATTTGTTCCTTTTTCTTCTTTTCCTCTCAAAGTTCTTGTAGGCTTATTTCCCTTGTCAACTTTTCCTACAAGCTTCCTTGATGATCCCTCAACAGGTTCCATGAAACTTAGACACAAAAGGTATAGTAAGTGCATTGATATACCAATAGGTAAAATGTCATTTAAATCCTACAAATTCATAGTTAGATCCATTCATATACCCTTAGAATATCATGACATTCAACATCATTACACATTTGAAGCTCATTTGAGTCATTTTTGCAAATGTGGGTTTAGGGGTGCGGGTTTCCCCTAGGCAAAAGCCATCATAATGAAAGTTGTTAAAGAGTGGTGGTAGGACCATAGAATCCCATAGATGGCCACCCGCATCAGAATTTTCACATGGAATGATTAGGCACGTGTGAAAATTGGTTGTGAGGCACTTGAAACTGCTAGGTTAGGCCTTGGTGCTTTCATGAGTTTGAAGCATGTGCGTGTCATGGGGTGGAAATCCCTTAGAGTTTGGTTGTTAAGTAGCAACATTGGATGGACAAAGCCCTGCATGCATAGGTCCAGATAGTAGAACCTGCATGATAAGTATCCCTTATAATTTTACTTCTAAGTTGAAGGTGGAGGACCACAAAGTTGAGCGATGTAGAGATCGGCCAACGGAGGGATGCTAAGCATTCACCATTAGGGAATAGCTTTGAAGGGATGGAATTTTGACCGCAACATCCCATATGGGAAAACCTGTTGATGTGATTTTCTTAAGAGTTTGTGACTTACATTCTTTAGGGGCAACGATGGCAAAAGTGAGCTCGGGGCCCGCATGGCGGGGCAACGAGTTAATTTTACCATTAAAAGATGGCCAGGAACTAGCATCCTCCCGCAGGAGGAAGTCCATAAACAAACACCTGTAAGGTGTCCAACCTTAGTCGCTTTGGCTATGAATACTTTCAAAGAGTGGAAGATGGATAATGGAGAGACTTTAGGGCTTGACCGTTAAAGAGCGACCCTCGAGTGATGGCCACTTGCAAGCGGTGGTCTACGTAGGTGGACCCGCAATGGTCACCTAGACTAAAGATCAAATTGGAAAACTTAAGGTCTCAATCTTAAAGAAGCGGTGCCCATGGAACCCACATAGCGAAAGGGTGTAAGTGATTTGTCGTTAAACCATGGCAGTCAAGGGGTCGCGATCCATACAAAATAGCCCATGGGACAGTTGGGACTTAACGAATTTTCAATACGTGTTGGGTTTGGTTTACTTGTGGTCTCAATGAAGACAAAACCCATAATGTGAGATGACATTGAGGATTGGCCGCTAATGGAGTGGTGACGAGATGGGGGCTACCCGCAGGCAGAATCCTGCATAGGGATTCCCACATGAGATCACAAACTTAGTCCTTTTTATTGTAGTACTTTTAGCACTAATGAAAGTGGGGACGACGAGGTCATCATGGTGGGCCACACCTGGGCTTTCACTATTTACAAAAAAAAATGGTGCTTTTGGGATGGAATCCCATGAATAAAAATACACGGAAACATTAGGAAAACCCATGTTTCGACAGGATGGGACACATAAATGAAGCATGCAGGATCTCTAGTGCCTTCCCTAAACATTATTTGACATTGGGGGGTTTTTGAAATACAAAATGAGGGTTTGATAGATTCAGCTTAAGCTAAAACCCCAATTCCTTAGTTACTTGACCACTTTAAACACCTAGAAAAAGAGAGCAACATGAACATACCTCAAAATCACACAGCTAACTAAAGAAAATTTGACTCAAATTCGCTATAGAAGCTTGTGCGGGTGGTAGCTCCTTATTTTCTCTTAGAAATTCAAACCACAAGGTGAAAATGATAGGTGAGGCATGGTCTATTTATAGGAAATCTAGTCATTAATGCATGCATTAACTTCTCAGTATAGGGGTAGGTGGGTAGGTAAAGTGCAAAAACCCACGTCAGTGTAGTTGTTCAGTGAAGACCTAGGTGGTGAAGGTAGATTTGAGACCCGCCATGTGCACAAATGTGGCAGGAAGGCCACTACTTAGTGGCGGATCGATAACAGAAATCCACATAAGGAAAACCGCAGATGCAAGTTTGTCGGGCTTGGTGGACATGGGAGTAAATAGGAGAAGGAAACCTGTTGGCCAAGTTCTGCAAAGGCAAAAGACTTAGTGAATTTTGGATAGGTTATTTTTTAAAAATGGAATTTGATAACTTTAAGGCATGTGACCAATTTGAGCTCAGAAAAAGAGGCATGTAAAATGAGGCGAGAGTAAGATGACTCGACAGGAGCAAAAAAACAAAAGAAAGGGGGTCCCTAGTCTAAATGGGGTGTGTGTGCTAAAAGCACAAAAAATGGTTACTCCATTGGGAGAACGCTCCCAAGCGTTCCAAGGATAAGGATTCATCTAGAACCAAGAATCTCTGGTTTCGCAGACCAAAAGATAGTTTCCCCAAATGAACTAAAGACTTAAAGGAGGACAGAATGCTTGGTCGAATCAATTCACCAAAACATCTCAAAAGTGTGTGCAGTGAGTTCATTTCCCTCCTTCAAAGACCACAAAGGATAGCAGTCAACCAATTGAGGAAAGTTACTTAGATTATATAACCCCAAAAGTAACCTGGACATTACTCTGCTACCAGTTAGGCGTCAATAGCCTGGACGGAGTTGTTGTTGTGATCCCCACAAATATTTCTCTATTGCCAATCAGGCATCCATAGCCCCAACAGAGTTGCTTGCACGCACACACAGTTGCTTGTTTTTTAATATTTTCTTTTCTCTTTCTTTTCTTTTCATATTTTATCTTTGATACTCTTTTGCTCAACTACATAAGTGGTGAAGCTCATAGTGGTTTTGGAGATCACAGTGGTCACTTGAGCAGACTTAAGATTTTTAACTTGTCAAAGCCTCATGATGGCTATCATATAGTTCATCGAGAGTACTTAAAGTGTATATCATGTGTAATTTGAGATACATGTGAAGAAATTCAAATAAGGGTTTTTTCCTAGGTCAAGTTAGAGTTCAAGTAAGGAAACCTACTTCATGGAGGCAGACAGAAACTCATGGTAACTGATGAAGAATTATCCAAGGAACAAAGGAGGGTGTAGCAAAGTGGGCCCTCTAACAAGGCCAAGCATAGCCACTGCATCAAGATTGGACAACACCCTCAGCAAAACAAAAGCTAGGGAAGAAAGCAAAAGCAAAGAAAAAGCAAGATAAAATGGAAAGCCTACTCTAATTATATACAACTATATACAGAGGGTGAGCTTGGATAGCTCAGGCAAGATAATAATGCTTGAGGTACTTCCTATTGATAGGCAATGGGACATCCTATCCAATGAGATTCTTGAGGTGAAAAGTGTTGTCTCCTAAGATCTCAGAAATCTAAAAGGGGCCAATCCAAAGCTTGTTGAATTTTTCATGTCCCCCTTTCTTCTCGTGGTCCTTGTCCCAACATAAGACCAAATATGCAATCCTAAAGGCCTCAACTTTGGCTCTATGGTCGAACCATCTCTTCACTATGCCCTAGTGTTTGGGAAAAAATTCTATTACTTGGGTATGGACTTCTTCCAAATGTAGCAGTTTAGCTAAGCAAGCCTCATTATATTCTCCCTCCTCGTAATAGGCATTGATAAATTGAAGTGTAGGGATCTTGAGGTGAACTAGGAAAATAGGCTCTAGGCTATAAATGAGGTGGAATGGAAAATTTCCTAGGGTTGCCTTGTGACGTGTGTGATCTTCCCATAGACAAAAATGCAGCTGGGTATGCCAATCTTCCGGGTTCTTAACAAGCAGCTTGCAGATGACAGTCAATAGGTTTTTGTTTATGGATTTAGCTTGACCATTCCCTTGGGGATAGTAATTAGATTAAAATTTGAGGACAGTTCCATAGTCAAATTCCCAACTAACAAATTTGAGGGAAGCAAAAGTAGGACCATTATCACAAACTAGGGCAAACAGACAACCAAAATGATTTAAAATAAAGTTT
>VDFB02086081.1:246248269-246312928 GCA_007258455.2 Sequoia sempervirens
TCTTTCTCTTCCCATATATCTCTATCTCTCTCTCTTACACCATCCCCCTCTATCTCTCTATATCGCCCCTTTTCTATGTCTCTCCCTCTCCCTCTATGTATATTGAGCTATCTCTCCCTCTCTCCCATATCTTCTCTCTCTCCCTTTCTGCATATCACTCTCCCTCTCCCCCTCTTCTTTCTCTCCCTTTTCTACCTATCTATCTCCCTCTCTTCTCTCTCTTCATCTTCAACCTATCTCTCCCTCTCTCCCCCTCTTCTCTATCTCTCTAATGTCAAGCCTTCTAAAAATAGTGTTTTATTAAACTATAAGTATATTATTGTCACCACTCTTCATTCCACATGAAATGCCAAATGTAGCAATTTTTTTGTTGCTTTTGTCAAGTTTCGTTAACCAAGCTATTTAGTGGGTTGAATAAAGTTGTGTTATGAACCTTGGTCTCTTTAAAATAATTAGACAATATTAGGGAGATTAGGAAGGGGAGAAAACTAAACTCCTTCAAAATAGGGGTAGTTGTAGGTTTGTTGGTTTTCTTTGTATACTATATACTTAGTTCCTCTAGGATAAAATATGTCACTGTAGAAATGAAAGATGTTTGATTATCTACCTAGTATTGTTTTGTGTTTTTGAAATGGAAGAGATCTACAACTCTATAGAAATTTCTATATGCTAATGGTCAAATTATTAGACTATTTAGATCATTTTCTTAGTTGTGTATCCTAACTAATATAGAGTAAGCTTTTTCATTTTAATTGACTACTACATAATAGTTTATGTGTTGAAAGAATTGTTTCCATTCTTTGTAGTTTTTACATTGGAATACAAATCATATTTAATTTCACGCCAATATAATTCTTTCATAAATCATATTTTTTTAATATCTTAAAAGATTTTAGTTAAATTGGAAAAGTTGTTTGAGTTAATTAGTAAATTTGATCTAAAAATGTTCAACACTTTAGATATACTCAATTAGATATATATAGTTAAATTGGAGGTATCATTTGAGTTAATAATTAAATAATGTAATAATCAATTAAAGCAAGGGACATAATTTTGGATGTGTTTGAATTTAATAAATTAAAAATTAAAATAGACATAAATTACTTGAAATGAGTGCTTCATAACCCATCTAATCAAATCATAACCTATCAAAAAGGCAATAGGAATTTTCTAAAGAAAAGAACACTTGACCCAATCATAAGTGTATGACATTGCGAAGGGTGATTGGTCTAAAAAATCTAAACGACTTTGCAATTATTTCACTACTATGATCAATGTGTCATCTTTCATGAAATTTCCCAAAACACTATTCATTATGATCATATGGAAATTTGTAGAAGAGCTACAATAGTTGTAACATCATGAATTAAAGTTAAACATTAAAAAGTGCATCATCAATTAATTATGTAATGGCATAAAAATTAAAAACATCATGAATTAATTATGTAACCACATAAGTCAAATATAATTCTATCAAGAAATTAATATCAAATAGATAATATAATTGCATAACTCATACATTTCAATGTCATTGATCTTCTTATTCATCCAACTCTTTGTCTGTATCATCCAATCTAGATTTGACATTGTAATGATTGGTTCAATATCATCATCATCGTCATTGATATCAGTTTTGATAATGTCATCATCCACATAGATATCATCTTCATCATCATGTTCTAGTTCCTCTTCTTCAACATCTTTGTCAGGCACATCATCAACTAATTGTTGATCCTAATCATCATCTACATCATCTTCTAGTTCTTCGGTATCTTCTTCTTCCACCACATTATACTTTATCGTCCTTCCTCTTGGATCATGTCTAACAACAAATGACCAACCTAGTTTACCTTGAACCTCTGAGTAAAATACCTGCTCACATTGGCTTGGAAGAACATAGGGCTCATTTCTAGCTTGCTCGATCAACCTTGTATTAACCATGGTAAATCCATTATCATGATCAATAACAAGTTCTCTCAGGATCATTTTCATTCAATCATAGCCTATAACATAGGATGACGAACAAAACTAATTTGAAGGACTTAAATTCACACTCAAGTATATCATCCAAATCCCATAGTATCAATTTTCTGAGACTTCTGGATGTATGTCGATTCTAGATGAAACATTAGTCACTTGAAAGACTGCAGTTATCCTAGAATCACAAGTTTTCTTCGTGTCATCCAAATTTTTGATTCAAAATTTATGACCATTCCACCACATAGCCTTGTCGTGTTTCACCTGCAATATGTCAAACATGTAAAAATTATTGCAATATCGTCAATTGATAAACATATTTATTCTTCATGGCCAAATATATGCAAATAAAAAAATCTCAACATATATATACATCAATATAATTGAAAATAATTAAATAATATGGATGATTAATATATTTATACGTACCTGTTTATCTCTTAAACCATATGCTAAATCAATTTCCCTTAGTGTAACATTGGAATCTCCATTACGATGAGCTTCTTTAACCAATGAAGCCACACCTTCCCATGTTAATGCACGACTAGATTGTTGACATCGTTCAATCCATACCATCATCCAATCAAAATTGTTTGCAATGTACAAATGTAGTGCATCCCACTCTCGACCAAATGTATAAAAAAATGAAATTCACAAACAACGTATAATTAGTGGTGCAGGAGCACCTATACCTCATTCTCAACTTGTGATTATTTCAAGGTGAACAGATGGTCAATAGGTAGAGTGAGTCTTTTGGATTTTTTTGTCTTGAGTAAGGTCAATTAATACCATTATACATGTTCTAGGTGAAGTTTTGAGTTATGAGTTTGAGTCTTGCACTAAAGAGTTTTGTATCCTTTTTAAGGAAAATTAGAGAATTTACATGTAAAAGGGTGCAAGGTTAGTGTCATTTCAATAATAAGGCTATTATCAAGCCACTAGCATGGTCTTAGAGGTGTCCTAGGAGTTTCAATACATTTGAAATTTCAAAAAAATAAAACATTTCAATAGTGATGTTAACAACCTTGAAATTAGTGTGTTTTATGTTTCATGTGATCATAAAAGATTAAAAAGTCAGTTGTACTGGTGGTTGTTCAGTATTTGAGGTGTAAATGCCTTTAAAAGGCATAAATTGATCATTGTAAACCCTCATAGGATGAGAAATAAAGAAGGTATAGTTGTTGTCCTCAAGAGTTTTGTGAAGAAAAGCATGTGAAATGAGAGGTTCAAGCCAAGGTTTCAACAAAATATGTATGGGAGATCTGATTTTATAAATTTTTACCCATGTGCAGACCTAATGGGTTGTGTTTGAGTTGGTTTTGAGATTTGGGAGGTCGTGGAAGTAGGAGATTCAATAAACCCTCATGATTTTGGCCTAAAACAAGGGTTTTTGGGTTTGGCAAGAATCTGGAAATACAAGTGGAATATTTTTGTGGATTTGGAGGTTTGGAGGCATAAAAATTGCTGCCCCAATATTTCATGGGCATATGACAAGTTTAAATACTAGTTGCTTTGTAAAATAGGCCTAGTCATCCTAATCAACACAACCTAGAAAGGGTGATTTTGGTGATTTGGTCCAAAGGAATTGTACTTTCCCTTGAATTATGTTTAATAATGCAAAAATGGGTGTCTAAAACCATCAAGGTTTTTTCTAGTGTTTTGGGAAAGTTTTAAGTTATTGGGCAGAACTAGGTTTGCATTGCTACAAGGGTTCAAGGAGTCAAAGTGTGAAATCTGACTTATGTTGTTTGTCAGACTTTGAGAGTTGTTTGGATTGTTTAAAGTGGTCATTATAAACTTGTTGGAATCCTCTTAAAGGTAGGTTGATAGATTGGTTGAGTTAAGCCTCCCAGGTCTACATCAATTAGTTAATTACCACAGTATACGACCTTAATTTATAATTGATGTATATTGAAGATTAATAATTAAATAAGTACAATATACATAAAAACCAAATGTAAAATGTATTATAATTACCTCTCACTTTCCTCAATCTACCTTTCCCCATCAAGTACACCCCTTCAAATTTTTTAATGGAGTTGGGATACCAAATGTGATCTACATAGATCTTTGCTACAAACTTAGGAAGATATTTAGTAATGTACACCATGGTCTGGTATACCATATATCCCTCCACCATAGAATCCTCA
This sequence comes from Sequoia sempervirens, assembly GCA_007258455.2. Classification (NCBI taxonomy): domain Eukaryota; kingdom Viridiplantae; phylum Streptophyta; class Pinopsida; order Cupressales; family Cupressaceae; genus Sequoia; species Sequoia sempervirens. The sequence goes on from VDFB02086081.1 coordinate 246,252,397, forward strand.
GGATGTGATCTTTTTCTAACCAAATCCTTCAAAAATTTCAAGTGCCTCTCAACCATCCACATTGACCTTGTGTGTACAGGTCCACACAATTCAATCTCCTCAACTTGGTGTATGAGGTAGTGTTCTTGTGCATCGAAAAATGTCGAAGGTAGACACTTTTTCATTTCACACATTAGACGAGAAAATTTTCTCTTCCAATAATTTATATTTTCTTTATGGATTTATTTAGATGACCATCTACAAGTGATTCAAGGCGCAAATATATTAACGAGATTTAACAAAAATATACAATATATTACATAACAAGTAAAAGAAATGACAATCATAAGATCTATACAATGAATTGAACAAATATCACTACTTACCTCATGTATTTTCCAGGATCATATATAACTTGCTTGACATTGTTGTCAAATTTGTCTGGGAGAGATAGAGGTAGAATGTACTGCAACAATTATAAAATGATCTTTTCATTATTTTTCAAAAAGTAGTTAACATAATACACTGAAAAGTACATGCAGTATAAAAATATATATATAATATACCAGAATAATTACCTTAATGAAGGTATGCCAATCATGTGTTTTCATCCCTAACCCAAATTCACCTTTCTTTGTTATGATATTGTTTATATTCACAACAAATCATGTGGGAAATCAAATTTTTCGTATGACTTCTTTTATAGCATTACTTTGTTGCTCCATTAATAACCAAGGAAGGGCACTTATATTAATTTGGTCTCTATCGCTATTTACTTGAATGACATTTTTCATTGCATGATTGGCTTCCTAAATGTCACTACAAATTTTGATAATTTTTTCTTTGTCATGCCTTCCATCCAATAATTTCCATAATGTTTCTGTTATATTCTTTCTGATATGCATTGTATCAAACAAATGCACAATTTGTAGCTGCTCATAGGAGGGAAACCTACTAAATTGTCTGGGATAAATTTTCATTCCTTGTGGAAGTCGGCCATTAATGCCTTGACGACCTTCTTGAAGCATATAAGTTAAACAAATTAACAACGACAATTATTGTAAATTACAACATGAGCAAACAAAACACAATATAAAAATATAAATTCCAAACATATCATATATGATAGATAAAAAATTTGATCTGATGTATAACCTTGATGATTAATTCTATTATATTCCAACTTCCATAGGCGAGGTGTCATTCTTCATGGTTTTGATGTAGTCACTTCTTTCCCATTGAAAAGATGTTTTTTAGTAGCTAGATACTTATGATTTTTGTGGAGGAATTGCCTATACTCATCAAACACCTGCTTTCCTAAACTTGTTGAATGACAAGATTTCATCTTTGGACCACAAATTGGACATGAAAATTTTCCCTTTGTTTGAAGATCTGCAAGATCATATATAATTGGATTAAATATGTCAATTTTTATAATTATATATAATGAATAGATTATTTAAAAAACATGCATGATATCTACATAAAATTAAATATCGTTAAAGTGCAGTCGAACGTTATAACATACCACAAAAATGTGTTAGCCCTGGAGCATCATGAATTGTCCATACAAGCATTGCATGGAATTGAAATTATCTTTGTCCTATTGGTCTAGAGATGTCATGCATAGTGACGCCATTCCATAACTTTAGTAACTCGTCGATAAGAGGCTCGATATATACATTCATATCTTTAACTTGGTACTTACCTAGTTGAATGAACATAAACATTACATAATTATTATAACTATTTTACTCCAATATATATAAATTAATGTACATGACTCTTAAATGAAAAAATACAAGTCATTATGCAACAAATAAGACAAATGAGATGCTACTACGTTAAAGAAAATTGATGTAAACAAATACCTGGAACAATCATTTCCAACATTATGTGCTCCCTCTTTATTGACATTTATGAAGGAATGTTATTGTTGATAACAAAAACAGGCCACACTAAGTAAATAGATATCATCTCTCCAAATGGATTGACATTGTCCGCTACCAATGAAAGCCTGAGATTACGAAGCTCTTCATTAAAGTGTGGCCATTTTTCCTCCATGTCCCTAAATGCAGAACCATCCACAGGCATTCAAAGAATTCCATCTCCACTTATATTATGTGCATGGTAATCCATAAATTTCGCTAAGCTTTCTCACCTAAATAATTGTTGCATACGTGGAATAATGGGAATATAATGAAGAACCTTTTTGAGACACATTTTTGTTAGTTGATCTATTTGATATCTACTGATATGACATTTCAGGCTTTCTGTTGCAAATTTGTGTTGTTTATGATATATAATATGATCATTGGGACATGCATCTATTGCTTGATACTCCATTCCAATATCTTTCATAATGGAAGATAAATCTTAGTATGAGTGAGGTAAAATATTAGATGGTGGTAACAAAAATTCACCTATCAATCTACAACAAAAAAATAATTTTTTAATATAAAGAATATTAATGGTACATATTTCATCCTTTATTTACTAGTGATGAACTAACAATAATTAAAATAGATGAAAAAAGATGACATATATGACATACCTTAACATCCGTGAGATTGCTATGTTGGATAAACCATTCATAACCTTCAAGTTCACCAACAAAAATACATCAGAGAGAAGAGTTGTTTTGGAGCCTTCATAAAGGGGCTCGTGTGCCTTTTCAACTATAGGTAAATCATGAACTTCATCAAAATCATCTTGATCATCATGATCAGCTGCGCCACTAAATGTGTCATGGATCAATGTATTTGTACCATCATCTTCAACTATTTTTTTTGGCACATGATCTTCTTCCATATGATCATTAACTTCATATTCAATATTCACAACTCCATGTTCCTCTACTTGCAAAACCACATTCTTTGGGGTGTGATAATCTATATCTTATGCCCTAGGGTGCCCCACCTTTATAATAATGATTGACACAAATAGACCATGATCATAATCAAGTGATTTTTAATATATATAAAAATGTTAAAACGATATAAACATTTACAAATTCAATCAATATAAAGACATATAATGAACAAATTACCAATGGACGATAATCATGCCCCCCTTCAATGTGACCATGCTACCTACAATGTTTCTCGGCTATTGTGATTAAAAGTCTTCTCATCTTTAAGCCCTTGCAATTATTGCAAGGACAATAACATTTCCCATCACCCTTTCTTTTCAATCTAGCCCACTTTCTAGCAATTGTTTGTTCATTTTGTTTTGCACTAATATTATCTTACATGATTTTTCCTTACCAATCTTGAATATTTAGATCTTCAAAAAATATCAAACTCAAACTCCAATAATTTTTAATTATAGACAGGTAACAAAATCTAATAATTCTGATATTTTGCACCAAAAAAATTTGGCATGCAACCACCCCTACAAAAGAGAAGATAATTTGAAGTTAATGAACCCAAAAACCGCTTTAAAATGCTAATTCCATAACTTATTAAATTCTGATTTTACTATGATTTCCAACCATTAGACTCCTAAAATCAGAATATTAAACTTGTACAACAAAATCTGGAAATGAAATTCTGAAAATGCACAAGTCTAAAAAGGAAATTTGATGAGATGTTGCTTTAAAATATGATTTTCAAACCTAGAAGTATAAATCTGACTTCACAAATGAATTCTGGAAAAAGACAATGATTACCCTCAACCTAGCGATATCTTCTTGATTTTTTTCTGATTTTTCCCAAGAAAATCGTCCTTAGTTCTCCACAAACTATCACAAGTATAGAAAATTTGCAAGTAGAGAAAATTCACAAGTAGAGAAAATTCACAAGTATAGCAAAACATTGTCGCAATAAATAGGCGAACTCACTTTTATTTATGTCGGCCACAATTTGATTTTTTCAGATTTTGCATGTTCATCGAAATTTCAACGAACGTCATGGATAAAAATTTTAAAAAATGAAAATTACACATCAAATATCACAAGTACCTGACAATACATCAAATTATACATCTTTCATCAAAAAAATTTGTCAGATTTTGCAATCAAATGAGTTAGTGTGCATTCTATGAAACATTGGAGAAGGCATATGCATCTGGGAATTATGAACCACAAAGGATTTGGAACTACAATGAGATTGGGCTGCAAGCTAGACAGAATGGTGCAATGAGGATGCTTTCCCAAAAGGGCAATAGAAGTGTTTTGTATATTATCCCAAAGAGCTTGAAGTGGATCACAATATTGTGTTTTGCAAATGCTGTCAAGTAGAAAATTCTAAGCTTTTACTTTTTTTAAAGCAAAAACACATCCAAAACTACATAATAAACTATGAGTAGGAGAATGTATGGTTGTTCAACCTTATGCATGGATGACGAAATAACCATTTATGAGATGGTTGAAACATTTTTCTATGCAAGTACCTAGGGGTGTCTCACCTAGCCATAGAAACCTCCTCATATTTGATGGCCATGGTAGCCACATAGCCTTTTCTACCATTACCGAAGCAAGGGCACTAGGCATTGACTTGCTTACCCTACCATTCCACACATCTCATAGGTTGTAGCCACTTGATGTGAGTGTATTTTCCTCTTTCAAATCACACTTTAAAAGGGAAAGAGTAGCATGGACTACCAAATATTTAAATTTGGAGATTAGAAGGACAAAATTAGCTACACTTTCCAGCCTTGATTTTGAGAAGGAATTGACAGTTCAGAACATAAAAGTTGGGTTCAAAAGGATAGGTATTTTGCCTCTTAATCTAGATGCATTGGTGGATGACATGAGGCCTCACAATAAATTTCAATTTCCTACCCCTGAGGAAGAATTTTTTGCTGAAAAAATTCTCATTCTATCCAATAATGGTTTGCCACAAATTGAGGTTGAATGTACAAATGGAACAACAGAACTTGTAGAGCAAAAAATTCCAATTGAAGTAGCTAAATGTGCAAACTAGCAAAGTCCACCACAAACTTTAAGTTTGTCAGACCACCAATCACCAAGTGGAACATCGGGTTTGGGTGACCAGCAGAGTCCACCACCAACACTGATTTGGGAGACCAGAATACTATTGCATACATCTCTCTTCCCCTATCGAGTGCACCTGAGGAGAAATCATGGTTGTTAGAGGGTGTTGCAAATCTTGGAATTGATTTGCATGTGGACCTAGATCAAAGTCTTACAATGCCTTCACTAGACAACACGGTCCCAAACACCTTAGTTCATTTTTATTTTGATTGGGGAGATAGTGAAGCTAAGCAATTAGGCAATGAATTGGATGAAACAACTAGTCAGGTGCAGGAAATAAATGATGAGGATTCAATAGAGCCATTGTGAGGCCAAACAACTTTAGAATTCTCCTGATTCTTGAAGCTACCTATTCATGTAGTAAAAGAATAGTCCAATCAACTAGCTAACCATGGGATTAAACTTCCAAGAGGATCTGAACTCCTCACCACTGACGATTGCATGGTTTTACTAAATGAGAAAGAGGAGAGGAAGAAGGAAATTCGGCTATTGAAAAATAGGAAGAAGGAACAGATTGAACAACATAGGATAGAAAGAATTACAACAAAGGAGCTGAAGGAATAATTGAGAATTGAAAGAGAACAACAACGAGTAGTAGTAGAGGTTAAAAGAGAACTAAAAAAGAAGGAGAGGGAGCATAAAAGGGAGCAAAAAAGGATTGAAAGGGAATCTACAAAAAAAGAAAAATAATTGGAGAAGACTAGAAAAGAGGCAGCAAGGGAAAGGCGACTCAACAACCCTCTATATCCATTTCTTGACTGTCATAGGATACTCACAGACTTTGTGCCAATTCAATGCCCCCAATATTGTCTACAATTACATACCCCAAGTATTATCCAATCATTTCAAAGTTGGAGTCCTACTCGATCGGAGTCCTATCCACACTCACCTACCCCAAATATTACCCAACCAGGTCAAAATGGAGTCCTACTCATTCACAGGCCATAAACAACACAGAAGATAGCTTCTCTTCATATTTTAGTTTTCCAAAATATTTTATTTTATTGGAATGTTAAGTACAAACAATTTTGTTGTGATTATTTTGAAGGTATCCAACCGATGTAATTTTCTAACTAATGTTAGATTGTGAATAGTTTTGTAGTGATTGTTTTGAAGGTTTCTAATAATATTGTTGGGATTATTTTGAAGGTTTGTAACTTGAAACAATAGTATGATATGGATACAAACAACATATTCCTACATGTTACAATCACTATAATTGAGGAACCAACAAAGCATATATTTACTTAAGTCGAATGTAAATGAAGAAGACTATAGGAAACTTATGTATCTATCTTTCTCTACAATATATAGTTGTGTATATATATATACATATCCATATACATATACATATATTTATATGTATACATATATATATATATACATCTATATATATATACATATATATATGCATATATGTGTGTGTGTGTGTATGAATTAATTAAGTTGAATGTAAATGAAGAAGGTTATAGAAAACATATGTATCTATCTATATGTGCATATATTTGTACATCATAATGTCGTATCAAAAAGGGTTGGAAATGTTTGTACTATACACTTGTTTAAAGTTATATATAAATTTTAGTGTTTTGTATCAGAAAGGGTTGGAAATATTTATATCATACTGTTGTTTGAAGTTATATATAAATTTCATAATGTTGTATCAAAAAGTGTGGGAAATATTTGTACCATACTATTGTTTGAATTTATATATACATTTCATAATGCTATATTAGAAAGTGTTGGAAATATTTGTACCATAGTGCTATTTGAAGTTATTTATAAATTTCATCATTTTGTTTCAAAAATACTTATAGCAGAAGTAGGAGTCATTCATTATCACAGTTAGATGTAAGGGAGAGGTTGATATTGGGTACATACATATGTATATATATGTATACATATGTATATATGTGTACATATGAATATACATATATGTAAGGTCGCCCAATCAATTTCCTATAAGTGCATCTAGGAATCTTCTTGTATGTAGTAATGAAGTTCATCTAGTTTATGGTAGTTTTACTTGTTAATTATAGATTAATTTTACCAAGCATAGTGATACTGAACCTAGTATGTGCTTAGATTTAATGGTAGGAATGAGTTTAAATACGTGAAGCTTACTTCCTATTTTTGAATAGTAATTGTGTCAAAATATGTTATACATTGATAGCATATGGTTGTGTTGTGTTTGGGCCTAATGAGACATTTTATTGCTTTGAAATTTATATTTAATGTTATAATGATTCAATAGAAAATAAAAGAGGAAATGTTGAATATTGACCTAAAATTATCATGATATTTAATATCAAATATTATCATTGTTATTTAAGAAAAGGTATCAAATTGATGAGTACAAACTATTGCTTATAATGTTATTATTAATTTAATATTTTACAAAGGGTAGAAATTTGTTAATTAATAATAAAATATTGTTTGGTCAATAAAGAAACCCTTATTACAAATGTAGTCCGCACACGTTCATTTGTCTTCATAGTGGCTCCTTATAATGAAATAAAAATTATTAATGAAGACCATTTGCATGTGTGAATAGATCTAAAGGTTTGACACAAGTTGAGCACACTTTAAACTAATTGATAATTGAACTTCAAGGAAAAAAAATTAATGTCATACATCAAGGAAACATGAGTTGGAACAAGATAAAAAAATTGGTTTTGCATCACGTGGAAGGAGGGAGTAATAGTGCAAAGAAAACAAAAATTTGGCATGCAAGTATTTTTTTTATTAATTGGTGGATTTGTTTAAACAAAGGCGGTTCCAAACTGGGAAAAAATAAAAAATCAGAGAGGCGCATGAAGGGGAATTATCACCAAAAATTATTTTCTTGTAACCCTCAATTTCCTTGAAAATTGGCTTTAAGAAGAATTCCAAGGGAAAAATCTCACCATTCAGATCTGAGGGTGGCAAGAGCTTGAGATAAAAGAGGATTTGTTGAGCCCCTTGAAGATACCCTACTCGATCTAAAAATAAAAATAAAAAAATCTCTACTCCAAAGAACCACTTGGATGCTTGGCTTGAACTTATGATGAGTGTGTTGTTAGGAAAGAAAGTGTTCTAATCTTTAGAAGGTTGAGGAAAAGGTAAGAAAAGTTTAATAATTTTCATGAAGTTCTAAATAGATTCAAAGTTAATATTCTAGAGTATAGAAAAAAAAAACTCCCAACACATTTCGTTGATATGAGGAAATAGACATGACTAGTTGTTAATAATGTTTTTTTTGTGTATTTATATTGTATTGATTGAAGCATATGAGTTTATGCAATTTAGTAGATCATAAAGGTGAGTTAACATATTTCCCTTTTTTTCATTACAACATCATAGAAACTTGAGGATGGTTTGTGGATAATTCATAGGCAACAGTAAAAGAAGCCCCAAATTAATAGGGAACAATTTAGTGTCTACAACACAAAAGACATATCAATAACATCGTACTTTGCTACTTGGATCATATTTAATAAATAGTAAAAATATTGTTGAGCTCATACTAGATATAATTGTGTTGCTTGTGTTACAAATTCTTACTATTACCTAAGATTTATTGTTCATTGCTCATGAATGACATGTAAATAAAAATAGAATGAGTTTAAACTTTTGAAATCATTAGAGAACTCAAGACTGTTGATGGGTGTTTTTACACTTCTCAACAAAGACAAAGCACAAGTGCAATGTCTCTCTTGAAAGGTAATTTATGCAACTAATTTTTAGAAATCACCCCAAGGTCTCTCGGGTGTCAGGTCATGACTCACAAAAACAACTCAGTTGTTGATGTGATTTTTTGGTAATCACAAAGGGAATTTATGGTCTATTAAGCATGGAGGGAATTGGGTCTACAAAAAGATTTTTATGAACTCTGGAAATGAATAAACAATTGTTTCAGGTTCAAAACAACAAGCTAAAACTCCATCTTTTCCATCAAATTTGGCTTTACAATGATGCTAGAACTTTTTTCTAACTTTAGTTTTAAGAAAATCATAAGGGAAAAAGAGTTAAAAGTTTCCTAGACCTACAACTAATGATGAATAGTAACAATGGAGGATGCTACAATGGACAGACTTCCTAAAACTGAGTTCCACTTAACCAGGGACAACCCACTGATGGGAGATATAAAATACTTTCATTTAAGGCTTTTTATGTTTAAAAATACTTGTTTTTATTGTTAATTAACATGACTGGCGGTAGACAATAGAGTAACATATTTGCTTATTTTACTTTATGTTTAACTAAATTAGCAGATATTTTGGAAGTGATAGCTTATGTTAAATGTGTTGCTTTATGATGACTTTGGATGAGATGATTATGCTGCATTAATCTTTATTGCTATGATTGTTGTCCTTTTCATGAGGATTTTTAATAGGGTATCTTAAAGGTTGATGAGGTGGTTAAACTCTCTATCTAATCATGAGGAATGACTACGCCACAGATAGGCCCTATTGGATGATGAGTCACTCAAAGTCTGAAATCGACTTCTTCATAGTTGGTTGAGGGACTTTTACTTCTAGCGCCAATCTGGCGTAGTTCTGGCATAGTCCTCCTTAGTCAACTTCAGTTCTATTTTTAGTTTCATTTTGTAATTTGTAGTTGGTCACCTTAAGTTTTGGAAGTTAACGCCATGTTAGAAGCTAATAAGGATATTTTATAAATATCCACATTTCGACCTTAGTTAGGAGTTAGATAATTTGCAATTAGAATTTCTGTAATCACAAGCAATACTTTGTTCGGCATTCTACTTTTGATCAATGAGAAAGGAAGCAAGAATTTAATTAATTTACTATGTTGAAGGATCTTACTTGAGGAAGAGCAGGGCCCGCTCAACCTTTGGAACGATCTTATGGTATTTTTTAAGTGTTGTTATTTTCTGATTCATTAAAACTATAGTAGAAATTGATTTTGAATTGTTCAATCATTAAAATCATCTTATATCTTGATAAATATTAAGATCGGATAATCACTTATGTTTACAATTATGTTTCGAAGTTTCAGTTTATTGTGGTTAAGATCGAATAGTTAGAATGGTTAGATTTGTTTATTAAAAATGTTGAATTGAACCATTAGAATTTTTGAACAAGTTTCTTTTATAAATTAGGTTTAGATGTCATTCGAATTAGTTAGAAGTAATGTTTGTTTGTTAAGCTTCATTAAAACAATGTTAGGAATTTATGGAAAGATGGAGTTGAAGTCCATTCATAATCTATTCATGGAGATTACTCTTTATGCTTTTTAGAATAATTGTCATTTTTCTACAATTCATTCCTACTCTAAAATTAGCATTTACTTTCCAGCAATTAAATTATGGATTTCTTTTAAAGAGAAATAGAATTAATTTGGAATTTCGTGTTTTAGATTAAGGATTAAAGTAATCATTAATTATCTCCATGAATTGGTCTAAATTGAAGTCAATAAAGTCATAATTAAGTCAGCAGAATTTTAAATTAGAAGTTAAAGTAGATTTAAATCTTAGGAATCAGTCGCTACAGTTTAGCTCCTAAAAGCTCCTGAAGAGCCCCCAAGAGCTCTTGAAAGCTCCTGAAATAGGAAAAACGATACCTGAAGTCACTGTTTACAGGGCAAACCCCCCCAAAAGAATCCATGACAACTATCTTTATCGCATATTGCTCTGAGACACACCCAGTTCGATAAAAGAATTAATTAAATGATGCAAGTTGTGACATCAATGACCTTTCCCATCACCCATAGTCTCATGAAACTAGTGAAATATTCAAAGGGTCATTGCAGATTTTTAGATTGTTCATACACCATTAAAGCATGAGTTACAATTGAACTTAGCTATAACAATATAAGTAATGCTCAGACTAACTTTACACATCATTTTATCATCAATAAACAACCAAAAGTATGAGCTAGGAAGATATCAAACACAAAAACATATATCCACCATTAAAGCACAACATGAACTGACAACTGAAAGTAACTTAAAATTTAAAAAAAAGAAGCTAAAATCCAACAATTGGAGATAAAATCATGAACACATGAGAGCAATATACAAGAAACCATAAAAAAAATGCTTTTCTCATATATTTTGCAGCAGCATGTCTTTACAACAACTCATTTCTCCCTTTCTGGAGGTACTTCTTCTTGCATCAGGATCTTATCTTAGCCAATCAGTGGAGGTTCCTAAAGTATCTTGACATCCAGATCCTTGTACACTTTCCCTTCCTTAGATCGATGCTCTTTGGGGTGTATCTTGTCATCCATCTCTTGGTCTAATTTTTCCACCACATAGTGCTTGTTGAGCCCTTCATCCTCAGAGGTTTACAATCCTTCTTCATCGGAAGCCACCTTGTCCAAGTTTATACTTAATCTTCCCTTCGGATGTTCAAAATAATCATCTCCATCTGAATCCTTGGGCTCATCAACTATGTATTGTGCAACCTCTTTGCGTTATTTTGTGTTAAGCCTTTCCATTTCTTCTGAGATCTGCATTGTGGCCTCCATTTTTGGTGGTTTGGTAGGTGGTGGGGGGAAGAGGAAAAGTGGAAGCAAGTTGAGCCATTAGAGCTTGGAACTTGGGGTCAAGGATTACCCCGAAGAGCTCAATGGGAATGTTCTACATGTATGTTGTGAAGGCTTGTGGAAAGATGGGTGGTGCCATAGAGGTTGAGGGTATGGATGGTAGCAAAGTGGAAAAAGTAGGTAGTGGAGGTGGGAGCGAGGAAGATTATAGTGGAGAGGTGGTCAAAGAGGAGGAGTCCAATACCATTACTAGAGCAATTGGTGAGGCATAGGTGAGGTGGACTGATATGTCCACAAAGGGTGGAGACAAGATGAGAAAATCCTTCGAAGCAGAAAGTGGAAGAGTGGTGATGATAGCAGCAATAGTGGGAATGGACATGGTAGGTGATGAGTGAGGCCGTTTAGTTTCTTTTCCCCCTTTCATGTTGAGGCTCTACATTTTGAATGGTTGTCCTTTCAAGAACAAATTTCCCTGTTCTCTTTTTCCTTTTGGATTACTGGCCTTCAGTAGCCTTCCTAGAATACACCTTATGTTTAGGCTTGCGCTCAGGTGCATCCTTCATTTTCTTGGATCTCGTGATCAGTGGGGAATTGGGAGCTTCACCAAATGATCCTACAGTGGCATTACTATTAGTTTCACTTTCAAGCTCATCCTTGAGCTCCCCATATGTCAATTTTGCACCCTGCTCCTTTAGTTGGGTGATTTGTGCATCCACCCATTGCCTAGTTTTGTGTTCAATAGGGTGAGTGAGAATGTCCAGGTCAGTGAACTCTTCTTCAGTCCAATCAATAACTGGTAGAGGCATCTCATCCAATACATGGTATCTATCATCTATAATGTTATCATCCTCAACAATTTGATCAGGTACGGAGAATAGATTGATGGACTTTACAAATTGAGCGGTCATCCTCATGTAGTGTTGCATCTGCACCTCTTTATTGTCATTACAGTTGGCCCAGAAGTCTTCAATATGGGGGAAGTGGATGTATTGTCTCCCAATCCATTTCTTCAACTTTCCATGAGGGTCCACTCTTCCTCTCTCTATGTGAAGGTCTAGGTGATACTCTACTAATTCCTTCTCTAAGTATTAAGCACAGTGGGTAGCGGGGAAATAATACATTCCTTTCCTGAAAGTTAGGGGATATGGCACCCCATCTCAATGCTGGTCACTTAGCAATGTATGGGCAGTCTACACCTACCAAGAAACCTCCAATAGAATAATATGGCCATTAGGGTAGCGTGGTAACCAGTAGGGTTTTCTCAAGAAACCCTCTTCCCTGATGTAAGTGAACTTTGGAAATTGAATGAACAGATATCCAAATCCCTTTATAAAGGCCTTGGCATTGTGTGTTACCCTTCTCTTGAAATCTCCTCCCAAGAGTCTGATTATATGTCGAATGAAGGAATCATTCACTCTTTTGTATTGCAACTAGAGATAGTAGTCATAAAATTTAAGTTCTCCCCTCCTCATCCCCAATGTTCCTACATAGAAGAGCCCTTTGTATGGGAATTTCTCTACAAGGAGATAGACTAGATATGAAGTCATGTAGAACTAGGAGGTCTTCTTCACTGCTAGGAGCTGGTTGTGCAGGTTATCACTTATCATCTTAGCCAAGAGAAATTTAGCTTTGCCTCAGATGATTTCTTCTACGAAGTAGAACATCCATTCTTTGAAGAATGAGGCAGTCGGCAGGCCCATTACTATGCTCAGGAGAGTGACTAGATCATGGTATTCTTCAAATAAATCACTTCTAAATAACTTCTGAGGTACCTTGTTTGTGCTACCCCTCTTGTCCTTTAGTCAGTGTTGATTGATCATTATTTTACACCCAAGAGGGTCCTGCTACCACACATTTTGAGCAAATACCTTTTTTGTTTCCTCCATCTTGTCAAATGTTAAGATACCAAATGTTCTGCCAATGGACTTGGCAGACAAGTCCACCAATACTCTTCCATACTTATCAATTATTTTCTTGTTAGAGTGATAACACTCCTGGAAGGCCATGACCAATTCTGAAGCAACCAACACATGGGGAAATCCATCTTCCTTTGCAAGGCCATTTCTTTTGATCTTCATGCATCCTTTATAGTAGGGTTGACCATCACCCTTTGTTTGAACTCATCTATGTTCATGTTCCCGAGGTCTGTATCTAAGACTGTGTCCTAGGTGGAAGCAATCTTGGGGGTGCACTCCACCCCATGAAACTGATACTTCATTTGTTCCTTTTTCTTCTTTTCCTCTCAAAGTTCTTGTAGGCTTATTTCCCTTGTCAACTTTTCCTACAAGCTTCCTTGATGATCCCTCAACAGGTTCCATGAAACTTAGACACAAAAGGTATAGTAAGTGCATTGATATACCAATAGGTAAAATGTCATTTAAATCCTACAAATTCATAGTTAGATCCATTCATATACCCTTAGAATATCATGACATTCAACATCATTACACATTTGAAGCTCATTTGAGTCATTTTTGCAAATGTGGGTTTAGGGGTGCGGGTTTCCCCTAGGCAAAAGCCATCATAATGAAAGTTGTTAAAGAGTGGTGGTAGGACCATAGAATCCCATAGATGGCCACCCGCATCAGAATTTTCACATGGAATGATTAGGCACGTGTGAAAATTGGTTGTGAGGCACTTGAAACTGCTAGGTTAGGCCTTGGTGCTTTCATGAGTTTGAAGCATGTGCGTGTCATGGGGTGGAAATCCCTTAGAGTTTGGTTGTTAAGTAGCAACATTGGATGGACAAAGCCCTGCATGCATAGGTCCAGATAGTAGAACCTGCATGATAAGTATCCCTTATAATTTTACTTCTAAGTTGAAGGTGGAGGACCACAAAGTTGAGCGATGTAGAGATCGGCCAACGGAGGGATGCTAAGCATTCACCATTAGGGAATAGCTTTGAAGGGATGGAATTTTGACCGCAACATCCCATATGGGAAAACCTGTTGATGTGATTTTCTTAAGAGTTTGTGACTTACATTCTTTAGGGGCAACGATGGCAAAAGTGAGCTCGGGGCCCGCATGGCGGGGCAACGAGTTAATTTTACCATTAAAAGATGGCCAGGAACTAGCATCCTCCCGCAGGAGGAAGTCCATAAACAAACACCTGTAAGGTGTCCAACCTTAGTCGCTTTGGCTATGAATACTTTCAAAGAGTGGAAGATGGATAATGGAGAGACTTTAGGGCTTGACCGTTAAAGAGCGACCCTCGAGTGATGGCCACTTGCAAGCGGTGGTCTACGTAGGTGGACCCGCAATGGTCACCTAGACTAAAGATCAAATTGGAAAACTTAAGGTCTCAATCTTAAAGAAGCGGTGCCCATGGAACCCACATAGCGAAAGGGTGTAAGTGATTTGTCGTTAAACCATGGCAGTCAAGGGGTCGCGATCCATACAAAATAGCCCATGGGACAGTTGGGACTTAACGAATTTTCAATACGTGTTGGGTTTGGTTTACTTGTGGTCTCAATGAAGACAAAACCCATAATGTGAGATGACATTGAGGATTGGCCGCTAATGGAGTGGTGACGAGATGGGGGCTACCCGCAGGCAGAATCCTGCATAGGGATTCCCACATGAGATCACAAACTTAGTCCTTTTTATTGTAGTACTTTTAGCACTAATGAAAGTGGGGACGACGAGGTCATCATGGTGGGCCACACCTGGGCTTTCACTATTTACAAAAAAAAATGGTGCTTTTGGGATGGAATCCCATGAATAAAAATACACGGAAACATTAGGAAAACCCATGTTTCGACAGGATGGGACACATAAATGAAGCATGCAGGATCTCTAGTGCCTTCCCTAAACATTATTTGACATTGGGGGGTTTTTGAAATACAAAATGAGGGTTTGATAGATTCAGCTTAAGCTAAAACCCCAATTCCTTAGTTACTTGACCACTTTAAACACCTAGAAAAAGAGAGCAACATGAACATACCTCAAAATCACACAGCTAACTAAAGAAAATTTGACTCAAATTCGCTATAGAAGCTTGTGCGGGTGGTAGCTCCTTATTTTCTCTTAGAAATTCAAACCACAAGGTGAAAATGATAGGTGAGGCATGGTCTATTTATAGGAAATCTAGTCATTAATGCATGCATTAACTTCTCAGTATAGGGGTAGGTGGGTAGGTAAAGTGCAAAAACCCACGTCAGTGTAGTTGTTCAGTGAAGACCTAGGTGGTGAAGGTAGATTTGAGACCCGCCATGTGCACAAATGTGGCAGGAAGGCCACTACTTAGTGGCGGATCGATAACAGAAATCCACATAAGGAAAACCGCAGATGCAAGTTTGTCGGGCTTGGTGGACATGGGAGTAAATAGGAGAAGGAAACCTGTTGGCCAAGTTCTGCAAAGGCAAAAGACTTAGTGAATTTTGGATAGGTTATTTTTTAAAAATGGAATTTGATAACTTTAAGGCATGTGACCAATTTGAGCTCAGAAAAAGAGGCATGTAAAATGAGGCGAGAGTAAGATGACTCGACAGGAGCAAAAAAACAAAAGAAAGGGGGTCCCTAGTCTAAATGGGGTGTGTGTGCTAAAAGCACAAAAAATGGTTACTCCATTGGGAGAACGCTCCCAAGCGTTCCAAGGATAAGGATTCATCTAGAACCAAGAATCTCTGGTTTCGCAGACCAAAAGATAGTTTCCCCAAATGAACTAAAGACTTAAAGGAGGACAGAATGCTTGGTCGAATCAATTCACCAAAACATCTCAAAAGTGTGTGCAGTGAGTTCATTTCCCTCCTTCAAAGACCACAAAGGATAGCAGTCAACCAATTGAGGAAAGTTACTTAGATTATATAACCCCAAAAGTAACCTGGACATTACTCTGCTACCAGTTAGGCGTCAATAGCCTGGACGGAGTTGTTGTTGTGATCCCCACAAATATTTCTCTATTGCCAATCAGGCATCCATAGCCCCAACAGAGTTGCTTGCACGCACACACAGTTGCTTGTTTTTTAATATTTTCTTTTCTCTTTCTTTTCTTTTCATATTTTATCTTTGATACTCTTTTGCTCAACTACATAAGTGGTGAAGCTCATAGTGGTTTTGGAGATCACAGTGGTCACTTGAGCAGACTTAAGATTTTTAACTTGTCAAAGCCTCATGATGGCTATCATATAGTTCATCGAGAGTACTTAAAGTGTATATCATGTGTAATTTGAGATACATGTGAAGAAATTCAAATAAGGGTTTTTTCCTAGGTCAAGTTAGAGTTCAAGTAAGGAAACCTACTTCATGGAGGCAGACAGAAACTCATGGTAACTGATGAAGAATTATCCAAGGAACAAAGGAGGGTGTAGCAAAGTGGGCCCTCTAACAAGGCCAAGCATAGCCACTGCATCAAGATTGGACAACACCCTCAGCAAAACAAAAGCTAGGGAAGCAAGCAAAAGCAAAGAAAAAGCAAGATAAAATGGAAAGCCTACTCTAATTATATACAACTATATACAGAGGGTGAGCTTGGATAGCTCAGGCAAGATAATAATGCTTGAGGTACTTCCTATTGATAGGCAATGGGACATCCTATCCAATGAGATTCTTGAGGTGAAAAGTGTTGTCTCCTAAGATCTCAGAAATCTAAAAGGGGCCAATCCAAAGCTTGTTGAATTTTTCATGTCCCCCTTTCTTCTCGTGGTCCTTGTCCCAACATAAGACCAAATATGCAATCCTAAAGGCCTCAACTTTGGCTCTATGGTCGAACCATCTCTTCACTATGCCCTGGTGTTTGGGAAAAAATTCTATTACTTGGGTATGGACTTCTTCCAAATGTAGCAGTTTAGCTAAGCAAGCCTCATTATATTCTCCCTCCTCGTAATAGGCATTGATAAATTGAAGTGTAGGGATCTTGAGGTGAACTAGGAAAATAGGCTCTAGGCTATAAATGAAGTGGAATGGAAAATTTCCTAGGGTTGCCTTGTGACGTGTGTGATCTTCCCATAGAGAAAAATGCAGCTGGGTATGCCAATCTTCCGGGTTCTTAACAAGCAGCTTGTAGATGACAGTCAATAGGTTTTTGTTTATGGATTTAGCTCGACCATTCCCTTGGGGATAGTAATTAGATTAAAATTTGAGGACAGTTCCATAGTCAAATTCCCAACTAACAAATTTGAGGGAAGCAAAAGTAGGACCATTATCACAAACTAGGGCAAACAGACAACCAAAATAGTTTAAAATAAAGTTTTATGGAAAGTTAGTAACTACTTCAGTTGTAAATTGCCTACAAGCAAGTGCTTCAGTCTATCTAGTGCAATAATCAGGAGCAGTCAGAATATACTTTTGACCTATAGAGGATGGTGGGTTTATTGGACTAATAAAATCAAGCCCCCACTAAGCAAAGGACCTTACCTCAACAACTAGCCGTAGCGCGACAGTAACATACCTTTCCCTGGTGGTAGTAGTCTAATAGACATGATAGGATCTGATGTGATTATGAGAATCTTTGAATAGGGTCGGCTAGTAATACCTAACCCATAAGATCTAATGGGTTTTTGAAGGGCCAAATCCATGACCAGTTCTGAACTTATCATGAAACTCTTTCAACACTTGGGTTGCCTCTGCCTTTCCTAGGCATATGAGATAAACTCCCTCGTGGTTCTTCTTGTACAATATAGCTCTTGTAGCATATAGCTGCTTCTTTCCAACCTTAAAGCAATTTTTTGTACTCCTTGCAGTTGGGATGGGCACTTGTTGCTCAGCAAGTAATACACTATGTTGTCATACCATTCACCTGGAGAAATGTCTTCTAATTGGTATTGTTGTACCGTGAGCTCCGATCCTATTTCTGCCATTGTGCGGGTGAGGAATTGTCCTCAGACCAGCTTCATAGGCTGAATTTCCATGTCGTATTCATGCAACAATGTTACCCATTTTTCTCTTTTTTCTCCTAGTTTGTTCTGCATCAGCAATGTCTTAATGGCCAAGTCTAGAACGATGGCAATCACTTTATTCCTCAGGATGTAATGTCTAAATTTCTTAACTCTGCATACCAAGGCATTCACCTTCTTTTCAACATTATGATAACATAATTATGTGTCCTTTAAAGGGGCACTCATAAAATCAATGGGGTGTTCATTCCCTTCATCATCCTTCTACGTTAGCATGCTAGCACACGAGTGATCTAAATCAAAAGAATAGATGTAGAATGGTTGCAAATAGTCTGGACTGACTAGCACTAGGGCATCTACAATAGCCCTCCTAATTTCTTCAAAATACTGTTTGGCTTCCTATTTCCACTCGATCTTGGCATCATGTTTAAGCATGGAATTCATTAGCTTAACTATTTTTGTGAAGCCTATGATGAACTTCCTGATGAAATTGATCTTCCCAAAGAGAGACTTCATTTTTTTTTGCTACCGGGAGGCTGAATTTTCAATATGGCTTGTATGTGCTCCAGATCTATGGAGACTTCTTTTTCTAAAATCACATGTCCTATCAACTTTCCTTCAGTTACTATGAAGTTGCATTTCTTTGGGTTCAGTGTGATGCCGAATTCTCTGTATTTTTTAAAAACCTTGCATAAGTCAGAGATGTGATCCTCTCTTTTATTTGAAAACATAGTAAGGTCATCCATATATATGATGATGCATTTTCTAATGAGATCCTTGAAGGCTATGTCCATGGCACGCTGAAACCTCGCACCTACATTAATCAATCCGAATTTCATTCATTTTTTTGCAAATGTTCCCCACTTTGTGGTGAATGTTGTTTTGTGCCTATCTTCATGTTGCACCATCACCTAATTACATCCTAAGTAGCCATCTAGAAATGAAATCATTTGAGACCCATTTACAATTTGTAATACCTCATCCAGTGAGGGTACCAAATAGTTTTTCTTTAAATAAGCTCTGTTTAGGTTTCGGAAATCCATGCATACTCAAATTTCCCCATTATTCTTCCTAACCGAAACTAGATTTTCCACCCATTTGGAGTTCTTGATAGGAAAAATAATTATGGTTGAAAGCAGCTTCTGCAGTTCCATGAAGATAATAGGTTCCAATAGTGTGTTGATCGGGCGTTGACATTGTTGGAACGGTCTCATATCTGGCTTGAGGGGAATGGTATGAGTGATAATCAAAGTATCATAGGTTTTAAGGTCCTCATACCCCCAAGAAATCACATCATGATAAGTGTGCAAGGCATCCACAATTCCTTTTATTTTTTCTAGGGTGCAAACTTTGCCAACGAAAACATTTTTGACTTCTTCCATAGTTCCCATGTTATGAGCATCACATTGATTATCTATTGATTCCTTCTTAGTTTGTTGATCTTGATCCCTAATCTGATCTAAATCAAATATCCTTTCTAGTTGAACCATGCCTCTTGGTATTGTGTTAGTATTTAAATTGATCACCCCTTCAATATCAAGTTAAGTCTCCTCTAGCTCTACTTCATCAATGATTTGGGAGGAAAATACATCTGAGCTAGTGATGAAGTCAAGGATATTCTTGTCGTCATTAAAAACTTGAAAGTGAGTGACGTTTTTGGGCACTGACGGGGTAGAGGTGAGCTCCATAGTGAATTTCTTCAAGCTAGTTAAGGATAGGTGCTAGAGGGTACTAGATGCTTGAGCTAAGGCATCAGCGGTTTGATTCTTGCTACGAGGAATAAGTTGAATATTGAATGCATCTAAGCCTTCTATGAGATCCCATACCTTGTGCCTATAATTTTCTAATCTTTTCTCATGACAGGATTATAATTTCCTAACTTGTTTCACAAATAGCTTGAAATCACCAAAGACTTGCAGCATTTTTACTTTCTTTCTTAGTGCCATTAGTAATCCATGAACTAATGCTTCGTATTCTACTGCATTATTTGTGCAATAAAATTATAATCTATGGGAAGAAAAATACATCTTACCCATAGGACTGATGAGCTCGAAGCCTACTCCCGCTCCCTTCTTGTACTTGGATCCATCAAAGTGCAACGTCCAAAACTTAGAGGGACTCTTTCCCTTGAAACCAATGGAACATACATCTTCTCCTGATTGCATCTTCATCTATGTACCCTTAGGTGGCTGCTTGTATTCAGGCTAGCTTTGATAATGTTGTATTTCCATTCCTTCCTTCAGAATGATTTTTCCTTTGATATGCTCTATTGTCATTTAGCATAAGCAACATTCAAATTATGAATGAGCTGCATTGTGCACTAAACACCAGCTAGGAAGAAAAAACTCCTTGAAATCCATTTTAGCTCATAAACTTAGTTGGCCTTGTACACATTTCCGCATAAATTCTTGGAAGCGATCAAGCAACCCAAGGTGGCCATCTTCACAAAGTTCATCTTCAAACTCGACCGAAACTTCAGTGTTGTTAGGAAGATGGGTCAAATTGGTAGGTGTGCTACATAGCACAAGGACCTCTTCATCCCTTTCTTCTTCTTGGAACTCTTCATCACCCTAATAGGCCACAGGAAAATAATTTCCTAATTTTGTTTCTGCAAATAACACTTCATTCGTGTTAATGTACTCAGTGATCATGAACTTCATACGAGGTTTGTGCTCAATGCGGATTTGGTTTGGAAGTCCCTTCCAAGGCAGCCATAGATGTGAATAATTAGTTGCAACATAGTCATTCAAATCTTGGGTGAAGTCCCTTCCCAATATCATACCATAGGTGTTAGGGATATCAGCAACCTAGATGTCAATCACTTGCTGCACTCTTGGATCAGCTGCAATATACATAGGAATCATGTTCATTTCCCCTACAATTTTCACTTCAGTCTTATCCAACTGAGTTACTTTCCACCTGGAAGGGTTCAAATTTATCCCTAGCGCTTGGCATACAATGAACAACATGACATTAGCAGAATCTCTTGAATCTAGCAAGTAGTTGTGTAATTTTTTTCCAAATATGAGGATTGTCATAAGGAAAGGAGGGGTTTCCAGCTTCCCTTGAAACAACCCTATGGAAACATCAACCTGGGTTGCTTGAGTTGTGTCCTTGTCACTAAATTTATCCTTTTCTTGTACCAATTTTTTCTCTTTGGTTGGAGGTTTGTCCAATGGTTGATTTTTACTAGTTTGTTGGTTTGGGGGCTAATCGACTTCTTTCATATGATTTCACTGATCACTGGCTCATTGTTGGTGGTTTCAAATGAAAATCTCTTTGCAGGTGCCTCTTGAATTGGTTTTGATGGAGCGATTCCATTCAATGACCTAAAGAAGGCATTTCTAACAACAGGTACCCTTAGAAATTCAAAGGCTGACAGGCTCAATTTGACTTTCTTTAATTCATCTGCTACATATTCTCCCATTTGTTCGACTTCTGCTACATAAAATTTACCTTGGGAAGAACTAGTAGGCTGATCTTGGGTTTGATTAGGCTACCTATTTTTATTGAAATATTGAGTAGGAACGTGGGGATAAGTTGGATTGTTGTTGGCATTAGGATCAGGTAGAGTGTTGAAATTGTTAGGAGGGGTAGAGGTTGTGAAGGGACCACCAGCTTGCCTATTTCTCAAGTTTTAAAGAGTTTCTCTTTGGTGGAACATATGGACTTCATCCTCATGCAACTCCTCCTCATCTACAAGACCATTATCTACTAAATCAAAGAGCTGAGATAAAGAGTTCTCGTTACTTAACTCCTTCACTTCTCCATCTTTGGCGGCAGCCTCCTTCTCAAGCGAGTTGCTTTCATTTTGTGGGAAAGGGGCTTGATTAATCACTATCACCAAGGGATCATATGGCTCCGATGGAACTAGGTCTTGGCAGCTCAAGCCATCAACAAAATTTTGGACTTCCACTTGAAATATTTTTGTAACAGTTTGGAATTCTAGGCAATCAAGCTTGGAATGTCTATTGGTCTTATAAATTTGACACATCTGGATAAAGCACCCTCAGCCAAATAAAATCTGCTTGTGGACTTGTCAGCATCACCTGGTTGGTCAAGAGGTGTGGGAATGCCTCCATTATTTGGCCTCGTGTTCCAAGTTCTATTTTGCCTTTGTGACAGGCTTCTTTCAAATTTTTGCCATGAGTTTTGACCTCTTTCATAATTTTGGCCCGAGGATGTGTCGAAATCACGATTGTCTCATTTAAGGTTGGCTTGAATGCTCCTCTAAGAAGCTTGCAGTTGGTTATTTTGGTTCCACAAATGTGTCATCTTTATGGAAAGTTTCTTTACTAGTTTAGTCAGCTCATCAATCCAATCCTTATCTACATTATTCTACTGTGGCACTAAATTTTGAAGGAAAACAGGTTGCACAACTGGTTGGTTCTATTAGGTAGGTGGGGATTCTAAACTCTACAAGTATGTAGGAACTTGAGCTTGATGGGAGTAGGCATGTTGTTGCGGAGGCTGCAAGTAATGTGGCACTGATGGAGTTTGATTCAATGGTTGCTCTGGGTGTGGTACGATTGGAAGCTATGGAACTTGGTTCAGTAATGGTGTTTAATGAGCCAAGGCATGAGTAAGCCCTTGGATCTGAGTCGGGTTGGCAACTGGCCCCAAGGAGGGAAATGGACCTACAATGTGTTGTCCCAAGTCTATGCTTGCTTTCACTACTTCTACATATGCATCCACCAACCTTGCAGACAGCTAGTGCATCCTCTTGACCAATGCGGAAGTGAGATTATCCAAAGTAGCATAGTATACCACCCTAGCTAAGGGATCATCAACCACATATGGTGGTTGTAGCTTCATGTAAGCCGTATGAAATTGGCCATTTAATGAGTTGATAGGCTCATTAACCTCCTTCCTCACAGGCATGAACTATTGATATAACTTTGTAGGACTGATAGGAACTTTAAACTTCTACAAGAAGGTGTTCTTCATTTGATCCCAAGAAGTGATAGATCCAGTTGGCAGATGGATGTACCAATAGACAGCCTCATCCCCCAATGAGTAAGGGAAGAGCCTACAAGCTACATCTTCATGTTCAATTCGCATATCTTTCAATGATGTTTGGAAGATATTGATGTGTTCTTCTGTCATCCTTTATGGATCACATGGATGAAACTTGGTGCAAAAGCCTTCTAGATTCTTTGGCATATCATGATAATCATTGAAGCACATGGGCGAGGGGTTATTTCCCATCCGATCTATTATGGCGAGTGGAGGTTGCAACTGTTTTGCTCCAGTAACTTAGGGTTCAAATGGGACAACAACTCAGAAAACACCTTGGAAGTGAGGCGTAGGGGTGAGGAAAACACCTTGGATGTGGGAAGTGAGTGGTGAAAATTTCCTTTGGAGTGAAGGAGGAGGTGCAGGTGGATGGATGGAAGGACATGGAGTAGATGGAGGTCAAGTAGGTGGGGCTAAATTTGATGCTTCCCCTTTCTTTCCTCTCCTAGCCCTGGTAGGGGTCTTTAGTTCTTGAAATTCTCCCTTGTCTGGTGTGTATCTGAGTACCTTATGAAAGCTTTGAGGGGAGAAGGACCCAATTCAATCCAGCCTAGCTTTGCCATCGTTCTAGTGCTAGTTCTTTTCATGGGTGTTTTTGCACTTCTCAACAAAGACAAAGCACAAGTGCAATGTCTCTCTTGAAAGGTAATTTTTGCAAGTAAGTTTTAGAAATCACCCCAAGGTCTCTCGGGTGTCATTTCATGACTTGCAAAAATAACTCAATTGTTGATGTGATTTGCTGGTAATCACAAAGGTAATTTATGGTCTATTAAGCATCGAGGGAATTTTTTCTACAAACAAAGTTTTATGAACTCTGGAAATGAGTGAACAGTTGCTGCAAGTTCAAAACAACAAGCTAAAACTCCATCTTTTCCATCAAATTTGGCTTTACAATGATGTTGGAACTTTGTTCTAACTTTAATTTTAAGAAAAGAAAAAGGTAAAAAAGGGTTAGAAGTTTCCTAGACCTGCAACTAATGATGAATAGTAACAATGGAGGATGCTACGGTGGAAAGACTTCCTAAAACTGAGTTCCACTTAACCAAGGATAGCCCATAGTCTCATGAAACTAGTGCAATCTTCAAAGGGTCATTGCAGATTTTCAGATTGTACATACACCATTAAAGCATGAGTGAAAATTGAACTTAGGTGCAACAATATAAGTAATGCTCAAACTAACTTTACATAGTAGTTTATTATCAATAAACAACCAAAAGTATGAGCTAGGAAGACATCAAACACAATAGCATACATCCACCATTAAAGCACATGATGAACTAACAACTGAAAGTAACTTAAAATATAAAACAACAAATCTAAAATCTCACTTGGAGATAGAATCATGCACACATTAGAGTAATACATAAGAAACCATCAAAATAATGCTTTTCTCATATATTTTGCAGCATCATGTCTCTACAACTCATCTCACCCTTTCTGGAGGTACTTATTCTTACATCGAGCCCTTATATTGGCCGGTCCGTGGAGATTCCTCAAGAATCTTGACATCTAGATCCATGTCCACTTTCTCTTCCTCAGAGAGATGCTCCTCAACATGTGCCTCTTCATCCAACTCTTGGTCTGATTTTTCCACCACATAGTGCTCATCGAGCCCTTCATCCTCAGAGGTTTGTGGTCCTTCATCAGAAGCCACCTTGTCCAAGTTTACACTTAATCTTCCCTTTGGATGTTCAAAATAATCATCTCTTTCTGAATCCTTGGGATCATCAGCTATGTCTTGCATGGCCTCTTTGTGTTGTTCTTTGTTAAGCCTTTTCATTTCTTCTGAGATCTGTATTGTGGCCTCCATTTTTGGAGGTTCGGTAGGCATTGGGGGAAGAGGCAAAGCAGTAGCAAGTTGAGCCATTAGAGCTTGCACCTTGCGGTCAAGGATTACCCCTGAGAGCTCAATGGAAATGTTCTATATGTATGCTATTAAGGCTTGTGGAAAGATGGGTGATGCCATAGAGTTTGAGGGCATGGATAGTTGTATAGTGGAAAAATTAGGTAGTGGAGGTAGGAGTGAGGAAGATGACCGGGAGAGGTGGTCGAAGAGGAGGTGTCCCATACCATTACTGGATCAATTAGTGAGGTATAGGTGAGGTGGACTAATATATCCACAGCAAGCAGAGACGAGATGGGAAAAGCCTTGGAAGCAGAAGGTGGAGGAGTGGTGACGGTAGTAGCAGTAGCAAGAATGGATGTGGTAGGCGGTGATTGAGGCTGCTTAGTTTATTCTTCCCCTTTACATGTTGAGGCTCTTCCTCCTGAATGGTTGGCATTTCAAGCACAAATGTCCCCGTTCTCTTTATCCTTTTGGATGACTACCCTTTGGTAGCCTTCCTAGAATACACCTTATGTTTAGGCTTGCACTCAGGTCCATCCTTCCTTTTCTTGGATCTCATGATCGATGGGGACTTGGTAACATCACCAGATGATCCCGTGATGACACCTCTATCAGTTTCACTTTCAATCTCATCCTCGAGCTCCCATATATCAATTTTTCACCCTGCTCCTTTAGTTGGGCAATTTTTGCATCCACCCATTGCCTAGTTTTGTGTTCAATAGGGCGAGTGAGAATGTCCAAGTCAGTGACCTCTTCTTTGGTCCAATCAATAACTAGTAGAGGCATCTCAACCAAGTCATGGTCTCTATCATCTACAATGTTACCATCCTCAACAATTTGATTAGGTATAGGAAATAGATTGACGGACTTTACAAATTGAGTGGTCATCCTCATGTAGTTCCACATCCACACCTCTTTGTCATCATTACAGTTGGCCAAGAAGTCTTCAATATGGGGGCGGCGCCCAACCCACTTCTTCAACTTTCCATGAGGGTCCACTCTTCCTCTATCTATGTGAAGGTCCATGTGATACTCTACCAATTCCTTCTTTGAGTATTCAACACACTAGGCAACGGGACAAGAATACATTCCTTTCCCAAAAGTTAGGGGATATGGCACCCCATCTCAGTGCTTGTCACTTAGCAATGTATGGGCAGTTTGTAGCTACTGAGAAACCTCCAACAAAATAATCTGATCATTACAGTAGCATGGTAACTGGTATGGTTTTCTTGAGAACCCCTCTTCCCTGATGTAAGTGAACTTTAGGAATTGGATGAATAGATATCCAAATCCCTTTATAAAGGCCTTGACATTGTATGTTACCCTTCTCTCAAAATCTCCTCCCAAGAGTTTGATTATATGCCCAATGAATGCATCATTCACTCTTTTGTATTCCCTTTTAAATTTTATGTATTGCAACTCAGGATAGCATTCATAAAATTGAGCTCTCCCCTCCTTGTCCCTAATGTTCCTGCATAGAAGAGTATTTTGTATGGGAATTTCTCTACAAGGAGATAAACTAGATAAAATTCATGTAGAATTGGGAGGTCTTCTTCACTACTAGGATCTAGTTGTGCAGGTTATAACTTATCATCTTAGCCGAGTGAAACTTAGCTTCACCTCAGATGATTTCTTCTATGGAGTAGAACATCCATTCTTTGAAGAATGAGGCAGTCGATAGGCCCATTACTCTACTCAGGAGAGTGACCAGATCATGGTATTCTTCAAAGAAATCACTTCTAAATAACTTTTGATGCACCTTGTTGGCACTACCCCTCTTGTCCTTTAGCCAATGTTGATTGATCATTCTTTTTCACCCAAGATGGTCCTGCTGCCACACATTTTGAGAAAATCATTTTTATGTTTCCTCCATCTTGTCGAATGTTAGGATGTAAAATGTTCTACCAATAGACTTGGCAGACAAGTCCACCAATACTCTTCCATCCTTATCAATTATTTTCCTATTAGAGTGATAACACTCTCAGTAGACCATGACCAATTCTAGAGCAACCAATGCAGGGAGAAAGCCAACTGCCTTTGCAAGGCCACTTCCTTTGATCTTTTGTACATCCTCTATAGTAGGGTTGACCATCACCCTTTGTTTTAACTCATCTATGTTCACGTGCTCGAGGTTTGTATCTAAGGTTGTGTCCCAGGTGGAAGAGAGCTTGGAGGTGCACTGCACCCCATGAAACTGATACTTCATTTGTTCCTTTTCTTTTTTTCCTCTCTGAGCCCTTGCAGGATTCTTTCCCTTGTCAACTTTTCCTGCAGGCTTCCTTGATGATCCCTCAACAGGTTCCATAAATCCTGCACATAAAAGGTGTAGTAAGTGCATTGATATACCAATAGGGAAAATTTCATTTAAATCCTATAAATTCACAGTTAGATCCATTCATATACCCTTAGAAGATCATGAAATTCATCATCATTGCACATTTGAATCTTGTTCAGGTCATTTGTGCAAATACGGATTCAGGGGTGCAGGTTTCCCCTAGGCAGAAGTTGTTATAATGAAAATTGTTAAAGAGTGGCACTGGGACCATGGAATCCCATAGAGAGCCACCTGCATCAAAATTTTTGCATGGCATCTTTGGCGAACAAGTCTCCCATGGAATGATTAGGCATGTGCAAAAATTGGTTGTGAGGCACTCAAAATTGCTAGGTTAGGCCTTGGTGCTTTCGCGGGTTTGAAGGATGCGGGCGCTGTGGGGTGGAAATCCATTAGAGGGTGTTGCCACAATAGTGGTTTACACTTTCTGGGAGATCCTGATTTTTGTTGAAATCACATGTTTTTAGAAAATATAATGATTTAAGCCTTGAAAAGTTCCATTTAAAGGATTCCAATTGAAGATGGTTTGATCAAACCACCTTAGACCAATCCCCCTTGGATAGAACCCGCTAGTTTTAAACCATACCTATAACAAAGTCTCCTTTACACCTATCAAAATGCTCATAAAAAACCCACTTTTGATTTACCTTTTGGGGGATCAAATGAATTCATTTAAAATATATTTTTTGTAAGTATGTAGTACTTATTATAAGCTTCCAAAAAAGTATAATTTTAATTAAATTTAATTTGATTATTATATTTTTTTTATTTCTTCTGAATGTAGTTTTTTCACTGAAAATCAAGCTCTTTGTTCTGCATATGTGGAAAAATAGAAGATTATCACAAAAAAAAATTGAAAAATATGATTTCACTAGATATTGAATCCCTTGATCCAACAAAAAAAATGAATTTCGATACATACAAAAAAGTTGTGTTATATGGTCAACCTATGTCTGAATTGTAATTGGTTTGACTTTGAAACTTGATTAAAGAAAAAATATTCAATAAAACACTATGAAACCAATTGGAAGCACTAGATATCGTAGTTACAAATCTAAATTAAAAAAAAAAGGAATTTTATCCTTCAAGGAAAAAAATTTATGAGTTATACGGTGAGCATCACTCCTTAAAAATGGTGTTTACCGAAAAAAACTAGCTTTCGAAGGAGATGGAAAAATAAGTGCAATTTGATTCCAAAAATTTAGAAAAAAATGTATTTAGAATCTACAAACAAAATGTCACAAATCACTAGTTTGCATCATCTTCAAATTCCTCACAGTTTAGCCACTATAGGTGTTCAAAAGTGAATATTAAGTTAGAAAAAATTAGTTTAGTGTCCAATTTGGCCAAAAATTGTAAACCAGTATTGTGGGATCACCCTAGAGTTTCGTCGTTAAGTAACGATGTTGGATGGACGACACCCTACATGTGGAGTTTTGCATAGCGAAACCCACATGATAAGTCTCCCTTATAAGTTTACTTCTAAGTTGAAGGTGGCAGACCACAGAGTTGAGCGGTGTGGAGACTGACATGCGAAGGGACGCTAACCATTCATCGTTAGGGAATGACTTTCAAGAGACAGACTTTGGATCATGAGTTTGCATGGGCGGACCCGCAAGTGTGATTTTCTTAAGAGTTTGTGACTTACATGCTTTAGGAGTGACAACAATGAAGGCGGGCTCAGGGCCCACATAGTGGGGTGATGCACTAATTTTACCATTAAAAGATGGCCAGGAACTGGCCTCCTCTCGCAGGCAAAAGTCCATAGAAAAACACCCACAAGGTCTCCAACCTTAGTCACTTTGGCTATGAATACTTTCAAAGAGTAGAAGATGGACATCGGTGGGTCATTAGGGCTTGGCCATTAAAGAATGACCCTCAAGTGACAGCCACCCACAAGCGACAATCCACGTAGGCGGACCCAAAATGGTCGCCTAGACTAAAGATCGCACTAGAAAACTTAAGGTCTCAATTTTGAAGAAGTGATGCCCACGGATCCCGTATAGGGGAAGGGTGTAAGTGATTTTTCATTAAACCACGATGGTCAAGGGGTTGCAATCTGCACAAAGCATCCCATGGGGTAGTTGGGACTTAATGGATTTTCAATGTGTGTTGGGTTCGGTTTACTTGCAGTGTCAATGAAGACGAAGCCTGCAATGTGGGACAATGTTGAGGTTCAGCCACTAATGGAGCGATGACAAGATGGGGGATACCCACAGGTAGAATCCCACATGAGATCACAAACTTAGTCCTTTTGATTGCACTAGTTTGAGCACTAATGAAAGCGGGGATGGCGAGGTCATCAAGGCAGGCCGCACCAGGGATTTTTCCATTTACAAAAAAGATGGTGTTGTTAGGACGGAATCCCACATATGAAAACACATGGAAACATCAAGAAAACACATGTTTCGATAGGATGACACACAAAAATGAAGCACGTGGGATCTCCAATGCCTTCTCTAAATGTTATTCAACATTGGGGGTTTCCAAAATACAAAATGAGGGTTTGATAGATTCGGCTTAAGCTAAAACCCTAGTTCCTTAGTCATTTTACCATTTTAAACACCTCGAAAAAGAAAGCGACATGAACATACCTCAAAATCGCCCGACCAACTAAAGAAAATTTGGCTTAAATTCGCTGTAGAAGCTTGCGCAGGCAGGAGCTCCTTGTTTTCTCTTCGAAATTCAAACTGCAAGGTGAAAATGACAGGTGGGGCGTGATTTATTTATAGGAAATTTATTCATTATTATGTGCATTAACTTCTCAGTATGGTGGCAAGTGAGTAGGTAAAGTGTAGAAACTCGCATTAGCGTAGTCGTTCAGTGAAGACCTAGGTGGTGAAGATAGATGTGAGACCCGCCATGCGGGCAGACGCGGTAGGAAGGCCTCTACTTAGTGGTGGAGCAATAATGACAATTCACATAAGGCGACCCACAGATGCAGGTCCGCTGGGCTTGGTGGGCACAATGACAAATAGGAGAAGGAAACTTGCAGGCCAAGTTTCACAAAGGCAAAAGACTTAGTGAATTTTGGATAGGTGATTTTGGCCAGATGGAATTTGATTACTTTAAGGCATGTGACCAATTTGAGCTCAGAAAAAGGGGCACATAAAATGAGGCAAGAGTAAGATGACCCGGCGGGAGCAAAAAAATGAAAGAAAGGGGGTCCCGGGTCTGAATGGGGCGTGTGTGCTATAGGCACAACATAGACCAATAAAAATAGAATTGGAGTTTAAAACATCTAAAATCTTTATGGAACTTGAGACCACCTTTCCTTGAGACATTATGTATAATAGTTTGCATGTCTTGTTTACCCTTTTCAATTTTGCAATACATTGTAAAGTCTATTTTACCTTGCTCTTGAGATTATTATTATTATTATTATTATTATTATTATTATTATTATTATTATTATTATTATTATTATTATTATTATTTTGTGATAATTTTACTAGAAAAATTATTTAGTATTGTTTGTATACCAGCAATTGCTAATGCTATAAATGCAACGGTTTCCAAAGCTATTTTTATTTACATAGAGTGAATAGTACGGATCAAGTCATCTGCATATGTTAGATTCAATATATTATTCTTCAAAAAATTATACCTTGTATAGTATACTTCTCAAAGTTTTGTGCTATTTTGTTGATTCTTGTAAATAGTTTTCCCAGCAAAATCAAATATAAATAGTCAATCAAACTTTCTAGGTTTACAAATAGATCCTCTTATTTAATATTTAGTCTATTGTATTATGTTCATCTACATTGGAATATGTGTTATGCTTATGCTGAAAGAAGCATGTAGAAGTAGTCTATGCTTGCAAGTTTAGTGTTATAATCTGCATTAGTGTCCATCAAGCTAACACCAAGGTTATCATCTTTAGTTGCAAATCATTTGGAAATGTATCAAATATGAATTCCTATATTTTTTCTTATGCAATTGTGTGTGAGATTCCTTAAAATTCATTATGTCTGTGTGCTAAATGTTATTTTTTGCTTTTAAGAAAAAAAAAACTATTCTCATTTGGGGATATTTACTATTTGTAATAGTGCTTGTATTTTTTTAAAGCTCTTGTCATTAAGTTGTTAGCACTTACAAGGTTCGGTTTCACAAAGGTGTGTACTAAAGCTCCCAGAAAACGTGTTCTTATAGGCATTTGCATAATTAAATAGTATAGTAAGGAAATTTGTATGCTTATTAGTAAATTCTTATCCATCTTAAAGGATTTAATTATATTATAATATCAAGTAAAAATAAAAAAATGTTAGGTAAATTTTTTATGAGCGTTGGATTAGTAAGAAATCATTTCTTTTATTTATTATTTATTTACATATGTTGAACTAAAATTATTTTGGTTTCCAACTGTTATTTTTGGTTAACCATTGGGTGTAGTTGCAAAAAAAACTGCTCGTGCATGTTTTAGAAAATTGCCAAATGATTTATGGGTTTTGTTGTTGGTTCCTCCACATTTCCCAAACCTATTGAATTTTAAAATTTATATATTAGACATACAAGTTTTGAGTGTTTTAATGTTGTCTTGTCTCACTGCAATAAACAAATTAATTTTTTTTAAATGAATTAAATAATCAATTTATTATCAATTTTATTAATATAAACATATGATGCAAAAAAAGTATTAAATTTTTATAGTATTTATAGAGATTGTGTGTTGTGTGTAAGTTTATAACTTCTATACAAATTTTGTTCACCTATATTCTGAAATTATCAGTCGTTCTCCTATGAGATTATTTATAGAGTTGTGTGTTGATTCATTGATAATTCTTGAGATATCCTATAGAGGTGTTTAGTAAAAAAATTGATTAGATTTGTTTCCAAATATTGTCTTCCCTTCTTTTCACATAAAGTTATCTAATGTCATTGAGATACAACTAAATTATTGTAAGATTATTGTGAAAATTCAAACCATATATGGTATATGTTATTAATATATTATTGGCCATCAATGTATGTTCGAATTAATCCATTGTTCTCAAACTATGATTCCTCTATGTTGCACGTACGTAGGCAAGGCCATTAGAGATGAGCCCCCGAGGAATTAGGTTTGGCCCCTTAGGTTCCCCTATGCTTGCTTGAAAGTATACTTTTGTGAGTTATTTTTGTGTTGTGATCAAAATTTGAAAGTTGTGTTGTGTCCTTAGCTTATTTTTTGGTTGTAAATTTTTTGGCATTATAATATACATATGTATATACATATACATATAATACACCTCTATCAAATAGGGGTATAAATATTTGCATCATGTTTCTCTTAAAAGTTATATATGTAAATGAACAAGGGTATGTGTGCAATGAAACAAGCAATGCATGTTATACTACCATATCCTCAATTCTAACTCTTATAACCCTTAGGTGATCATGTTAACCGATTATATATATGAATGTGTGGACATACAAATAAAAATCAAAGTGAAACAACATATTCAAACATGTGATTATAATTGAAGAACAAGCAAACCATACATCTAATTCATATGAATGCAATAGTGAGACACAATTTTTGAAGTCTTCGATAGTGTTAAACTATGTTGCAATAGTCATCCAATTTAGTTTGAATGGTAGACTGCAACATAGTTAAACAAGGGGAGAATTCAAAAACCACATCTCACTATTGTTAATTATATGTGCATTCAACAATTCTTTAGGGAGAATTGATTGCAAATGATCAAGGGTGTGTGTGCAATGAAACAAGCAATGCACAGTATACTATTATATCCCCAATTATAACTCTTAAAATTAAAAGAATGATACAAACTGAATCAAAAAATTCATACATGTAAGAGTGAGTGTAACTAAAGAACAAACTAACCATGCATCTAATTGAGTTTATTGCAAATTATCAAGGGTGTGTGTGCAATGAAACACACAAAACATGTTATACTATCATATCCCCAATTCTAACTCTTACAATTAAAAGAATGATATAAATTGAAACAATAAATTCATACATGCAAGAGTGAGTGTAATTGAATAACAAACTAACTATGCATATAATTGAGTTGATTGCAAATGATCAAGGGTGTGTGTAAAATGAAACAAGTAATGCATGTTATACTATCATATTCCCAATTCTAAATCTTACATTTAAAAGAATGATACAAACTGAAACAAAAAATTCATACATGTAAGAGTGAGTGTAATTGAAGAACAAACTAACCATGCATCTAATTGAGTTGATTGCAAATGATCAAGGGTGTGTGTGCAATGAAACAAGCAATGCATGATATACTATCATATCCAAAATTCTAACTCTTACATTTAAAATAATGATACAAAATGAAACAATAAATTCATACATGTAAGAGTGAGTGTAATTGAAGAACAAACTAACCATGCATCTAATTGAGTTGATTAAAAATGATCAAGGGTGTGTGTTCGATGAAACAAGAAATGCATGTTATACTATCATATCCCTAATTTTAACTCTTATAATTAAAAGAATGATACAAACTAAAAAAAAAAAAATCATATATGTAAGAGTGAGTGTAATTGAAGAAAAAACTAACCATGTATCTAATTGAGTCAATTCCAAATGATCAAGGGTGTGTATGACATGAAACATGCAATGCATGATATACTATCATATCCCACATTCTAACTCTTACAATTAAAATAATGACACAAATTGAAACAAAAAATTCATACATGTAAGAGTGAGTGTAATTGAAGAGAAAACTAACCATGCATCTAATTGACTTGATTGCAAATGATCAAGGGTGTGTGTGAAATGAAACAAGAAATGCATGCTATCCTATCATATCCCCAATTCTAAATCTTACATTTAAAAGAATGATAACTAAAATAAAAAATTCATACATGTAAGAGTGAGTGTAATTGAAGAACAAACTAACCATACATCTAATTGAGTTGATTGCAAATTATCAAGGGTGTGTGTGCAATGAAACAATAAATGCATATTATACTATCATATCCCCAATTTTAACTCTTACAATTAAAAGAATGATACAAACTAAAACAAAAAATTCATACATGTAAGAGAGAGTGTAATTGAAGAACAAACTAACCATGCATATAATTGAGTTGATTGCAAATGATCAAGGGTGTGTGTGCAATGAAACAAGAAAAGCATGTTATACTATCATATCCCCAATTCTAACTCTTACATTTAAAAGAATTATACAAAATGAAACAACAAATTCATACATGTAATAGTGATTGTAATTGAAGAACAAACTAACCATGCATCTAATTGAGTTGATTACAAATGATCAAGGGTCTATGTGCAATGAAACAAGCAATGTATGTTATACTATCATATCCCCAATTTTAACTCTTACAATTAAAAGAATGATACAAACTTAAAAAAAAACTTCATACATGTAAGAGTGAGTGTAATCGAAGAACAAACTAACCATGCATCCAATTGATTTGATTGCAAATGATCAAGGGTGTGTGCAATAAAACAAGCAATGCATGTTATACTACATAGCCCCAATTCTAACTCTTACAATTAAAAGAATGATACAAACTTAAAAAAAAAAATCATACATGTAAGAGTGAGTGTAATTGAATAAAAAACTAACCATGCATCTAATTGAGTTGATTGCAAATGATCAAGGGTGTGTGTGCAATGAAAAAAATAATGCATGTTATACTATCATATCCCCAATTCTAACTCTTACATTTAAAAGAATGATACAAACTGAAACAACAAATTTATACATTTAAGACTAATTTTAATTGAAGAACAAACTAGCCATGCATCTAATTGAGTTGATTGAAAATGATCAAGGACAATGTGTGCAATGAAACAAGCAATGCATACTATACTATCATATCCCCAATTCTAACTCTTACATTTAAAAGAATGATACAAACTAAAAAAACAAATACAAACATGTAAGTTGAGTGTAATTGAAGAATAAACTAACCATGAATCTAATTGAGTTGATTGAAAATGATCAAGGGTGTGTGTGTAATGAAACAAGAAATTCATGCTATACTAGATCATATCCCTAATTATAACTCTTACAATTAAAGAATGATACAAACTGAAACAAAAAATTCATACATGTAAGAGTGAGTGTAATTGAAGAACAAACTAATCATGCATCTAATTGAGTTGATTGCAAATGATCAAGGGTTTGTGTACAATGAAACAAGAAATGCATGCTATACTATAATATCCCCAATTCTAAATATTACAATTAAAATAATGATAGAAACTGAAACAATAAATTCATACATGTAAGAGTGAGTGTAATTGAAGAACAAACTAACCATGTATCTATTTGAGTTGATTGAAAATTATCAAGAGTGTGTGTGCAATGAAACAAGGAAAGCATATTATACTATCATATGCCCAATTCTAACTCTTACAATTAAAAGAATGATACAAACTGAAATAACAAATTCATACATGTAAGAGTGAGTGTAATTGAAGAACAAACTAACCATGCATCTAATTGAGTTGATTACAAATTATGAAGGGTGTGTGTGCAATGAAACAATCAATACATGTTATACCATTATATCCCTAATTCTAGCTCTTACAATAAAAGAATGAACAAATTTAAATAAAAAATTCATACATGTAAGAGTGAGTTTAATTGAAGAACAAACTAACCATGCATCTAATTGAGTTGATTACAAATGATAAAGGGTGTGTGTGAAATGAAACAAGCAATGCCTGTTATACTATCATATCCCCAATTCTAACTCTTCCAATTAAAAGAACGATACAAACTGAAACAAAAAATTCATACATGTAAGAGTGAGTGTAATTGAAAAAAAACTAACCATGCATCTAATTGAGTTGATTGCAATTGATCAAGCGTGTGAGTGCAATGAAACAAGCAATGCATGTTATACTATCATATCCCCAATTCTAACTCTTACAATTAAAAGAATGATACAAACTAAAACAACAAATTCATACATGTAAGAGTGAGTGTAGTTGAAGAACAACTAACCACGCAACTAATTGAGTTGATTGCAAATGATCAAGGGTATGTGTGCAATGAAACAAGAAATGCATGCTATACTATCATATCCCTAATTCTAACTCATACAATTAAAGAATGATACAAACTGAAACAACAAATTCATACATGTAAGAGTGAGTGTAATTGAAGAATAAACTAACCATGCATCTAATTGAGTTGATTACAAATGATCAAGGGTGTGTGTGCAATGAAACATGCAATGCATGTTATACTATAATATCCCCAATTCTAACTCTTACAATTAAAAGAATGAACAAATTGAAATAACAATTCATACTTGTAGACCATGCTTTTCGGGGCTAAGTTTTAATCCTGTAATTCATGGTGTGAGGTCACTTTCGCAGGGGTTCTTAGTTTTTTGGTACATTAGTAGTTTAAATTCGGGCTATAACTAGAGGTTTCTTACTGGCTCTTCTTGCCAGTATGCCCTTTGAACCAGTTTTTGTATACTTTTATTTATTAAATATATTATTATAAGTGGTTCGCCACTTTTCTTTAAAAAAAAAAAAACAAAATGATACTAATATTTGGAGCCCTTTTCGATACAACATTATGATACTTATATATAACTTCAACCAAAATTTTCATATGAATTGAAACAACATTGTCATACTTGTGAAAGTAATTCAATATCAACTAAATCATACATCGAATTCATTTAAATGTTAATGAACAAGGCTATATGAAACATCAATTTCTATATCTATGCATATGTATATGTAAGTCTACAAGTTGCATATTTATATTGACAATATTGGAGGATTATCATACACTCCACAATTGAGGGTGTCATGCACCTATCTTTTCGCCGAGTATGTCTATGTGTTTGTGAAAGTGGCCTAATATGTGTCTATGTGTATGTGAAAGTGGCTCTACGTATGTATGTATGTATTATATACAATTTACATACATGCATATGCATGCATGTATTTATTTATGTATGGTATCCATACGTTTATACATACATGATACTAATATAATGTATGTATGTTACATATGAATATAAATATGTTATATTAAATATTAATATGTTATTTATAATATTAAAATGTTATATAAATTTAAATCACTAAAATGATTACCAAATTAGGATGAAAATCCTATAAATGCATGTAAAATGATAACAAAAATTTGACCATACCAACAGAGGTCAATCTACTATGGATAGGGCTGAGAGGACGACGAGGGAGCGGGTAATGTTGTGTGAGGGGTTCAAAACAGTGGAGGACATAGTCATCCAAACTATAGGTGCATGAAACCATTAAGAGTCCACCTTATGAAACCCATTAATGGTATGTATATATATACACACAATCAGCCAAAAGATAGGTACACGATACCCTTAACAAGGAGAGTTGCATACATTGTTTACAGACAATATAGTATGTATTTATTGCTATTTTTTTGAATGATTGTGTGTATACACACACACAAATATGTATATATGTATATATGTATTTATATATATATATACACAATCGGTCATAATATAGTTGCAAGAAACCCTTATCAATGAAGCGCATAATAACCTCAAATACTGTTAGTATACTTGTATAAATTGCAAAGGTGCAGAAATGAAAGGACAAGCCTATGGGTGATCCCACAATAGTGGTTTACACTTTTTGGCCAAACTTGGAATTGAACTGATTTTTTTTAACTAAATCTTCACTTTCAGGCACCTATAGCTACCAAACCATGAGGAATTTGAAGATGATGCAAACTATGATTTGTGAAATTTTTTCTACAAATTGGAATCAAATTGCATTTCTTTTTTCATCTCCTTTAAAAACTAGTTTTTAACATTAAACACTATTTTTAAAGAGTGATGTATACTTGTTGTAGACATGGAAAACATATGGACATACTTGATCCTGACTACTTACATCGTTTCATCCTAAATCATCCCTCAGTTTAACCATTTAATCGAATATCTTTATTTGATTAAATTCATCAATTTCCCTCTCTTAATTAAATAAATCATTTTATCTAATTAAGTCTTTTTCTCTTGTTAATTAAATCAATCTATCTGATCTAATTAACCCTATGTCCATATTTAATTAAATAATTTCCTTTATTTAATTAAAATCTCTAAAGTCTATCTATTAAATTAAATAAATTAAACCTTGTTTAATTTAAGCTAACATCATCCCCTTTAGTTAAATAAATCAAAATACTTATTTAACTAAGTCTAAAATCACATTCTTCTCATATTTGATTTAAATAAACCCACAAATCTAAGTCAAATTTGTCACATCATCTAAATCTCTCATTAAATTAATTAACCCTTGATAAATTTAATTCTAAGTCATGTTCCATCCTCTAGCTTTTGCCACTTGCACATGAAAATAGATTTAATTCATTTATTAAATCTCTATTTTCTCTCAACATGGCATAATGGAGGAATATTCCCTCAAATTTGAATTCAAATCCAAGTGGACTTTGTCCTTCCAACAAGACATTAACTTCACCTAATAAGTCTTTTTTATTGAGCCAAGTGACATTTCAGAAATTCCTTTTCCCTCTTACATGTCATTTCACTAATTTCAAATATCAACTAATTGCATTTATGAGCACATTCATCAAAATGTGCACATCCTCCATCCATTCACATCTTGACAAGTGGCACCTTGCCATTGGTTGAAAGTTAGTTCCACATTGCTTCATTTTGGGCATTTCTCCAACTTGTCATTCTATAAATAAGAGGCTTCTTTCCTCATTGCATCATCCACAACTTGAGTAAACTTACTATACTCAAATTCATAGCAATCTTCATCCATCTCATTGAGTTTTATAGCTAGGTTATGCAGATTTTATCTTGGAGAACACTTCAATTATCAACAAAGTGGATCACTCTTCATCACCAATCAACAAATCTTGCATAGGAGTTGGGAAACAACCTATTTCCACATCAAATTGACACCAACTCCCCCAAGAGATTAAGATTTTAAATTAAATTTGAATAGAATTTAATATCTTTGGCTTGTGCTTGTTTATGTTATTCATTTCATTTCCTTCTGATTGCAATTTAAATGGATTTCTTGGGGAAACATGATACTAACTTGCATTTGATCTAATAGGTTGTTTTTTTCTTATGTTTGTGCAGGTTTGGAATCTTGGTTCACATTTTGGCACTAGAAGGAGGGCTTACCAGAAGTTCTAATCACATTTTTCTCACCAAATTCTGTGCTTTTTATGTTTTTGTGTCTCTATAGCGAACTCCACCGTTGGCAGATCAACATCGCAGTTTAGGACCACTGGGACTCCAGCGTCACTATATCACATGGCTCCAGATTCCAAACTACAATGCCCTCTGTTTCCCACCCAGAATTCAAAATATCCAACTGCATCGTTGAGTCATTTTCGCTCGCTCGAATCTTTCCAAACTTCAAACTCCACCGCTAGCTCAAATAGCGACACCTTCATGCTCTTTGTCCCTACTACAAAGCGATGCTAATTGGTAAGCGATGCCATATAGTACAGCTGGAGGGCTTCAAACTGCAATGCCTTCACAAGTTCCGCCGCTGGAAGCAAGTAAAAAGTGAAGTTCAATTTTTTATGACATGTGCCTTTTTCATTTCTGATCATTAGTGTTATTACTTGCTTCCCTGACATCTATTTTGCAGGTTTGACAGGTTTTCTTGTAGGTTGACTTGATCAAAGGAAAAGAAGAAAAGAGGCATAATGACATCATTCCTTCTTGATACCAAGTGTTTTTGAAAACTTTAGTGTTGTTTAACACTCTTAAAGAGTCCATAAAGTTGTCTTGAAAATTTGTTTTCCTTTTAATGCTCTTTAGGATACTAAATTCATTCTGGGCTCTAAAAAGAATATTTCAATTTCTTGCTACAAAAAGCTTAAAATTAACTTTAGGACACAAACTTACTAGAGTTGGTTTCAGATTTAACAAATTGAACAAGGAAAATTCCACATTTGATTTGGTGCTATAAAAAGAATTCAATTTTTCTTTGTGGGATTAATTGAACATGTGCTACTTTGTTTTGTGATTGCTTACTCAAAATAACACCATTGAAAAGATGTATGCACTTCTCTCACGCCTCATGACGATCTTGAGAATCAAAAGGCCTTTTGGTGGTCTTAGGTTGGGATAAAATAATTACCTCCACACTTCATTTTGGGAATTAAAATTGAACAAAACATCTTGTGAGTGTGAGTAAACCTATCACGTGTATTCTCTCTTTGTTTCTCAACAAAGATCGATCAAGTTATGGATATGTTTGCTTGCTATTGTTTATCTTAGAGGGCCTTCCTTGGGGAAAAAGTACCCACCCAAGGGAACGACTCGACCGGTAACACTCTAAAGCCAAGAGTATTTCCAGCCAGGATATAAAAGTGGGTACTGGAACAAAGGCCAGTATCACGCAATTGGCTCCGACAAGAAGGGCGGAAATGGTCTCTCACCTCATGTAGTGTCCCTCCAATTTAGACATACTGTTTAGTTTGATTCTGCTTGTTAGATGCTTAGTTGATTCTGGATACTATGTTGTTTTGATTTTGCGGATGATACATTGACATCCTGGTTATTTGGTTATGTTAGTTCGATGATACTGTGATAGATTCATTCATGATATAGCTTATTGGTTATAATTATTGCTTATGTTATCATGTTGATATGATTGTATATGATTGATCTTGCTCGTTTGTGTCGGTGGATAAGACAGTGTAGCATTACTCATTCATGAGTACCCTGCTACACTGCAATTCTTATTCACGGTGTGTTTTCTAACATGAGATTATATATATACATGTTTTAACCTTGATGTTTTCTTGCAGACACAGGTATCGGGTAACAGCTCCACCTGCTTGTCAGGTCTGAGTGTACCCTAATTCATTATAAATATGTTGTCGGAGGTATTGACAGGTCCTTTTAAAACCATCGTTCATTTTTGAACGAGTATCTTTGTGTTACCCCGTGTAGCCCAATTTCACTTGTCATGTTCAAATATATATTGTTTTGTGTTTGTGAATATAATATTTAATTTTATTAAATGTTTATTAATGTTTTAACCAATGTTAATGATTTAATTTATTAAGTTAAATTAAATAAGTTATTTCTTTGCAATGTTTTAATTAAAATAATATTATTGTTGTTTTAATTGTGTAACTTGAATTATGTGAAATAGATATTTTTAAAGTAAGATATTTTCGACGAGATAAGAATCTTTGATTAACAGTTAAAGGTTTGTTCTGATATTTTAAAGAATGAGTTGAACTGAATGAGTTATTTACAATGCAAATTACACTATCAGTTAAAATAGAATGATTGAAGTCTTTATTGCATGAATTAATATAAGAGAAATTGAAAATTGTGCATTCATGGGGAAGATTTCTGACGGCAGCAGTTTTTACCAGTTTTGATTCACGGCAATTGTTGCAGAAGAATTTTTCTTTAAGATTTTGTTTGCAAGTGTGATTTGAAGTGGGTTTTGATTGGAATTTCATCATTGAAGTCTAGAAAAGTTGATAGTGGAATCAGCAAAAGTTTCAAAGTGTGTTTCAGCTCAAATTCCATATTAACCAGGTTTTCTTCTTTTTAAGTTTTTGTAAAAAAAATTCTTTGAACGTTTGGAAAGATTTACAGTTTGTCAAACCTGCAAAATAGAATAGAAAAATAATGAGAATAGGCAAACAAAATTTATATAAAATACAAATTAATGAGGCTGCTAAGAATTCAAGGATATAGAACTTAGTATTAATACTTAGTATTGAAAATGTTGGTTTATATCTCTCGTATATCTGTTTATCTCCAAACTGGAAATTGCTTACTTCTTGTTATTCTTCTATGATGAACTCAGCCGTACCCTACCCTTCATGGGAAGAATTTATTTATATAAATATAATTTCATCTGTTTATATGGTTATAATCTGTGCAATAAACAAAATAAAGAAATTTGCCTTGTGCTTGATACAGATCCTCTTGTTATAAATGCTTTATACTAAAAGTATAAAAGAAAATTTACAATTTAAGTTTCCTGATAAACTTGCCATTGACAATTGTCTTTAGTATTTAAAAATCTGTGCGTAGATTGACCAAGCGCTGGTGTTTAAAATGTTTAGATTTTAATATTATTTCTAATTTCATAAGATATTTCCTTATTGTTGTTGCCTTATATCGTTTTCTATTGAAATTCCTGTTGAATAGGAGTCTTTGTCATGAAGTTCGTTAAATATTGAATTTTCCTGGTATTTTGATAAGTTTAAGCATAAGTCATTCTTCCAATGTATAATCATTATGCATGGCGTTTTCTTCTACACCAGAGCAAATGACAGAAATGATTATTCGTCTTCTAGTATTTATTGATATCATTCTGAATCAGATGCTTAAACAGTAACAAATCTTTCCTTGAGAATGTGCGCAGCGTAGCTAGGGGGTCTGAGAATTCGCAAAAGAATTTTTCCTGAGTAACGTACTCTTTA
Organism: Sequoia sempervirens; assembly: GCA_007258455.2. Lineage (NCBI taxonomy): Eukaryota > Viridiplantae > Streptophyta > Pinopsida > Cupressales > Cupressaceae > Sequoia > Sequoia sempervirens. Next base: position 246,295,310 of record VDFB02086081.1, read on the forward strand.
ATCATAGTTATATAGTTCTAGTTTTGGGAATCTCCAATCTGACACTGTAGTCTTTCACCACTCTAATTCTTGTGTCCAGATTGGATAATTTGCTCTTGTCATTATTGGAAAAACATAATTTCCGTATTATAAAAGTTCTAATCCTCTGTACACTCCTCTTAAGGAACGTATGACTAACCATGGCATTTAATGACCATTTCTTCTATTTGATCTCTCTGCGGCAGTTAATAAATCTTCAGTAGTTTTTAGGGCGCATTAGAATATAGCCATTTGGAAACTATTCATGTTTGATTAATTTAGTTTGCGCCATACGGATAGATATCTTTCCTGTGGAACTAACGCTGTTTTCTTTCTATTAAAAATGTATTTTTTTGTTTTAGAATAGAATACAGTTATATCAATATTTGAATTTGCATGCAAACTGAAATGAAAGTCTGGCTTTAAATGCAGATCATAATTAAAAATATATGTTTAGGCGTGAGTATGTAATTGTCTCAAACGCAGCAATCTGAAGTTTACTAGTTATTCTTAACTGATACTTAAAATTGACTTGAGTTAATTTATGTTCATGACGCATGGCATCTTATCTAATTCATTTAAGTTATGATTTTATTTATTTTAAACTAATACTTATCTCGAGTGTGGATTACCTATGCATATTATAATAGTATTAGTATCTTTGATAAGTTTCTATTTGTAATTTGTTTCCTACTTAATTAAAATTTGGATAAATCAATATTTAATTTACTCAATTTATTTATTCACCTTTATATATTATATTAATAGTGGATAGTGTAACTTTTAAATGATTGTTTTATAGAAGTAAGGATATATATATATATATATATATATATATTATCTTTTCTCTATAAGGTTAATATAGGCTTTTCCTTTAAAATTATTAGTGAAATAATAATAGCAAAAGGTTGTTTTAATGTGAAATTTTAATTCACAAAGTTTGAAAGTTGTAATTATTGGGTATTTGTATATACCATGTTGTTGATGTTAATTACGTTTCTTTAAAATCCTTGGAAGTGAAAAGAAAGTGTTTTCAAATATGTTACACATTATTCGTATTGCTTTATTACAATGATTATCACCAGGGGTTATGGCTTTGTATTATTTTGTGGTCTTTCGAAGTGACATCCTAGAGATTGTGATTTGCCTCTAGGGAAGGATGTAAACATTATGGTTTTGATTTTTGTGCTTGATAGCATCCCCTAGATTGATTTTATGTTGAGTCATGTTATAGAAGAGTGGCTTGCAGTAGGGGCCAAAATCCGGAAGTGATTGTCTGGGTAACCTATCGTAGGTGTGTTAATTAAGTGAAAACCTAACTAATGTATTAGGGGTTGGGTAGTTGTAAACACTAATTCAGATAATGTTTGCCTCGCCTACTTTCTTAACGCTCGTTTAGGTTGAGAAAAGGTTGAGAAGGCCTGGAATGGCAAGTCGTCATCTTGTCCTCTTGAAAGATGTAACGACACCGCATTAGTCTGCATAGGGGCCGGGAATCAGTAGAGGCTACCAGGGTAACTCTTGGTGAGGGCCGGTAGTCTAGGAAGATTCACCAGGGTAACCTATCCCGACGATGTGATGACACTCTTAGTCTATATCATGATGGTGTTTTCTTTTGTTGAGATTTCAATTTAATGTAACTTGATACTGTGATTTTATCCGTTTTGTTTTGCAAACGTTATGTCGTATTGTGAAATGTAAACCCTGTAAACGTGATGTTCTGTCTGCATTGTTTGTGGACCTGTCAGTATCTCCTAGCACGGAGGGAGTGGACCTTTGGGTTCCACGTGGTCGGGAGGAAACCATGCTACACCTTTATTTGAAACTTTCTTGCAATTGATCCTAAGCTTGCAGCAGTTTCCAGTTACTACTTTGTTCGTGACTGATGATGTGGAGCTTGTTCGTGGATATTGTATCAGATGTCAGATGTACACTATATGTTTTGTAAATTTATCTCTTATGTAAGAGTGTACTGATGGTACCTCCTTTGATGTATGGAGATTCTTTGAAATCTCACTTTATGTAAAATGGACATTTGGGATATTTGATTGTAAGTAGTTTTATAAAATTGGATCTTACATGAAATCAAATTTGTACTTTTGTTGATGATCAATGTGTTGAGTTTAATTATTAAGTTTATGTAACAACGTCTTGGTAAACTTTATAACATATGTGTAAACAAATAAAAATAAAATTATTCTGTTAACTTTGTTTTTGCTCTTTGTTATAACGTAACTAATTCAGGGCGTTACACCTCGATGGGTCAACTCCTATGAATGAAAATTCTGAACTAAAACCCTTCTTGTAGAAAGGCCAAAATCCCTATCTATTTCTTGGTGCAAGAATGGTCATTTTGAAGCCGCCCCACACTTTTACGGTTTTTAGTAGAAATGGAAAGTATGCCATGGGAGTTTCATGGGTGTTGATGCTTGGCTGCCCCGTATAAGTGAGTGTCATAGAGAGGATCTAGTTGGGTCAAGCATCTAACCATTCGCTAAAAATAAGCGTAGTTGGACTTGTCCAAGTGGGGACTCAACAAATATAGTCTTTCATATCCATAGGATTGTGCTTGTTTGAAAACATTTGGAAACAAACATTTAACATTTTTCATCAAAACTCCAAACCCTTTAGGTAGCAAATACAATTGACCAAATTCATGTGTTATTGCTTTCCCTTGGGATTCTCATCTTTAGAGGTTTCTAAACACTTTGATTTATATCTCAATTTTCTTACTAAAGTTAAACAATAGGTAACCCTTGCCTTGATTTCATCAAAGTTCCACATGATATTCCTTGTGGAATGAGAAGAATTTGACACATTGGACATCTAGTTTGAAAATCTAATCAAGAAGTGTTTGTGGTAAAGCAAAGTTATTAAGCAAAGACTAAAAACAATCGAATCCCACACATGTATCTTCAATGATTTCATGCAAAATCAAGATCAAGAAACCAAAGGTAAAAGCTCTTAGTCTAAAAGAACACCAAAAGTGTCTCTTAACACTATACAAATTTAGACAAAGATTGCTTTTTAACTTTTATAGGAAAGCTTCAAGAAACAATCTCAGATTGTACTCATTTTATTACTCTCAGAATCCAACTCTTTTTCGGGAATTTGAACACCTCGTTTAGAGAAAAGCATGTTCTTCAAAACTGAGGTCTAGTAAACAAGATTCCTTTTTAGGTACACCTAGGATCAAAATCAAACCTTCATCCATCATTGAGCATCAAATCAAAATCACCTTACCATCAACTTTTGAAAAATCTTGAAACCATCCTTCATGCTAGGCTCTTTTGGCAAATCAAAATCATTAAAATATTTGAAACAAAATCCTTGAAATCCTTGAATCAAAACATCAAACCATTTTGGCTAGGTATGTGTAGATGTATCCTTCTTCATATACTTAGCCAAAATTATCATCAAATCATCTTGTTTAGCTAGGTATATGTAGATGCATCCTTCTTCATATACTTGGTTGAATTATCATCTTGTTTGAATAGGTGTGGGTAGATGCATCCTTCTCCCCACGCTTACTCAAATTATCATCCTTTGAACAAGTTTACCCCCTAGATAATCATCCAACATCTTGGGATTTATTTGTTCATCACCCAAAGACAAAGCAAAATCAAATCAAGGTCAATCCAAAACAATCCAAAACAATCCAAAAGTCCTAAAACGTCTAGCATCTCCTCAAGATTTCTCAAAATATCAAATCATCCATATCATCCATCCTTTACACATCTCCATAATTTCACCTTTGATCCTTAAAATTATCCTAAATTGTCTCTTTTGTGCCTTAAGGTTAGATCAATCCAAAGAATTAGAGATTCATCTCCCACGTTCTTGAAATTTGATCCCTATTTTATGGTGCAAACTAGATCTCAACACAAGAGGAACATGTAAGCCAACAAAGAAACATCCACTTCAAGTGATATCATTCAAACCAACACTGAAATAAATCCTATTGGATCAAGCAATCCCATGACCAATCTTTCTTTCCCTCAAGATCATCAAGAGGATGGACAAGTGGAATACCTTACACAAGATCCTCTTGGTATGATCCAAGACGAGATCAATGAGATGATCCAGAATCTTGAAAATCATAGGATCGTCAACATCATGATGAAACTCCATCCCCAACATTACATTCTCGAACTAGCAAAACAAGGGACAAAACTCCCTTCAGAATACGACATGAACACCATGGTGGAACCACTATCAACATCATTCATACCGCCCATCACATCAGCATCCCCATTTCAAAATGTCACTCAATCCATTCCTCAAATCACATCATCAATAGCTCCAACTCAACCAATCATTAACAAAGGGAGTGCATTTATCAATGCATTACAAACACACCCTCTTGTAAATAATCAAGATTTGGATGCAAACACCATCTTGGGGAAGACCATACCCAAAAATCCATTACACGCATACGTTCCCCTCAATTTTTATGATCCCAATGACCCATCATCATCATCCTTTCACACAACACCACAAACCTCTCTCCCCATAACCTCACAAGGATAAGGTGACATATTTGGACCAGGGGGAATTTTTGACACTACACCATTTCCTCAAGAGATTACACCCCCCACATTTCCACCACTTCCACCATTGCCATCAACATCCACATAAATTCTTGGTTTAGGACTTCCCCCTTTACCAAGCATCAATCAACAAAATCATATCAACCCACCAAGTCTCAATCAGAGGATCATTCCAAATACTTCCACCTTTCCATCGATATCACAACAACAGATGGCAACCATCTTGGTAACGCAAACCACCACCATCACATCATCAACCATCCCCCAAACATCTCAAAACATGGTCTCTCAAGGACCAACCATATCTATTGTACCATCTACCACTCAAAACCCAATCATCAACACGACGGTGCCTCTCATCACCACAACAAGCACCATTCCAAATCCACCTCCACCACCACCACCTCCAAACTTGAACACATCAAGCCAATATAGTATTACGTTGCAAGCCACTCAGTGGGCTACTTATCAAAAAGTATTACAAAAATTTCAAAATTGACAAGCTGCACAACTAGCTGCTCAGCAAGCTGCCCAAGTTGCTCAAGTCGCACAGCAAGCACAACAAGCACAACAGACTACACAAGTTGAACCCTTATTGCAATAACAACAACAAGCCACTTAGGCTGCATAGGCAGTGCAAGCTGCTCAAGCCGCCTAGGCCACTCCGGAAGCACAAGCTACTCAAGCCTCACAGATTGTACAAGCTACCGCTCAAGCACAAGAAAAAGAACAATATCTAGCACAACAACAAGCAACCCAATAGCAAGCATATCAGCAAGCACTGAAACAATACCAAGAGCAGCAAGAAGCAACCCAAAAACAAGCGTTGTTGGTGTAACACCAAGCACAATAGCAAGCTCAGCAATAGGCACTAATAGCATAGCAACAATAGGAACAACAACAAGCATTGTTGGTACAACAACAATTGTAAGCATACTTGGTGCAATACAATATGAAAACACCATCCATCAACATACCAACCAATCCACCCATCCCACCGACAATTGAACCACATCAGAACACTTTCATCCCACCACCTGATCCGCAAAATGATGTCACAACACCAATCAGGTTGCTCTTGCAACAAGTGCTCGACCTTCAATCAAGGCAAACCATGAGAACACCCAACAAGTTATGTTCTTATCCATTTGATAGGAGCCTCATAATGAAACCATTCCCAAAGGGATTTGAGATCCTCAAGTTTGAAAAATACCGTGGGACAAGAAACCTTGAAGATCACATCAGGGAATTCCAGGTTCATTACATGGAGGTCACATACGATGATACGTATCTAATGCAGCTATTTCCTAGGAGTTTGGCTAACCATGCTATGGAATAGTTCTCTCGCCTACCTCAAGGTATCAAGACATTCCAAGAAATCATAGACGTATTCATCAAAAACTATGCAAGCAATATCGCTATGGATGTCAATCTAGAGGAACTATCAGCTCTGAAACAAGGGAAGAATGAATCATTCACTTCATTCCTACAATGATAGCAATCCAAGGCCAATCAAAGAAAATGGGTCATGCCTGAGGAACAACAAGTGTGCACCATCATATCCAATCTTGAGGGAACCTTGGCTTTCCATCTCAAAGTGCAAGGCATCACAACATATGACCAGTTGATCTCCAAAGCACTCAACATCGAACGAGCTCTTATGACACAACCTAGAGGATCAACCGCATATCCTGAACAGCAAAATAAACGCCCATCCACCAGTTACAATGAAAAACCTTGCACATCAGAAAGAAACAAAAGTGTTACCAATGATGGTATTGTGGATGCCAAAGTTGTCATCTCCGCCCCTTGGCAAAACACACTCGCACCACAACAACAACCCCAAAACTATCATCAAAACAACCATCAAGTGAATACAAAAACACAGAAACCAAACAACCAAGTGATCAAAAATGTCAATGATCAAAGGGGATCACCTCAATGAAACAAGAACTCTCCCAAGCGGAAGTACACCGCCCTTGGGGAACCACTCAAGGGCATCATAAAGAAATTAATAAGCGAAAATCTCATCAAAGCTCTCACATATGAGAATTACCAGGAACCAGATGTTAAACCACCCTGGTATAATGAAAATCAGCTCTATGACTTCCACAAAATCAAAGGGCACACCACTAACAGTTGCATGAGGTTGAAAAACCTAATCCAAGACCTCATTGATCAAAAAATCATAAATGTGGAGCAGCCAGTAGGAAATCAGAACCTCAAAATATACACGAATCTGATGCCAAACCATAAAAATAAAGGGAACAATAACACTGATAAAGGGAAAGGCACCTTCAAAACCATGAGTCATGTGTACGACCATGTTATCGCATCCCTGGATGACTACTGTGCTACCATCACCATCAAAGGAGCCCATGTCGATTGTGGAGTCACCACAAGAGGCGGCAAAATTTCCATTGCAAGATCATCCCAGCTAAATAGAGCACCCGCACCCTACCCCAGATCTATTCCCAGTGGTTACAATGTCCTTGATCAGCTAAAAAGAACTCTAGCACAAATCTCCATCATGTAGTTGCTAAAAATTTCATCTGCCCACAAGAAAATCCTTGAGGAAGCATTGGCTTCATCAACTATCCTGTGGATCTTGATGCGAAACAATTCCAAGCTATGGTCGAAAATATCATCACCCCAAATCTCCTTACATTCTCCAATCAAGACTTTCCCACTCAACCATCTCATAACCGTGCACTCCATTTAGAGGTCCTAGTACAGAAAAATAAAGTCAAGCGAGTCTTGGTGGATGGAGGTGTAGGCTTGAACATTTGTTCCCTCAAGCTCATTAAAAACCTGAAAATCTCAAAGGATTCCATCGACAAAGGAAAAGGTATTACAATCAGAACGTATGATGATCAAGAAAGAGTGTCTCAAGGTACAATCCAAATCCCTATTCAAGTGGGGCCAGCCATCATGGAAACTACCTGTCAGGTCCTAGACTTCGACTTGCCTTATAACATTCTCCTGGGATGTCCATGGATCCATGCAATGCAATCAGTAGCATCAACCTTCCATCAATGTGTCAAATTCACATATGAAGGACAAGAGGTCACCATCCATGGAGATTCTAAGCCATTCTCCTACTGTAAGAACCTAGAGGCAAAATACTACAAAATTCCTCAAGTGCCTAAAAATGATGAAGGCCCATCAACACCATACATTCATCCAGCCACCCTTGCTTCCACTTCTGTGACAAAGACACCAACCACTCCTACCATCCCCACCATCTCTGATATCAAAGTCATCATCCAGGACAATGGTTGCAGAAACTATGCAATTCCCAAAAATGCTTTTGTGGTAGGAGAGTTACCACAATCTCCCAGATCACGAGGACGTCTGCAATCAAATGAAGCCTCCACATCTCAAACATCCCCTGAAGAATATCCCAACTTTCAAAGTTGGGTAGATCTTGGCCGATAAATCATAGAGGACCCATCCCAACTCCTATATGAAGATAATAGACCAGCGACCAATTTACCAATGGATGACATTAGCAAAGGTTTGCAAATGATGCTCGCAATGGGCTATGACAAAAACTAGAGACTTGGGAAAAACGATAACGGGATTCTAATACCCATCATTTTGGAGACGCGAATGAGAAATCTTGGACTTGTATTTTCACATTCTATTGAGCCATGTATGCTTGCACTTGTTGTATAAACAATGATTGTTGTTGGTCTTGTTGTTGTTGTGCTAGGATTTCCTATTGTTGAGCATGTTGTTGTGCTTGTTGTTGAACCAACAATGCTTGTTGTTGGGATGCTAATTGGGCTGATTCTTGCTACTCTTGGTATTGTTTTACCTCTTGCTAATATGCTTGTAGTTGTTCTGCTTGTTTGTGTGCAAGATATTGTGCTTGTGCTTGTGCTTGTGCTTGTTTTGCTTGATATTGGGCGTGCACCTGGGCTTGAGCTTGTGCTTGTGCTTGTGCTTGTGCTTGTGCTTGTGCTTGTGCTTGTGTCACTTTTTGTTGCAATAAGATTTGGGCTTGAGCATCCTTTTGTGCTTGTAATGTGGCTTGGGTTGCTTGAGCTACTTGCATAGCTTGAGCAGCTTGCTGAGCAGCTAGTTGTGTGGCTTGTTGAGCAGCTAGTTGTGCGGCTTTTTGTTTTTGTACTTGCAAGAATTCCTTTTGATAAGCAGCTTGCTGAGCTGCTTGCAATGCAATGTTGTACTGATTTGATGTATTGGAGCTTGGTGGAGGTGGAGGTGGTGGTGGATTTTGGATGGTGTTCATTGTGGTGGTGAGAGGTGTTGTCGTGTTGGTGTTTAGGGTTTGGTTGGTGGATGGTGCAATTGATGTGGTTGGTCCTTGAGAGACCATGCTTTGAGATGTTAGGGGAGTGGTTGATGATGTTGTGATTGCTTGTGTAGTTGTCATCTGTTGTTGCAATGTCGAAGAAAATTTTTGAGAGTTTGACGTGATGTTTTGATTGATGTTCGACATGTTGGTTTGATTTTGATTGATATTTGGTAAAGGTGGAATCCATAAGCCAAGTAGTGGTGTAGATGATGGTGGTAATGGCGGAAGTGGTGAAAATGTAAGAGATGTGATCTCTTGAGGAAATGGCATAGTGTCGAAAATGCCCCCTGGTCTGAATATGTCACCCTCTCCTTGTGAAGTTGTGGGGAGAGAGGTTTGGGGTGTTACGCGAAAAGATGATGACGATGGATCATTAGGATAATGGAAAGTGAGAGGGGCATACTTATGTAATGGGTTTTGGGGTACGTTTTGTTCCAAAATGGTGTTTGCATCCAAGTCTTGATTATTCACAAGGGGGTGTATTTGAATGGCATTAAGAAATGCACTTCCCTTATTAACATTAGGTTGAGTCGGAGCAAAAGATGTTGTGATTTGCGAGATGTTTTGAGTGATGCTTTGGGATGTGGGTGTAGATGAGATGGGGAGTGTGGATGAAATTGGAGGCATGACCTCTAAAGATGGTTCCACTATGGGAGCTCACGTCAAAATCAAAAGGTAGTTTAGCCCCTTGTTTTGCTAGTTCGAGCATATATTGTGAAGGGTTGAGTCTCATCATGATATTGATAATCTTATGGTTCTCCGGATTTTGGATCATTTCAGTGATTTCCTCGTGTGACATCCCAAAGGTAAGATCCTCTTCTTGGCTTTCCTCTTGTGGATTTTGTGATGATGAGAGAAAGTTAGTCAAAGGATTGCTTGATTCAACGGGATTCATTTCAGAGTTTGTTTGGCTTAGGTCACTTGAAGCGGGTGTTTCTTTGTTCGCTTCCATGTTCTTCTTGTGTTGAGATCTAGTCTGCACCATAAAATAGGGATCAATTTTTAAGAATATGGGAGATGAATCTCTAATTCTTTGGATTGATCTAACTTTAGGTTCAAAAGTAGAAATTTTTGGGATGTTTTAAGGATCAAAGGGTGATAATGATATGGATGTAAGATGGATGTTTGATGGATGATTGGAACTCTTGAGAAAATCTTGAAGGGTATGTCAAACTTTAGGACCTGATTTAGAATTGATTTGTTTTGGATTTTGATTTTTGTGGACTCATAAACTCTAAGAGGTTGAATGTTGTCCTATATTTAAATCGTTCAAGATGCTAATTTGTCTAGGTGTGAGAAGAAGGATTCATCTAAACACCCCTATCCAAACAAGATGATATTTGATAATGAACTCTTAAATCCGAAGATGTTTGGATGTTTATCGAGGGATGAAGTTGTTCACAAGTTTGATAATTTGATCAAATATGTGGAGAAGGATGCATCTACACACGTTCAATCAAACAAAGTGATTTTTGGATTGATTTCAAATGATTTGCCCAAAGTTTTAACATGAAGTATCTTTTCAAGTTTTTCGAAGAGTTGATGGTGAGATGATTTTGGTTTTGATGTTCAAAGATGGATGAAGGTTTGATTTTGATCCTAGGATGTACCTAAAAGGACACTTGTTTACTAGACCTCGGTATTAAAGAACATACAATACTTCTAAGGACCTCTATAACTAAGAAGTGGTTCAAATTGAGCATACATTTCCAAATTGTTCAAAGGGATGAGTCTATAGAACCTTGTGAATTTTTTGCTTATTTTGATATGTTGCTTTTGATTGCACTTCCTAATGTATTTCTTGATGACCTTTCGAGTGTGACTCCTAAATTTTGAACTTTGACTCAAGGACTTTCATTTTGGGATTTTGACTTTCATGGAAATCATGAGGAATTAACACATTGTGAGAGCCAATTTTGTTATCTTTGCTTAGTGATTTTGTTTTACCACAAACACTTCTTTTGATTAGGTTTTCAAACTAGATGTCCAATGTCTCAATTTCTTCGAATCCCACAAAGTATTCTATGAGGAAATTTGATGAATTCAAGGAAAGGGTTACCTATTGTTTATCTTTAGTAGGAAAATTGAGATGTAAGTTCAAGTATTTAGAAACCTCTAAGGATAAAATCCCAAGGGCAAGCAATAACACACGAATTTGGTCAATTTGAATTTTCCTCCTAAAGGGTTTGAAATTTTGATGATGATGTTAAATGTTTGTTTCCAAATGTTTTCATCCATTCATTTGGTAACCTTTTCCCCATCCTTCATCCACTCCATCCATCTTGGGTTCTTATGTCCCTCCATCTCCCCATCCCTACCTTCTTATCCTTCCATCATAGAATCCCTTGTCATCAATCCATCTGGCCACCTTTTCCTCATCGTCCATCCCAACAATCATCTTCCTCCCCCCCCATCCTCTACCCTCATCCCATCTCATAATCCCTTGTCATTGGTATCTAGCTATAGGCTTTTCCCCACGCAATCCAATGTCATCTATCTTATCGTCATCACTTCTGCTTTTTTTTGCACATCTTTTCCATCTCCTATCCTTTCTCATCATTCATCTCTCCATCATATCATCCTCCCAATTCATCTTTTGATGATTTGAATAACTATCCCATCCTTGAGCTTTGTGATCGCCACCATCCTCCAATTCAATCCAACAGGTCTATCGTGTCCTATCGTGTCGGTCCAATCATTTTATCCCCTTATCTGGGGTTATCTCATCATCCTTCATCCATTGTCTATCGTTGATCTTTCGTCGAACTACGTTTCCCCTGCACTTTCACGTAGGCAAGGTTGATCATTTGATCCACCCCTGGGGTTCCATCATCGGTCTTTCTGCTTTGTCCATCTGATCCTTTATCATCTATCATCAGTCTTCAACTCTTGTTCCTATTGTCTATCCCGTCTTTACCATCCATCGAAGTCTCTCACCTTGTGTCGTGTCATCAAGATGTGCCCTTATCTAGCTAGATCTTAACAAACAAGATCCACTTGCATCATCATATCCAATCAGTTCTAAATATCCTGCGTCATAACGGTCTTTCAGTTTCCTATCCATCATCACTATAACTCTATAAGCTAAAGTATAGTCAAAGGATTGCTTGATTCAACGGGATTCATTTCAGAGTTTGTTTGGCTTAGGTCACTTGAAGCGGGTGTTTCTTTGTTCGCTTCCATGTTCTTCTTGTGTTGAGATCTAGTCTGCACCATAAAATAGGGATCAATTTTTAAGAATATGGGAGATGAATCTCTAATTCTTTGGATTGATCTAACTTTAGGTTCAAAAGTAGAAATTTTTGGGATGTTTTAAGGATCAAAGGGTGATAATGATATGGATGTAAGATGGATGTTTGATGGATGATTGGAACTCTTGAGAAAATCTTGAAGGGTATGTCAAACTTTAGGACCTGATTTAGAATTGATTTGTTTTGGATTTTGATTTTTGTGGACTCATAAACTCTAAGAGGTTGAATGTTGTCCTATATTTAAATCGTTCAAGATGCTAATTTGTCTAGGTGTGAGAAGAAGGATTCATCTAAACACCCCTATCCAAACAAGATGATATTTGATAATGAACTCTTAAATCCGAAGATGTTTGGATGTTTATCAAGGGATGAAGTTGTTCACAAGTTTGATAATTTGATCAAATATGTGGAGAAGGATGCATCTACACACGTTCAATCAAACAAAGTGATTTTTGGATTGATTTCAAATGATTTGCCCAAATTTTTAACATGAAGTATCTTTTCAAGTTTTTCGAAGAGTTGATGGTGAGATGATTTTGGTTTTGATGTTCAAAGATGGATGAAGGTTTGATTTTGATCCTAGGATGTACCTAAAAGGACACTTGTTTACTAGACCTCGGTATTAAAGAACATACAATACTTCTAAGGACCTCTATAACTAAGAAGTGGTTCAAATTGAGCATACATTTCCAAATTGTTCAAAGGGATGAGTCTATAGAACCTTGTGAATTTTTTGCTTATTTTGATATGTTGCTTTTGATTGCACTTCCTAATGTATTTCTTGATGACCTTTCGAGTGTGACTCCTAAATTTTGAACTTTGACTCAAGGACTTTCATTTTGGGATTTTGACTTTCATGGAAATCATGAGGAATTAACACATTGTGAGAGCCAATTTTGTTACCTTTGCTTAGTGATTTTGTTTTACCACAAACACTTCTTTTGATTAGGTTTTCAAACTAGATGTCCAATGTCTCAATTTCTTCGAATCCCACAAAGTATTCTATGAGGAAATTTGATGAATTCAAGGAAAGGGTTACCTATTGTTTATCTTTAGTAGGCAAATTGAGATGTAAGTTCAAGTATTTAGAAACCTCTAAGGATAAAATCCCAAGGGCAAGCAATAACACACGAATTTGGTCAATTTGAATTTTCCTCCTAAAGGGTTTGAAATTTTGATGATGATGTTAAATGTTTGTTTCCAAATGTTTTCATCCATTCATTTGGTAACCTTTTCCCCATCCTTCATCCACTCCATCCATCTTGGGTTCTTATGTCCCTCCATCTCCCCATCCCTACCTTCTTATCCTTCCATCATAGAATCCCTTGTCATCAATCCATCTGGCCACCTTTTCCTCATCGTCCATCCCAACAATCATCTTCCTCCCCCCCCATCCTCTACCCTCATCCCATCTCATAATCCCTTGTCATTGGTATCTAGCTATAGGCTTTTCCCCACGCAATCCAATGTCATCTATCTTATCGTCATCACTTCTGCTTTTTTTTGCACATCTTTTCCATCTCCTATCCTTTCTCATCATTCATCTCTCCATCATATCATCCTCCCAATTCATCTTTTGATGATTTGAATAACTATCCCATCCTTGAGCTTTGTGATCGCCACCATCCTCCAATTCAATCCAACAGGTCTATCGTGTCCCATCGTGTCGGTCCAATCATTTTATCCCCTTATCTGGGGTTATCTCATCATCCTTCATCCATTGTCTATCGTTGATCTTTCGTCAAACTACGTTTCCCCTGCACTTTCACGTAGGCAAGGTTGATCATTTGATCCACCCCTGGGGTTCCATCATCGGTCTTTCTGCTTTGTCCATCTGATCCTTTATCATCTATCATCAGTCTTCAACTCTTGTTCCTATTGTCTATCCCGTCTTTACCATCCATCGAAGTCTCTCACCTTGTGTCGTGTCATCAAGATGTGCCCTTATCTAGCTAGATCTTAACAAACAAGATCCACTTGCATCATCATATCCAATCAGTTCTAAATATCCTGCGTCATAACGGTCTTTCAGTTTCCTATCCATCATCACTATAACTCTATAAGCTAAAGTATAGTCAAAGGATTGCTTGATTCAACGGGATTCATTTCAGAGTTTGTTTGGCTTAGGTCACTTGAAGCGGGTGTTTCTTTGTTCGCTTCCATGTTCTTCTTGTGTTGAGATCTAGTCTGCACCATAAAATAGGGATCAATTTTTAAGAATATGGGAGATGAATCTCTAATTCTTTGGATTGATCTAACTTTAGGTTCAAAAGTAGAAATTTTTGGGATGTTTTAAGGATCAAAGGGTGATAATGATATGGATGTAAGATGGATGTTTGATGGATGATTGGAACTCTTGAGAAAATATTGAAGGGTATGTCAAACTTTAGGACCTGATTTAGAATTGATTTGTTTTGGATTTTGATTTTTGTGGACTCATAAACTCTAAGAGGTTGAATGTTGTCCTATATTTAAATCGTTCAAGATGCTAATTTGTCTAGGTGTGAGAAGAAGGATTCATCTAAACACCCCTATCCAAACAAGATGATATTTGATAATGAACTCTTAAATCCGAAGATGTTTGGATGTTTATCGAGGGATGAAGTTGTTCACAAGTTTGATAATTTGATCAAATATGTGGAGAAGGATGCATCTACACACGTTCAATCAAACAAAGTGATTTTTGGATTGATTTCAAATGATTTGCCCAAAGTTTTAACATGAAGTATCTTTTCAAGTTTTTTGAAGAGTTGATGGTGAGATGATTTTGGTTTTGATGTTCAAAGATGGATGAAGGTTTGATTTTGATCCTAGGATGTACCTAAAAGGACACTTGTTTACTAGACCTCGGTATTAAAGAACATACAATACTTCTAAGGACCTCTATAACTAAGAAGTGGTTCAAATTGAGCATACATTTCCAAATTGTTCAAAGGGATGAGTCTATAGAACCTTGTGAATTTTTTGCTTATTTTGATATGTTGCTTTTGATTGCACTTCCTAATGTATTTCTTGATGACCTTTCGAGTGTGACTCCTAAATTTTGAACTTTGACTCAACGACTTTCATTTTGGGATTTTTACTTTCATGGAAATCATGAGGAATTAACACATTGTGAGAGCCAATTTTGTTATCTTTGCTTAGTGATTGTGTTTTACCACAAAC
This sequence comes from Sequoia sempervirens, assembly GCA_007258455.2. Classification (NCBI taxonomy): domain Eukaryota; kingdom Viridiplantae; phylum Streptophyta; class Pinopsida; order Cupressales; family Cupressaceae; genus Sequoia; species Sequoia sempervirens. Next base: position 246,310,615 of record VDFB02086081.1, read on the forward strand.
ACTTCTTTTGATTAGGTTTTCAAACTAGATGTCCAATGTCTCAATTTCTTCGAATCCCACAAAGTATTCTATGAGGAAATTTGATGAATTCAAGGCAAGGGTTACCTATTGTTTATCTTTAGTAGGAAAATTGAGATGTAAGTTCAAGTGTTTAGAAACCTCTAAGGATAAAATCCCAAGGGCAAGCAATAACACACGAATTTGGTCAATTTGAATTTTCCTCCTAAAGGGTTTGAAATTTTGATGATGATGTTAAATGTTTGTTTCCAAATGTTTTCGAACAAGAAAAGCATTTTGTACCCAAGAGCAAGTACAACCTTATGGATATGAAAGACAATATTTGTTGAGTCCCCACTTGGACAAGTCCAGCTACGCTTATCTTTAGCAAATGGTTAGATGCTTGACCCCACTGGCTCACCTCCACGGCACTCACTTATAAGGGGCAGCCAAGCATCAACACCCATGAAACTCCCATGGAATGCTTTCCATTTCTACTAAAGACCATAAAAGTGTGGGGCGGCTTCAAAATGACCCTTCTTGCACCAACAAATAGATAGGGTTTTTGTCCTTTCTACAACAAAGATTTTAATTCAGACTTTCCATTCGTAGGAGTTGACCCAACATGGTGAGAGACCATTACTTCCCTTCTCGTCGGAGCCAACCACGTGATACTAGTGTTTATTCCAATACCCACATTTATATCCCAGCTGGAAATACTCTTGGGTTCAGAGTGTTACCGGTTGAGTCGTTCCCTTGGGTGAGCACTTTTTCCCCAAGGCAGGCCCTCTAAGATAAACAATAGCGAGTAAATATATTCATAGTTCGATCAACCTTCATTTAGAAACAAAGGGAGAACACATGCAATAGATTTACTCGCACTCACACAATTTGTTCAATTTTAAACCCAAATTGAAGTGTGTATGGGCAATTACTTACACAACTTAATGTCACCAAAAGCCTTTTGATTCTCAAGATCCCTGTGAGGCATGAGAGAAGTGCATACATCTTTTGATGATATTACTTTGTGTACGTAATTACAAAACAATGGAAACACTTGTTCATTTTAAATCCACAAAGAAAAAGTGAATTCATTTTAAAGCACCAAAGTAAGTGTGACAATTTTCCTTGTTCAATTATTAAACACAAAACAAACTCTAGTAAATTTGAGTCCTAATGTTCTTTTTAAGCCTTTTTGTAGCAAGAATTTAAAAGGTTCTTTTTAAAGCCCAAATGAAATTAGTAAGTCCTAAGCATAAAGAGATAACAATTTTTTCCTTAAGAGGAATAGTGAATCCTCTAAGAGTGTTAAACAAACACTAGAGTGTTTAAAAACACTTGTTTTTATGAAATGACATCATCATGCTTCCTTTCCTTTTCGTCTTTGATCGATCCAACCTACAAGAAAATTAGTTAGATTCTACAGAAACAGAGGTCAAAAAAGTAGAAAACAGACACAAGAACCATAATTTGAAAAAAAGAACATGCTACAAATAAAATTTCACTTTATACTCCCCTCTAGTGGTGCAATCCACGAAGGCGTTGCAGTTTGATTTCACCAGTGGTGCTATATAGCACCGCTTACTAGTCAACGTCACTCTACAACCAGTCCAGTGAGCATGAAGACGTCGCCCTTTTGGCCAGCGGTGTAGTTTGTGTTTTTGAAAGATTCCCACGGGCCAGATTGGTTCAACAGCATAGTTTAGAACTCAAAATTCTGGGCGGGAAGTCAGAGGCGTTGCAGTTTAGAGTTTTCAGCGGTCCTATATAGCGACGTTGAGCTTCCAACGGTAGATTTTTCCTGTAGACAAAGAAAAACACCGAAATCTTGACAAAAATATGATTAGAAAACGAGATAATGCCTTCCTTCTAGTGCCAAAATGTGAACCTAGATCCTAAACTTGCCATAGCACAAGAAACAAACAACAAATTAGATCGAATGCAAGTTAGAATGTAGATTCCTCAAGAAATTCATTTAAGTTGCAAAAGAAAAAGGAAATGAAACAAAGAACACAACAAAACTTAAAACACATCAAATCCTATTCTAAAGCAAGGCAAACTCTAAATCTCTTGAGGGAATTGGTGCCAATTTGATGTGAAAATTGGCCCTTTCCCAACTGCAATGATGCAATGGTGAATTGATGATGAAAGTTGATCCACTTTGATGAAGAGTGATGAGTGCTCCAAGATAAAAACCTACATAACCTAGCTACAAATTCAAGAGTATGGATGAAGATTGCTAAAGATTTGAGCATAGTAAGTTTACTCAAATTGTGGATGCCCAATATAATAGAGGAGCTCTCTATTTATAGAATGA
>VDFB02086081.1:246313028-246592201 GCA_007258455.2 Sequoia sempervirens
TAGTCCCACATCAAGAAAACTACCTAGAAAGTTGTTTCTACCAAATGGGTATCTAAAAATATTAAAAGTTCTAAAAAATCAGTGCAGTGGAACTAAGTTTCCCCTATGGGAAACTTAGTCCACTTGGGATTTTCTCCAAATTTGAAATTGGAAATGGAATCCCATAGTCTACGCTCTCTTTTCTGATAGAAATCCAAATCTAAATCTTTGAAAACACTTCCAAAATGGACGATAATTTTTTTTTTCTAATGGGGGGTTTGTCGAGTTGGTATTTAAACCTTGGAAGAGATAAAATCTACATAAAACCCTAGCCCTAAGTGTGTCTAAGACTAGGAAAATCTGAAATAAGGAAAAACCCTATTCTAATGTTCTAGAATAAGGTGATTAAATGGAACTTGAATGATGCAAGACTTTAATCGAAGAAACCTTAAAACATTTCAAACGAATGTAAATGACATGAAAAACCTTGAACCTAAAGATAGAGAGAAAATGGAAGATGGAATCACTTTGAAAACAAGTCTTTAGGTATGATTTGATGGCTAGTTGCATCTCCTCAACATAGATTTCTCCATGATTCACCATAGGCATCCATGATTGAAACCCTTTGCAATGTAAGATCATGAACAAAAAGTGAGCTTGAAGACCTATAAAAACCCTAGTTTGTTTCCCTAAAGCTTAAACTTTGTTGTAGAAAGACTAATGAATCTTCTTGTGAAAGATATTCAACACTTGACTTTTGAATTTTCTTTGTAAAAATGACATAATGTTATGAAAAATAACCAAAAAAAATGTATTTATAGGCATTAACACCGAATTATTCATTATTTTAACTTCATAGGCCGACATCCCTCAAGAATTTGAATTAGGTCGGTGATTTTCTCACTCAAAAATGAAAAATACCTCAAAAGGGACTAAGTCGCAACCCTGGGCGACTTAGTCCCACTAGGGTTTTTTGAGGTGGTTTTACAAAATTTGAGTGGTTTGAATGTTGCTTGTTGGTATTTGTATGATTTGTGAGTGGAATAGACCTTAAAGTCCAAAATTATGAGCATTAGGGGCCTATAAATGTAGTTTTTAAGGGGTGATTGATGTAAGGGTGTCTAAAATAGGACCTAATTAGGCCACAAATTGTACTTTCCGCAAAGGAGTACAATTCCTATGTCCACAGAAATAAAATAGGATTACTTTGTGTTCTCTTCCCATTTGAACCTTTTAGTATCCACGATTTTAAAAACATATAGTGATTCAAAATCTAGCTTACAAACACACCAAATCTTTTTCTTGTTGCATCTTCATATTTTTAGCATGACTATCTTTAATTATTCATCCAAAATCAATTTTTATTTATTTTTTTAAAAAAGTGACCACTTTTCAACCCCCATTTCATGCACATACATGGTAAAAGTAAAACTATGTACTTCAAAACTATGAGTGTACAAAACCATTGACCTCAAAATTTATTTTTGGTGCTAATTTTAAATAATATTTTACCCATGTGCAGCCCACACATAAAATATCCAACCAATGTCACATACAATTTTACAAGTGAAACCAAATAAATTTATAGTGTGGCTAGGCACATCTCCTCGATTTTTTTTATTTTATTTTTAGACTATAGGAATCGGGTAGCACAACCCCATATAAACTGCAGTGCACCTGGTAAACTTTTTAACATGACCAGCGGCGCTGGTGCGACACAACCTCCAGTACGACGCAGGTGGGGGAGACTAGACCTCATGACCAACCTCTTGCAACAAGAAAGATTTAGCCAACCGAGCTAAGGCCCCAACCCTAGAATTGAATCACAAATAAATGCTTATTTTACATAATTAAAATAAGTATTTCTTATACATGGTGTACAACACCCTTTTTCTAACACATTTGTGGTGTGGAGGAGGAGATGTGCTTGAGTTTTCAAAGGATAATAGCATGTTCATATGGTATATTAGTGGATTTTTAGTTGTAGGGAGGGTGTTGGAGACAACCGCATGTCCAATGTCTCTTATGTGGATGTATTATCATGCATTTGAAGTGAAACATGTGTTAATTTGAATTTTACTAGCTTGGTGAAGTAACACTCTAATAAGTGTCAAATAACTTAGTGTTGGTGCATGATTGTCGTTGCGCCAAAAGGTCAACCTATTAATGTCCGATACAACCGCCAAAATGAATGAATCCATGGGAGGTAGTTAATCCATGTTGCGAATCCCACAAAGAGCATTGAACATTTTCCAACAATCTCCCCCTCAACATGATTTGAGGGGATTTGAACCTGTAACCTTTGGCTTTGATACCAATTGTTGGTCCCCAATTGTTGGTCCCGTGGTTATTGTTGCATCAAAAGGTTGACCTATTAATGCTCGATACAACTGCCAAAGTTAGTGGATCCATGTGAGGCGATTAAGCCATGTCGTCAATCTTGTGGGGAGTGCTAACCATCTTTCAATAGTTAATATTTTTTTAAATCCATATTTTTATGTGTAGTATCAGAAAAAGTAATCCTTTTCACACTTAGTTTGGATAATTGACATAAATTTCAATTAATTGTCTTGGAGGGGTGTTGTAATGTGTTGTACACATTCACATCATTTTAGGATCTTTATTTGACTAAAATGTACCTTAAATTGTCCTTTGCAAGAGTTTTGTAAAGCATTCTAACACACTTTCACACTTTTCTAAGGTTTATTTAATTAATTAAGCCTAATGGACCTTTTTTCAAATAAAATATATTTAACTTGTACCTTATTTGGGTGTTGTAAAGTGCTATAATACACTTTTACATTTATCTAGGGTGGTATTAATTAATTGTGGTTAATTAGAGGTAATTGACCCTTTTAATTCAAATTCAAACCCTCCTTTCAAGGATCTATCCCAACACCCAATAATGATATTGTATGCCATTTAATTTGGAAAATTTGGTGTCCTGAAAAGTTCTGCTAGGACCCATTCACCTTTATTGGTGCAAGGTGTCCTCTCCACATAGGACACCCCTTTCATTACATTTTTGAGGTGGGTTTTTGATGTTATTTCACCTCCTCAAAGCTTGGTCCTGAAAATTATGCCAAGACTCATTCAGCTTTTTAGGACACCCCCTTTCTATTCATTTTTGAGGTGGGTTTTTATGTTATTTCATCCCCTTCAAGCACGATCCTAGAAAGTTGTGCTAAGACCCATTCACCTTTAGTGGAGAATGGGGCCTCCCTTACTAGGACCCCTCTTTTTGAATTTAATTGTGGTGGGATCCTTACAATTTTAATACCTAGATCTGAGGTTGGTTTGAATTATTTTAATTTTGGGGTTAATCTCTAGAATTAATATAAATAAGGGGTTAATTCACATAGTTTCATCCTAGAATTTCAAGCACTCATGCATTATAGAAAAGTGGAGTTCGCAAGAGCATTCATAAGGCATTTCAAGGAAGATTTCAAGAGTCTATTGCAGCAATTCAAGATCATTTCATCATATCAAGGGTTTGATGGATTCATGCATGTTGTTGAGCAAAGATTGTGAGTGTAGCATTGAAGATCTATTGCAAGCATTATTTCACATCATATTCAAGGATTAAAATCTACATTCTTCATAGCCACTTCATATTAGATTGCATATTTGTTTCACAAGACATCATCCAAGGTATCTACATTGCACATTTCATGTTTCATGCTTCAATTCATTTATTTCATCATTTGGTTTAATTACCTACAAGGGGTTTGACCATGGCAAACCCCTATCCACTAACAATAAACAAATTTTTCTTCCCTTGAGTGTGTGCTTGCAGATTTATAGGTTGAAGATCAAGTGGAGGAAAGATTTGGAGCAAAATTATGAAAATTGTCAAGTTGCAAGATTGACCTTCAAAATACAAGAACGAAGAATTGAAGCTACATAATTAAGTACAAGTTTTAGGGAGCTGACAACTAGGAATCTGAAGGTGCAGACATCAAGGAAAATAACTCAAATCTCAGTTTCAAAAACCCTAACAGGGACCCTTTCAACACTAAAGACGAATGAGTCCTTTGTGCCCTAAAAACAAGCTTCTTGCAGCAAGGTACACACCTCTTTGAGCTCTAAAAACTTTCCTCATGGTTGCTATAATAGTTAGGTATCATTTCTAATTGTTATTTGCATCTTTTGACCCTCATAATTGAATGTTTCATAGTGAAAATTAGTTGGTTTATCGCCTTGATCCATTTACCTTGGTCTTAAACCCTATGTTTCTATGTTTCAGTATGTTGCACTTCTTTGAATTGAAACACTCTTAACAGAGATAAATAATTAATTTTCTGTCATATTTAAATTCACATTTGTAAGGGTCTATCCTGAATTTGTTATATTTCTTTAAAATTATATGTTGCATATAAATAAGTACTTTTTAATTTAATTGTATTTCGTCTTTGTAATGTTGTTTCCTTTTATAGTTTATGTGATTGAATATAAATTGGATGTCAATTCCTAAATATGTTATGTTCTCGATTATGTGGGTGAGTAATGAGAATAAATAGAATTCGATTTTGAGTAATATACAAATTTGTCTGTGCAGGTTAGAACAAAAGGGCCATTTAATCTACCGACTTAACAACTTATCACTTTTGAGCAGTAATTTTAAAAAATCAGCAGTGGGCAGGAAAGACCATATTCTTTTATCTATTATGAAACAATTATAAACAAACATAAATATTTAGGCAGAACTTTTGTGAAAAACTGAGCCTCTTATATCGACCTCTAAAGATCCACTGCCATATCTGTAATGGAATGAAGGCCATAAACCTTGTTCAATTCAAAATGAAAACGCTATATTATACCTTTTTATGTCAGTAAAGCCAGTCGTTCAAAACATTAGAAGACAAGATTTCCATAATATTTATATTAAAGTTATGCACTAATAGCATTTCTCTACGCATTTTCAATTAAAATAAAGATATATCTGACCAAAGCCAAGGATTCCTAATTCGTGTAATGTATGAACAAGATTATGGCCACCTTCTTCACACGGTGAGAAAAGAAACTAGTTGCAAATCAGGATTATCCTAATCTTACGCTTAGAGAACCGTTCTATATACCTGAGAAAGTTATGGACGACTCCTTTAGCTAGTGAAGAGAACTTCGTTTTATTTATATAAAGTCAAAAGCAGAATCGCGAGACTGTTTAAGGTTTTCTGTTTGTTCTATAGTCGTCATGTTTGACTTGTTCCTACAACTTTCCCTTAAAATAAAATACAATTGAACTGCTTTTCTTCTTTACTTCATGATAATTTAGCAACAAAACTTAGAATTGCCCCCAATGCATCAGATAAAAAATCAATATGAATAGTAAAAACAAGCAAACTAAGTAAGAAATATGGGTAGGTGTTACCGTGTTACAGACGGATTCAGTACAGTTTAAACTCTTCCCTCCCATCTTGGTACCTGTATAGCAAAATGTGCGTATCAAAACTACCGGGCTTAAAACAGCTGGCACATTAAAAGTCATTGTGGCGACACGAGGGAGCTAATAGCTGTATCGGTATAAAATCGCATAACTAAAGTTTTGGCATACATATATTGGATACGCCTTCGGCGTAAAATTAAATTAATATACTTAAAATTTACAAAATATTGAAAATATTAAAAGAAAAATCTTTGATTCATTGTAAAATATTGTTTTAATGTTAGAATGGAAAAAAACATTATAAAGCAATGAAAAAAATTCTTTGTTTTCAAATTTTCAAATAAATCTAATATTTAAAATTAAATAAAAAAATATATTATAAACTTAATTAAGGTTGAATGACGAAAAATTAATTATAAATATACATTTTTCATATTGTTGATTTCTTTTTATGTGATTGGATTGTTATCAGGAAAATAATATTCTTTGTTTCATGTTTTTAAGTTTTCAAAGAATTAGACATGAAAGTGGGAGTTTATAATTTATTTATACAAAACATGGACTAATTAAATTTTAAAATAAATTAATTTTTTTGTTTACATTGTCTTTTAAAATGATTGACATAATTTAAATTTTAGAAAATCAAGTGCATGAAAAAATATTTTAAATTTACTATTTCATATAAAAGTAGTTTTTAAAAATAAAAATTGAATAGGCGTCTCTAGAAAGATATCTCTCAGCATATTTTATATATATTATTAAATTAATATATATATATGCTAGTGGTATTCACAAGGAAAACTAGAAGCACCACCTCAACAACAAATTAGAAAATAACTAACCTATAGTACATTTAGAAGAAAACCACCACAACCTCCACAGATAGAGCATGAGTGTTCCACAAGCATACCATGGATCAAGTTCATTGAGATGTGTGTGCACCAAAATATATAGCATGATGAAGATCTATTTGATATTATACTAATAGGTGTATATCATTTATGTTTGGTAGACCATGAAAATATTGTAGAAAAATTATGCATGATAGGAGGAAAAGTACTTTCATTATGTTGAAGGATGGTAGAAAGCATGCTTCAATTTTATAGGGGAGAGGGGCTCATAATGGATCAAGGTTTAATAGTGGGGATAAAAGTAGTCCTCAGTAGGCCCCATAGTGGAGCACTTTAATATCCAATTGCAAAAAACCTTTTATCCATAAAGTATGCAAAGTGACAAAACATATGATGCCACATCAACGCACCAATAAAACATGACTTGGTGCACCACTATCAATCTTACTTTTTTTTTTGGGCCTTTTTGGACACCTCAACAAAAAACATGTTGATGTGGCATCATATTTGATGATGTGGCCCTAAAATGAAATATAGAAGCATATGAGTTGCCAAATACACTGTTGTACAAAATTGGGAGTGATTTGAAATTTCCACGTAGGATTTTGAGAAACGCAAAGTTAGGGTGCTCTACTATAGGCCCCTCTCCCCTAGATGGATTGATACATGAGAATATTTGTTTTCTATTTATCTTTTGAATAAGTGATACTATAAATGTATAAGAAGCATTATATAAGGAAGTGATAAATTTTTTATCATAATATGAAGATGTCATATCAAATAAAATTCTAAATTATTTATAATTAATAAGGAGTATTAGTCATAATATTATTTTTCAGATTGGTAATATTTGGAATTTTTAGTCTGGTTTGAACCAACATGGAGGCCACAATTGGGGGACCTCCTCCCTAGTATGAATGTAAGTACTTAATCCAATCCCACAAGAATAGTAGCCCAACAGTGGTACAAAGCCCGAGAACACAGTAGCCTAGCAAGGGATTTGAACAACACATTCTTGAAAATCTATTTCATGGCATGAATGTTATTAGTAGCCTCAACACTATGGTTCAAACCTATGAGCACATTGGATCAACAAAGGCATAGTGCCTACAATCACAATGGTCTAGCGAAGGTTTGAATCCTGGTGGTCACAACAAGAACACAACCACTTTACCACCACACTAAAGTCATAATATTAGCTTAATTTTAAGAGCATTTTTTGAAATAAGATGACACATAGAATGACACTAGCAAAAATTAAAGAGTTAACTTGACAAGTGCAAGACTAATTGAATAAATGCTTGCTAAAAGAGAGTTTAAGTCCATGTGTCATACCTATAGTATTATAACTAAACAAAGGAGTTGGGTGGAGATTGTACACAAAGTCTAGATTAATAAATAAGATTGCAATCAAATATAGATTCTCATTACTAAAGATGGATGGTTTGGTAGAATATTTGAGTGCTGAAAAATATTTCATTCACTAAGTTTGATTTGAAGAGAAATTATCGCCATATTATAAATAGAGAAGGAAATGAGTACAACATAATATTCAAAATGAACTAAAGACTATATACTAACTAGCTATGCCCTTTATATTGACTACTAGATCTAATACAGTTCAGATAAAAAAGAATAATATTTTCCTTTAATATATGAAACTGTGATGTATTTATATGGATTACAAGATGTAGTACAATTTCAGACGTTAAAAGGAAATGGAGGTTAACCTTGATGATATCTAGGAATGCCATCTTGAACATCATCGGTCAATCTTAGATTGCTAGAGTCAACAATTATAGCCATTCTTTGAGTAGATCATTATTCTAGAATGCCTAAATGAAACTAGAAGAGTATGAAGCTGTGAGAGGAAGTCAAGACATCTTATGAAAAGAAGTTTCAGTCTAAAAACCACGTGCAATTTGGTTTCAACACAAGACCTTGACTATCACTCATCTTACGATTCTTCTGATCACAAGTCTTCCTCTGGATCGTATGCAAGAGCCTCAAAATTGACATGAGCCTCATAACATTTATATCTTGTTAAATTCTATTGGTGAATTAGATTAACGTTCAATGCACGGGGAAGATTTGTTGTTGAAAATAGAAACTGGTCCCCTCATCAAGTGTATCGTGGAGAGAGGGCGAAAAGATTGCCACAGTAAAAGCAATCACAATTTTCGAAGAGATTGCCTCCATATTTTACAGCACCAGAAAAAACACGTTATTTCCTCAATGTTGTGCAAATTTCGGGACGTCAAAGGTGCAGATTCAACCGAAATAGCTTGGAATGCATTCCACAGAGGTCGGAGTGCATGTAGGCCGTTCCGTACAATAAATCTGACAAGGAAATCTCAACAACTTTATGCCGTTCCAAGAAACTGCCAGAAGCGAGGAGACAACTGGGCCAGGGACTTTTAGTCGCTTTCGTGTATATACAAAATTTTCCATGCGTACCGACCGGATCTTTTAACTTTTATGTAATTTGTTAAAGTAGTACTGTAGTACTCGCTTTTAAAGAAAGCAGAGTACAGAGAAAATATTACCAAATTTTTTAGGCGCGTGTAAGATGGACAGTTTGACTGCTTGACAAATATCTAATTCAAAATGCCCTTTTTTTAAAAATTGGATTAAGAAAGAATTAGTTACAGATAAGATGGAGAAACTGGCGAGGAGTCGGCGCAAAATCAGTGTGGATGACTAAAAAAGAAAGAGGTGGTGAGTGCATCTGAATAGGCAACTAATATATTAGTCACCTATTTTCCCAACATCTCCTATATTGAGAGTGAAATGTGAATGGTTCTTCTTTTCCCATTTTCTTTTTTGTCATTGGACCGTGGTTAGGGCTTTCTCTAATCCAAGCATTTAGTTATTTATAATCAATAATATATAATTTAATATCTTTTATTTTCTAACATTTGCCTATTTCAAAGCAGTGAAATTGAGATGAATATTGTAAATCCTGAGGTTTCGGTTTTCTATTCATTCATATATTTGTCTGAGCCTTAAAGAGTACTTCCCATGCAAACTGTTAATATTCGAGATACAACACTAAGAAGAGAAAAACATAAAAGGAATGTGGACATTGATTGATCTGAATTTAATTACGAATTCAGACTACAATATCTGGTGTAAATGAGAATCTGTGATATTGTTAGTGCTGGACAATATGATAAATTTGTGAAAAAGAGTTGTAGTCTTCAAAGTCATTTTTTATTTAAAATAGACTAAATATATACAAAATGAGGCATATCAAAAGTCACCACAGCATTAGGAATTCAAACTGAACAGATGGCTGTGAAAAAATATCAAATAAAACCAAAAAAATATTTCAAAGAAACATATGAATTTATGCACCCCAACTTGATGGGGTCATAAACTTTTAGACTGTTGGTTGGGGTGAGGACTCCTCTACCTCATTGGAAAGGTTTCAAAGAGATCTGATTTCAATCCCTTAAATGAAATGCCTATGGCTATTCAATTTAAGGGACCAATGACAGTTTCAACCCCAAATTCTGCTCAAAAGACCTCCAAAAATACAATTCAATAAAACATAGGAAATACAAAAAAATGATTTTTGATATTTTCCCATCTTTTCTTATACCAACAGCTCTAGAATGCTCCAGATCATTGTTTTAAGTCATATCCGAGTCTTAATAGGAGTGAAGGGTGGAATAATTTGCTAATACATAAAATATTTTAAAAAGATTGAAAAATATTTAAAAAGCCAACATTATAAAAATTGAGATGAAATAAAAAAGAAAAATAGTGGAAAGTTGGAAAAATGTCTTTTGCTTATATACAGTAAATGAAGCTTTCTGTTTCTGAATAAAAGTAATTCTTATCAAGTTAAAGATAAGGATCTATCTATTCCATTGAAAAGACACGACTTTATATTTTAAAAAATAATATACATGTCTCAAAACCTCCAACACTAATTTAGCATTATTACAAGAAAAAAAAAAAAAATTATAAATGGACATTAAATAAATTTCACAGTTTAGAGACCAGCAGAAACTAAAAAGATATGATAAAATGTTCTACAGGTTGAGAAGAGAACCACCCAATGGGTCAGAACACCATGTCAATAGCCCTCTATAAAGTTCAAGGTTGAGAGTGTTGAATACCGGTGGCATTTGCTTTTAAGCTTTATTTGCTTTCGTTCTCTTTTTCTCTAAACGAATTTAATATTTTCTGGGAAAGTAGTGTTGATTCTAGTTGCTCTTGTTCTCTCTTTCTCTAAACGATTTTAATATTTTCTGGGAAAAGTAGAGTTGATTCTATTATTTTTATCTCAATTCTTTATTTCAGTTATATACCAAAAGCAATTTGATGGCTCTGATAAGAAATGGTTATCGATATAACTAAACATCAAAGATTTATTTGCCAAATTGAACTGTATAACATAAGCAAAGCCCATCAATAGAATTCGAGGTCCTATTGTTCAAACTCTCATTCCTATTGTTCAGCCACTCATCAATAGTCTTCTTTAGGAAAGACTCGCACTTCAATATTCCAAGAATTCTATCTCATTATATAATGACATTGAGATCCATATGTGTGGGCAAAAACTTAATAATGTAAAAGACAAATCGATTAAATCATTATTCCAACAAAGTGATAATAGCAGAAACATTAAATCAAATCTTAGTGCAGCAAATAGATAACAAAACATATTTGCATACCTCCTGCTAATCGTTCTAAACATTTTTTCCTTTCCGTCTGCTTCAGTGCAAAGGTGAGTCGACAGCCATAACTGAGAGGAACCATTGGCATGACTATGCAGACAAATATTCAAAAAAAATCACAGGTCACATAAGTCTTTTAATTGCTGCGAACAGCCTTCACTACTGCAACGAAAGGCCAGTCTTGGCAGATCCGTGTTACATGCAAGCATAAGTGTCTCCAAGTTATACACAAGATTATAACCGCTGAATGATTATTCAATCTCCTTAGCCTCACAATTGTCAAGCTCTTGCTTATGTTAACAGGTGGATAGATAAAACTACAAACTAAACTTTGTAAAACAAGCGTTCGTTCTATACTATCTCATACAAAAACAAAGGGAAAATATACGTAGAACTAATTTCTGGACTTCTTACAGGAATAGCAAGAAAGAAAGCTTATTCCGTGGTCTGTCAAGAATACATCAAAATCACTCATAAAAAATATGGCATCAAAAACTGAAAAGAAAATTGGCGTCTCCAAAGTTTTCCAGTATGTCAAACATTTGAAGGCTATAAACATCAGAAATCGTCTCCTTTTGCTGGAATTCGGATGTAGAAACACCATCCGCTGTAATAGCAGGCAATTGATGAGTAATTGGAGGCTGCGGGCTACTGTTGAGAATCGAGGGAAATTTTGGTTGACCTTCTAACCTGGGTAATTTCACTTGACTGTCATAACAATCCCTATTCAGTCTTTGAGAAGCAAATGGCGATGAAGAATCATCAGTAGCAGATTTGGGTGATGGCCTCTTATTTCCAGTGAGGGACTGCACGACAGCAGAGAATTCGGATTCGCTTGCTATAACCATTTTAGGGCTTCCAATATGAACCACCTTCACTGCTTTACCTTTAGACTTGCAGGATGTTCCTGATATTGAATTTAGCTTTTGCTTAGTGTTTTCTGCCATGGATCGCCTGCTAATCTATATGATACAATTTCAGAAATTTTTGATGACTATTAACAAGAGTGAGAGGGTTGTTTATAAAGGGCGAATTCCAGGAACGTGTTGGAAGAATGGTTTTCTCGTGGGTTGGATTGCAGGTAGAAGTCGATAAAGTCATTGGAAGGGAGGGAGAAAGTGCGGAGAAGCCGGAAAAGGACAACTCACTAGTACGACAAAATAATATTTTTATTTCAAAGCAAGATAAGACTTCTTTGACTTTAGGCATAAATAAAAATTATTGAAATTTTTAACTTCATTATTTTATTTTTGGCTCCTATAATTTTCCACATGAACATGGTGTAATTTCAGTATCGTGTGTGAACAAAAGCTGTAGTGATGTAAAGGATGGTCTTCCCACTACCGTTTTCATGCGTACAGTTGTATGTTTAAGTTAAAAAACAAATGAGAAGGATTATTCGTGGCAACGGTCAGGAATAGAAACATAGCAATGATATGAGACACAACAAACCCGGGAAAAAGCAAACTAAAAGAATATAAAACGCCAAAAGTGAATTTAAATTACGATGTTCTTCTAGAATCAATTAAATACTTGTTAGGTTTCTAGCCACACTATCAGATCTGTGATCCGAGGGTAGGGTCGAAGCCAAACACAATGGCATTGTTCCTTTCATTAAATTGGGTGTTATATATACACTATTTTTCTCCATCTAAGTTGCAATATATATGAAAGAGGATGAAAGATTCTTGACTACTAAGGGAAAGGGGTCCATAGTGGGTAGAGGTCCTATGGTGGGTATAGAAGAGGGTTTGAGTCGGCCCCATAGTGGGTAGGCTTAATATCTAATTGCAAAACACTTTTATCCATAAAATACACAAGCTGACAAATCATGTGATGCCACATCAATGCACCAATAATACATGACTTAGTGACCCACTATCGGTCTCACCTTTTTTTGAGCTTTTTTGGATATCTTGACAAAAAGCATGGTGATGTGTCTTCATATTTGATGATGTGGCCTTGAAACCAATTTTTATAAGCAGGGGACTTGCCAAATAAGCTATTGTAAAAATTTGGGAGTGATTTGAAATTTTCACATAAGACTTTGATAAGTGCGAAGTTAGGGTGGCCCACTATAGGCCCCTCTCCTTTATTATTTTTTAGGTTTTTTATTTATTTGTTAATAGTGTATGTATTATTAATTAAAATATAATTTTATATATATTTTTATTAAAAATAAGTAGAGACAACCATATTTTAAAAGTTCAAATGGGGTTATACTATGAACATAAAACAATAATAGATTTATAAAAATTCATTAAGTGGGGAGATTAGTAGTATAGAGAGGAGGAAGCGAGTCTTGGTCAACCAACTTGTTAATTACATGAATGATGTCTGAAGTGACCATAGAAGGATCCCACCCATCATTACCATCTTGTTTTATCTTCAATAACTACTCAAACAAGAGAAATAACAAAAGTCAATAGAGGGAACTTGGTAGAGTTTGGCCAATTAGTAGAATCACTACCAAAAGACAAAGGGTAAGTAGAGAGGGAGTGAGTAGGTTGTGACCATTGTCGTCAAGCACAATCTCATTTGAGAAGAGGCAGAGAGACTTGAAAATGAGCATCCGAGCTGCCATGAATAGATTGGCTATGTCGTAGACAACACCCATGAGGTTAAGGTTGACCTCTACTAGAGGTGGGAGTTAGATGAACCCTAACAACAAAACATGGGGCATTATCCTAACGATCCAACAACACTTGCAGATGAGTAATTTCAAGTGTAACTTTGTTTTCTTGCCCTTGAATCTAGATAAACACATTAGGACATATCATGAATTCAAACAAAGTGAAAAATTATGATCAATAGAGCATAAAAAAATGTAGAATTTCTATATTTCCAAATGCCAAGGAGGATCTCCATCCTAAAAGCATGCCAAATTTGAGTGTATCTAGAAGGGATTCTAGGCCAATTCCCTCAATGCCATATGCTAAAAAAACTCAAGATGAAAAGGCTTGAAGAAATCATGAATTGAGGCCTAAAATTCTTGAACAATGGTATAAAACTAGAAAACATACTTGAGAGATTTGTGATGACTACAAAAATGACATCAAGAGTCTAAAAACCCTAAGTGAGTTAACCTAGAACCAATAGGAAGGTCTTGGACAAAAACACATGAAGACAAATTAGTGAGCTTTTGCTCAATAATGAATAATAAAATGGTGCAAAACATGCATTAATACCAAATTGATAAAATTGATTATAAAATCACTTTTTATTCAAAATAGGCAACAAAGGAAGATGAAGCAAAAAATAAGAGTAACATTTGAAATGATTGTAAACTTAAGATGGTGTAATAATAGCACTAATAGTTTCAAATTTTCATTATCTTGATTGTAAAGATGTGAACACAAGGAAATAAGGTTCTACCTTTTTGGAGATGGAACTAGGAGGAGCTATTCCACTCTAGTTCATTAAAGGAAACCCAATAGATTCCTCAACCAAGTAACTCAATCGAGGGAAACGACAGACATAAGGGGGTAAGGTGGTGTGCAGGTTTCCTTAGGTGTGATTAAAAAGGGGTTCACCACTAAGAAAATGCTTAGAAAGAAAAAAAAATGAAAGTATTATGAAAATCTAACTATGTGACCTAGAAAATGAGACTTAAAATCAGAATAATAAATTGAGGATAAATAGAGAAGCACCTAAAAGACTAGAGATGTTCAATACAAGGTCTTCAACTCTAAAATTTTGACTTTTGATGTGTACTATAACTGGGCGATTTAGTCCTGCTATTGGAATCTAGGAAAAATCTGGAATCTTCTGTTGGAAAATTAGGAGATATAGAAAATTACTAAAAATAGGTATAATATGACTCATACGCCCAAGGTGGTAATTTAGTCCTAGTATTAGGGTTTGACTAAAACTTTTGTATCCTTCAATGATCTTCTATAATGTTGATGGGTGTTTTTTCACCTCTCAACACAAGAAAAACATAAATTCTCTACCTCTCTTGAAAGGTAGAAAGCTGCAAACAAGTTCTAGATCACTACCCCAAGGTCTCTCAAGTGTCAGTTCATGAGAATGCTTGGAATAGTTCAATTGGTTGATGTGTTTTGTTGGTAATTACATGGCAACCTTTATGGTTTACAAAGCATGGGAAGTTGGGTCTGCAAATGGAGTTTCAAGGTGTTGGAAATGAATGAATAGTGGCTTCCCACTCAAAATAGCAATCTAAAACTCACCTCTTTCACCAAGTTTGACATTGTGATGGTGCTTGGAATCCTACTCTAACAAGGACTTAAAATAGATAGTAAAAGGAGAAAGGGCTGAGAGGAGTGTTCTAAATCTAAGCTATGAATGAACATTAATAGTGGAGGCTACTACAATAGACAAACTTCATCAATTGGGTTTTGCTTGACCAAGGGAACCTACAACTAGACAAAACTAGTGCAATCTTTTAAGGACTGCAGATTTTCAGATTGTACATGCACATCATGAACATACAATTGAACTAAGTTGCAGCAATGAAATAAGGAAGCCCAGGCTAACTTTGCACAAGAACTTGTCATTAACAAGTGCCAAAAGTATGGGCTGAAAATTCATCAAATACCATAAGAACAATTTCCATTATCATAGCCATTCAAGAAACTAATAACTAAAACTAACACAAAAGTTGAATTATGCAAGAAAGATGAACAAACTCAATGAAAACACCCATAGAATCATGCAATGCTTCCTTCTATTGCTGCAAAATTCCCTTTGCACCAATTCTCCAACACTTACAAATGAGGAGCAAGCCCCTATTTATAGTTTTCCAAAGTTCAACTGAATGGCTAGGATTGATTTGCATTGTGTGGCCCAGATTTAATACAAGTTTTGGTTCCACCTACCCTCAATATTTCACAATTTAAAATACATTATTTTCTTTTTCCCTATTTTGTCCTATAGTGACCTTAGCACTATAGTAGTTTTATCCTGTAGCGACTGCCTTCCCTATTGTAGTTGAAACTGCTAAAGGTTGCCCTTTGTCTAATGTGTTACCAACATTCTTATAACAAATAAAGTGCATTAGTTTTGCAAATTGGTGTTTCTGAGAATTAGATATGTTGTTCCTGATCTAAATGGATAGCTCCTAACAATCATGATAATTTGGTGGAAGATAAAATAGCCTCCCCCTACTTGCAACGTCTCCCTTTGCAGTTTTGTCACTAACTTCCTTGGCATGCATTCATATGTTGGTCAATCCTTCATTGTTTATGCATACATCCTTTTCCTCTCTTCCTCTCAGAGCTCTTGTGGGCTTCTTCGATGGCTCCTCAACAAGTTACATAAATCTTGCACCCAAAGACACAATAAGTGCTCTTACATATAGAGGTAGAAAATACATGTTAAATCCTTAAAATTCATTGTTAGATTCATCCATGCATTATTAAAAGATCATAATATTCATCATTGTTCAACATTTGGAGCTCATTTGGACCATAAACATAATGCGGGTTCAGGGGTGCGAGCTTCCCCTAGGCTAGAAACTATTCGGAGTAGCTAGGAGCAGGATAATGTCAGGACCATGGAGACCCATAGGAAGCATCCCATAGCAAAAGCTTTGCATTGTGAATTTGGCGATCAAATTCCATGTGAGGTGCTTTGGCACGTCCATAAATCAATTGTAAGGTACTTGAAGTTACCAAGTTAAGTTTGATGTATTTGTAGGTCCAAGGCATGCGGTGCTATGAGGTGGAAAGGTGTTAAAGCTTGTCTATTAAATGAAGATGTTCACGAGACGACGACCCACATGTGGAGTTCCACAAAGCCACAACTCTTAAAAAAAATTAAGTTTTCCAAATTAAGCACATGGAAGGTGCATTAGAAGGGTGCCTAGACCTATTCCTCAATTATTTGGCCCTTTTTGAAAAATACAGAAATTTGGAATGCGAAAGTCAGAGGGTTTATTTCCTTAAAAATGACATTGAGCACATGGAAACTCGCTAACAACAATGGAGGGACATTGACCCACAAAGAGATTCCCACAATGACAGTGGAGGGATGGCGATCCGCAAAGACATTTCTGCAATGGCGGCGAAGGAACTACTAACCTAAAATAAATTCTTGCAATGGTGGCAGAGGGACAACAACCCACAAAGAAATTCCCTCAACGGCGATAGAGTGACAACATCCCATAAATAAATTTCTACAAAGGCGATGGAGGGACGATAACCTACAAAGAAATTTTTGCAACTTCCTAAAACTCAACAAAACCTTGGCAATTCACTTAGGCACCACAGAAACATCCCAAATCCACAAAAAACTTGTCTCCAAATTCAAAAAGTGAAGGAAAAAGTGAAGCAAGCGAGCAGGGACCAAGTCAGCAAGAGCAAGGAAAAAAGCAAAAAAGGGGGGCTTTGTTTCTCTTGTTTGATTCAAATGCCTGGGTATGTGCAGGATCATGATGGGCCAAAAGTGGTGATATGATGGGTATGTGTAGGGTATGTGGCTATGAACTATCGATTTATGGTTCTTAAGCGCAAATCTAGCTCTTCTAGGGTTTTTCACCTAAACGAAGAGAAGTAGGAACCAAAAATGCGGGAGGTTCATTCAATTAATGTTATGTGTGATGTTGTTATGACTAAATGAAGAAATATAAATGAAATTAACTAATTTAAATGGATGAAAATGAATGCAAAACTAAGATTTAAACTATGTTTGAAAACACACTCTGATATGTAGAAAATGAAGAAAACAAAAGAAATATGCAGAACAAAAAAAGAAGGGAAGAATATGAGTGCACCTAGATGAAGTGTGATGAATCTAGAGTATTCTAGATGCTGATGAATTTTAGTGATTTTTCACAGTGGGACTCATTTGCCTAGGGTGGCGAATTAGTCCTCCTCCTGATGAAAAACTGTTGAGAGCTAGTTTCTAACAGTCGAGATCTGAAATCTAACAAAACTCAAGTTTCTAGTCCTATGGTGGGACTCATTTGCCACAGGTGGCGAATTAGTGCTCTCCCAAATTTCTAAAAAACCAGGAGACAATTTCTAAAAAACCAGGAGACAACTTTGCAACACCAAATCTGGAAATGTCTACTTGTCGAGTTGTCGAAGCCAAATCTGTAGAAAATGGACAAATAAGTCTCTCCAAGCTTGAATTTGACTTATGTTGACTTGAAGCACCTAGTTGACATAAAAATAATCTTCAACACCTAATAAAATGTCAAATTTGCAAAAAAAAAGGTGACAAATACACAAAGAATTTCTTTTTGTAGAAAAAAATTGTACGAAAGTTTTACCTCAATCCCCGTGTAGGAGGTCATAGGGCCTAGAAAACATTTTTTTTTTGCTTAAGAGGTCTACTACTTAGATTTCAATGATTTCACAATTGATCTTAAGGTTTTTGGCCACTGTGGATGCAATGGTGAGGTCCGTTTGGGCTCAAAATGCTTTGAAAAGTCAGGAACCTCCTGGATCTGGCAAAAAATCCCTCTCTTCAAACCCTCACAGATCTAACAAACAAAATCCAAATTTGACAAAATAAAGGTCAATGTTGACTATTCTATCAGCTCTAGATTCAATGGAGAGGTTTGATTTGACCTTGGATGCACTAGAAAACTGCTTCAAGGAACAATCTCTCAAAAGAGAAACAAGAAGCTTGCAGATCTAGAGCTTTGATACCATGTAGAAATTGATAATCCAACCTCAGATCCCAATGAACACCTACAAGAAAATAACCTATCACCAAAGGAGATCAATAGACACAAGAATGGTGCGAGCTGCAAACTTGAAGCAAAAAATGCATTAACCAAAATTAATAATTATAAAGAGATGAATCCTTAAGAAACGAGATCAAAACCCTAAAGTGAAAACCATAGGATGAAGATTAAATTAGCATTTGACAAGTGTCAAGATCATAATGAACAAGACAACATGACTAATTTAATAATGCATAAATAAAGATTCCTAAGTTTGGCTTAAGTGAAATAAAGTAAAGGTGACTTAATTAATTAATCAATATGATTCAATTAATCAAGTAAACAACCTATTACTCTAACACCCCCCTTAAGATGAACTTATGGAGAAGCTAAGAAACTAAGGACAAAATGCATGAAAGCAAAGATGGGTCCTAACAACTAAGCCCAAATGAGGTACCCATGTACAAATGTAAAAGATCTCTCACAACAGGAGAAAATGAGAAAACCTTGTGGGAAAAACTCTTCTCCAAAAGAGAGAAATACAAGTGAAGGACTAAGAAGCTTCGAAACAAGAGGAAATTGTCCCAAAAGATAGTAACAAAGGATGAACATGGAAAACACCACAGAAGCATGAAGAAGCTAGAAACTCTGTCATAGAATGACTACTGAAATGCTGACAAAAACCCTCTCTGAAACAAATGATGATTAGGATCAAGAAGACAAGAATCTTCATGAGTGCCCTCAAAGACAATACTCGAATCTGATGGAAAACTAAGTTAAAACATCTAGAACTCGAATATACAAATGGCACAAGTACCAATAGTCTGAAGAACTGATCAAGTGAAAATGGAAGGTTGCCTCTAGAAATAGGAATGTAAGAGTGTCTATATGGTAAGTGCTCCATCTCACCGAAATGCATGGGTAACCAGTTTTTGCATCCGCCTAGTACATAGGAAAAAATACTATATACATAGCTCACTCCAATGCAAAACCAAAGAAGCATTAACACTAGCAGTATAAACCCCCCTATAATGCTGACAAGGGAGAGTTAGACAGGTACATTAAAAATCAATGTCAGAAAGAAATGCATGAAGAAGAATCAAGAACATTTGTACGTTCAAACATGAAAGTACCCACATATAAAGGGTGTAAAAACAAAAGTCACACATGCATGAGGTTGTTGTCGTGGAAGGAACACTCACTTGACAAAGGTATGATGGAAAACAAAGGAAAACCATCACCCCCTCATGGCACTTTATAACATAGTGTGAATACAATAAGGAAAAAAGTGATGTGCAAGAATCCCAATAATACACATACAATGCTAAGGAACTTTATTTTAGTGTGTTTACAGATGATAAATCATGCAATGTGAGCCCATAAGGTCCAAAAAGGAAAATAGCTGAGAAGAAGGATTTATAGAAAAAACAAAAAACCAAATATGGAAACCACTTGCACCACTACAAAGAGCTCAAAAACATCTTTCTGACGATATCTCGTTTTCCTATTTTTGACATTGTATGCAAAAATTATGCCAAAAAAACTAAAGGCAACCTGAGAAAAGAAGATCTGACTTTGACTGGAAATAATAGGAACTTGAGAAAAAATATCCTAAAAATACCTACACCACTAGAAAGTACTCTGAGTCCTCTTTTTGATGATATCTCGTTTTCCCAATTTCGACACCGTGGGAAAAAGTTATGGCCTCTAGAAGAAAACAACTCCAAAGTGCAAAAAACCAGTCACTGCATTAAATTTGGCGGCCATATGACCATCGCAGCAAAACTGGGATCCTAAATTTGACAGCTAAATGGTCATGGATGGATTTGCACAACTTGGCTTATTTTAAATTTTAAATTTTTTTTAAAACAATGTAATTTATATTTGAGGTTTTTTGTTAAAAAAAAAAAACCAAAAAGAAATTGAAAATTTTATTTAAAAAAATCATTAAAAATGGGTTTTCCCCATAGGATACAGGTACACTGTGCAGGGCCTATGTAGGCCTGTACCTACATAATACCCTATGCAAGTATGTACCTACTCCCAAAAGACTTTTTTTTTTTTTAAACCAAAAAAAACTTTGTAAAAGCTCTTAAATTTTTTTAAAGCTTTTGAAAATAAGTTTTTACAATTAAAAATCATAGAATTTTTTTGTAAGATTTTTTTTTGAATTTTTTTTTTACTTCGATCCATGTGCAAAAGGTCGTACAGGCCTTGACAACATTTTTTTTTCCTTAGAGGTCAACTGCTCAAATTTTGATGATTTCACAGTCGATCTTAAAGTTTTTGGCCCCTGCAGATGCAACGGTGAGGTCTGTTTGGGCTCAAAATGCTCTAAAAAATTAGGCACCTTCTGGATCTGGCAAAAATTCCCTTTCTTCAAACCCTCACAGATCTAACAAACATAAGCCAAATTTGACAAAACAAAGGTCAATGTTGACTATTCCGACAACTTTGCATTCAATGGAGAGGTCTAATTTGACCTTGGATACACTGGAAAACCACTTCAAGGCATGATCTCTCAAAAGAGGAACAAGAAGCTTGTAGATTTGGAGCTCTGATACTATGTAGAAATTGATAATATAACCTCATAGATCCCAATGAACACCTACAAGAAAATAACCTGTCACCAAAGGAGATCAAGAGACACAAGAATGGTGCTCTGCAAACATGAAGCAAAAAATGCATTAACTAGAATTAATAATTACAAAGAGATCAATCCTTAAGAAAGGAGATCAAAATCCTCAAGTGAAAACCCTAGGATGAAGATTAAATTAGCATGTGACAAGTGTCAAGATCATAATGAACAAGACAACATGACTAATTTAATAATGCATAAATAAAGATTCCTAAGTTTAACTTAAGTGAAATAAAGTAAAGCTGACTTAATTAATTAATCAATATGATTAAATTAATCTAGTAAACAACGTATTACTCTAATAGTAATTAAACCTTTGAAAAAATAATGAAATGTAAAGAGAATGATGAATACATAACATGCAAATGTAAATACTCACTAAACCCTTGATCCTGCAATTCTAAAGTAATGCCAATGGATGCTTCAAAGTGCTTTAATGTTGCTTGTATTGATGTTGTAATATGCTTGAATGCTTAAGTGAATAGGTGAATAAGTGAACTTGATGAATGGGGAGATATAAAATGAGATGAAAAACACATATTTATACAATCTTGTGTCATAGTTTACCGTTCATACCTCATCACAAGGTGACATCAAGTTATTTTTAAGAAAATATCAAAAAGAAATTTCAAATATTTTGAATTTGGGGCCAAGGGGTACTCATTCACCATCCATGGGAATGGGTCCCACCTAGGACCTAAAAACAAGTGTCGAGAAATATGTTTCATTTCATGTTGTTTGTCAGGACAGTATCCAAAAATACACTTAATTAAAGCATATGAGGGCATAAAGGGGTCAAATAAGTCATAAGAAGAGATAAATAGTGAAGTTGTGCCTAGGAAAGTGTGAAATCTTGTTACAAGATTGTACAACACTTCAAAATAGGACTTGATGATGTGTCAAAAGATGATTTTTAGGTGAATTGTAATGAATTGAGTCTAGAAGAATGTAAAAATGTTTTACAACACTTCACAAAACCTTCACAAGACGTCATTATTTCAATTTTAGTACCTAAATATGCATATTCAAGCCATGTTGCAACCTAAAATCAAGGAAAAACATATCAAATACCATGAAACAAGACCTAAAAGGCCATGAAAATGACAAGGGGACCATTTTCTACTGACAAAGCTGATGAATTTTTTTATCGAGAATGATGAAATGAAAAGGTTTTGAAGGAGATTCTTCCACCAATATAAATTATTATGCTTTACTTTAGTCGACAAATAATTATTATTCATTTTCTATTGAATTCAAAGAAAAGTTCCAATGTTGATAGACTAATTGAAAAACATCTATGGGCTTCTAAAACGATATCTGGGTAAAAAGCAAGAAGTTGAGTACATCAAGAGGGGAAATTTCGGCAAATAAAAAATTTCGTATAAATGGGTGACGCTTTTTAAAACACAGACGATTACTTTAACAGGTGTACCCAACCAACGCTGTGACGCCAAAGAACGGTACATCGAATCTCCTAAATAAGATTTATAAACGATAATAATGCTGCTTAATAACGGTGACACTTAATAACGCTGCATTATTATTAATGATATCGCTGGCGACAATAATCAAGCAGTATCGCTATTAAAATGATACAATGCTTAATAACGCCAGACGCTATTAAAACGATACTGCTTTCAAACGCTGCATGCATTTTGTGCGCATTTATTTTAAATAAACTACCGGCTTTTCTATTTTATCCACTATTTTTGGCAGATTGAGAGAAGATAACCAAAAGCACGTACGCGTTTGTAGGCTGTTGCTTTGAGCATGTTTTGACTGTCACCTCCTCCCGTCAACACACCTGACCTCTGAGACCTCCAGGTTGGTTGATTTCTGCCCTTTTTTGCTTTGTATCTCGTTTTTTTTTTAATTAGTATTTAAGTTTTTTTTTGTTTAATGTGTTTTATTTCAATTTTTAATAGTTTTAAATTGCATTTAAAAAATGAATAACATTAAATTGTAAATTGAAAACCATCTTTTATCTAAACCTAAATTGGACATAACTTAGAAATCTAAACCCTAAAACGTAAAACTAGAAACCTCTTAGAGACCTCTCTCCCCTTAGGTGAGCTAAAATTAGAAACCCTAATACAATTTTAATAGTTCTTGTGTGTCATTTTGATATTCTATTAGCCTATCCAATTACATCATTAGTAACTAGACAATCCATAACATCTTCCTCTAAATTCTTTCTATCAACTAGATCACATTTAAGAATAGGTTAGAGTCAGGGTTTAATTACAATTATAATTTAATAGGTTACATTTAGAATTAGTTTTTTCATTATAATTAGGTTAATATTGGAATTAGGATAACAAATATAGTTAGAATTATGGTTAGGGTTAAAATTAGAATTAGGGTTAGAGTTAGGGTTAGGTTTAGAATTAGGATAAGGGTTAAGATTAAATTAAGGTTAGGTTTATGGCTAGGGTTGGGGTTAGATTATTGGTTAGGGTTAGAGTTAGGCTAAGGTTTCAATTAGGGCTAGGGTTTAATTAGGGTTATAATTCAATTATAGTTAGGATTGAATTAGGGTTAAGGTTCAATTAGGGTTATATTTAAGATTTTATTTCTTTTAGGGTTAGGTTTAAGGTTAGGTTAGGGTTAGGTTTGATTAGGGTTAGAGTTAGATTCATAGTTCAATTCTATCTCTAATCATAACCCTAACCCTAACCCTAATTCTATCTCTAAGCTTAACCCAAACCCTAATCTTAACCCTAACACTAACCTTCACCATAACCCTAATCCCCACCATAACTCCAATTCTTATTGTTACCCTATCCATAACCCTTAATCTAATTTTAACCCAAACACTAACCCTAACCCTAACTCAATCTCTAATCATAACCCTAACCTTAACCATAATTTTATCTCTAACCTTAACCCTACCCATAATTTTAACCCTAGCTCTAACCTTAACCATAACCCTAACCCCAAAACTAACTCTAGTTCTTACTCTTACCCTAACCTGAACCCTATCCTCAACCCTAACTCATGTTTTAACCTTAACCCCAATCGTAACTCTAATTTTTACCCTTTTCCTAACCATAACCCTAAACCTATGCCCAAAAAATAACTCTAATTTTAACCCAAACCTAACCCTAATTCTAACTCTAACTCTAACCCTAACCCTAACCCCAATATTAAGCCTAACCCTCACCTTATCCCTAACCCTAATTATCTATAACCCTAACCCTAACCCCAATCTTAAGCCTAACCCTAAACTTATCCCTAACCCTAACCCCAACCCTAACTCTAATTTGTACACGAATTACAAACCATAGGTTCCAAGAGAGACACTTAAAACTTATAAAAAATAGGTATTGTAGGAGTCACTTGGATAATAATTCAATGTATCTTAATTACTATCCCTATATGGAATTTCTCATGATTGATTTATGAATTTTCATCCATTAACTATATATGGAAATAAATGGGGTTCCCTCCTCTAATCTCTAGTGATAGGAAAATATGGTGTCCAATCTATTCAAGTAAAATTAATGGATAAACAAGAATACCACTCTCAATCTTAGGATTTAATTAAATAGCTATCTTTTAATTTCTTTCCTTTTTACAAGCTCCAAAATAAACCTACATGTACAAACCTTTTTATCAATGCCACTTTAAAATTACATTCTTTATTATATAACACTAGTGGCCCCATAACTAGGGCACTCATAACATACTTAAGGAGAAACAATATAGATTAATAGAAAAATATTTGAATCAGTGAAAATATATGAGAGAAGCCTTATCTTTTGAAAAATGTTTCAATATGGTAAGAAGTTCCATCTACAAGAAATGAGCAAGGAATATAGAAAGTGAAGAATAGGGAGATAAAAAGTAAGCTAAAAAACTTTATGCACCTAAGTTTGATTGTAGTGACAAGATTTTTCTCAGGCCCAATTGGAGAAATTAGAGACTTACTTCACCCTCAACCCCATAAAGAAAAAATATGCAATAAAATCTGCCTCTTTACATTTAGAAGGTGCAAGAGAGGTCTTCAATGATTTTCAATATTTTTCATCACTTGTTCTACTAACCTTCTGTTTTTATTCAACTCTCATTTATAGTTCTTAAGTGACTATCGGTTTCTATTCAACTCTCATTTATAATATGAATTTTTAATGCTATGATTTTTTAATGTTATAAATTGAATGGTCTTCAAATGAAATATATTTTGAATTTGTGCATGTTCAATGTGATTTTTAAATAACTTTGAAATTGTGTGCATTATTTAATTAGTTTGTTGATATATATTTTTTAATTGTTTAACATGCAGTTGCCATATCATTTCTCGTCCATGGATCCACTTTTCACTTTAGAGGATTTCATGCCTAATCCAGAAATTCCTATAGATCCTGGTGCACACCCCACCCCACCACATGAGGATATGCCTCACTCACCTCCGCATTCTCCACCACCTGACTCCCCACCCCCTCCTCCATTTGACCAAAATCAACTAAGAGAATATTCGAGCCAACTTAGTTGTGATTCAAGGGAACATAGATCTCATAAAAAATGAGACTAGAATCCCTCCACATCTCGCACGGTTTGCATCTACGATGCAAACTATTGTCGATTTGTTCGATCTATCGATGCGGACCTAGATAGGTTCCATCAATGGAGAGAAGAGAGGAGACAATTCTATGCAGATGGGCTGTCATATAAAGAAATCAATGACCTAAAAATCACTAAACAAGCTATGTGCCAATATTTTGTGAACCCCCAAACAAACGAACCAATACCACCCACAAAAAAAAGAATTTCAATTTTATGGTGTAGGCACCCGCAGATAGCTGCAAATTTTTGGGAGAGATGGTGGATGGTGTTTGATACTCCACCACATGGCAACAGTGAGGTGCCCTTATATTTTTTGAGAAAGTTATGGGCTGAGTTTGAGTTGGGTAAAAAACCCAACTATTTTGATATGAGGTCATTTCAGGGAGCTGGGCGTGGCATGCCCCAACATAGACTAGGAGCACGTGTCGATCCTCAGCGACGTGCTCCAGTTGCGCCTCTTGTTCCTCCTCCTTCTCCTGGTATTCCCGCTGCATTTCAGCAGCAAACCATGTTATCTACACTAGGAGCATTGAGTTCACTTTCAGGACATCTCACTCAGCAGACTACACACGCAACCACTGAAGTGGCCAATACAGAGCATGGAGGCTCGGGCTATAGGGATACTCAGACATCCACTTCAGGTGAGGCACATGCATCTGGGGCGGGATCATACCTAAATTTACTATATTCTGAGGATCGTCCCACACAGGTATGTTCATCTTTTGAACTTAAATTTAATTCAAGTTTGAAATGTAAAAAATTCATGTAAATAATAACATCAAACTATATATATAATATAATATTAATTCAATAATTTTGTGTTTGGTGTATAGACGCATGATGACGTGATGCCCGAAACTCAATATCATCATCGTGTGTATATGTCGAGTGCTGTAGATTTGGGCTCACCTTTTCGACAGGTACTTGAACCAAAATATATTAAATAATTTGTGTGTCCATATATATATATATATTTTAATTTGAATTTGTACACATGTGTGAATTGATATATTATATCTAGATGCAGGGAAGTCATACTATTCCTAGTATTGACGAGCCACAAGTTACAGTGGTGAGCGCTCCTGAGACATCATCAGCTCAGGTGCGTGCTTTCAAAAGTTTGTTAAGTTTAAATTAAATACACATCATAGATCTAATTTAATTTTTACATTTACATACACATGTGTGAATGATCTATATGAACTGTTGTACATCTATATGTAGGGATTTGATGAGATAACCATGGCGGGCCGCGCACCTGAGACATCATTGACATCTATTCATGGGCAATCTCAGGTGCGTGATCATGAGGTCATATCATTCGAGGTTGTAAACTTTACTTTAAATCTCCTATACAATTTTTACGAACATTTTATATATATATATATATATATTCAAGGTTTTCACATATTGTTTGCTTTATATGAATATGCAGGATATAGTGGATCAGGCATTTGCATCTTCTCAACAGACAGTTATGTTACCTGTTGAAGAAAATGTGCCAGTTGATTCACATGACCATATGGTAATTTATGCATACTAGAAATCATTTTTAATATATTTAGTCGATATTTAATTAGTTTTTTTATCTAAAAGTTTATATTTTCAATTTTAAATATGTTTAATTATATCAAAATTTCTAAATAAATTTAAATCTAATTTCGAGTTTCTTGAACTCTTTTACAGCATGATGCAGGTACATCTAGTCAACGTGGAACAAAGAGGAGACTTGATTTGACCGATCAGCCTGAGAGTTAGATAGTTTTATATTTTATGGACTACAAACCTCTAGTTTCATTTCAATATATGTGTTGGACTTGACATATAAATTTTATGGACTATGTAGATCTCTAGTTTTATTTTGAACATGTTATTATCATATATGTGTGTTTATTTATATCAGTTGACTTTAATATGATGATTATATATGCAGTCAATTATGAGATCATGTTATGTTCATTTTCATAATTATATGCATTTATATACATATCTATATATTTATATTTTATCAAATTTTCAAGTAATACATGCACTATATAATAATTCTTATCTAGAATCAAATTTCATATATATATAACTTATCACATGGTTAGGTGACAAATTAAAACATTCCTTAAATAGTTTCTTAAATCATATTCATAATAAATTAAGGGCAAGTAATTCTAACTATTTTCCAATTACATAGCAAATATTTGAATCAATAAACAAAAAACCATCTCCTTGTATGTATATTTAATGTATAATCTATACAATTGAATAATTATATAAAATGTGGTAAATAGAAGACACATGAAATATGTATAATCTATACAATTTGAATAAGATATTTAAAAAGTGACATCGAACAAACATATATAATGTACATCAAGAAGTTTAATGTACAACTATATAACATGATGAAACATATATGTGCATGTAGATACAATTAAAGCTTATCAACTTTTAGGTGAATACCAAAAATTGATATTTACATAGTCTCCAGATAAAATAGTTTTTCAGTTCAACAATCACATTGTAGACCGACTTGATGAGAACTTGCAAAAATAATTAATGTAAGTAACTACAATTTTTACGAGTCATTTAAGTAAAAATTCATGCAAGAAAAGAACTGCATATAGTAAATTCCATACAAATTCAAATGATGTTAGCCATAGGATGGATTAAGGGGACCTAAGAGGTTGGATTAAGGGGATGAAAGAGGGTGGATTAAGGGGAGTTGATAAAATGAGTTAAAGTGATGTAAGAGGGTGGATTAAGGGGGAGTTGAGAGAATGAGTTGAAAGGATGTAAGAGAGTGGATTAAGGGGATGCAAGAGGGTAGATTAAGGGGAGCTGATAGAATGAGTTGAAGGGATGCAAGAGGGTGGATTAAGGGGAGTTCATAAAATGAGTTAAAGCGATGTAAGAGAGTGGATTAAGGGGATGCAAGAGGGTGGATTAAGGGGAGTTGATAAAATGAGTTAAAGTGATGTAAGAGGGTGGATTAAGGGAGAGTTGATAAAATGAGTTGAAGTGATGTAAGAGGGTGGATTAAGGGGATGCAAGAGGGTGGATTAAGGAGTTGATAAATGAGTTAAAGTGATGTAAGAGGGTGGATTAAGGAGTTGAGAGAATGAGTTGAAAGGATGTGTAAGAGAGTGGATTAAGGATGCAAGAGGGTAGATTAAGGGGAGCTGATAGAATGAGTTGAAGGATGCAAGAGGGTGGATTAAGCGGGAGTTCATAAAACGAGTTAAAGCCATCGTGAAGAGGCGTATTAAGGGATGCAATAGGTGGATTAAGGAGTTGATAAAATGAGTTAAAGTGATGTAAGAGGGTGGATTAAGGGAGTTGATAATACGAAGTTAAAGTGATGTAAGAGGGTGATTGAAGGGAGTTGAGAGAATGAGCTTAAAGTGGATGCAAGAGGGTGGATTAAGGGGAGTTGATAAAATGAGTTAAAGGGATGTAAGAGGGTGGATTAAGGGGAGTTGATAATACAAGTTAAAGTGATGTAAGAGGGTGGATTAAGGGGAGTTGAGAGAATGAGTTAAAGTGATGCAAGAGGGTGGATTAAGGGGAGTTGATAAAATGAGTTAAAGTGATGTAAGAGGGTGGATTAAGGGGAGTTGATAATACGAGTTAAAGTGATGTAAGAAGGTGGATTAAGGGGAGTTGAGAGAATGAGTTAAAGTGATGCAAGAGGGTGGATTACGGGGAGTTGATAAAATGAGTTAAAGTGATGTAAGAGGGTGGATTAAGGGGAGTTGATAATACGAGTTAAAGTGATGTAAGAGGGTGGATTAAGGGGAGTTGAGAGAATGATTTAAAGTGATGCAAGAGGGTGGATTAAGGGGAGTTGATAAAATGAGTTAAAGTGATGTAAGAGGGTGGATTAAGGGGAGTTGATAATATGAGTTAAAGTGATGTAAGAGGGTGGATTAAGGGGAGTTGAGAGAATGAGTTAAAGTGATGCAAGAGG
The DNA here is from genome assembly GCA_007258455.2 of Sequoia sempervirens. NCBI lineage: Eukaryota > Viridiplantae > Streptophyta > Pinopsida > Cupressales > Cupressaceae > Sequoia > Sequoia sempervirens. The sequence goes on from VDFB02086081.1 coordinate 246,342,731, forward strand.
GTGGATTAAGGGGAATTGATAGAATGAGTTAAAGTGATGCAAGAGGGTGGATTTTTCGATGCAAGAGGGTGGATTAAGGAGTTGATAGAATGAGTTAAACCCTAAACCCCTAAAACCCTAAAATGAGTTAAAGCGATGTAAGAGGGTGGATTAAGGGGGAGTTGATAAAATGAGTTGAAGTGATGTAAGAGGGTGGATTAAGGGGATGCAAGAGGGTGGATTAAGGGGAGTTGATAGAATGAGTTAAACCATAAACCCTAAACCCTAAACCCTAAAATGAGTTAAAGTGATGTAAGAAGGTGGATTAAGGGGAGTTGAGAGAATAAGTTAAAGTGATGCAAGAGGGTGGATTAAGGGGAGTTGATAGAATGAGTAAAACCATAAACCCTAAACCCTAAAATGAGTTAAAGTGATGTAAGAGGGTGGATTAAGGGGATGCAAGAGGGTGGATTAAGGGGAGTTGAGAGAATGAGTTGAAGGGATGTAAGAGGGTGGATTAAAGGGAGTTGATAGAATGAGTTTAAGTGATGTAAGAGGGTGGATTAAGGAGTTGAGACGAGTTAAACCCTAAACCCTAAACCCTAAACCCTAAAATGGAAGCTAAAGGATGTAAGAGGGGTGGATTAAGGGGAGTTGATAAAATGAGTTGAAGTGATGCAAGAGGGTGGATTAAGGGGATGCAAGAGGGCGGATTAAGGAGCTGAGAATGAGTTGTGCTGATGCAAGAGGGTGGATTAAGGGGAGTTGAGAGAATGAGCTGAAGGGATGTAAGAGGGTGGATTAAGGGGAGTTGATAAGAGTTGAGGGTGGATTAAGGGGAGTTGAGAGAATGAATTTAAACCCCAAGGGGTGTTGAGAGAGTGACTTAAGGGGATGCAAGTGGATGGATTAAGGGTAGATATATGAGGATATTGATTGAGGGGTCCTAAGAGGATGAATTAAGAGGTGTTGAGAGAGTGACTTAAGTGGATGCAAGTGGACAAATTAAGGGTAGATATATGAGGGTATGGATTACGGGGTCCTAAGAGGATGGATTAATGGTAGTTGATAGAATGACTTAAGGGGCTGCAAAAGGATGGATTAATGGTACATAAGAGGATGACTTAAGGGGTTTTAAGAGAATGGCTTAAGGGGATATGAAATCAATTATAAAGTATCAATTAAATGTATCTAGAACTATATATAGTTACCTGTCTCTAGATTGAAATTCCATTGTAATATATGTGCATCTCCTCTCTTTTTTGTAAAGCATCTAATTTTGGGAGACCTGAAACAAAAAATGATATAAAACTTTAATTAGGAAATGATTAAAGACAAATATATATATATATATATCAATTAAATATATATACGACTAGATATGCTTACCAATATTTATTTACTCTATTGTACCATCTGCATCCTCTCTTTTTTTTAATGCATCTATGATTGTCTCGTGATCATCCATTGAAATTGTCCATAAAACTTTATTAGCAGGCCTCCCTTGATATCTAACTAGTTTTATATTGGTTGCCAAAATCAAATGTGAATAATGCATAATCTTCTTGTGTCTTTCATAATCTTCAAATGCAGGCAAGCCATTCTTTCTCATCAAATATTTTCGAAGCCAGGTGCCAACAACAACCACTGAACCAGTTGGATACTCAAAGTTGTCATCATCCACTCTAGTATGTACCAACTTATGTTTTCTCTCAACACATCTAGCCAACCAGTACTCTGTCTGCTCTTCATTCCCTTGAGGTGCAACAACAACATACACATGTCCTACAAAAATAAATACAAAATTCAATAAAAAGTGACTTATATTTAACTCATATAAACATGCATACATACAAAATTCAACTCAATAAATAATGTACCTTCTTGTACAAGATCTGAAACACGATCATAATCATCTGATGCGAACACTTGATTATCTTCAATTGTCATTTCATGTTGAACATGTGTCAATGTAGGCGTTAAAGCTCTTTGTTGCCATTGTTCGACCCATTCCATATTTTCACATGCCTGCCAATCACCTACAATACAAAATTGACAATAGCATGCCAACTCCCTTGTCCATATTGTCCATGTGTTTGCATTCGAACTCTTAAATGAATGCCATTTTGCACTTCCATTAATTGTTTCACAATCCTGTCGAGAAAAAATATCATTTTCTTCAACTAACCAAAAGAAGCGTCGAATTATTGATTTCTCACTTGTTCTTGTAGATAATTTGGTATTGCACCAATCTACAATTGCACGTGCATTTCTAAATTTTGCAGCATCCTCAAATTTTAGTTGCTCTCTAGCAAGAGCTCTTTTTACACATGCACCTGCTCCATCGTGTTCTCCCTTACCATGACCAGCTTCAAAAAAACTCCATATGTGTTGGATATTATTTTCCTTATGAACTCTACATAGCCAATAAAACATTCTAGCATTTTTGAATTGACCCGTGCAATTATCTGACCATATGAGATGTTCTAGCATTTGAATTCCTCTCTCTTTTAAATTTTTATTAAATATATCAAAACAATATTGTACAAACTCAGATGAATGTAATCGATTATCACTTACATAAAAATGGTACTCTTTCAAAAAAATTCTATTATCTTCTGTACTATCTTCAGCATGTCTATAAACAATGTGAACAAATATAGCTACTTGCACTGAATTATAATATTGTGATTGAATTTCTTCTTGTGGAGCAAGAGTATAATTTTCAGCAAAATCAACAATTGACAATATAGTTCCAATTGGAAATGTGTTTTTACATAAACGAAATTGATTATCAAGCCAATGAGCATTCTGAGAGTGTTGAACATATTTAGGTACAAACTTATCTTTAAATTCAGTAATAAAAGCATGCACACTAACTTTTTCCACAATTAGCTCAACACGTCTTCCAATTTTACCATCTTTTAAAGAATACTCAATATTTTTAAATTTTTTTACATCTACTAATTGTTTTCCAAATTCATCTAAACTACTTTCATGCATACATTCTCCTAATAATGAAAAGTTACCACATCTATCGCATTCTCCAGAAATGCATCCTTTTAAAAAAAATGAGTTTCCATTTAAAGAGGGATTACAAAACAAACCTGCTATAAAATCTTTGATTCTTTCAGGTGGCATAGTAATACCACAAATGTCCTGCATAATTTGGTTAGCATGCAAAGTGCATCGTATATATCGAAATATATCATAATAATAATGAAATTGTACATGAGTCTTACAACAACAAGAGATTCGTTGCTTATTAATTCTAACATACCAAGGTTTACACTTTTCAAATGATCTTTGACTTATGCTAATATTCAATGGTAAGATTGAAGCATCTAAATTTTTTTATATAATTCAGTTTGAGTCATATCTAAGAGATGCTTTGGATGAGGTTCACGAATTTTGGAACCCACCCTTAATTTTAAGACATCTCTAATGTTAGGTGATACTCTTGTATTATCATACCAAAATTTTTCGATTAAAGATTTAATTTCATTAGTTAATTTCATGTCTGATCTTGGGAGTCTACCACTAAAACTCCAACATTGATTAATAGGATCTTTTTCAATACTTTCTCTTCTTTTAGTAGCTCTTATCAAAGTTCTAGGATTTAAGTTTATACATTTACTAATCTTACTTAACATTCTTTTATTTGAAGCTGTTTTATCAACTAGAGCAGTTGTTATTGCACGGCGAGCCGCATTCTTATCTTTTGATCGACTTTTCTTACCAATAACATCAATAGCATTAGCAACACTAGATATGACTTGTTCTACTGAATCATCTTTCTTTTTTGGTTTTACAAAAACACCTAATTTTTTCATCACTTTTCTCATTTTAAACATTCTCATCAATTGCACCATGAGTTGACATTGGAATCCTAATTTCTTTCTATAAAAAAACATTTTATATATTTTATTTCCATAATTTCTAATTTGTCTTGAAGAAACTTTACCACGAAGGTTATTTAGCACATTTGTTTCAATTGTTAAAAAAACATTTTCACCTTCATCCATAGATGGAGTTTCATTTTCATTCACACAAGGGGTTTCATTTTCATTTTCAAATGTAAAAGGGATTTCATTCTCATTTTCATCAATATTAGGGCTTTCATTCTCATTTACATTCTCATAAGATATAATTTCATCATTTTCTTGTTTATGTATTGTTTCAACCCTAGTATTATTAATCTCATCAATTGTGTATCCAGCTTCTTCTAAACAAGCAATATCAATATTATAAAAACTTGGGTTTGAAGACATACCTGGATAGATTGTTTGAATAGGTACATTTTCCATATCATTGGGAGGTGGATTTGAAGACACACCCGAAGTTATTTGCATATCATTCAAAGTTGAAGTTGAAGGCACATTGGGTTTGTCTCCATAGTTGCATTTTCTTCCATATTCACCATCTCCACATTTGCATCATCTACATTGATTTCATCATTCATGGCTTCCTCTTCGACATTCTTGGAACTAGATGCTTCCAAATCTTTCATTTGATGAATCCTTTGTCTCCTTTCCCTTTGTCTTTTTGCCTCCTTATCTTTATTTGCTTGAATTTCTTCGGGTGTCATTACCTTCCTACATCTTTTTCTTTGTCTTTTCTTATCACCCATGGTTACCAAACCCTCTTTGATGACAAAAACAATAATTCAAGAAACCTATTTTAAAATTGCCACCTCCTTCAAATATTCAAATAAAACTATGTACTATGAAGATTATTTTTTCTATAAACTCTGAAGTACAAAATCATCATGAGTACATCCAAAAATTCACTTTTTCCAAATCTTCTTGTAAAAAGTTCTTGCACTTGATTCCACTTCAGAAAATTTAACTTGCACTTTTACTCTTCCAACAATTTGAATAGAATATGCCCTGCACAAGACAAATTTGCAATAAAAAACGCAGAAAATGACACTTTCGGTCCGTACTGCAGAAAAAGAATGTTGCAGGAAAATCGTGTTTTACCAGTATTTTTCAAATTAGGAAAAACGGCTATTATAGAAACGCGTACGCGTTATATTTTAAAAACGTGTACGCATTTCATAATGCGTACGCGTTGCGGTCTGGCAACGGCCAAAACATAATGCGTATGCGTTATGAAACGCGTACGCGTTTCATTTAAATAACGCGTACGCGTTTCTATAACGCATACGCGTTATTTAAAAGTTGATCTCCCACACCAAATCTAGCCCCGGTTTTAGGCTTGGGAAAGGCTTGGCAATCCGAGCCTTAGCTTTTGACCTGCAACTAAAAAACTAAGGCAAACTGAAGAAGAATGTCCAACTTTGACAACATAGATGATGAACTTTTTTTCTGAATTAGTCTATAAAATTAAAACCCATTAGAGAACACAATGTCTACTTTCTAGATATATAATTTTTGTTAAAATTGGATTACGTTTGTTATTTTTTAATTAATTTCTAAGCAAACTAGGCCTTAAACTTGAAAGATCAGGTTTTTTTGGTTTTTTAATAACTTTGTATTGGTTGAGTTTCTTGTAAAAAAAATTATATGGTCCCAAACTTCAGACAATTCTCTACACAATGAAAAAAAAAGAGTCAAAAAATGTTTTGTTTAGGTCCAATTATGTTGTCCGTACACGTTGATTTGAAAAAACATCAATTAAGGCCAATAAAAAATTAATTAAAAAAAAAATATTCAACCAAAAATTACAAAAAAAAATCCAGCCCAAACTTCATGTTGTTAGCTCTCTTTTCCTAAAAGGAATTAGCAAAATAATTTTATTTGGGTCAAAAAGTGTTGTCCGTACACCTGCTTGGTATGGTTAAAAAACAGGGACTTTTAAAAAGTGGTTTTTAGAGATCTTTATCAAAATTTAATTTCTATAAACTGGGTATTTTAATAATTTACATATTTGGAAACTAGATTCAAAATTCTAAATTTCATATTACTGAATTTTTTTAAGATTCATTGTGGAAGTGCCTCAAATTTTCAGTCCAAGTGTGACAAATTCTGAAAAACAGCAAAAACATTTCCACTTTTTGAGCTTTTTGTGTACCCAACTTCTTGCATCAACCCTGCATGTCTTTTGGAAAATTCTTACTCAGGTCATTATTTCCATCAAAGATGATATCATCAACATATAGAACCACAACCAACAACTTGTCTTCCTGAATCTTAATGCAAAGATTGTTATTTGTAATACCTTTCTTGAATCCTTGCTAAAGTAAGTATTTATCCAACTGAGCATAACAAGCTCTAGGAGCTTGCTTGATGCCAAACAAAGCTTTCTTGAGTTTGCAAATTGTATCTAGATCTTCTGATAGCTGGAGACCATCTAGTTGTTCAATATATACCTCTTCCTCTAGATTTCCATTCAGAAAGGTTGACTTGACATCCATTTGATAGAATTTGAAGTTCTTATTGTAGACATGGAAAATGTACTAATTAACACTGCACATCTAATCCTGACTACTAACACCACTTCATCCTAAATCATCCCTCGGTCTAACCATTTAATCAGATACCCTTATGTGGTTAAATTCATATATCATCCTCTCTTAATAAAAATAAATCATCTTATTTGATTAAGTCATTCCATTTCGTTAGTTAAATCAATCAACCTGGTCTAATTATCTCTATTTAATTAAATAATTCATTTTATTTGATTAAATCTAGAAATTCATCCTATTAAATTAAATAAATTAATATTTATTTAATTTAATCTAACTTTCACCCTCTCTAGTTAAATAAATAAAAAATATTTATTTAACTATCTCTAAAACCTTTTCTTCTCATATTTGATTTAAATAAACCCATAAATATAAATCAATATGTCACATCATTTTAATCCTCATTAAATTAATTAACCCTTAATTAATTTAATCCTAATCCATGTCCCATCCTCTAGCTTTTGCAACTTGCACAAGAAAATAGATTTAACTCATTTATTAAATCTCTATTTTCTCTCAAAAGGCATAATAAAGGAATATTCCTCAAATTTGAATTCAAAATCCAAGTGGACTTTGTCCTTCCAACAAGGCATTTACTCCACCTAATAAGTCCTTTTGCCTTGAGCCAAGTGGCATTCAATGCATTTTCTTTCCCTCTTACATGTCATTTCAACAATTTCAAATTCCACCTAATTGTATTTATTGACACATTCTTCAAAACTTGCACATCCTTCATCCATTCACATGTTGACAAGTGGCATCTTGCCATTGGTTGATTCTTTATCCCACATCTCTCTCTTTTGGACATTCTTCCAACTTGACATTCTATAAATAAGAGGTCTTATTCCTCATTTGATCATAGACACTTAGATAAAAGTTATTATACTCAAATCCATAGCAATCTATCATCAATTTCATCCAAGCATAGTTAGGCTTTTTGCAGATTTTCAACATGGAGCTCCATTGAAGTCATCACCACAAGCATGCGTCCTTCATCACATCATTGGAGTTGGGAAAGTGCCAATTTTCACATCAAATTGGCACCAATTCCCCCATGGGATCAAGAGTTTGCATTGCTTTCAATAGGATTTAGCTTAAGTTTTCTTGTTCTTTCATTTTATTCTTGTTTTTTTTTTCCTATTTTGAGCTTTGCTAATGGATTCCATGGGGAATCCTTGTTCTTACTTGCATGTGATCTTCTAATGTGTTCCTTCATTGTGTTTTGTAGGTATTTGGATAGGGGTTCTACATTGGGCGCTAGAAGTGGGGTCAAGCATCTAACCATTCGCTAAAAATAAGCGTATCTGGACTTGTCCAAGTGGGGACTCAACAAATATAGTCTTTCATATCCATAGGAAGCAAATACAATTGACCAAATTCATGTGTTATTGTTTTCCCTTGGGATTTTATCCTTAGAGGTTTCTAAACACTTGGATTATATCTCAATTTGCTTACTAAAGTTAAACCCTTGCCTCGATTTCATCAAAGTTCCACATGATATACCTTGTGGAATGAGAAGAAGTTAAGACATTGGACATCTAGTTTGGAAAACTTAATCAAAGAAGTGTTTGTGGTAAAAACAAAGTCATTAAGCAAAGACTAAAAACAATTGGACCCCACACATGTGTCCCTAATGATTTCACGCAAGATCAAGATCAAGAAACTGAAGGAAAAAGCTCTTAGTCCAAAAGATCACCAAAAGTGTCTCTCAACGCTATACGAATTCAGACAAAGACTGCTCTTTAATTTTTACAGGAAATCCTCAAGAAACAATCCCGAATTGTACTCATTTTATTATTGTCAGAATCCCAATCTTTTTCGTGAATTTGAACACCTTGTCTAGAGAAAAGCATGTTCTTCAAAACCAAGGTCTAGTAAACAAGTGTCTCTTTAGGTAAACCTAGGATCAAAATCAAACCTTTTCATCCATCCTTTAACATCAAACCAAAATCACCTCACCATCATCTTTTGAAAACATCTTGAAATTATCCTCCATGCTAGGATTTTTGGCAAAAAATCAAAATCATCAAATCCTTGAAATCTTTGAATAAAAACATCGAATCATCTTTGACTAGGTATGTGTAGATGCATCCTTTTGCATATGCTTAGTCAAATTATCAAACCATCTTGTTTAGCTAGGTATATGTAGATGCATCTTCTTCGTATGCTTGGTTAAATTATCATCTTTTTTGAATAGGTGTGGGTAGATGCATCCTTCTCCCTACACATATTCAAAATTATCATCCTTTGAGAAAATTTATCCCCTATATAATCATCCAACATCTTAGGGTCTATTTGTTCATAAATCCAAAAACAAAGCAAACCAAAAATCAAATCAAGGTCAATTCAAAATCCAAAAGGTCCTAAAAATTCTAGCATCCCCTCAATATTTCTCAAAAGTTCAAACATCCACATCATCCATCTTTTACATCATCCCCATCATATCACCTTTGATCCTTAAAAACATCCTAAATTTTCTCTTTTGTATCTAAAAGTTAGATCAATCCAAATAATTAGAGATTCATCTCCCACGTTCTTGAAAATTGATCCCTATTTTATGGTGCAAACTAGATCTCAACACAAGAGGAACATGGAAGCCAACAAAGAAACATCCACTACAAATGACCTAAGTCAAACAAATTTTGAAATAAATCCTGTTGGATCAAGTAATCCTCTAATCAACTTTCCTTCATCATCACAAAACCCTCAGGAGGAGGGCCAAGTAGAGGATCTTACCAATAATCCTTTCAGAATGTTGCAAGAGGAAATCACTAAGATGGTTTAAAATCCTGAGAATCATAAAATTATCATCATGATGAGACTCAACCCCTCACTATACATGCTCAAATTAGCAAAGCAAGGGGCTAAACTCCCTTATGATTTTTATGTGAGCTCTATAGTGGAACCATCCTTAGAGGTCACGCCTCCAATTTCATCCACACTCCCCATCTCATCCACACCCCCATTCCAAAGTATCACTCAAAACATCTAGAAAATCACATCATCCATTACTCCAACTCAACCCATTGTTAACAAGGGAAGATCATTTCTCAATGCCTTACAAACACACCCCCTTGTCAATAATCAAAATTTGGATACAAACACCATCTCGAAGCAAACCGTACCCAAAAATCCATTACATACATATGTCCCTCTCACTTTTCATGATCCCAATGATCCATCATCATCATCCTTTCACGCAACACCCCAAACTTCTCTCCCACAACCTCACAAGGAGAGGGTGACATGTTCAGACCAAGGGGCATTTTCGACACCACACCATTTCCTCAAGAGATCACATCCCTCACATTTTCACCACTTCCACCATTGCCATCATCATCCACACCACTTCTTGGCTTAGGGCTTCCCCCTTTACCAAGCATCAATCAAAATCAAACCAACATCCCAAACATCAATCAAAGCATCACACCAAATTCTCAAAACTTGTCATCAACATCAGAACAACAGATGGAAACCACATAGGCAATCACCACATCATAAATCATCCCTTAAAACATGGTCTCGCAAAGACCAAGCATATCCATCACACCATTTACCACTCAAACCCCAATCATCAACATGACGGTGCCTCTCATCACCACATCAAGCACCATTCTAAATCCACCACCACTGCCACCACCACCAATCTCCAATACATCAATCCAATATAGTATTGTGTTGCAAGCCACTCAACAAGCTTCCTATCAAAAGAAACTCTAGCAAGTACAAAAACAACAAGCCGTGCAACTAGCTGCTCAGCAAGCCGCTCAAGCCACACAAACTGCTCAAGCTGCTCAAGCTCCATTACAAGCACAACATGCTGCTTAAGCCCAAATCTTATTACAACAACAAAAACAAAAAGCTGCACAAGCACAAGCACAAGCTCAAGCCGCACAAGCTCAAGCTCAAGCTCAGGCACAAGCTCAAGTGTACGCTCAAGCCCAAGCCCAATATTAAGCACAACAAGCACAAGCACAAGCATAGTTTCTTGCACAACAACAAGCGTCTCAGTACCAAGCATATCGGAAAGCACTAAGGCAATACCAAGAACAACAAGAAGCAACCCAACTAGGAGCACAACAACAAGCATTGTTGGTGCAACAACAACAACAGGCTCCAACAAGCAATCCTGACACAACAACAATAAGACCAACAAAAAGCATTATTGATACAGCAGCAAGTACAAGCGTACATGGCTCAGTATAATGTGCAAATACCACCAATCAACACATCAACCAATCCACCCATCCCATCAACAATCGAACCACCTTAGAAGACTTTCATCCCACCCCCTGATCTGCAAAATGATGTCGCAACACAAATCAAATTAATCTCACAAGTGCTCGATCTTCAATTAGGGAAAACCATGAAAACATCTAGCAACTTGTGTCCTTATTCGTTCGACACGAGCCTTGTGATGAAACCATTCCCAAAGGGATTTTAGATCCCCAAATTTGATAAATACTGTGGGATGGGAAACCCTAAAGATCACATCAAGGAATTCCAGGTTCATTGCATGGAAGTCACGTATGATGATACCTATTTGATGCAGCTATTTCCTAGGAGTTTGGCTGGCCATGCCATGGAATGGTTTTCTCACCTACCTACATGCATCAAGACATTCCAAGAAATCATAGACGCATTCATCAAAAACTACGCATGCAATATTGCCATGGATGTTAGTCTAGAGGAACTATCAGCTCTGAAACAAGGTTAGAATGAATCATTTGCTTCATTCCTACAACAATGGCGATCCAAGGCCAATCAGAGCAAATGGGTCATACCCGAGGAACAACAAGTGTGCACTATCATAGCCAACCTTGACGGCCTCTTAGCATTCCATCTCAAAGTCCAAGGGATCACCATGCACAACTAGTTGATTTCCAAGGTGCTCAGCATCGAACGAGCCCTTATGAGACAACCTGGAGGATCAACCGCATATCCTGAACAACAGAGCAATCGCCCATCCACTAGTTACAATGAAAAACCTTGTACATGGGAAAGAAACAAAAATGTTACCAACGACAGTGTCGTCGACGCCAAAGTGGTCATCAGTGCACCTCAACAAAACACACCCTCACCACAACAACAAATCCAAAACCATCATCAAAACAATCATCAAGCTAACACAACACAACAACCAAACAGTCAAGCGATCAATAACATCAATGATCAAAGAGGACCACCCCAACGAAACAAGAATTCCACCTAGTGAAAGTACACCGCTCTTGGGAACCATTCAAAGTCATCACGAAGAAACTAATAAATGAAAACCTCATCAAGGCTCCCACCTATGAGAATTACTAGGAACCAGATGTGAAACCTCCTTGGTACAATGAAAATCAGCTCTGTGACTTCCACAAAATCAAAGGGCACACCACTAACAATTGCATGAGGTTAAAGAACCTAGTCCAAGACCTCATTGATCAAAGAATCATAAATGTGGAACAACCAATAGGAAATCAGAATCTCAAAATATACATGAATCCGATGCCTAACCATAACAATAAAGGGAACAATAACACTGATAAGGGGAAAGGTGCCTTCAAAAATGTGAATCATGTGTACGACCATGTCGTTGCATCCCTGGATGACTACAGTGCTACCATCACCATCAAAGGATCCCATACCGATTGTGGAGTCACCATAAGAGGCGGTAAAGTTACCATTACAGGGTCATCTTAGCCAAATGGAGCACCCGCACCCAACCCCAGATCTATTCCCAATGGTTACAATGTCCTTGATTAGCTAAAAAGAGCCCAAACACAAATCTCCATCATGGAGCTATTAAAAATTTCATCCGCCCACAAGAAAATCCTTGAGGAAGCATTGGCTTCATCCACTGTCCTCGCAGATCTTGATGTAGAACAATTCCAAGCTATGGTCAGAAACATCATCACTCCAAACCTCCTTACGTTCCCCGATCAGGACTTTCCCACTCAACCATCTCACAATTGTGCACTCCATTTAGAGGTCCTCGTACATAAAAATAAAGTCAAGTGAGTCTTGGTGGATGGAGGTGCAAGTTTGAATATTTTTTCCCTCAAGCTTATTAAGAACCTAAAAATCTGAAAGGACTCCATCGACAAAGGAAAAGGTATTACAATCAGATCATATGATGATCAGGAAAGAGTGTCCCAAGGCACAATCCAAATCCCTATTCAAGTAGGGCCAACTATCATGGAAACAACCTGTCAGGTCCTGGACCTCGACTTGCCTTATAACATTCTCCTAGGATGTCCATGGATCCACACAATGTAAGCAGTAGCACCAACCTTCCATCAATGTGTCAAATTCACATATGAAGGACAAGATGTCACCATCCATAGAGATCCCAAACCATTCTCCTACTGCAAGAACCTAGAGGCAAAATACTACAAAATACCTCAAGTGCCTAAAAATGATGAAGGACCATCAACACCATACATTGATCCAACCATTCTCGCTTCCACTTTTGCGACAGAGACACCTGCCAATCCTGCCATTCCCACCACTCTAATATCAAATTCATCATCTAGGACCATGGTTGTGAAAACTATAGGATTCCCAAAAATTCCTTTGTGGTAGGAGAGTTACCACAATCTCCCAGATCACAAGGACGTCCGCAATCAAATGAAGCCTCCACATCCCAAACAACCCCTGAAGAATATCCCAACTTCAGAATTTGGGGATATCTTAGCCAAGAATTCATAGAGGAGGACCCATCTCATCTCCTATACCAAGATAATAGACCAACAACTAATCTACCAATGGATGACATAAGCAAAGGTTTGCAAATGATGCTCACAATGGGCTATGACAGAAACCAGAAATTGGGGAAAAATGACAATGGGATTAATACCCCTCATTCCTAAGATGTGAATGAGAAATCTTGGCCTCATATGTACCCCTCTAAGAATAACCATTCATGGACGAGGTCCCCTAGTTAAAGCAATCAAGACTCCTCATGAACCAACACCAGCTAAACTTCGCCTACCTGTATCCACTAGCCACGTCATAGATAATTTCACATTTGACATAACTGATGTTTGTAGTAGCAGTGATGATGGGGATCCCATAACCAACGTACCCATGCTCTTCGAGAACTCCTCACTCCTTATTCTTAGCACGTTATCTTATGAGTCTGAAAACCAAAATCATGAAATTCGTCTAGTCTACCCACATCTCATCGATTACGACCAACAAGGACCACCAATTCTTGACACATTCAAAAATGATGAGGGGCTCTTAGAATTCATGGGACTATGGGATAATATTCTATGTGGGGATCACAAAGTAGGGTTCATCATCGAGCTAGATACACATGCATATTATGGGGAAATGATTGAATCCCTTAGTTGCAAAAGTGAAAAACTAAGAATAATCTCTAGGTCCTTGAGTGAAAACCATACTGTGGCACTCTCCGACCTGAAAAAAGTAAAAAGAAAGGATGCATCCAATGGTGAAAACCTCTTTGAGGTGTCTGAGGATGGGGGATTCAATCTTCCTTTCAAAGCTCTTCATCAGGAAAAATTAGCGGCCCTAGTAGAAAAATGCAATCCAGTTAATCTAGGAACAAAGGAGACCTCACACATCACATTCTATGCAGAGTCGTTACTATCAGAGGAACAAGAGCTCTTAGAAGCCTTCTTGAGAGAAAGACAAGTTAATTTTGCATGGGGCTATGCAGACATGCCTGGGCTTGATCCAAAGATTGTGGTCCATCATCTAGCAGTGTATCCTGAAGCAAAGCCTATCTGACAAATGCTCAAGAAAATGCACCCTCAGATCGCCCTGCTAGTCAAAATGGAACTAAAGAAGCTACTGGACATAGGATTTATTTGGCCAATTGACTATCCAGAATGAGTCTCTAATCTGGTACCTGTCTCAAACCTAGATGGGAGCATCTAAATCTGCACAGATTTTAGGGACTTAAACAAAGCATGCCCAAAAGATGATTTCCCGTTGCCTAACATTGACATGATTGTAGACATGATGACGGGACATGAAATGCTTTCCCTAATGGATGGTTTCTCAGGATACAACTAGATAATGATTGCTAAAGAAGACCAACATAAAACAACCTTCACTTGTCCATGGGGGACTTACTGCTAGAATATGATGCCACTCGGCTTGAAGAATGCAGGAGCAACATACCAAAGAGCCATGACATTAATATTCCATGACATGATCCATAAAACTGCCGAAGATTACGTCGATGACATATTAGCCAAATCAAAAAAGAGGAAGGATCACATAACAACCTTGAGTGCTATTTTTGACAGGCTGGAGGAATACAAGGTCCACTTAAATCCAAAGAAGTGCGTCTTCAGTGTACAGTCAGGAAAGTTGTTGGGCTACATAGTGTCAATGAGGGGTATTGAACTAGATCCTACAAAGGTAAAAGCAATACTTGAGATGGAAGCATCCAAAACATTGAAACAATTGAGAGGCCTCCAGGACAGGCTTCAGTCCATCCACAGATTCATAGCACAACTGGCAGACAAGCAAAACCCATATTCTCATCTACTTCACAAGGGAGTAGCATACAAATGGGATGAAAAGTGTGAGTAAGCCTTCAATAAAATCAAAGAATATCTGCTCACACTGTCAGTCCTCATGCCACCGATCCCAACAAAGCCATTAATCCTCTATATGTCAACAACAACAGCAACCCTTGGAGCTCTCCTAGCTCAACACGATGAAAATGGGACAAAGAGGGCCATTTATTACATCAGCCACACAATGGTTGGGCATGAGTTAAATTACTCATTCATTGAAAAAGCATGTCTAGCAGTAGTGTTTTCTTCATAGAAATTTAGACATTACATGCTAGCTCACAAAATAAAACTCATCGCGAAAATCGACCCTCTCAAGTACTTACTATCAAAAGCAATGCTCATTGGAAGAATGGCCAAATGGGTCATGATACTATTAGATTATGACATTGAATATGTGGATCAGAAAGCAATCAAAGACCAAGTCATAGCAGATCAGCTTGTAGAAGCACCTATGTATTTAGAGAATCCTCTCATCTCAAAGTTTCCAGATGAATCCATCTTCAATCTCAACATAGCTGACCACTAGAAACTTTACTTTGATGGCTCATACATGAAACATGGATCAAGAGCTGGTGTCTTTTTCATCACCCCACAGGGGGACTACATACCTAGATCCTATAAATTAGTATTCCCCTGCACCAACAATACTGCAAAATATGAGGCCTTAACCATAGGTCTCAGAATAGCAGTACAGTGGCACATCATGGCCCTAAAAGTATATGGAGACTTATAGTTGATAATAAATCAAGTGAATGGTGAATACCAGACTAAGGATGATAAGCTCACTCCATGCAAGAAACTGGTGGAGACTCTCAAAGAATCCTTCATGGAGATCACATTTGAACAAATACCCAAAGCCAACAATAGAGCAACAAACGTCATGGCAACAATCGAATCCCTACTAGAAATCCCTTGCAACGTCTTAAAACATGAATTCTTGGTAGAGCAGGTTCTTGTGTTCGCATTTGAGGTACCAGAGTTAGAATTTGTGTGTGAAATCGTTGGTCCTGGTGATCCTTGGTACCATGACATCTATACCTACCTATGAATAGGCGTCCTACTTGTTGACTTACCCTCAAGCTTAAAAAGAACTTTTGTCAAAAAATCCTCTAGGTTTGTCATCCTAGGAAATACCTTATATTGTAGAAGCATAGAGGGAACCTTATTATGCTGCCTCAATATAGACTAAGCCTTGACTACTTTAACTGAGGTGTATGACAAGATTTTTGGTTCGCATTCAAGCGGAATGACTTGGCCAAGAAACTACTAAGGATAGGGTATTATTGGCCCACTATGGAGAAAGAGGTACACGACTACGTCAAAAGGTGTCTGCAATTTCAGCAACATGGGGACCTCATCCATGCTCTAGCTCAAGAGCTTCATCCCATCATCACACCATGGCCCTTTTCACATTGGGGACTCAATCTCATTGGAAAAATCACTCCCACTTCATCTAATGGCCACAAGTTCATCATAACAGCCATTGAGTACTTTACCAAGTGGGTGGAAGCCATCCCCATGACATATATCATTGGGAAGCATATATCAAAATTCATCCTAAACCATCTCATATGTCGCTACAGTGTCCCACAAGCCATTATTTCAGGTAATGGGACACCATTCAAGAATCAAGATGTTCATGACCTTTGTGAAAAATTCAAAATCCAACATCAATTCTCCACCTCGTACTATCCCCAAGGCAATGGCCAAGCATAAGCTACCAATAAAACCATTATGAAGATCCTCAAGAAAACAATCAATGATGCAGGTCGTGACTAGCATCTGTAGCTAAATCCTACCCTCTGGGCCTATCAAACTAGCATTCACACACCCACTGGTACCACTCCCTTCTCCCTAGTCTACGGATCAAAGGCAGGCAGTATTACCCATTGAGATCGAGCTCCCGTCACTGAGAATATCACTGCAAAACCTCATCATGGATGAAGAATACCAAGTATCAAGACTGAATGAGCTGGAGCTACTGGATGAACGGTATATAGACACTTTAAATTATTTGCAAGTCTATCAGAACAGAATCAAGCAGAGTTACAACAAGAAAATCAGAAGCAAAACATTCCAAGTCAGAGAATTAGTGCTAAAAGAAAATTAGAAGAACATCCCAAATCCAAATAGCAAAGGAAAATTTGAACCCAAATGGTTGGGACCATTTGTTATCATAGTGAGCTATAAGTTAGGGGCATATAAGCTATCAACACCCAAAGGGGAACCTCTGCAGGAGCCCATGAACAACTCCCATCTCAGAAAGTTTTATGCCTAATCTTTCAAGGTATAGAACCAAAAAATCCAAAAAATTAGAAAATGTCCTGAAAAAATGGTTACCCTGATGAAAACCTAACAAACAGGCATCTTAGTGACAACAAAAAAATCAAAAAGCAAAAAATCCAAAAAAATCAAAAAAAGGATCAAAAACAGTAAAGAGAAAAAATCGTCCTCTAGTGAAAACCACTTCGGTGGTGCTTTGGACAAGTACCTTGGTGAAAACCTAACAAACAGGCACCTTGTGTAAATAATCACTTTCCATCCACTAGGATCTTCATGGCTTGTTCTGCATCATCCATCCATTACGCTTCCATCACTCATCGCATTCAAATCTCCATCCATCACCCATCCATTTGACATCCGCATCATAGCTTGGTCCTATGTTCGTATCATGATCCTCAAGGTTAGTTTGTCCTGCCTTTATCGAAGTAGTCTATTGTATCATGCTGGGGGCATGTTCTCATCAGATCAGATTCGTGTATATTCTTGAAG
This sequence comes from Sequoia sempervirens, assembly GCA_007258455.2. NCBI lineage: Eukaryota > Viridiplantae > Streptophyta > Pinopsida > Cupressales > Cupressaceae > Sequoia > Sequoia sempervirens. The sequence continues at coordinate 246,360,452 of VDFB02086081.1, forward strand.
TCCTTAAAACAAAAAATTCAAAAACATCAAAAAAGTCAGAAAATCCAAAAACATCAGAAAATCAAAAAATCCAAAAACATTTGAAACATATCAAAATCCAAAATCAAGTCAAAAATTCAATCAAAAAGTCAAAAACAAAGTCATCTTGTCGAACTACAGGTCTCTGAGCCTTGAACATAGGCAAGGTTGATCTTTGATCATCCCCTGAGACACTTAGGTCAGTCCTTTAGGAGTCTGTCATAATAAACTGACAATCCATTTGTATATCTTCATCTGTAAATTGGTCAAGTCGTCAGTCGAACTACGTGGTCTTTGAGTGTATAACGTAGGCAAGGATAATTTTTTGATCAGCCCCTAAGGCCCCTAGGATAGGTCTTTAGGTTAGTCTCTTGGTCAAAAATCTCAGAAAACCCCAAAGACATTGGAAAATTCAAAAATCAAAACATTTATAAAATCTCAAAAATACCAAAAACAACCTCAAAACATTTCAAAAACTCTAAAAAACATCCAAATATTTGAAAAAATCCATCTATCTCATCTCGCTTTCACCCGCAATAAACATCACTCATAATAAATGATCGTCATCCTCAACCTTTAGTAAAAAATTCGGAAATAAGTCTAGTAGGTTAAAAGTGAAAACTCAAAACGTCAAGTCTTAGGTTTAGGTCAGTATGTAAACAAGTTAGTCAACTATTTGTGTTGATAGCCTATCATCCAATCAGTCCCATATCAATCATCTGATAACATCATGTCCTAGGATGTATCCTTCCTACAATGGGCATTATTTATCAGAAAGAACATTTTGGATAAATGAAATGACATGCCACCATCCACTAACATGTCCTAGGATGTATCCTTCCTACAATGGGCATTATCTTTTTACAATAGTTTTGGTTCTTATCCTTAAAAACATATTTCCTTTTGGTTAGAGCTATTGAAGAACATTAGCTTGTTTGTTTACTTTAACTTTGTCTTTTGACTTATCTTATTTGCGCTCATTCCAATGACCTCTCGACGATGTCCCAAACAAAAGGATTTAGAGAGAAAGGAATGGGGCAACGATCATTATCTTTTTATCTGTTGTGCTTGTTGGATGTTCTTGTAATATAACTTGGAAAATACTTGCTTTATTAGGTATGTATGGAGGGTGTTTTGGATATCTGGTTGACCACATAGGAAGGCTTTCCTTTTTATGTTTTGATCTGAGATGTGTGAAATACCTAAAGTGCATCCTAGTAAGGTTTTTTTATGTCAGGTGTGAACAAGGATACTCCTATCTGATTGTTGAGTCAAATTCCATCGCACTAGATACCACGCCATCTTGGTTCTTAATACCTCGATGCATCGTATCTATGTGTGTTATCAAAAACAAGATAATTGGCCCTTTTAAAATCCCAACTCCATAGCAGGTATTCATTATCATCATCATCTCATGTCTTGTTAGGAATATCTTCTTTCTTTCATCCCTTCTCGCTTCTCACGCTAACAAGGTACTATGACAGTTCATCATCATTAATCCTGCACCCACAAATCGTCAACATATTACATGAGAAACATGGATCATCTCATATGCATTACATCTCCATCATCATATAATATAGATTTTTTATTCTAAGCATCTCATAAATCATCACAGTACATTCATTTTGCATAAACATTTCATAAATCATCCCATATTATTATTAGCATCCAGTGCATGATCAAATGAAGCATAACAGGTACGTAAGCATTATAAACAATGCACCGCATTATATATCATCCATGATCATATAGAAAATCTCATAAAAGCATTCATTAGGCCATCACATATACATCATAAGGTCATTACTCACATATCATTTTGCATATCATAAATCATCATCATCATACCATTTTGCATAACATATCATATATAACATCACATCACATTATTATATAACATCATCATAAGTGGATATCATACATGGAAAATCACATGCATCCTATCATTCATCATTGCATAATATAGATCCATTAGTCGCATATCATGACTATTGCATTCACATCATCATCACCATCATAATAGAAGAGGGTATTGAGAAAGAAATCATCGCATAGTATAAATCATCACATGTGCAAAGCATACATAAAAAGGTACTACAAGAGAAATACACCATCACAAACATACATATCATCATCCATAACACAAATGCATATCATATGCCATCATTCATTAAAGGCATAATATAGATCTGTTAGTCGTATAATCATCACATACATCATTAGAAAGAAATGCATCCATACATAGTATATCCATCACATACGTCGTAGTACCATAACATCATTGCATCACATATAGAAATAGAACCATCCACAAATGCAGAAAAAATAAACATGGTACATGGCCTATCACATCAACATCATCATCTCATATATATCATCAAAGGACTGTCATAGTACAAAATAATAATCAGGATCACTATACATGTGTGTATGAGTACAAAAGGCCCAACGGGCTATCAAAATGAGCTCATATGGCCCAAAGTAATAACATCTCGATCAAGAAAGTAGTCTAACCCTCCTATCTGTGCCATTGCCTCTGTCACCATGACCCTCTGTCGGTTTGTGGCTGGTCCGCTGTGAAAAATCTGGGGCCCAGGCTGCTCTAGGTACGGCCTAATGATAGAGCAACCGATAATAATCTGCCTCTTGGATAGCCTCCTTGTATGAGCGAAGTGACACTGTGTTTCAGGAGGAGGAAGCTGCCATTCTCTCCAGCTGCTATTTGCGGCCCATCTTTGTGGTCAACTGTAACTCTGTGGCCTACCTCTATAAGATCACTTGGTTCCTCTCGGCCCAAGCCTAATCCCTCTCAGCTGTCAAGGCATGAACTTGGGCCTGCAACTATAATATTAGGCCATCTCTCAAATCTGACTAACCTGATGGCTATCCTAGAGAGGGTTGCATGTGAGGTTGATCCTCACCCCCACCTTGTGGCGGTGTGGCAACCTAATCTTGATGCTCGTCCTGCCCGTGGCCCTAGTCTAGCATATGGACATCTAGATGGGGCTAATCAACTTGATCCCTGACTGGTTGATCCTGTGTTGGCTTGTCCTATGTTGGCTACCCTGCAGGAGGACCACCACCTCCTTGTCCTCAGTCTGCCCACCTCCCCCTGGCTCTCCATTGAGTAGAGGCTACACCTAGAACTGTCAGACATAGGGGTGGCCAAAACCAATCTCGATAATCCTGTGTAACTACTGGATCTCCAACCCCCTGATCATATGCCCATGGCCAGGCCACCAACTGCCTAAAACTGTCAATTGTCTCAGAGGAAAGAATGTATTGCCCCTAGGCACCCTACGATACTGTGTGAACAAAAATGGCCATGTAGTCATCGTCTGGCCTATCCTAAACCTCGCCAAATTGGTGCTGAACTCATCCTGGCAGATACCTCTCAATCATAGTATGCTCTCGCCCCTGCATAAGCCGGTCCTAGTAGGCAAAGAATAGTTGTTGTACATCATCAGCCCATTCGGGCTGATCAAGGTATGGGTGCCATGTGAACACTGTCATGTCATCAAGGACCCTCCTCCAATGAGGAATCTTGTGCTCGCCTATGTGTGTGTGAATAACACACTACCCCTGTAATGCCACATTGTTGGATCATCGGGCCCAACTGGCACTAGAACAACCCATGGCCGAAGAATGGAGATATGCTCCCACGCCCACACATGAAGGAGCGTGGCACCTACTTCAAGAGCTCTGCCATCCAAATATGCATACTCATGTAAATCCCTATAGAGGGAGGCTAGAAGAATGGGACCCCATGCAAAATGGACTGGCCTATTGCGAACCATCCACTCCCAATAGAACCCCCAGCTAGGACTGAAGTACCAACCTCGTCGATCCAGGGTGACAAGACTTGAGATAATGGAAACAATCACTAGTCGGAAGGGTGTCATGAGCGTCATGTGGCACTCTAACTCAATCTGGACCTCGTAGTATATAACATCCTCTATATCTAGGACTACATGACAAGCATCCCGTCCGACATCCATATCAAATATCACTTACCGCCCATGAATTGGAAATCTAAGGATGCGCCACACATCCTTCAAGGTGACGGTGGCCTCGCCAGTAGGAAGATGGAAAGACGAGGTCTCATTGTGCCATCTTTCAGCAAGCACTGACATCATCCTGAGATGGGTTCGCACAGGTGCTACATAGGCAATATACCATAGCCCCATCTCTCGTAGCCGCTCTTGCTCCCTATCAGTCAGATCTCATAAGTAACCAAATATCTCCTGTAATCTATGCTCATGAGAATAAAGCTCCCTCACCACCTCTTGCATTAGGAAAGTTCACCGTGTTAAAATCATCAAGAAAAAAATATCTCGAGCTAATCTCAACATTCAAAAATCTAGCCCAACGTCGGAACCTATGAAGGCATTGTAGTTTGAAATTTGCAAATTGCGACGCTAGCACCTTCAAAGTCCCAAACTATACTGCGGTGGTGCACTTTACCTAAGCGGTGCATTTTTCCCAAAACCCTAATTCTAAAGTCTGCTGCAACGTCGGAGTTTGAAATCTAGCGTTGCATTTCACATATACGTCAGAGTTAGAAGTTTGTCCCCAAACTCCAAACTCCATCACTGTGGTCCATCTTGTGATGGCGATTCAGTTTGAACACCAAGTGGTGTTGTTTGAAACTTTGAGTGGCGCTATATAGCACCACGCCTAGAAAACTAAATTTGAAAGCATTAAATGCATGCGAAAAGAAAAAAATGAAGCTTAAGTAAGGATGACTTACTGGTGCCCTAGTGTCGGTAGGTCGCTGGTATGTCTAGAATTGATCGAAAATGTGCATTGGGAGCTGTCATTGCGCCATCTCATCAGGGTGTCAAAGCTCAAATCGCAAGGAATTCTAAAGGCTATGTGTGCAAATGAATTGAAAGTGGCCTCCTAAGGCTTATTTAAGCCTATTTTTGACCCTATTTGGCCATCCAGGAGAGGTCTAGGTCCCCTTAACCCGTTTTCATCCATCCAAAGGTCGTTTTACACTGTTTTGTGGCATTTTGCCTCTTTTTTTTGACCTCTTGGATCCCTTTTTGGACCTATCGGCCACCTTGTCCTCTTTTTTCGTGAGATCACCCAAAAAAATCATAATTTTAGTCCGATCTCTCGAGGGGGCAATATGCTAGCATGTTTTCCCTTGCAGGGGCAACAATGGGGAAAATTTTGGAATCAAAAATTTTTGGCTTTTGATCAAGACAGTTCATTCTTTGAAACAACGCAACGAGTGCACTGCTTCAAAGAAGGGAAAAATGTAGACATGGAAAATGTACTAACACTGCACATCTGATCCTGACTACTAACACCGCTTCATCTTAAATCATCCCTCGGTCTAACCATTTAATTAGATACCCTTATGTGATTAAATTCATCAATCATCCTCTCTTAATAAAAACAAATCATCTTATTTTATTAAGCCATTCCATTCTGTTAATTAAATCAATCAACTTGATCTAATTATCTCTATTTAATTAAATAATTCATTTTATTTGATTAAATCTCTAAAGTCATCCTATTAAATTAAATAAATTAATATTTATTTAATTTAATCTAACTTTCACCCTCTCTAGATAAATAAATAAAAAATATTTTTTTAACTATCTCTAAAACCTTTTCTTCTCATATTTGATTTAAATAAGCCCATAAATATAAATCAATATGTCACATCATTTTAATCCTCATTAAATTAATTAACCCTTAATTAATTTAATCCTAATCCATGTCCCATCCTCTAGCTTTTGCAACTTGCACATGAAAATAGATTTAACTCATTTATTAAATCTCTATTTTCTCTCAAAAGGCATAATAAAGGAATATTCCTCAAATTTGAATTCAAAATCCAAGTGGACTTTGTCCTTCCAACAAGGCATTTACTCCACCTAATAAGTCCTTTTGCCTTGAGCCAAGTGGCATTCAATGCATTTTCTTTCCCTCTTACATGTCATTTCAACAATTTCAAATTCCACCTAATTGTATTTATTGAAACATTCTTCAAAACTTGCACATCCTTCATCCATTCACATGTTGACAAGTGGCATCTTTCCATTGGTTGATTATTAGTCCCACATTTCTCTCTTTTGGACATTCTTCCAACTTGACATTCTATAAATAAGAGGTCTTATTCCTCATTTGATCATAGACACTTAGAGAAAAGTTATTATACTCAAATCCATAGCAATCTATCATCAATTTCATCCAAGCATAGTTAGGCTTTTTGCAGATTTTCAACATGGAGCTCCATTGAAGTCATGACCACAAGCATGCATCCTTCATCAATCATCTTCATCACATCATTGGAGTTGGGAAAGTGCCAATTTTCACATCAAATTGGAACCAATTCCCACATGGGATCAAGAGTTGCATTGATTTCAATAGGATTTAGCTTACTTTCTTGTTCTTTCATTTTATTCTTGTTTTCTTTCCTATTTTGAGCCTTGCTAATGGATTCCATGGGGAATCCTTGTTCTTACTTGCATATGATCTTCTAATGTGTTCCTTCATTGTGTTTTACAAGTATTTGGATAGGGGTTCTACACTTATGAGTAGCAAGAGTAAGAAATGTCCTAATTACCTCTATTTTATCTATTAGAGAAAAAGTCTCTTCAAAATCAATACCTTCAACCTATGAATAACCTTTACAAACCAATCTAGCCTTATTTCTCACAATTTTACCATCTTTATTTAGTTTGTTCTAGAACACCAACTTTATTCCTTTCAAATCCTTATTAGCAAGTCTGGGGACCAATTCCCAAGTTTGATTCTTCTCTATCTAGTCCAAATCTTCTTCCATTTTTTCTATCCAACTATTATCTTTGCTAGAATCAACAAAGTTTTTCAGCTCAACCTTTGATAGTAAACATAGGTTTACTTGCTCACTTGCTCTTGCAAACTTTCTCCTAGTCAACACACCTTATGAATCCTTGTCTCCAATAACTTGATCTGCATAATGGTTCTTCTAAACATATTTTGCTAGAGTCTTAAGGACCTTTACTGGTTTCAGTTCCTTCTTTTTTTTCTCCTCTACTTCTTCTTCTTCTTCTTCAATCTAGGGAGGTAAAATAGATCTATAAACCTTAGGTTATTGTGAGATCTGATACAAGTCTTCTTCAAATTTAATATTTTTTCTTTCAACCATCGTTCCCAATCTCTTATTATAGCATCTATAAGCCTCACTCCTGGTTGAGTAACCAAGAAAAATTCCTTCATCGCACCTTGAATCAAACTTACCAAGGTTTTCTTCATCTCTTCTGATATAAAATTTTCTTCCAAATATTTTGAATTATTTAGCAATAGGAGGTCTTCCATACCAAAACCCATAAGGGGTATTATTGTTGTTGACCCTCAACTACATCTTGTTAAGAAAATAGACAGTAGTGTGCATTGCTTCCTTCCAATACATATCTGATATATCAACATATTTCATCATTTCCCTAGCCATCTCTTGCACTTTTACATTCTTCCTTTCCACTAACCCATTCTACTGAGGGGTCCTAGGAGAAAATAGATGTCTCCTAATTCCATGATCTTCCCTAAAATTTTCAAATTCATATGAAGTAAATTCACCTCCTCTATTTGACCTTAAAAATTTGATCTTAGCATCCATTTCATTCTCAATTTTTTCTTTAAAAAATATAAACTTATCAAAAGTTTATTTTTTCTCTCTTATAAATGTAACCTAACTCATTTTAGTATAATCATCTATAAGCAACATAAAATACCTTTCACCTTGTTGAATCCTTTTTCTTGTAGGTCTACAAATATCAATGTGGATAATCTCCAATGACATTGAAATAGATCACTCATTTCTCTTGAAACTTGTCTTTTTTTGTTTTCCCATTTGGCATTCCTTGCATAAAGAGTTTTCAGGCTTGGTTATCTTAGGCATGTCTCTCACTGCATGAGTAGAATTGATCTTCACCACATTATCAAAGTTGATATGACCCATTCTCTTGTGCCACAACCAACACTCATCGAATTGAGCTAGTAAGCATATTTTTCCATTTTCCTCCTTTAGATGAGTGACATTACCATTTTCCCTTGTTCCTTCAATAACCAATCTTCTAAAATCTACCTTCCTAATCTCACAACCATTAGTATGAAAAGTAAGATTGTATCCTTTGTTGCACATATGACTGACACTGAGAAGATTATGCTTTAGACCCTAACATAGAGGACATCCTTAGTTTTGTTATTTCCATCAATTGATATGGCACCCTTTCCAAAATTTTGTGTAGATTCATCACCATCAAATTTGACACCTCCCCCATTGACCTTCTTAAGACTAATGAAGCTTCCCTTGTTACCAGAAATTTGGTGAGAACAACCACTATAAATCACCCAAGAATTTGCTTCTTCTTTTACATGAAAGCCATAGATATTTCATCATTTTGTAACATGTACCAAACCTCTTACTTGCTCTAGTATTGCCCCTTTTATCTTTCAAGGCCATGAATAGGGTTTCATCATATGAATCATTATCCTCATCTTTTGAGGAGAAATTGCTTTCTTTAGAATAGAGACCCCTTTTAATATTATCTCTTTTGTTACCATCATTAGATTCTTTATAAAGAAATTTGGATTCAAAATGATCAATCCTTCCACAATTGAAACACTTGAAAGGTAACTTACCTTTGTATTTTCCAATTCCTTTCTTCAATATTCTTACAAAAAACAATTCAACCTCATAAAATTCTCCATTTTGATTAGTAGCTTCATCTTCAAACTTTTTGTTGGCTTTGAATACACCTTTCTTCTTTGGGACATCTTTATCAAATTCTCTCATTTCAAATTTTATGAGAGCAAGTAAAACATCTCATCTACAGATTAGTCCTTGGATTATTCAATAGTAGACACCTTATGATTATAAGATTTAGGAAGAGAACTCATAACCTTCTTTACAATTTTATCTTCTTTTACTACATCACCAAGACTAGTGACGCCAAAAAATACTTCATGCACCCAAAGCATATAACTTGCTTTACATTGAAAATGTGCACACTATCATAGTACAAAGTTAAGTTCTTTAACCATCATAAAGTTGTTTATTTATTTATCTATTTATTTATAAGAAATAAGCATATGTATGAATGATTTCATAAAAGGGGTAGGAATGCATATAGGTGTCATAAGGTTACCAATTGCATTAATAGACAAGAGTCAATTAAAAGAGCATATGCATGCCATGTTAAACATGCATTAAAATTTTAAGAGTTTAATCAACTTTTGCATGATGTGCATATTATTACATTGAAGGAAAAACTTACAAGATAAGACATATGTTATGCATGATGGTAGGAATGCATTTCAAAGGAATTATGTGCATGATATGATTAGAATATTGTTACTGATATACTTGTGTAGTGTGCATGGAACCTTGTACTCATAAGGATGCATTTTTCACATGTATGAAGGAAAGTTTTAAAATATATCTAAAGTTGACGTAGTAAATCATTTGGATGATGACATAAGTCCCTAGATTGCACTACTCATAGTATTTTTGTAAAAACCTATGTGGTTAATGCCTTGTAGCATCTTAAAGAAGTTATATGGGTCAAGTGTGTTTGTTATGTTATGCATTTGAGGTCATAGATGGTGTTGGCCTATCCTACTTATTGATACATTGTGTTAAAGAAGATCCTACCTCATGTGTAACCTTCCATTATGGACTGTAATGTTGAAATGACCCAACCCTACATAGTGGAAGTAATTAAGTTTAAAATGTGAATTGCAAATCATGATGGTATTGTGATTGGTCACACCTAGTGCTTTTGTTATATTGACCTTGATAAGTTTGTTGAACACCCATAATACTAAGAGGGGGGGTGAATCAATATTCTACCAAATAATTCAGGTATAAACCATCCAAATATTAAAGCACATCTAATTGCAATTGTAAGTAAGGATATGAAAGAGATCATAACACCAAATAACACATAAACACTAGGATTTTTATGTGGAAAATCAAGAATGGGGAAAACCATGATGAGGATTAACTCACAATATATTATAACCAGACATAAGATATTTTAGGGGCACACTACCAGGACGTAATGTCCTTAAAAGGCTCACAACTTGAAATGATTACAAAATGGAGTGTTGCTCACTGCCAAAAATTGAACTAATGGAGTGCACCTTTCATATGATGAATATAGTTCCAATTAAGCTTTGGAATACAAAATACTACTCTGGTTTTTAGGTTCACAATATACTACAATTCTTCCTTGATACAAAACTCATACATATAGGTTCGTACACTATCACACATTGATCACTTGTCGCACATCACATATCTATCATTCCTTCAATACAAAAATGTTTCATATATATATATATATGTTATTACATCCTTACACATCAATTAGGTTGGCCTAATTGGATGTACACACACTTAATTCAAAAATAGCTTGTCAGCTCAACAAGACTTCTTTCAAACTCAAACCAAAACGTGCAAGGCATAAATTAAGTTGGAACATACCTAAAAAGGATCTCTTTAATATTCACTTAAGCTTCATACCACTTATCCATGTTGGCTAGAGGAAGGCTCATACCACTTTGCACAACTCTGGGTAGAAAACTATATGTTGATATTATGTCATTCATATCTTTTAGCCTATTCAACCAAAATTGTTAAAAATGTGTCCATAGATGCATTTGATAGTCTTGAATAACATATTAAAACCATATAGGTCGATATTTCAAAATGAGCAGTTTCAAACCAAATTACTGGATCAAAGTAACACAAACACTATTTACTAGATGGACAAAAGTTGTCACCAAATGATGTTGGTATCAATGACAACACACCAGAAGGATTCTTCTTCATTCTTCCAACAATCTCCCCCTTTGTCATTGATGGCAACATGTGCCAAAAATGAATCTCCAAAATTATGAACACAAACTGTACAAAATCCCCCTTAGGGTTTCAAAACTTCTCAAAATTTCTCCCACACCATTCTCCCCCTTTGACATCAAGGAAAAAGGGTGTGCCAAAGATAAATTTACAAAATTATTATTAATTGGAACTAGGGGCACCTTCTAATTCCTTGAGAATAGCTTCCCAAGTAGGTTTCCTTCATCCCAGATCCCCTTCACTCTAACAAGTGCTTTGAGAAATGATTCCAACTCTACTAAGCTTTCTTCACCTTCTTTTGAAGTGGATGGTTTAAGATTTATCTTGTCAAGTTTCTCTGCATCCACCAAGGCACTTGAAACTAGAATATGCTTGGACTTCACCAGATCTCCAAGTTGTCCAAACCGCCTCATTCCATCCTATTTTTTCCTTTGAAGTGTGAATTTTTTTTTCTATAGGTTTGTAATGGAAGTCTAGGAGGTATAATCTTTGTCATCTACAACTTTGTAGGCTCTAGAGGCATTGGAAAGTTGTGACTCTATTGATTCCATTAAGTCTTTAATACCTCAAGTGGCATCCAACCACCACATGCAATACACAAACAATATTTGAGCTTCCTCTTCACATTCTTGTACCTCTTTTAAACATTACATCACCATGTTGTGTGTGGTTGCACATCTATCCTACAGTACCAGTAACCTTGACTCAACCTCTTTTAAACTTTGGTCCTTTAGACTAGAGGTGTATTCTTTGAGAGAATCAACTAAGAACTTTAAATTATCAATAGGAGCTAAGAAGTCATCAATTGTGAGATTAGGAGTTGTATCCTACAAAAAATTGATGGCATCATTTATTAGTTCGGTCCCTTTTTGATAAGTTTCAACAATTTCCTTTTTACTAGAGTCAAGAAAGGTACTACAAAGTTCTATCCTTTCAACTAGTGAAATATTATTCAGATCCACATAGCCTGGATGTGATGGGAGCTTAATCAATTGTGGTGGAAGAATAGGCTGGATCCAAGTTTATCTTGATAAAAGACCCTTAAGAGTACTTCTGAATGATTCTTTGGATGGCTTTGATGGCTCAATGGTATTTTCAAATTCTTCTTCATTTCTTCCAACCTTTGTTTCTTTCTTATTTTCTTCTTTCTTTTCCTCTTCTTCCTCCTTGGAGGGATTTTTTGATGGTTTATCTTTATTTTATTTCTCCTTCTTGTCCTCATCATCCTTTCTATCACCACTCTTTTCATCTTTTCTTTCTTCTCCATCATTTTTATCGTCTTCACCATTTTTTCTGGTATTGTCATGATGTTCTTGTGTACTGTCACTGGTATCCTTGTTATACTAATCTTCAATGTGTTCTTTGGTTGTATCCTATGTATCTCCCAAAGGAGAAAATATCTCCAAAGAAGCATGTATATCATCAACCTTGTTCAAATGGTCCCTTATTTAAAAATAGGTAAGCTCGTAGTAGGGGGAATCACAACTTCTATGTCAATGTGTTTTCCTTTATCAGACTCTTGTACTTGAGCTGTATGAGATGAAAAAATAGAACTTGCCCCAATTTTTTCTACCATGTCTTTTACTATGGAAAAAGTCTCTAGCTTCAACCTTTATGTGCTGCCTTTTTCTCTTTCCATGATAATGACAACTCTTTGTTTAACTCTAAACCTCTCAGAATATTCCACTAATAAGGTAACAATATCATCCTTAGACAAGGAGGATCCATATGTGTTCAAGGCATCATACTTAATCTTGTCATCAATATTTATAGCTCCTTGCCTTCTCTGTACTAGGGCTTTCCATACATTGTCAGTTACCTTATTTCTTATATCTTCCACACTCTTATAAAAAATAACCATGTATTGAATAAAAGAATTTACAACTATTTCCTTTTCCTCTTCATGAACTTCATCAAACAATTTAGCAGTAGTTAGAAGATCCTCAAATTCTATCATATTATTTACTAAAGGCTCCAATCTCAAAGGTGAGCGGTCTCTTACCGGAGGAGAGTTGGGATGTTCCTCCATAGGATTTGAAGTGATTTCTTTACCCTTCTTGTCATGCACATGAATTGTGAAAGAATTTTCTTCCTCTAGCTCCTCTTCATCAGAAGAGTCTACAACATTTTCTATTTCAGTCACTTGTGAGATATCTTCATTGCTGGTGGAGGCATTGCTTCTTCTATTCCTTTTCAACTATTTTTCTTCTTGCAAGATGTTACCCATAAAAGTTCCCCCTAAATTATCTTCTTGTTGCTATCTTTTCTTTTTTCCTAAGTACAATACTCAAACTTATGTTCGGGTCACCTTTTTTTATTCTCCTCAAACCTGGGCTGGGTTTTCATTTGTTTTTTGAACCGCTCATTCTACTGCTTGTGTTGTTTGTTTCTCGCTAGGCAGTGTTTTCTTACCATTTTCAAACGTGTATTTCTTAGGGGTGGATGTATAAATATTAATAACCTGATTGATAAGTTGTCGTATGTCAGAACCATAGAAGCTTCACCCACAAGTCATACCTCGAGTGACATTCTTTAGGCTATCTCAAACCTAGGCATGGTTTTATTAAGTCGTGTGAACCACCCATTTTTACACCTAAAATATTTTTGGTGATTAACTTAATAGCAATTAGCCTATTCATTTAAATAATGCATTATATAGAAAAGAAACCAGCATTTTCAAGCATGATATGAACAGGAAACCAATGAAGCCATGCATGTAAAGACACAGTGATATCAAAAGAGATATTTTATTTATATATAAATGTTCTTACATTGCACTGACATTATCAAAAACCACTTGGTTTGAATACAAAATTCAGGTCATGGACAAAAAGGACAAAGGGGTATTTCTTCTTAGGTACACAGAGTAAACATTAGGACACGAATGCCCTCAGTGACAACTTTTAGGCATTCAACTTGAGCTGGCAACAACATATTCTCGTGCAATTGGAGGAATTGTGAAAAAAGCCTCATATCATTCCTTACCACTCCTGTGTGTAGAAGAGCCATGACCTCTTCTAGAGTCTCATCTTGAAGAGCCAACACAATGAAAATAGCATTAGCTATTAATCCATTTCGAGGATAGTGGTTGAACCTGTTAATTTCCACCATAACGTGATGATGAAACTTGGGTTTCACCAAGAAATTCAGTGTTCTCATGCCCTAGTCACGATGGCCAGATGTCCTTATGACTGTATAGATAAAGCACTCCAACATATTTGTGTTATGCACATGAGCTTGGCCCAGGAACACCTCACCAAGAATGCTCCAGAGCACTTCTTCCTCCACCTCACTCTGCACTATGAAGACTTCTTTCAGTTGGTCTGAGGTGTGCCTAAATAGTGGATTACACTTGATTTCCTCCAGAATGATGTATTCATTGGTGGAATTACCATCACTCTGAGAACTCGCCATATTGGATGCAACTGATTGCGGAAGAAAGGTGATGCTGGTTGAATTTATAGATTTTTGGCTAGACATGGGTGCATTCTCTTGAGCTTAATAAGATGTTAATTTGGTTCCCATTAATGGTTGGATTATGTCACTTTAAATTTTATTTCCCATCAAGCAGCACACACGTGCCACTGCTTGATATCCCTATATGTTGCATTGATAGTTGGTGGTATGATTGGTCCTTTGCCAGCTATTGGTGGGATCACGATTAGTTTTCTTTGCTGATATTTATTCCTCTACTAAATTCAATTATTCTAAACAATTCCCCAAGAAACGTTAGGAATACAAGAAGTTGTTGGTTTAGTAATGGCTTTGGCGCCCTTCCAGTGGCATTAGCTATGTTATAAATTTGAAATTGTAAAGGATGAAAGGGACCTCTTTTGGATACACCTGGGGGTGTTATTGAGAAGGAATAAACATTTATTGCAGACTGTGATGATTTATAATCTATGTTATGAATTTAATGATTTGGTATGTTGATCTGGGAATTATGCGTACAATGTAGTTGTATCTTCTTTGAAATATAAGTTGTATGTCTTCATTTATTACAGTCTGATTTATCTCTTGAGTTGGATGATCACAAATTTTCAATCTTTGCATTGATAGTTTGTGGTTTTGGTTTATGTTTTTCACAATAGCTTCATATTTATGGACTAGTGTTCATCATCTTTCCTGCTTTCTGGTTAAAATCACACCCCTTACATTAAAATAGAACAATTCCTTGAAGATTTAATGAGGGAGTTGTACCTCATCAAAATTCATAGAAAAGTCACAAAAATGATTGTGGTCTTTTCAGAGCTATTAGCGGATTTTAATCGGTGCTAAATCTGGGCCTAGAGTCATTATTTAAGTTTGTGTCAAGAGCCATTCCATTTGCTAACAGATTTTTGGTGACTCTGATGGGGATTGTAAAGATATCTTGAATTGATTAAAGTCGAACATTCATGCCACATGATGTGACAAGATGGTACTTGCTCACCATGATGTATTCCTTATTTTGCAGCCAGATTTAGATTGGTTCAGAGCTGAACAAGAAGATATTTTATCCCAATTGAATACACTTTCCTAGAGATATAGGATGAATGCAGTGGACTATATCTGGGTGAATCTTGTCTTAGAAGAAGAAGAAGAGTTGGCCCAATGCCCACTTGCACTTGTGATTGAGTGGCCCCCAAGGTTGATATTCAAATACTATGACAACCCTCCCCGTCATCATAATCATTAGCCTAATCGGCCATTACTTCAACCAAGGGACCCTCCAGTACCTTAGCCTCAAAATCCACCTCCAGCTCATCCACCACAATAATTTTATCTTCTTAACCTTTACTCCTTTGTGAGTTGGTGACTCAGTTTATGGCTTAAAATATCTGGTGTAATCAAGTTGGCCCACTTGCCCTATCACAATATGATGATTTACCCTGAGGATCCCAAAAAAAATTCCCTAAATTTTTTGGTCAAAATGAACAAGACCCTGAAGAACATGTCTTGGCTATAACTGTTGTAAGTGCAATTTTAGGAATTCAAGAAGAAGATTTTTTCATAAGAATTTTCATTGACAGTATGATTGAGAAAGTGGCGGAATAGTATAGGGGACTCGAAAAGGGGAGAATTACTGGATGGAAGGTTCTCAAAACAAAATTTCTCCAACGCTATGGAATTCCAATTAATATTGTAGCTTCCCTACATCTCTTCTTTTAGATCACAAAAAAATAGAGTAGAAACAATGAGGGATTTTTTTTATTGGTTTAATCATTCTCTTCAAAAGATTCCTACTCCAGAAAGACCTAGTGTAGATATCTAGTATCATATATTCATTTTTGCTCTGGAACCAGACATACAATTAGTCCTCAAAAGAGACAAAGTGCATGGAATTGAGCAAGCTCAAATAGAAGCAGTGAAGGATGGGGATGATTTTCTCGCCATGGGTAAATGGAAATTAGGCTCAAATGTGATGCTTGAAGCTAGTTGTGAGGCATCTCCTAAGTTCCTAGTTGGAAGTCACAAAGAGGAAAAGTTGTCTCACTCGACTACTGAAAACATTAATTTAACAATTTTTGATGACATGCAGCAACCTAATGAGGGACAAGATCAACATAGTAATGATATGACTTTCAACTTATATACCTCTTTTGAAGTTGAAAGTGATTATAGTTCGTCCAATGATGATGAAGATGATGATTTGCGGGAAAGGTCATCGTTTGCTTCACCCCCTCCTTTTGATAAGCTCTCCCCCTTTGAGACTAATTTGAATGATTTGGCATTGACTTCTCTTCGTACTCTAGAATATGGAATTTTCTTCTTTGAAGAGATGGAGAATAAGGACATATGTTTAAATTTGGAAGGAAATTATGGTCCCAGGAATGGTGGTTTTCAGGAAAAGGAAAAATGGTCAACTCATTCTAACCCTCTTTTTAGTTTTGATGAATTTGAAGTATGTGATAACCTCCTTTTCACAAATCAGATTGTTGATCAATTCATGTATAAATTTTATTTATCGAGGGTTGAGATAGATTATAAACAAAGGAAAGATGAGGAGGACGTTAGTCTCTTGCTGGGGGAAGATGAAGTCGATGTCCAGTTAGAAGTGGAAAATAAGTCAGTCCCTGCTCTGCACCGGTATACAAAAGCAATTACTCTTCATGAAAGTGATTGGACTAGGAGAAGGTATGATGAGGTTAAGGATAGTATTGTTTCCTATGGTAATTTTCTAGGGATTTGTGAAACTTTTGGGGAATGTAAGGTCAAAGGAAAATTTGGAACTCAAGATGCCATGTCAGAGTTGGGTATGCTTGAATTGGTAGTTTTAGATTGTGAAAGTTAGTTAGCAAAGAAGGATTTGGCCTTGACCAAATGGCAACAAGAGGAATTTTTTGATGAGAAGTGGCTTTTCAGGAGACCATTAGACTATGGATACATTTTTGTTTGCATTAGCAATGGGATGTCAAGGTTCCTAAATGTGTTTCAGAGACTGTACAAGAAGGTGGGCCTCTTCAGTAAAAAGGATTATTTTTCTCCCAGTCGGTTAATGGGTTTGTGTGATCATGCTCTTCCTTTTCTTTCTCTGGTAGGTTAGTCCGACCTTGTAAATAGGAATTTTGGTGTATTCATTTTTGGCTATTTGTTTGGTATCCTTCTTGTTGACTCTGTGCCCAATGGAAAGGACTGGCCCATGCTCAAGATTATGGATTCCTTGCTTCATCCTTGGTAGTCCTTGTCCCCAATCAGAGTCACTGTTACCTATAAAAGTTTCCCCTAACTTCTCTTCTTGTTGCTATCTTTTCTTTCTTCCTAAGTATGAACTCAAACTTATGTTCAGGAAGCCTTTTGTTATTCTCCTCAAACCTGGCCTGGTTTTTCATTTGTTCATCGAACCCCTCATTCTACTGCTTGTGTTGTTTGTTTCTCACAAGGTAGTGTTTTCTTACCATTTTCAAACTTGTCTTGCCTAGGGGTGGATGTATGAATATTAATAACCCGATTGATGAGTTGTCATATGTTAGAACCATAGAATCTTCACTCACAAGTCATACCTCAGACGACATTCTTTAGGCTATCTCAAACCTAGGCGGGGTTTTATCAAGTTGTACGAACTACCCATTTTTTTGCCTAGAATATTTTTGGTGATTAACTTAATAGCAGTTAGCCTATTCATTTAACTAATGCATTATACAAAAAAGAAACCAACATTTTCAAGCATGAATTGAACAACAAACCAATGAATCCATGCATGTAAAGACATGTGATATCAAAAGAGATATTTTATTTATATATAAATGTTTTTACATTACACTGGAATTACCAAAAACCACCTGGTTTGACTACAAAATTTAGGTCGTGGACAAAAAGGACAAAGGGGTATTTCTTCTTAGGTACACAGAGTAAACATTAGGACATGAATGCCCTCAGTGACAACCTATAGGCATTCGACTTGAGTTGGTGACAACATATTCTCGTGCGATTGGAGGAATTGTGCAAAAATCCTTATATCATTCCTTACCACTCCTGTGCATAGAAGAGCCACGACCTCCTCTAGAGTCTCATCCTGAAGAGCTGACACAATACATATAGCATCAACTATTAATCCATTTCGAGGATAGTGGTTGAGCCTGTTAATTTCCACCATAACATGATGATAAAACTTGGGTTTCACCAGGTGCTTCAGTGCTCTCACACCCCAATCACGACAGCCAGATGTCCTTACAACTGTATAGATAAAGCAATCCAACCTATTTGTGTTATGCACATGAGCTTGGCCCAGGAACACCTCACCAAGAATGCTCCAGAGCACTTCTTCCTCCACCTCACTTTGCACTATGAAGACTTCTTTCAGTTGGTTTGAGGTGTGCCTAAACAGTGGATTACACTCGATTTCCTCCAAAACAATGTATTCATTGGTGGAATTACCATCACTCTGAGAACTCGCCATATTGGATGCAACTGATTGTGGAAGAAAGGTGACGTTGGTTGAATTTATAAATTTTTGGCTAGACATGGGTGCATTCTCTTGAGCTTGATAAGATGTTAATTTGTTTCCTATTAATGGTTGGCTTGCGTCACTTTAAATTACGATTTCCCATCAAGCAGCACACATGTTCCATCACTTGATATCCCTATACGTTTCATTGATAGCTGGTGGTATGATTTTTCCTTCGGCGATTGTTGGTGGGATCATGATTAGTTTTCTTTGCTGATATTTATTCCTCTACTAAATTCAATTATTCTGACCAATTCCCCAAGAAACGTTAGGAATACAAGAAGTTTCTAGTTTAGTATTGGCTTGGGCGCCCTTCCAATGGCATTAGCTATGTTCTAAATTTGAAATTGTAAAGGATGAAAGGGACCTCTTTTGGATACACCTAGGGGTGTTATCAAGAAGGAATAAACATTTATTGTAGACTGTGATGATTTATAATTTGTGTGTTATGAATCTAATGATTTGGTATGTTGATCTAGGAAATATGCGTAAGATATAGTTGTATCTTCTTTGAAAGATAAGTTGTATGTCTTCATTTATTACAGTCTAATTTATCTCTTGAGTTGGATGATCATGAATTTTCAATCTTTGCATTGATAGTTTGTGGTTTTGGTTTATGTCGTTCATGCTAGCTTCATATTTATGGACTATTGTTTGTCACCTTTCCTAATTTATGGTTAAAAGAAAACCCCTTACATTAGAATAGAACAATTCATTGAAGATTTAATGAGGGAGTTGTACCTCATCAAAATTTATAGAAAAGTCACAAAAATGATTGTGGTCTTTTCAAAGTTGTTAGCCGATTTTAATCAGTGCTAAATCTGGGCCTCAAGTCATTATTTAAGTATATGTTTCAAGAGCCATTCCATTCACTAACATATTTTTGGTGACTCTGATTGGAATTGTAAAGATATCTTGAATTGATTAAAGTCTAACATTCATGCCAGATGATGTGAAAAGATGGTACTTCCTCACCATGATGTATTCCCTATTTTGTAGCCAAATTTAGATAGGTTCAGAGTTGAACAAGAAGGTATTGTATGCCAATTGAATACACTTGCAGGCCTAGAGATATAGGATGAATGTAGTGGACTATATCTGGGTAAATCTTGTCTTAGAAGAAGAAGAAGAGTTGGCCCAGCACCCACCTGCACCTATGATTGAGTGGCCCCCAAGGTTGATATTTGAATACTACGATGACCCTCCCCATCATCATAATCATTAGCCTAATCAAAAATTACAT
This sequence comes from Sequoia sempervirens, assembly GCA_007258455.2. Classification (NCBI taxonomy): domain Eukaryota; kingdom Viridiplantae; phylum Streptophyta; class Pinopsida; order Cupressales; family Cupressaceae; genus Sequoia; species Sequoia sempervirens. The sequence goes on from VDFB02086081.1 coordinate 246,380,504, forward strand.
GAACCAAGGGACCCTCTAGTACCTCAACGTCAGAATCCACCTCTAGCTCATCCACCACAATAATTTTATCTTCTTAACCTTTACTCCTTTGTGAGTTGGCAACTTTTTTTATGGCTTAAAATGTCTATTGTAATCAAGTTGGCCCACTTTCCCTATCAAAATATCATGATTTACCCAAAGATCCCAAAAAAGGTTCCCTAAATTTTTCAATCAGATCGAACAAGACCTTGAAGACCATGTTTTGGCTATAACCGTTGTAAGTGCAATTTTAGAAATTCAAGAAGAAGATGTTTTCATAAGAATTTTCATTGGCAGTTTGATCAAGAAAGCGATGGAATGGTACAGGGGGCTCGAAAAGGGGAGCATTACTGGATGGCAGGTTCTCAAAACAAAATTTCTCCAATGCTATGGAATTCCAATTAATATTGCAACTTCCCTACGTCTCTTCTTTTAGATCACAAACAAACAAAGTAGAAACAATGAGGGATTTTTTTTATTGGTTTAATCAGTCTCTTCAAAAGATTCCTACTCTAGAAAGACCTAGTGCAGAGATCCAGTATCATATATTCATTTATGCTTTGGAACCAAACATACAATTAATCCTCAAAAGAGACAAAGTGCATGGAATCAAGCAAGCTCAACTAGAAGCAGTGAAGGCTGGGGATGATTTTATCACCATGGGTAAATGGAAATTAGGCTCAAATGTGATGCTTGAATCCAATTACGAGGAATATCCTAAGTTCCTGGTTGGAAGTCACAAAGAGGAAAATTTATCTCACCTGACTGCCGAAAACATTAATTTAACAATTTTTTATGGCATGCAACAACCTAATGAGGGACAAGATCAACATAGTAATGATCCTACTTTCAACTTATATACCTCTTTTGAAGTTGACAGTGATTACAGTTCATCTAGTGATGATGAAGATGTTGAGCTGTAGGAAAGGTCATCGTTTGCTACACCGCCTCCTTTTGATAAGCTCTCCCCCTCTAAGACCAATTTGAATGATTTGGCATTGAATTCTCTTCTTATTCTAGAATATGGAATTTTATTCTTTGAAGAGATAGAGAATAAGGAAATATGTTTAAATTTGGAAGGAAATGGTGGTCCCAGGAATGGTGGTTTTTGGGAAAAGGAAAAATGGTTGACTCAATCTAACCCTCTTTTTAGTTTTGATGAATTTGAAGTATGTGATAACCTCCTTTTCACAAATCGGATTTCCAATCAATTCATGTATGATGATAAATTTTATTTATCGAGGGTTGAGATAGATTATAAACAAAGGAAAGATGAGGAGGATGTTAGTCTCTTGCTAGGGGAAGATGAAGTTGATGTCCAGTCAGAAGTGGAAAATAAGCCAGTCCCTGCTCTGCACTGATATACAAAAGCAATTACTCTTCATGAAAGTGATTAGATTAGGAGAAGGTATGATGAGGTTAAGGATAGTATTATTTCCTATGGTAATTTTCCAGGGACTTGTGAAAATTTTGGGGAATGTAAGGTCAAAGGAAAATTTGAAACTCAAGATGTCATGTTGGAGTTGGGTACGCTTGAATTGGTAGTTTTTGATTGCGAAAGTTGGTTAGCAAAGAAGGATTTGGCCCTAACCAAATGGAAACAAGAGGAAGTTTTTGATGAGAAGTGGCTTTTCAGGGGACCATTGGACTATGGATACATCCATGTCTACATTATCGATGGGATGTCAAGGTTCCTAAATGTGTTTCAGAGACTGTACAAGAAGGTGGGCCCCTTCAGAAAAAGGATTATTTTTCTCCCAGCCGGTTAATGGGTTTGTGTGATCATGCTGTTCGTTTTCTTTCTCTGGTAGGTTAGTCCTAAATTGTAAATAGGCATTTTGGTGTATTCATTTCTGGCTATCTGTTTGGTATCCTTCTTGTCGACTCCATGCCCAATGGAAAGGAAAGGCCCATGCTTGAGATTTTGGATTACTTGCTTCATCCTTTGCATTCCTTGTCCCCAGTTAGAGCCACTGTTACTTATAAAATTTCCTCCTAACTTCTCTTCTTGTTTCTATCTTTTCTTTCTGCTTAACTCCAATACTCAAACTTATGTTTGGGCGACCTTTTTATATTCTCCTCAAACCTAGGTGGGTTTTTTTTTTGTTTTTTGAAGCCCTCATTCTACTGCTTATGTTGTTTGTTTCTCATTAGGCAGTGTTTTCTTACAGTTTTCTAACTTGTATTGCCTAGGGGTAGATGTACGAATATTAGTAACCTAATTGTTTAGTTGTCGTATGTCATAACCATATAAGCTTCACCCACAAGTCATACCTTGGGCGACATTCTTTAGGTTGTCTCAAACCTAGGCAGGGTTTTATCAAGTTGTGTGAACCACCCATTTTCCCAACTAGAATATTTTTGGTGATTAACTTAATAGCTGTTAGCCTATTCATTTAACTAATGCATTATACAAAAAAGAAAACAACATTTTCAAGCATGATATGAATAGGAAACCAATGAAGCCATGCATGTAAAGACACAGTGATATCAAAAGAGATATTTTGTTTATATATAAATGTTTTTACATTGCAATGGTATTACCAAAAACTGCCTAGTTCGACTACAAAATTCAAATTGTGGATAAAAAGGAAAAGGGGTATTTTTCTTAGGTACATAGAGTAAACATTAGGACATGAATTCCCTCAGTGAAAATCTACAAGCGTTTGACTTGAGCTAGCGACAATATATTTTTGTGTGACTAGAGGAATTGTGCAAAAAGACTCATATCATTCCTTACCACTCCTGTGTGTAGAAGAGCCACAACCTCCTCTAGAGTCTCATCCTAAAGAGCCAATGTAGTGCAGATAGCGTTAGCTATTAATCCATTTCAAGGATAGTGGTTGAGCCTGTTAATTTCCACCTTAACGCAATGATGAAACTCGGGTTTCACCAAGCACTCTAGTGCTCTCACACCCCAGTCATGATGGCCAAAAGTCTTGATGACTGTATAGATAAAGCAATCTAGCATAGCTATGTTATGCACATGATCCTGGCCCAAAAATTCCTCACCAAGGATGCTCCAGATCACTTCTTCCTCCACTTTGCTCTGCACTATGAAGACTTCTTTTAGGTGGTCTAAGGTGTCCCTAAACAGTGGATTGCACTCGGTTTCCTCTAGAATGATGTAGTCATTGTCAGAATTACCATCACTTTGAGAACTCGCCATATTCGATGCAACTGATTGTTGAAGAAAGGTGATGCTAGTTGAATTTATAGATTTTTGGCTAGACATGGGTGCATTCTCCTAAGCTTGATAAGATGTTAATTTGGTTCCCATTAATGGATGACTTGTGTTGCTTTAAATTATGATTTCCCATCAAGCAACACACGCGTGCCATTGCTTGATATCCCTATACGTTGCATCGATAGTTGGTGGTATGATTGGTCCTTTGGTGACTATTGGTGGGATCATGATCAATTTTCTTTACTGATTTTTATTCCTCTACTAAATTCAATTATTCCAACCAATTCCCCTAGAAATGTTAGGAATACAAGAAGTTGTTGGTTTAGTAATGGCTTCGATGCCCTTCCAATGGAATTAGCTATGTTATAAATTTGAAATTGTAAAGGATGAAAGGGACCTCTTTTGGATAAACCTAGGGGTGTTATCGAGAAGGAATAAACATTTATTATAGACTTTGATGATTTATAATCTGTGTTATGAATTTAATGATTTGGTATGCTAATCTGGGAATTATGCATATGATGTAGTTGTATCTTCTTTGAAAGATAAGTTGTATATCTTCATTTATTACAATTTGATTTATCTCTTGAGTTGGATGATCATGAATTTTCAATATTTACATTGATAGTTTGTGGTTTTGGTTTACATCATTTGTGCTAGCTTCATATTTATGGACTAGCATTTGTCATCTTTCCTGCTTTCTAGTTAAAAGCACACCCCTTACATTAGAATAGAGAAATTCATTGAATATTTAATGAGGGAGTTGTACCTCGACAAAATTCAAAGAAAAGTTGCAAAAAATGAGTGTGGTCTTTTCAGAGCTGTTAGCAGATTTTAATTGATGCTAAATCTGGGCCTGAAGTCATTATTTAAGTATATGTGTCAATATATGTGTCAAGATCCATTCCATTTGCTAACACAAGAAAAATTCAATCTCCTCTTGTACCACATCACTCATGTTCCTTTTTCTAATAGCCTTTTGTTTTATCCTTTTTTTGGGGGTGGCAGAGGGTGCAATAGGGGGTATTTTCTTCCTCCTAGAAGCTCGGGTGTTTGGTTTTGTGGAAGCAATTATATTAATTGTTATCAGAACACTATGTTCTTCCTTCTTTCCTTTTACTACTATAGCTATATCGGGTGTAGCAAAGGTAGTAGTGGAAAATGATCTTGATTTTCTAGGTCCAACGGGCACCTCAACTGCTTTGGCCCTCTTCTTTGCTACAACTTCCCTTAACCTTTCAACATCATCATTAGATACTGAATACATTTGGAAATATGCCTCAACATTCTTATTTACCCTTTTAACTCTTTGAGGTGATGAAGTCTCCAAAAGCACTTCATTTGACTTCTCTTCATATGTACGATGTTGGCACCGAGTGGGATCTTTAGGGCTATTTATCAACATCTCAATGAGTCCCTTAGCCACCTTCTCGTCAATATCATACCCTAGAGGCTCTATCCATAGAATCCTAGGTTCTATTGTCACTATAATGCACTCATTAGTGGAAACCAAGAAGGTTATATCATTTGCATGTTTTTCTACCAGGCTCTTTGGAATTCTCTCTCTTTCATGCATGTCATTCTAGAAGACTATGAAAAATGAAGTTAGAGCATTACCTTGTGCCTTGAAATCTCCAATGCTACTCAAATAATCAAATATTCGATGTGCTACCAGTTTGCTAGTATCCTATATTATGTTCTTTTTCCTAGATAGCTCTCTCAAAAAGTAAAACAACAAACAGACTATTAATGTTCCAAACTTGAATGGATATTTCTTTTTCTTGGTCTAGGTCAATTTATCCATAAGTTGTTGTCATTGTATTTCACATAAATCATAGTCTTTTCCATTCACCACCATATCATATGCAACATAAATTGAAGTTGCAGACACCGAATTTCCTTTGTTGGTGAAGTAAATCTTGTGACCTATCATGATTTCCACATACCTCATAGTAGGGTTGGTAATAGGTTTGGTGGTCAATGCTCTTCCATCATATGTGGCACCAATTAACTTCATAACCACATCATTTTTCACAAACTTTAACACTGGTACAATCCCAGCATCACAAAGTCCAGTCACAACTTTGATCACCTTTTCAGTAATTAGTTCAGACACACTTGTCCATACAAACTTATCGTGCACCCTACTTAGGGAAATTCTCACATACTTCACATCCATTTCACTACAAAATTCAGGAAACCAATTCCACACATCTAGCTTCTTTTGTACTAGGGTTTCATACCCAGGCTTGATTAAGAACTTATCTCTTGTTAGCTCTTTTATCCATTGATCCTTGAGTACTTGATGGTAAAAATTTTCCAATTTCCCATGAATGTAGGTTCTAGTATCTTCGATAGGCAAGACATTATTTGGAATTTGTGAAAATACACCCATGGGTTTGAATTTTTGTCTAGGCCTCTCAAAGGTATCAACAACAGTTCGTGTGGCCATTTCTCCCTCAATTCAATTATAGATGCTAATGCAAATTACTTCTAATGCAAACCCACAAAGTATTTGTAAATACCTTTTTCACACTTTGATGGAAACTAGGGTTTGATGCTAGATGCTTTGAATCACCTTTAACACTCTTGAACTCGCTCTACTCTTCTCCAAATGCATAATTTAAGTGATTTAACTCAACTTAGAATTTCACTTTATATTTTATCGATCTTCCCTAATTTCTCATTTATTGCACTCAATCTTCAAAAAGATGATAAACATCTTATGAGTATTCTATAAACCCTAAAACGTTCTACAAATCTTCAAATTTTCATATTTTCTACCAGAATCTTTTTCAACACCTTCAAAATGCCATTTTGCATCACATACCTTTGTGTCACTACTTGAAAACTCATAAATCAAGGGTTCGTTAGATCTCTATGTAATTGCTTCTCCTAAATCCATTATTGGGTTTAGTTTTTACAAGAAATATCTACAACAAATGTAGGTATAGATGCATTTGATTCATCCTTATTCTCAAGCTCTTCCTTCTTCTAGACCTTCTCCATTTTCTTCTTAACTTTAGTAGGATAAATTTTCTTTACTAGCTTATTCCTTTTTTCCAGATTATTTTTCCTTTCATTCTTGCTTCTACAGAATCTTGAGATATGTCCTAGTTTGTTATAGGTACTATTGAGCATTAGATTGTCTGATAGGATTCCTTCTAGTATTTCTTCTTTGGTTCTTGTTCTATCTACCATTTCCTCGAGTTTGCTTTTGACTGTTAGCCTTGTTAGATGTCTAATTTGTCTTTGAAATTTTTCCTTCTTCAAGTCCTAAACCACCTTTATCCTTAGAAGGTTTCTAAAATGCAATTAACTCATGAAGCATTGTAGTAATTTTTTTGAATTTATCCTTATGAGCTCTTGCTTTCTCCAAGTCAAACCTTTGGGTTACCACCTCTTGTCCAAGGTTTGTATATTCATCAGTCTTGCTCTGAATTTCAACTTTTTTACAGTCCTCAATTCTCTTCATTTCTTCCACTTGCAATTTTAGTCTAGTAATGTCCTCATTTTCTTTCTTCAACTGACTGACTTGGATCTATTCCTTTCTTTAAACTTCTTGATTTTATCTCTTAGCTTTTTGATGCATTCATTTGCTTCTTTAAGGTTTTCCTTCAAAATTTCTTTCTCACTTTCAATTCTATCAAGATATTCAAGAGTAGTGTTAAGTTCATCTTTGTTAATTGTGCAATCATCACCATTGTATTCAATTGCAGAGATATCTTTTGAAGGAATATGACACTATTTTTTATCCATGTGTTCAAGCTTCAAGATAATCCTCAAGCTGTTAGACTTTTCTAAAGGAATCAAGCTTTGATACTAATTGTTGAACACCTAGAATACTGAGAGGGGGGGTGAATCAATATTCTACCAAATAATTTTGCTATAAACCATCCAAATATTAAAGCACATCCAACTGCAATTGTAAGTAAAGATATGAAATAGATCATAAAACAACATAACACATAAAAACTAGTATTTTTACATGGAAAAACCAAAATGGGAAAAACCACGGTGAGGATTAGCTCATAATATATTATAACCGTCATAAGATATTACATTGGTACACTACCAGGATGCATTGTCCTTGAAATGATCATAGCTTGAAATGATTACAAAATGGAGTGTGGATCACTGCCAAAAATTGAATTGATGGAGTGCACCTTTCATGTGCTGAATATAGTTCTAATTAAGTTGTAGAACATAACATCTTGCTCTAGTTTGCAAGTTCACAATATACTACAATTCTTCCTTTATACAAAACTCATACATATAGGTTTGTACACTATCACACATCACTTGTCACACATCACATATTTGTCATTCCTTCAATACATAAATGTTTCATATATATATATATGCGATTACATCCTTACACATCAATTAGGTCAGCCTAATTGGATGTACACACACTTAATTCAAAAATAGCTTATTGGCTCAACAAGACTTCTTTTGCACTCAAACCAAAATGTGCAAGGCATAAATTAGGTCGAAACAGACCTAAAAAGGATCTCTTTTATATTCACTTAATCTTCATACCACTTATCCATGTCGGCCAGAGGAAGGTTCATACCACTTTGCACAACTATGAGTAGAAAACTATATGTCGATCTTCTGGCATTCATATCTTTTATCCTATTCAACCAAAATTTCTGAAAACTTGTCCATAGATGCATTTGATAGTCCTAAATAACATATCAAAACCATGTAGGTTGATCTTTCAAAATGAGTAGTTTCAGACCAAATTACTGTATCAAAGTAACACAAACACTGTTTATTGGATGAATAAAAGTTGTCACTAAACAATGTTGGCATCAATGACAACACACCGAAGGGATTCTTCTTCATTCTTCCAACAAAGTTTATGTATATTGTCATATCAAGCTTGTGAGAGTGACTTGCGATGTAAGATTATGTAAGCCTCTTGAGTGGGTAGTTCATGCATGACTAAATGATTAGTCATTCCCTATATAAGTTAATGTGCTCTTGTTTGGAAATCGTAATACCCTTGTATGACCTTTCCTTCTAAACATGCAATAGGAGTGATCATGGGAAATAAGTCTTTGAGGTCACAATGTTCCAAGTGAATGCAACATACTAAGTGAGTCTAACTCTTGCATATAATGTGAATTCATTTTCATATGTCTATTGAAAAGTGCATGGATGCATGTATTGATATTAGAATTATTGCACAAAAATGCAATTGAAAATAAGTCAATTTGTGAAATGTTTAGGTATGTCCTCTAGCATTCCTGGGATGAAAGGTGTCGTGTAACCATTTTATCCCTCTACATGACTAGTGTTAGGTGATTAGTTATGTGAAGTGTTCTAAATTGATGATTTATTTTTATTTAATGATGAAAATATTTTTTGTGATATAAGGACCAAAAATTTTATTTTGGGTTTTTCTTATGACCAGTTTAGTCATCAACTCTTTTAAAAATTAATTTTGTGACTCTTGGTCATATTTGATTTATTTTTGAAATTGTTGGAATTTTTTGACTTAGTGTTGAATTTAATGATTCTTATCTCTTTTGAGTTTTATTTTAAATCTCTTGGTGACTACTCCAAATATTTGACATCATTGGTTCTATGTTGTGTTAAGTGTTGTAACCTATCAAGTTCACCATGAACAATGATAGAATGTTTGAGGGAGTAGATTGCAAAGAGAATACTGATCTTGTATTAATATCTTGATTGAATTTGGTCTTACAATTTTATGATGAGTGGCATATATGTTGCTATGTATGATCAATGATGGCATATATGTTGCAATGTATGATGAATGATGACACATATTTTGTTGTGTATGATGAATGATGAAATATATGTTGCTACATATGATGAATCATGGCACATATGTTGTTACATATGATGAATGATGGCATATATGTTGCTACATATGATAAATGATATGCATTGTGGATAATCATGAGAAGACTTAAATTGCTTTATGTGACTAATATTAATGTATTATTTCCATTCATGCAAAGATGTGCTAGATTAAGGAAAGATTGTCTTCTATATGAGTGTATACATTAATATTCTTGAGTATGAGTGATTGTGGTTTTACTTTTGATATGGGTGCCGAATGTGGAATAAAAAAGGACTTCCTCTTTTCAACAAGATTCTAATATTTTCAAGTGCTTTGGCCAAAGCCCAAATCATTGAAAAAGATGATTAGCCTAGCAAACTTTATTTGATATAATTATCTACCACATCTTGTAAATAAGACATTGCTATAGTATATATATGTCCATATGCATGTGGATGTTATAGGCATGCACCAGATTCCCCCTTTCCCCAAAATTTTTTGAGGTAGGTATGCACTCATGCAGGTTCGGTAAATCTTTAGGTAGGTGTGCCATAGAAAAATGGACCCTTATCATTTTCATGGTCCTTTAGGCCTTTCTTCACGATGCTTGGTCCATTTTTCTCTAATTTAATGTTGTAATGTGGCTTGAGCATTCAAATTAGGTCCTTAAAATTCAAATTATGGTGTCTTGTGAAGGTGTTGTGAAGTGTTGTCAAACATTTCTACACTTTTCTAGACTCTATTCATTACAATTCACCTCAAAAATCACCTTATCATCACTTATCAAGTCCTATTTTGAAGTGTTGTAAAGTCTTGTAACAAGATTTCATGCTTTTCTAGGCTTAATTTCACTATTTACACCTTTATTATGCTTTATTTGGCCTCTTTATGCCCTTATAAGGCTTAATTAAGTGTATTTTTTAATGTAAACCCAATAAATAACATTAAATGCAAGATAATTCCCGACACCCACTTTCAAGCCCAAGGTGGGACCCATTGTCCATGGGTGGTGAATGAGTCCCTCTTGGCTCAAAATTCAAAATATTTCAAACTTTCTTTCAGGTTTTTATTCAAAATTACCTTATGTCGGCCTATGATGAGGTATCATTGGGTTACTGAGGCACAAGTGTGTATAAATAAGTGTTTTTCTCCTCATTTTACATCTCCTCATTCACTTGCATTCACTAAGCATCAATCAAGAATTTGAGCACTTTGCATCATTCAATCAAGCATCAATGAAGTATCTTGGAGCAACCATTGATATATCTTTATATTTCTTCAACAAGGTTGTGGTGATTTTAGGATATTTGCATGTTGTTTATTAATCTTTCCTTGTTCATTTCATTCCATTTCTTCATTTAGGTTTGATTACCAAAGTGGGATTTGACCAAGGAAAATCAGTATAACCTAACCCTTAACCATTTTCCCCCTCTTGTATGTGTGTTTGCAAACTTGTGTATGCAAATTTATCAAGAAATTAGGTGTTGAAAGGTGGTCAAGAAGTCAACAAAGTGTTTCAATTCAACTATAACCTATTTAAAGCTTGGAGACAACCTACAATCCATTTTCTGTAGATTTGACTCCGTCTACCTGACAAGGAGACAAGCTCAGATCTAGTGCTAATTTTATCTTGGAGGGATGAAAATTGAAATCGTAGATTCTCCTGCCAAAGCCATGGGGATAGGGAAAAGTATAGACAACACTAAATTTATTTTCAAATAGCCTTCCCTTGACCTTCATATATGTCCTCCTTTAGACTTAGGATTGCTAATTTTGGATTCCATCCACTGTCATATCTTACTATCCTTTATCTATAAAGCTAATGTTTGGATAGAAAAGATTATATGAAATCTAAAGTGAGCTTGACTCTTTGGAAAATTTATCAAAGACCCAAGGGCTACTCAAAATTTGATATGATCCACTGGGTGATTTATTAGAAACATGGGGATACAAGATTTACTATCCCGTTGGTGGTTGTAGACCTTGGTTAAAAGGATATACTTAGACCATAATGCCATGCTACGAGGAATTTCAGGAGGGAAAAGAAAAAGGGTAACAATTGGTAATGGGTGTGATTTTTCCTCTCAATTAGTCTTTTGGAACTCATTTCATAGTTTGTTGTGCCTAAAATTCATTATCATCCATAACATGTCTAGGGTAAATGATTGTATCTCTAATGAAAACTATCTTCATAGATGATATATCAAGTCGCTTGGAAAGTTCCACTACATTTCAAATTGTGAAGTGCCTTCAACACTTTTCCCACATTATGAAGGAAACTATATTGATTTCACTCCTCCAACTAGCACCTAAGATATTTAATCTCTTTGACGACATAATCTTAATGTCAGAAGGGAAGATAGTGTACCATGGGCACCATGATCATACACTAGAGTTCTTTGAGAACTGTGGCTTTAAGTTCTCTGAATGCAAGGAACACTGCAGATTTTCTCCAAGAGGTAAATATATATCCATCTACATGTTATATTCATGATTTTGACATCATACCATTTATCTAAATCTATTTGTATTAAACTACAGGTTACCTCTCGAAAGGATCAAGAATAGTATTGGTACAACAAGGTAAAGCCATATGTATACTTTGCAATAGAGCAGTTTTCTCAGAGATTCAAGCAATTTCATGTTGGGAATGGGCTATCAAAATAATTGTTGAAACCTTATGATAAGTCCAAAAGCCACAACGATGCTCTATCTTTCAGCTAATACTCATATAGGAAATGGGAGTTGTTTAAGACATGTTTTGACCGAGAATGGCTACTTATGAAGCAAAACTCATTTCATTCTTTGCATTGTAACTCAGATTTTTAGTCTTGTGACTGAAAATAAAAATTGTAATACTCTATTTCTAAGCATTTTTCAAGCAAGATAGATATCTCATACTTGTGCAAGCTATAAGAACACATTTCTTTTAATAAAGTTAAGTGATTTTCCTTCTCAATGGCTATCTTATTGTGTGCAATTGATGATTGGTGTGTATTTTTGTGTTTTATGTTTAAATCCCCAAATATTAGTCAATTAAAATGACTAAATATACTACTAATTGACATCAATTAATAATTTAAATTGACTAAATATACTACTAGTTGATAGAAATTAGTGAATAGTGAATAAATATGACTAAATATATGATTAGTGAAATCAATGAATAAAAATGACTAAATATACTACCAAATTGATCAAAATGATGATTAAAATTAATGAATAAATACACTACCAATGGATAAAAATCAGTGACTAAAAATAACTAAATAAGTGACCAGTTAACAACAATCAATGACTAAATTAATGAATAAATATATCAGTGAAAAAAAGTGACTAAATAAGTGACTAGATTACAACAATCAATGACTAAATCAACGACTAAATATACTACCAAATTGATCAATCAAAACAACCAATAAATGACTAAAAATGGTTTATTCATCAATTTGGTTGTGTTATAAATGACTTACAATAAACTACTAATGGTCATGTCACCATGTAGTCATTTATAAGCAATTTTTAGTAGTTTTTTCAGTCATATATTTTTGTTTCTATACTAGTGCAATATTTTGTTTCCTCTTCATTCCCCTTAGGTGCAAAAATAACATACACATGTCTTGCAAACAAAATTTGATTTAATAACTTGCACATGACCATGCAATTTGACCAATCTGCATGCATCCATTAATATGTATATAAATAAATAAAAGTATTATAAAATAGTAATAAAGTGAAATAAAATGAAATAAATTGAATTAAATTACCTTCTTGTACATGGTCTAAAACACAATCATAGTCGTTTGATGCAAACACTTGATCATTTTATTCAATTGTTGTTTTATATTGATCATGTGCTTGTGCAGGTGTCAACGATCTTTGCTTCCACTCTTCAACTCATTATGTATGTTCACATGTTTCCCAATCTCCTGAAATATAAAACTTACAAAAAAATTCAAGCTCCCTTGTCCAGATAGTCTATGTGCTTGCATTCAAACTCTTAAATTAATTCCATTTAGTAGATCCACTGATTGTCTTGCAATCAAGTCTAGGTAGAATGTTCTCTTCTTCAACCAACCAAAAGAATCGACAAACTATAGATTACTACTTTGAACCAAGTGTAGATAATATTGTATTGCACTAATCCACAATCCCATGTGCATCTTTAAATTTTACTGCATCCTCAAATTTTAATTATTCTTTGGTAAGAATTATTTTAACATATGCACCAGCTCCATCATGTTCTCTTTTACCATGGCCAACTTCAAAAAAACTCCACATATGTTGGACATTATGCTCCTTGTGAACCCTACTTAACCAATAGAACATTCAAGCATTCTTGAACTATCTTATACAATTATCTGGCCATATGATATGTTATGTCATCTGGATTCCTCTTTCTCTTAAATTTGTATAAAATATATTGAAACAATATTGAACAAACTCTGACGAGTGTAACCGGTTGTAAATCAAATAGAAATGATACTCCCTCAAAACTTTTCTATCATCCTCTGTGCTATCATCTACATGTCTATAAAAAATATGAACAAACATAACCACTTGTATTGAATTGTAATATTGTGATTGGATTTCCTCTTGTAGAGCTAGAGTATAGTTTTTTGCAAAATCAACCACTGATAGTATAATACCAATTGGAAATGTGTTTATACATGTGCGAAATTGGCCATCAATCTATCGAGCATGTTGAGAGTGTGTGACATATTTTGGTACAATCTTATTCTTAAATTATGATATGAATGCATGTACACTAACTTTTTCAGTAACTAAATCACAACACTTTCCAATTTTTCTATCTTTTAAAGAATAGTCAACATTCTTAAATTTTTTAACATCCACTAATTGTTGTCCAAAATCATTATCAACACTTTCATGCATACAAACTCTTAAGAATGAAAGATTTCCACAACTAGTGCATTGTCTAGAAATACAAGAACTTAAATAAAATAATTTCCCATTAGATCTTTCACAAAAAAAACTTGATATAAATTCCCTTATTGTTTCAGGTGGCATATTAATACCACATTTCTGCATAATCATGTTAATATCCAAAGTACAACGTATATATAGAAAAACATCATAAAGATAAATAAATTGAACATGCATTTTACAAAAACAAGATATTTGTTGCTTATTAATTTTTGCATACCAAGGTGTACATTTTTCAAAAGACCTTTGACTTATTTTAATATTACTAGGTAACACTAAATCACCACAAGATTTTCTATAAAATTCAGTTTGTGTTGTATCTAATAGGTGTTTTGGATAAGGATCATGAACTTTGGACCCCACTCTTAATTTTAAAACATCTCTAGCATTAGATGATACCCTAGTATTATCATGCCAATACTTTTCAATCAAATATTTGATTTCAACATTCAATTTCATGTTAGACCTTGGGAGTTAACCACTAAAACTCCAACATTGGTTGATTGGATCATTTTATATACTTTCTCTTCTTTTTGTTGCTCTTAGCAATGTTTTAGGATGTATTTTTAGAATTTCACTAATATTGCTTACCATTCTTTTATTCAAAGTTGTTTTATTAACTATAGCAATTGTTATAGCTCTTCTTGTTGTATTCTTATCTTTAGATCAACTATTTTTTCTAATAGACTCAATGGCACTAGCAACAATAGACATAGCATGTTTTAGTGATTGATCTTTTCTTCTTGGTTTAACAAAAACGCCTAACTTTTTCATTACTTTTCTCATTTTCCACACTCTCATCAATTGCATCATTAGTTGACATTGAAATGATTTTTTTTTATGATAAAATAATTATTTGTATAATCTATTAGCATGTGTTCTTATTTGTCTCCAAGAAATCTTACCAGGAAGATTATCCAAAACATCACTTTCAATTTTTATTTTTTAAAAAAAATTCAATATCACATCGTGGATTTTCATTTTCATTTTCATCTTCATTTTCATCAACAAAACAATTTTCATTTTCATTTTCAATAAAAGTATTTTCATTTTCATTTTCAACAACAAAATGGTTTTCATTTTTATTTTCAATAAAAGGATTTTCATTTTCATTTTCAATAACAAAACTATTTTTATCTTCATTTTCAACAACAAAAAAAAAATCATTTTCATTTGAACAACAACAATTTAACACAAACCTTGATCTCTATGATTATTATCGATGTCAACATTGTTATATCCAACTTCTTTTAAATCTCCCATTTCTATTTCATTCAAAGGTGGATTTGAAGACGTACCTAGATTTGTGCCTATTGAAACATTCTCCATAACATTGAAAGGGAGATTTGAAGACATACCATGAGGAGTTTATATAGTCATATCAATTTCCACATTCACCTCTTGCAAATTTGCATCATCTACATCCATAGTCTCAATATTTTTATCTTCAATAGTTGTGGAATTGGATGCTTCAACATCATTCATTGATCAAATCCTCATTCTTCTATCTCTTTGTATTTTTTCCTCCTTCTCTCTCTTTGCTTGAATTTCTTCAAGGGTCAATACCTTCCTATCTTTCTTCTTATTTCAACATTGTGATCCCATGATTTTTTTTTGAAGTATGTACAAATGAACGTCAAAAACTTGAAAGTCTTCCTTCTTTGTTCCTCCTTCAAACAAGTAGAAATTGAAAAAAAATCCTCTTCCTCCTTCAAACAAGTAGAAATTAAACAAAATTCCTCTCTAATAGTGTCCCAATGATGCCTCCTTTCAAAATTTAAAAAAAAAATCCCACATTGAAGAGACTCTACAAGACAAAAGTTGATAGAAAATAGGGAATATGTTGCTATCAGATGTATAGAGCATGTTGTAGACCCGAAATGTACTTGTTTGACAGTAAAATTAAAAAGAACGGTCAAAAATAACTCAGGATCCTGTTCTATAAAATGGGATCTTGTAGTAAATAGGATCTTGTTTATTAAATGGGATCTCAATCCCTTTATGAATGGGAAACAAGATCCCATTTATTAAATGGGATCCCGTTTTGTGAAATTTTAATTGTAGGCCAGGTTTTTTCTTTGTTAATAGGTTTTGGAAAAGGTTTGGGGACCCGAACCTAGGCCCTGGATCTGGTTTGACCTACAAGTTCAAGGTCCTAGCAATGCCACAAGAAAATAGTGACTTTGGGCATATGTCTGAAGACTTTTTTTGTAATTTTTTTGATGAAATTAAAACCCATTATAGATGAGATAGTATAGATTCCAAATATGTAATTTTTTTTACAATTGGATTACTTTTCCTATTTTTCAATTAATTTCTGATGAAACAGGTCCATAAACTTGAATTATCAGGGTTTTTTAGTATTTTAATAATTTTTTATTAACATAATTTTTTTTAAAAATAAATTGTTCAAAAGCGTACTTCAGACAATTCTTTTTATTTTTATTTTTAAATGAAAAATGATAAGTTTATGTCATCTTATGTGTGACATACACATCAATTTTTCAAAACACCAAATATGGCCAATAAAAAATTAACAAAAAAAATTCAATAAAAATTTATAAAAATATGGAAAGTGTGCTTGAGTGAGTTACAAATCTTTTCCTAAAAGGATTTAGAAAAATATGATTATTTAGCTCAAAATATGGATTATGTACATGTGCATGGTATGGTATGGTAAAAAAAAGTGACTTTTAAATAGTGGTTTTTAGAAACACCTATTGAAAGTCAATTTCTATCATCTAGGTATTGAAATAGATTACATATTTGGAAACTAGACTTAAAGTACTAAATTTTATGATTAGTGACTTTTTTCAAGATTCCATCTCTAAGTTCTTCAAATTTTAAGGTCAAATGTGTCGAATTCTAAAAATCAGGGAAAGCACTTCCACTTTTTGGCCAAAAAGTAGACTCAACTTCTTGCGCACACCCATCTCCTTGATGGTTACTATCTCCTTCTTTGTATAATATGGTTTTGGGATTGTTTCATCAAAAATATTTTTTGTATCATAAATTTCATTCAATTCATCTCCATTATCCATATCCAATTGCTCTAAAATATCATGAATTCCAAGAAGCTTTGTCGCTGGTAGTGGTAACCTCTAGTATGACCACTTCCTTACATCATGCTCATCATCAAAATTATGCCAAAAATCCTACAAGTCATAGACATGAGCATACTTCCCCCTTATTAGCCTGGAAAGGTTTCCTTTCAAATCATAATTTTTTTGTTAGAGTGCGAAAAACTCCAACTTATAAAGTTTCAACTCTTCCTCACACATATCAACATTTTTGGCTGCAACACATTTGTAATTCCCAATTGTGATAGGGAATTTGATAGGAAATTTCTTGTGTGCTTGCATGAAAAGAGCATAAGACTGTTGCATTTGTCTCACCAATTCTAGTAACAACATTTTTTTCATTGCATACTGCGGTAGCATGAAGGGGTATCCTATAAATCCTTCCACTCTTATATAGGTGAAAGTAGAAATTTAAATATACCATCCCCCAACCAACCAGATAACACTTTGTACTTCCAGGGACAATCTTTTGGCTTTATCTCCTTCCATTAATCTTAGCAACCTCATAGAAAAAACACCATTTACCCTCTGATAATGCTCCTAGTATCGATGAATAGTAATCTAGGGCATATGAGCAAAAATCAAATTATTTCCTGGTTCTCTTCCTAGGGTACCAACTCTATTCAATCCTTGTATATTTTCCCTCAAGGCATAGGAATAAACAACATATGGAGACATGTCGAACCATTGGGTGTCTAGGAACATTATTATTTGTTCACATAGATTTTCACTGATGAAATTCCCCTAGTGAATTTGCACGGGGCCTTCCATTATTTTCACTATAAGCCCGAACATCCAGGGTTCAAATTTGTTGGCATCCTTGAGTCCATCTATCCTGCTCAATAGGTTTATTATGTCGTAAACATCTTGGATAAATATCAACCTCTGGATTTATCTCATTTTCTTTGTAATCCACTCCCAACACCATGTCACATTCATAAGCTTCATGTTTTTCTCTTCTGCATTCAGGTACAGTGTGGCCAGTACTTGCATATTCAACATATTCATCTGTTTGAATGTGGGGAGCCCAATTGTGTATACAATTCCTTTTACAGAGAGGTATGCATATACTCTTCCTTCTTTCTCAATGACCCTCTTGTTTAGGTCATACCAATTCATACATTCCAATACCAGTTTAGGAGCTTCCATTGCCAATGGAAGCCCTCCTACCAAATGTAGTCCACTTGTAACTATATTCTTAGTGCACTTAAAGGCACCCTCTTGTCGATTCTGCATAACAAATTAATTATCAATGAACCATCCTAGATGGGTGTTTGTAACTGTCCCATCGATTGATACAACATACAAAAAAGGGGACTCAAATTCCTCATATATATTCTTCTTCCTAGAAGGGTTCATATTTCTTTGAGTTTCCTACATTATTAACAAATGTGTGCCTTGTTTATGAGTTAGGGTTAAATTTGACCATCAATTTTTAATAATTCATAAAATTTCTTTACTCATGACATTTGAAATCTACAATTAGGTTAGATTCCTTTAAAATAATCAACATTTCAATGACCTAACTAGTCATAATGACATTTAACCTAAGCCATGCATGCATGAAAGAATTAACAGAAATTCAATTACTAGAAGCATACCTAGTTTCGTTGATAATATGGTTGTTTGAATGAAACTCAAAACCCTTGGTAGCTATGTTCTTTGGCTTTTTGAGACTTACCTTTCTTTGCATGCCACAATCTTGGTTTTAATTCTTTGGTGTTCTTACAAGTGATTAATTTGGCACAAGGTAGAGTGCTATGAAAGCAATTGCACACTCAAGATGGTTCCAAGTACGTGTGATATTTTCCACCTTCATTAATTTCTTTTTCTATGCATTAATTATCCTAAATTAAGGTGCAATCATGGTGGATTAGGGTTAAAATTATGAACTCTTTGGTTCCTATGAAGGGGTCCACCATTTCGAAAGAAAGCAACATAAACAATTGACGCAACACGCCTATGTGTCACGTTGATTCTTATGAGGAAAAATGCCTTAGAGGAAATGCCACCACTGGATACTTAACAATTGAAAATTAATTGAGGTTTGAATTATTTGACACCAAACTTTGGAGAACTATCGAGTTCATGAGAAGTGGGCATAAAGGGAAACCCTAGACCAGGTGCAAGTGAGACCAAATTGGTTCGAAATTTTTTTTGAATAAAGCTTTCGATCTCTGATTTTAAAAAAAAAAAGCCACTATTGTGATAACTAGCAAAGAGGGGTGTAACACACACCGAGAAAATTTTATCCGAGTGATAACTTATCAGGTGCGACAAAAAGTGAAACTCTTTGAAGATACATCCTTAGAGCAACGACATCAATACTCAAGACCCAAGGATCTAGTGAATCGATAAGACTGGGGAAAGATTTTATGGACACTCCAAGTCCGGTAAAGCAAGAACTTAAGTGGAGTCTAGGCAAGCTAGATCAAGAACTCACCATTTTACCATTTCCTCTGAAAGTAGCACACCAAAGAAAGCAAAAGAAAAAGAAGGGAGAAGCAGTAGAAAAAGAGGGTCCACATTTTGTTGAAGAGAAAAATAGGGTGTGTTGTGAGACCACATAACAAGACCCTTTTTTTGACAATGAGTACAAACCTATCGATAAAAAATGAAATGATCTAGTTCTAGATATAGGGAATCCGTTGTGACCTTTTGTCCACTTGGGACTTGATGTACATACAAAATCTCCATTTGGTTTATCCATGTTAGTGGATCCTTTCCATTAAACTTGCACATATCCACCATTCGTATCAAGTTCATATATTCCATATAAGTATTAAAATTTGGATTAAGAGTAGATGACCCAGATGATTCACCTTGGTTTCTTGAGACCTTTCTTGGTACACTTTTATAAGCATTTAACATGCTTTGTATGTTTGATATATCTCCTCATAGGTCACTAATGAAATTTCTTCCTTGAACTTTTTTTGATTAAGGGTAAAACAGGTTTTGATGGGGCCCCAAAACCCAGTACAAACAAGTTTTACAGGGACCTGAAACCCAAACAAAGAGAGGGCTACCTAAAAAATAAGACACAAACCATCAACAACAAGAACAACAACAGCCATAAAGAGAGAGACAAGAAAAAATGAGTTGCACGAAATAGGTTCAGAAGGGTCCTTAAACCCTTTTACAAGTAGGTCTTGATAGGAGCCTTAAACCCATAGATAAACTTGAGCCTCACCTAATCAGCCAGGTATCAACAACATCCATTTATGATCATAGAAAACTAGAGAGCATTGCTTGAATCAGCCAGGAATCAACAAACCAAATTCTCAAAATATTCATTTCAGATTCCAAAAAATAGAGAATAAAATGGTGTAAAACACCAACTAGACCCTATTTCTCAACAAAGCCAAAAAATCCCCACACCCCACCTCAATAGGGGCTTTGGGATACATAGAAAAAAACTACAAGAACTCAGCTTCCCTATAGCACAAACTCACCCAGTACTGGAAAACCAACTCATTCTCCACCTCTAAAGGAGAGAGCTCCCCTCTAATGGAGAGGATGCCATGACCAGATAATCCACCACCAACTGAGATCTCCATCCCCCTCAACCTCCACCTCCATAGGAGAATCATCCACCTCAATAGGATAAGCAACTAAGGAAACTAAAAACCATCATCTCCCATCTCCACCTCAAAAGGATAGGAATCCACCTCCATAGGATTTAAGGAAAAAACCAGCACAACAACTAAACAAGCAACCATAGCATCCTTTGGTAAATGCAGCACTAGGACTATACTATGGACCAAGAGAAGAAGAACTAATATCAGCCATAAAGCCACCATAACAATTGTTAGGCTAAAAATCATCTGGGTTTTCAATAAAAGCTTGAAAAACAACCCAACCAACAACCAATAAATAACAACAAGAAGAAACAACATCTGGGATATGTGAAAAATGCTAGAAAAAAATCCATCCAAGAGAACTCAATCTAGAAACATCCTAAAAAAATAACCAGACAAGAAGCTACTCATAAGATCTGAGCCCAAAGAGAGCAAAAGAAAACAAGACTCAAGAGGGAAAAGGGAACAACCCATACAAGAAGGAAACTAAGAGAAGGCCAAACCATAAAACTCCCAAGCAACCCTAACACACTAGTTAGAGCCAAAGATGGGCCAAAAATCCATAGAACCAACCAATGGGAAGCACCACCAAACCACAAGAAGGAAACTAGTAGAAACCACGAAACACCCAGGGCAAGAGTCGCTAAAAAGGTGCCACCAAACATACAAAAAAGATGTTGGCATATGGCTTCTAGTGTTGTGATTTATGGAAACCTAAGTCATTGATCTAGTTCGTACTTCAGTATCTAACCATACCGGAAGATAGAGTAGAGAATAGGGTATTCAACTGAAGTTGAATCTATCAAGTGGTTTTCATTACCAGTTTTGGTTGTGGATCTCAAGGAAGGTCTTTGGGAATATTAAATGTCTTATTCTCGAGTTTTGTGATGTCACATCAATCGGTGTACGAGTTAGGAGATCCGGTCATTCGATTTTCTATTCATCAGTGTATGAAGGCCAACTAAGTAAATGTGGGGTGTTGCGGATGTTTAATGCAAAATTGTTTGGAGTATTTGTGTTGAAAATTTTGTTTTGGGTCCTCACTATGCTGTGGCTGACTCTTGTAGATGTGCATTAAATGTTATTCATGTTTTGAGCCAAAATTTGGAAAATATTTTCTATTTTATTGAAGCCGACATATAGCGATTGAATCCTTGGTGGCAGACATATATATGAGATCGGTTAATTCATTTTGATATGTATATGTGTGAGTGTTCGATATGTGTTTATGTGTGTGTGAATATCATAAGAGTATTTTGTGAAGCGAATTAAGGCAGAGCAGAGCAAAGTGCAGAATTAGACAGAAGGTCTAGAATCTGATCTATGAGCCTAATCGAAATTGTAATCAGGCATTTGTAGATGCTATCTACTTAGTTCAACCTTTTGATGTAATCCAAATCTTTTGTAAGGAAGTAAGCCTTCCTGATTTTGAGTAGTTAGCTCTAGGAATTGTTCCTGAATGCAAATGCATTCCCATTTTGTAAAACACCTATATTTGAGTACTCAAATTGTGGATTGACCTCCACCGTGGTTTTTCCCCTAACAGGGTTTCCACATAAAAATCCTTGTGTTATGGTGTTGTAGCTTATTATTTCATGTTCAGGCATCTTTCTTTTGATTGAATGTTATGTACACTTGAGAGATCAGTTTAATAAAGTTAAAAATTGCACAACACTGATTCACCCCCCTTCTCAGTGTTGCTTGAGTACAACAATTGGTATCAAAGCTAAGTTCCTCGGAAGAAGTTTAACAACTTGAGGTGGATCTTGGAATGTAATGGACTCTGGTAGTCTTCAACAGTAGCTTTTGGTGGCACTTGATGACCTTGATCAGTCTAAAGCAAAAGTCTAGGAATTGAAAGAAAATCTTAAGGATGTCAAGAAATTCATTCAGAGGTTGAAGGATCAAATTATTAAGTCCAGGGAGAAGAGAAACAATCTTTGTGATCAAATTCAGCAGAAAGAGAGAAAAATCATGGATGATGTTCACCTAAATCAAACCTTGAAGGAAATAACTGAAGAATGTGAAAAGCTTTCCAGAGACAATGCTACCCTAAAGCATGAGATGGAATCTATGGTGATGAAGCTAACAAAGGAGATTGAAGAAAGAAAGAAGAATGAGGAAAAACTTGTCCAGTCCCTAAAAGAGAGATCTGATGAATGCAATAGAATTAATGGAGAATTCATTCAATTAGAGATTGAACTACAACAATCCAAAGACAATGAAGAAGAGATTGAAAAATAGATTGTTATTCTCAAGGATGAACTTGCTACTACAAATGAATACAAGGAGAAGTTCAAGATTAGCTCAGTTAAGCTTGATGAGTTGACTCAAGAACAAAAGAATGGAAATGACAAGCGAGGTCTTGGATATGAGAAAGGAGAAAGTTCTAGATCTGGATAAAGGAATTTCAGGCAAGGAAATCAAATAAACAAAGCAAAAAGACATCCGGTAAGACAACCGAATGCTCAAAAGTTTAATGGATACTATTTTGCTTGCAATAAATTTGTTCATATGGCTGCTCAATGTAGAAGTAAAATGAAATCAAGTAATCCATCATTCTTTGACCAATGTTTCAATTGCAATAAGTTTGGTCATAAGTCAATTGAATGCAAAAATATGTCAAATAACTCTAGGATTGTAAAATGTTATACCTGCGGAAGATTTGGGAATAATACTACTAATCAATGCAGATTAAGAAGAAATCAATGAAATGACTATTTTGGACAATGAAATGTTGTTTGTTTCAATTGCAACAAATACGGTCACATTGCAAGATTTTACAGAAACAAAAATATGGATAGAAGAGGTTCGACATACAAAGGAAAAAATATGGAGAAAGATGATCAAGGAAAAGGGAAAGTGTATGTGGATGAAATAAGAGATCAAATGAAGAAGAGTTCCTCTGTTGCGGGAAATGAGCCAGCACCCAAACCTGTTTCTGGTAATTCCTTCGGGGATTACTTTTAGGCCTTTGGCCTAGGGGGAACTGTCAAGAAAATATTTCAAACCCCCTATTGATAATTGATGCCAAGATGTGGATGATGCAGTGGTTGCATTGTTGATCTATAGATGTTGTTGGAATAGTTGGAAAGGATATTATGCTGAGTTGAAGGTCCACATAAGTCTTTGTGTGATGACTGAGAAAATAGGGTATCTGGATAAGTTAGGGAAAAATCACTTATTACAACAAAATTTAGGTGTGTGAGTTATAAAAAGCAAGTCGAAACCCTCATTTTCCACTTTGCATCGAAGAGAAGGAGAAGGAGAGTGCTCTGCACCAAAATTCCATAATTTTGAAAGCATGAAGAGAATTTAGCAGTGAAACCTTAATCTATCAAATACTTTTGTTATATTGATAAATTTGAGTTTAATTTGGTGTGCAGTTGAAAAACTTATTTTCAAGACATGTGTATGGAAGGGAAAATGGAACAAATCAAAGAAATGATAAAACTAGATGAGTATAGCAGTAAGAAGATTAGAGTTGAAAGAAACATGTTGTTGTACGATGAAATGAAATGGCTTGAATGAAGCAAAGCACAAAAGCTTGGATATTTGGAGTGAATTTCCTTATTTTAGAAACACATAAACCGTTGGGTTTATTCTGGACATATTGAATGATGATATTCTAACTCTGGATAAACCCTACCATATCTCAAAAGAAGTGATTGCAGTTGTAATTAGGTTATGCAAGGTTTGGGATGTGCTGAGAAAGAAGTCAATCCAAAATAAAGAAGTCAAAACCCTAACTAGAGTAATTGGAGATCAAAGGGCATTGATAATATGCACAATTAAAGACTCAGTGACAAGGTACATTGCACATGGAATATCCTACAAAGTCTTTTTTAGAAATAGAGAAGGTGCAACTTCGACAGGTGCTATTTACATTTCACACAAGATGATAATGGAAGATCAGGATTTTGATCTTTACAAGTTGCTAAAATATCAACTAATGGAGAATGTGCAATTGACAAAGGAGATAGATTACCCTTTCAGGTTTGGTACTCTTGTTATATGCCTTGTGGTGTATTTTCTGAATTGATTAGCCCTAAACAACAACATAATATGGGAAGAGAGTGAACCAGTTTGCAAGAGATTTACATATACTCTAACAATTTGGGAAACTGTGATCAAGTATATGAAATTTTATTTAAGGGTTTGCTAAGAAATGTTGGGTCAATTAGTGTTTCCATTCTAGAAAGAGCACTTGAAGTTGGTTCCTCCTCCAGTGAGATGGAAAGAAAGAAGAAAAGAGAAAAATAAATTGTTGTTTGTACTCCACCAACATGCAAGACTCCAAAAGTTGAAGGGAAAGGAAAAGAACAAGTGATTGTGGACATACCAAATGAGGAAAATGATAAGTAAACTAAGGACACCCTAGGAAAAGAACTGGAAACAGCTGAACCAGAACAAGAAAAGGAAACAACAAAAGAAAGTGAAGGAGAAGGCGATTTAACCAAAGAAGAGCTAATGTAGCTTATTCATGAGGAAGATGGAATGCAAAAAATTGGGAACATATGGTCTATCAGAACTTCATATGAGCAGGACATGATCTTAAGTGTACTAAGTTCTCATCTTCTGCACAATCATATCAAATTGGAGATTTTGTAGAATAAGTTTCCAGAAGAGATGATTAAATGTATCAAGGAAATCATGAACTTTGAGTCTCAGAACAAGGAAGAAGAAGTCATCCTACACCTGAAGAAGTAGTACAAATTGTCACTCACTAAGCTAAAAAGGGACATGAATCAACTAAGGCAATGCATAAGCACAACAAACAACATTTATAACTACTGTCTTCAATGGCCTCATGCCATTAGCAAGTACGAAGAAAAGCTAGAACAAATTGAAATAGAGCTAAACACTATTGGACAAAAATTTAACATGTCTCAGGATCATGGTGGTGCAATCAAGAAAAGGATTTAGGAATTGCAGACATAGCATACAAATGTTCAAAACACTAGGAACAAAATTGCTGACACCTTTTGGAAAGTGAAGGACAAACCAAATGCAAGCTAGAACAATTGATTGAGATACTGAGGAAAGGAGAGATATTAGAAGAAGCATTCACCATTCTGGAATCCCTCATCAAGAGTATCAATCGGACATCTAAAAAAAAAAACATGATCTTAATCACCAAGATTGCAGTAGAAGCATGGAAGAAGTTTCTTCCGGAGATGAAAGAAAAGTACAAAATTATCTTCAAATAGCGGTTGTATTTCTTCAAATTTTTGAATCAGTTTTTGAATAAGTACATTTTTTCTTACATTTCATAAGGGGAGAAAGAAAATATTTTATTATCTTTTTGTTATTGATGTCAAAGAGGGAGAGAGAGCAGTGAAAAATGCCTTATCAAACTCAAGGGGAGTTTTGTTGAGTTTTGTCAAGTTTTGTCAACTATCGCATTTTAAAGTTTTCAATGTTCTGACACTTAGTCATTTTTCACTAAGTGTGGCCATCAATGCCAAAGGGGGAGATTTTTGGCATATGGCTTCTAGTTTTTTCATTGATAGCAACCTAAGTCATTGATCTGGTCTGCACTTCAGTATCTGACCATACCAGAAGACAGAGTAGAGAATAGGGTATCCGACTGAAGTTGAATCTGTCAAGTGGTTTGCATTACCAGTTTTGGTTGTGGATCTTAGGGAAGGTCTTTGGGAATATTAAATGTCTTATTCTCGAGTTTTATGTTGTCGCATCAATCTTTGTATGAGTTAGGAGATCCGATCGTTCGATTTTTTGTTCATTAGTGTATGAAGGCCGACTAAGTAAATGTGGGGTGTTGTAGATGTTTAAGGAAAAATTGTTTGGAGTATTTTTGTGTTGAATATTTTGTTTTGGGTCCTCACTATGTTGTGGCTGACTCTTGTAGATGCGCGTTAAATGTTATTCATGTTTTGAGCTAACAGTTGGAAAATATTTTCTATTTTATTGAAGCCAACATATAACGATTGAATCCTTGGTTGCGGACACATATATGAGATTGGTTAATTCATTTTGATGTGTGTATGTGTGAGTGTTTGATATGTGTTGATGTGTGTGTGAATATCAGAAGAGCAGTTGAGTGATTTTCACTTGTGCAGTAGTGGATTTTGTGAAGCGAATTAAGGCAAAGCAAAGCGAAGTGTAGAATCAGACAGAAGGTCCAGAATCTGATCTATGAGCCTAATCGGAATTGTAATCAGACATTTGTAGATGCTATCTACTCAGTTCAACCTTTTGATCAAATCCAAATATTTTGTAAGGCAGCGAGCCTTCCTGATTTTGAGTAGTCAACTCTAGGAAGTGTGCCCGAATGCAAGTGCATTCCCATTTTGTAAAACACTTATATTTGAGTACTCAAATTTTGGATTGACCTCCACTGTGGTTTTTCCCCTAATAGGGTTTCCACGTAAAAATCATTGTGTTATGGTGTTGTGGCTTATTGTTTCATGTCCATGCATCTTTCTTTTGATTGAATGTTATGTACACTTGAGAGATCAGTTTAATAAAGTTAAAAATTACACAAAACTGATTCACCCCCCCTCTTAGTGTTGCTTGAGTCCAAAAAAAGAGGGGCTAAGGGAAGCCAAGAAGAAACCAGAAATAGAGCAAGCCAACAAAGAAAGCACCCAAACCATCCCATTACACCCAATAGGACCAGAAATAAGCCTATCCTCCAACCAAACCTCCTTGGAAAACCCAAAGCACACACTCACCAACAATAAGGAAAAACAAGCACTCCCCACAAAGGCCATAGCCAAAACCCTCAAGAAGAAATGTGAGGGGTAGGCCAAAAAGCAGTCAGAAACTAGAGGAACAACAACAGCCTCCACCCTGTCCCGATGAAGAAGAAAAACTATCACCTCCCAACTAGACAACAACAGCTTTCTCTGCACCACCTCCACTCGACTGGAAGAAGGAAACAACCAACACAAAGTCGTCACAACCCAACAATGCAATAGTAGCAACCTATCTAGCTGCAAATCACCTCCCACTAGTGATCCATCCACATCCTTTGAATCATCTCCTTCTCCACCTGCATCATCTCCTAAATTCAAATTTCCTCCTCCTCACCTCTTCCTTCTCTCCATCTATCACTTTTATTTAACTATCAAATCTTCCTTGAACTTGTTGATTTCCTCATTGGGGGTAATATCCTCTACTATTACCTCATACTTATTAAGATATTTTCTCGGTGTGACAACATTCTTTTTGCCTCTTATTTAAGCCTCTGTCATGATGGAACCCAATAATTTTAAAATAAATCACACAAATTAAATATGAATCCTCTGAAATTATTATTGTAACTTACTAGGGCTAAGATACCACTTACCAAGAAAAATATCCAAGAAATTAGAAAAATTGTAGTCTTGAGATTGAATTTGTTGGAAACCATAATTTTGCAATAAATCACTCAATTATGCTCTAATTATTCTTAAATTTGTACTATAGCTTATGTAACATGTTCTCTAAAAAAACTTTAAATATTAGAAATAAATTTGTCAATAAATGGGAGATATGTGTTTCATAAAATGACCTTAAAAATTGAAAATAGATGCCTTCTCATCACGGTGCCAAGATCATGCTTTGATACCACTTGTTATGAAATAACTTGCACAATAGAATAATATGATATGAAATATTCTACAAATACTTGATGATAATTGAGAATAACAAGCCACTTCAAGAGGGAAAACCTCAAAATTTCTACAATGAGAACACAATTCATAATATGATGATGAAATAAGACTCACTACCTCCTATATATACCTTATTTATTCCTAGGATATCACCCAATCCGACTTAGATAGACCTATATAAGCCTTAGTCCAACCTAAATAACTAAATAGTAGTATAATAATTATAAGATGACTTAATTAAGAGTGAAGATAGTTGCAAGCCGACTATTCATAACCCTATGTACACTAATATTTAGGGCATGGAAATTTTATAATGATCAACATGAAAATCCATAAAGGAGACATGAAATGCCCCATCCTAAAACATTCAAATTCAATTTCAAAATTCAAATTTTAGAATTTATTTTTGCATGAAAATTTTGAAATTTCACATGGACATTATTAAGACATCCAATTTTTAAATTTTTATATTTCAAATATTTCAAAAAACTAAAAGTACCCTTTGGCTCCAAAAAAGCACAAAATCTATTCTATGAAGTCAGTTTTGGTTTCCAATATTTTTTAAAAATCAGGCATTATGAGGGCACAAAATGAACAATTTGAAAATTTCCATATTTAAATTTATTCTACTCTATTTGATAAAATTAAAATCCTAATGGGGAAGTCCTATGATCCCTTAAGGGTGAGCATGGAATCCAATAAAGAAAACAAAATTGAAATGAGAAGAAATAAGAAACTTGCCTCAATTTGAATGCACACCCAAAACCATGAAAATTTCATAATTTATTCAAATTGAAGGGATAAAGATCCACACACACAAGCACAATCCCAGTCCTAACCCAATCCAATCAACTCCCAATATTTTTACAAATCAAATCCCACAAAATTTCCTCCATTAAGAGATTTCTTTTTTGGAGAGAAATTTCTTCAAACCATGAAAATTGACAAAAAAGATAGTTCTTTTATTTTTGTTATATTTTTGACCTTTTTTCCTTTTTCTTTCTTTATTTTCTTTTCTTTTCTAATTTAAATCTACCTTTCCTAATTTTTTCCATTTCAATAATTAAAAAAAATTCACCCACATTTAATTTTTCGTAATTAAATAATGAAGAAAACACATATATGCAATCCTTTAATTACAATATTTCCAAAATAATTGACTTACCCCTTATTTTTGCCAATTTCCATGGAAATACATTAGATAAAAATACAACATTTTAATTCATCAAAATCTATGTACAAAATCAATGAAATTAAACCATTATTTAACTTAGGAATACACTGATATTTCACAAAAGTAACAAATTATGGTGTCACCCTTAATGTAGATCAAGGTTAGCATAGGTAATTCACAACACATATCATACTTGAATTGAGTAAAATCAAGTATAGCAAGGGAAAGGGCCAATGTGACATCTCAAAATATAACCACCATTCAAAAATAACTCAGACATGTGTAGCTAGGTGGAGAAATAACCATATATCTATAACCACTCAATGTACATGTCAAGCATACCTACTCAATACATATATAGCCAAATCACATCATAAACACCCAATGGGATACAACATAAAAAATATAACTCAATGCATAAAAATATCATCTAATCATATGATCACATTTAATCAAAATTATGAATAGCATTAATCACATTTATGAACTAAAGCATTCAAATAAACTAGGCATATAAAAAAACAAACAACCAACAATCAACATGTTGAGGAACCACATCTAGAAATATGTAGGTGGTCCAAACACACCATTTAGAGAAATAACAATAACCACAACAAAACTCACAAAGAAAATAGTGAAGCTAAAGCACCATTCAACACAAGGAAATAAGCACAAGAAAGAGCTATTCATCCCCTGATACATAGCCAAGAAACCATGATGAGATCAACACAACAAGGTTACAAATAAGGGAATTACATGTTGCACAATAAATATTCTATAAACATTATAAAGGGTCATAATATTTGGGTGCAAGGTTGTTTTCCTTATTTTGTTATTTTAGTGGCATTAGATTATATGGTTGTAAATACACAAAGACCCAATCTCCCAATTTAAATATCTTTAACTACAATCTTAATCATCTTATTTATTAATTTTACTCTGTATCATTATTGAGTTTTCTCTAATATGAGATTAACTCTTGTTGGTGTTGAATGTGTTCTTCAATTTATCTAATATTTGGATGAATTTCCACATTGAAGAGGTGAAAATAGTGGATAGTGTTGGTGATTTGAATTGTGAGCCCCAAATCCCTAAGGTTTGATAATATTCCAAGTGCTAAGGGTGTCAAACCTAAGAAAATTACCACAACCCTTTCTTAAGGTTGGGCAACTAAGGACCAATTTTTAAGGTGGGTAAGACCTCCTTCACTTCTACCTTTGTAAGACCAAGGAGGTTTTTCCCTAAGGTGGTGAATTAATAATTTACAAACTAACCAATAACCTTATAAAAAACCATACCCTATGCATAGTGTATCCCAATACTAGTGTCACTATATACCTATGTGCTAGTTTGAAGATGTAAGGATGAGCACCCTTCTAAAAAATAATATTTCATATGAGTGTCTAAGAAATTATTTTTGATAACCTCTTAGATGTTATAAATATCCAGACATGGAAATAGAAAACGCTAAACTAAAGAAAACATAAATATGTTTATATTGATTAATTTTGAGTGTGTTGAAGATGATGGGGAGAGAAAGAAAATAACAAACCAATTTATTTATCTAATTGGGAAAAAAGTCTCTATGCTCATAAAAAAACATGTAACAACTAAAACCAAGGTGATGCATTAATCAATACACCACAAAAAACTAGGTTTTCTAAAATTAACAAGAAAATCGGGCTCTACACTGTTGTGATTATAACACACATGCCCTATTCAGAACGGGGACCCTCTCTTTTGCCTTCACCACGACGCTTTTTTCCTTTTCCTCGTTTTGCATGCCCCTAAATTTTGAGCTCAAAGTGGTTAAGGGACCCTAAAGTCATCATCCTTAGTTGACCAAAATTCATCACCCAAAAATTTCTAAGTCCTTAGCTCTTGCAGAGGTTTCCATGCGGACTTCCCTTAGTTGTTTGCTCCAATGTCCTTCAATCCTTGCAACTCCACAGCTGTGGACTTCCCCTTGCACGTTGCTTCCTACAATTTGTTGTTTCATTGGTGGCTGACCCAAGATGTCTTTCCATATAGCGGGTCACACATCCTCCTTGGCCAACATCTTTCAACCGCCTGTCGAACGACAAAGTCTCGAGTTCATTCTTCCTTATTGGTTTTTCCTTTCCCACTGCCGAACTTTTGAACTCTGTGCCTAGCTACCCCACTGGCCACCGTACGAGCATTCAATGGGGATCATAAATGCAATTTTTACTATAAATAGGTCTATCCAACCTATCATTTTCACCTCCTTCTAGTTGGAATTTGTCAGAGCGAATGGAGATTTGAACCCTTGTGCCCATGTGACCTTGTGAGGAACCTAAAACGTGGCCTTCACCATCATTCTTCACACCTTCTAGGTATGCCCACCTCTGCCAGCTTGCAATGCATCCTTGGATTATTTTTTTCTAAAATAATCAAAATTTCTTAAAAGAAACTTCAAATCCTTTTCGATGGTCGGTTAAACATTGAATTTCTCCCAAACCCACCTTAAATTTCCTTCAAAATTCATTCAAACACGGCCACTGAAGGCCTTGCGGAACCTAGATGCCCCATCATTGTTCTTCGTAGAGCATTCAAACCCTTGTGGCCCACATCCTCATCACCACCACCTAAAATGGTATAAACTTCAAATAAAAATCTAACACTCAAGACCTTACGGGTCCGCCCTTGCAGAAGTTCCCATCGCCGCCCTTAAAAACCTAAATGGTGCGATACTTAGATGAAAAATTCTAAATCTTGAAACCCCTATGGGTTTGCCTCTATAGGAAGATGCATGCGGGTGGCCCTCGTCTTGTCATCATTTCTGAATATCCGACCCTAGTTGGCATTCCGCATTGTGGACCATGCCACCCCGCTAGCCATTCACCTTTCTTAGGAGCGAAACTCAATTCTTGTGGGCTTTCCCATGCGGGCCAATGTCCAACCCTCACTGCGCCTTAACACCTCTCATTAGTGGCGAAGTCCTTGCTTCCTTCCACCTTGCGGGTTTCATGGCTCTCTACACCACCTTGAGCTTTTGAATGAAAAATTCCAGGTCTAACCTTGCGGACTAAGCTTTGTAGGGGTCTATCTAAAGACAACCCCACCATCATCGCCATTTCAAGTAGTCGTGGAACCCCATCGGTCTGCTTTGCAGACTTTTCCATTGCCATTGCCCTTTGGAACTTCAATGAAAATAATTAATTATAATGTGTTGTGGACCTTCCCTTGTGGGCTGCCACCTATGGCCCACCATCATTTGGTTGCCATTTGCAAATGGTGGTGCCTTCCAATCCTTCTGTGTTATAGAGTTCAAGCTCTCCTTTTCCGACCAATCTTATCCAAAGCAAAATTTCTAAGTGTTTGGCAAACTGCCATCCCATCTTTGTCATTCCTTAATGGCCATCACACGACAACTTTCCACTGGTCCCTCCCCACATACTTCCAAGAGATCAAAATGAATGAAGTTAGTTGACATCCTCGTATCCGCCTGCAAGTCCCGCATTGCGAGATTCCTCTTGCAGGTCTTCGCCCCTTGATCATCGTTTCTCAACGACAAAGCTACAAACATTTGAGATTCCTCCAACTTCCACACTCCTTGAGCCCACATGAGCAAAATGACCAATTGAATGCCTCTAAAGACTTCATAGTTTATTTCCCAATGTGCCAAATTCCTTGCTAAGACCCTTGACTGCCAAAACCTAAATGCAAAGCTTGGAGTGCAGGTGGCCACCTATGGACAGTCATGACCCCTATGTCATTCTACTTCTGACTGCTCCTGACGACTCCCATCCTAGGGAAACCCACATCCCTGAGCCTGCATTCCTTTAATTGACCCAAACAAGCCTCGAACAATGAATGTTAGTGAATTTTATGATCTTTTGAAGATGAATTATTGGGTCTAACTGTTGTTTTGCAGGATTTAACTAATGCTTCCCTAATTTTTATGTGAATGTGCTTACTGCATCTTTGTTTGTAGGATTTATGGAATCTGTTGTGGGACCATCGGGGAAGCCTACTGAGAGAGAGAAAGGAAATAGGCCTACAAAAGCACTGAGGGGAAAAGAAGAGAAGGATCAACTGAAGTACCAACTCCATGGGGAGGAGTGCACCTCCAAATTCACCTCTACCTGGGATTCAGTATTAGACACCAACTTGGGGCATGTGGATATTGATGAATTCAGAAAAAGGGTCATGATCAACCCCACAACTAAGAATGCCTAGAAAATCAGAAAGAGTGGCCTTGCTAAGGTAGCTAGATTTCCACCTGCACTTGTAGCTCCAGAACTAGTGATGGTATGCAGGGAATGCTACCATAGCGGCAACAAGAAAATCATAGATCATGATGGTAGAGTGTTGGAAAATATATCTACCTGATCCATAGGCCAAAAATTCCACATCTGTACATTTTACCCCATGGAGGAAATAGAGAAGGGATATGCCAAAAAAATGTGGAAATTAGCCCCCTAGGATGCAAAAAGTTGATCAACCAACATTGGTTGAAGGAAAAGAGGGGTAGTGCTACCAAGGTACCCCAAGAGCTATTTAGGAGCAACTTCTATGAGGAGTACCATGATTTGGTCACCCTGTTGAGTAGAGTAATGGGCCTCCCCACTTCTACCTTTTTCTAGGAGTGGATGTTCTATTTCATTGAGTTGACCATCTGTGGAAAAACAAAATTCCACTAGGCCAAGATCATTAATGACAACATGCACAAGCAGCTTATGGCAGTGAAGAAAACATCTCAGTTTTACATGACCTCCTACTTGGCATACCTACTAATGGAGGCATTGTTATACAAAGGCCTCTTTGTTGCATAGAACCCGAATCCAGGGAGACAAGAACTCAACGTGTATGATCACTACCCCCAACTATAGTACAAGAATTTCAAGAGGGAATACCAGAGAGTGAATGATGCCTTCATTGGGCATATCATCAGACTCCCTGGGGGATATTTTGAGAGAAGAGTCTCGCACAACGCCCAAGCATTCATCTAGAGATTTGGGTACCTATCCATACAGTTCACGAAGTTCACGTATATTAGAATAGAGTTTCTCTGAAAGACCATACAAGCTTCCTTGATACCCTAATGACCAGATGATCATATTGGAGGTCTCCAACCAACTACAAAATTCCCATACTCTACTAAGTCATAAACACTGAGCAAGGATCTCATATCCCCTAACCTTTGGGCAAGGAATGTATGTTTTTCCCACCACCTAGTGTGCGGAATATTCAAAAAAGGAGATAGTGGAGTACAATTTGGACCTCCACACGACCCAACCAAGAATGGACCTATTGTGCATGTTTTGCACACACGCCTCACCAAAGGCAGGGACCCCCTCTTTTTTCTCCCGATAGGCTACTTTGTTCTCATCTCATTTTGTGTGCCCCTTTTTCCAAGCCCAAATTGGTCATGTGCCTTCAAACGATTAAACACTCCTTGACCAAATTCATTTGTGCACCTAAATTTCACTAATTATTTTTCTTTTGCAGAACTTGGATTGTGGGTTTCCCTTGGTCTATTGCCTTGGCATCCTCCAGGCCTTGCAGACCCACAGCTGCGAGTCACCTCATGCGGGTTTCCACTCATGTTTTACCACTGAGTAGTGACTGACGCCCAACTTCCGCTTGCATGGTGGGATCTGCACCTAGTTTCTCCATCCAAGCCTTGACCAAGCATCCAAATGAGCGTGAGATTACACATCTCACCTAACCTAGGTCTGCCATACAAAGAAATCAATGCATACCATTAATGGAAATTGGCCCATAAACGTTGCTACCAACCCTTCATTTTACCTAGAGCATTCAAATCTAGGGAGAAACAAAGTCCCCCCCTTCCTTTTATGCTTTTTGCATTGCTCTTGCTAACTTGGCCCCTTCTCGCTTGCTTCACGTTTTCTGTCATTTTTGGACTTTGGAGACAAGTTTCCTATGGATTTGGGATGTTTTTCTATTTCCTAAGTGAATTTCTAAGGTATCGTTACATTTTGTGAAGTTTGGGAAATTGCCTTCCGGGCCACTATCCCTCTGTGGCCATTTTTGAGTCGTTGTCCCTCTGTGGCCATTTTTGGGCCGCCATCCCTCCATGGCCATTTCTAGGCTGCCATCCCTCCATGGCCATTTTCAGGCCTCCATCCCTCTGTGGCCACCAGAAATTCCCTTTCGAGCTGCCGTGTGCTCATTGCTAACTTCCCCCTTACAAATCTCCACATTTCTGGAATGGATGCAATCTTCAAGTTTCCATCATCTAAGGCCCATAAAGTGAGTGACTTCACATGCCTAAAGGGGTTTGGATCAAATTTTCCATGTGTTTAGACATCACGAAAATTCCCTTTTGGGCCGCTATCCCTCCGTGGCTATTTCTGGGCCTCCGTCCCTCCGT
The DNA here is from genome assembly GCA_007258455.2 of Sequoia sempervirens. Taxonomy (NCBI): domain Eukaryota; kingdom Viridiplantae; phylum Streptophyta; class Pinopsida; order Cupressales; family Cupressaceae; genus Sequoia; species Sequoia sempervirens. Next base: position 246,416,289 of record VDFB02086081.1, read on the forward strand.
GGCCGTTTCTGGGCCACCGTCCCTCCGTGACCACTGGAACTTCCCTTCCGGGCCGCTGTGTGCTCATTGTCATTTCAAAAGGGTGGTGACCCTCCGGCTTTCACCTTCCAAACTTTCACATTGTTCAAAATAAGTCAAGTCTTGAGGAAGTATGTCTTGGCACTCTTTCTACCCCTTTTCCCATGTGCTAAAATTGAAAAATCTCAAATTTACTAAGTTTTGTGAAGTTTTGGAAATTGCCTTCCGGGCCGCCACCCCTCCATGATAGTTTTTGGGCCTCCATCCCTCCGTGGCCATTTTTGGGCCACCATCCCTCTATGGCCATTTCTAGGCCTCCATCCCTCTATGGTCGTTTCCAGGCCTTCGTCCCTCTATGGCTATTTTTGGGCCTCCATCCCTCCATGGCCGTTTCTGAACTTCCCTTCCGGGACACCATCCCTCCACCCGTCGTCCACCGTCCCTCCACCCATCATCCATGGTCTGTGGTCCATTCGTCATGTGGTGCCCACGCCCTTGAGGACACATTAATGTTTATGGTCCAAATGAGCTCTAGATGTGGAACAATGATGAATATTATGATCTTTTAATGATGCATGGGTGAATCTAAGGAGTTCGCAGGATTTGACTAACGTTTTCCTTGATTTGTGTATGAAAGCACTTACGGCACTTCATGTGTGCTGGAATCACAAAACCTACTGCAAGTCTATCAGGGAGGCCCACTGAGAAAGTTGAACAAGGAAAAGGCACGTTGCTTCTTTCACCACTCATTTATTCTCACCTCTTCCCCTAGCACCCATCAACAAAGTTGGTATTAGAAGAAGTCCTATGTCAAGGAAGTCAGTGACAAATCTATAAAGGGTGGCCTTGAAGGTGGTGGGAGGGACTGGCTATTTCTTCCCTCCAAACAAACGATTGTGATCCATTAGAAGTTGTTTCATCAGATCAGGGACCACTATCCCATTCCACAATGATACAAATCTGCAAACGAGATTCACTTGATTAGTTGAGAAATGTTTCAAATCCATCAGGGGAAGAAGGCAAATCCATCAGGGGAAGAAGGCAGCTTTCAGGCAGTTTTAGCTATAGTAAAAGGGAAATCAGCAAGAGGACAAAACTGCTACAACACCTAGGCACTATAGGACAAAATAGAGAAAATACAAGGAATGTATTTTTAATTGCTATATAATGAGGGGTAGGTGAAGCCCTAGTGCAATCAAATCTGAGTCACACAATGTAATTCAATCCTAGCCATTCATTTGGGCTTTGAAAAACTATAAATAGGGGTCTCCCCCTCATTTGTAAATGGTTGGAGAGCTGATGTAAAAACATTTTTGTAGCAATAGAAAGTAGCATTGCATGATCTATGGGTGTTCCTTTTGAGTTTGCTCTTATGTGTGCATGGTTTTGCTTCCCTGTTAGTTTAGTTGTTAGTTTCTTAAATGGAAGTGGTGATAGTGATTGTTGTTTCAATATTTGATGAATTTTTAGCTCATGATTTTTGTGGTTCATTAACGATGAATCACTTTGCAAAGATAGTTTGAGCTCCCTTCCTTTATTGCTGCAACTTAGTTCAATTACAAGTGCATGATGTATGTGTGTAATCTAAAAATTTGCAATCCTTAGAAGATTGCACTAGTTTTGTGTAACTGTAGGTTCCTCTTGGCCAAGCAAAACCTAGTTTAGGGAGTTTGTCTATTGTAGCACCCTCCATGATCACTGTTCATTCGTAGTTTCAGATCTAGGAACTTCCTTTCTTCCTTTCCCTTTTCCCTTTTTTTTAATAAGTGACCTATGCTAAGGTTCATTGCACATTGTAAAACTAAATCCAATGATAAAATGGAGTTCAAGACTGCTGTTTGAACCTGCAATAAACACACAAGAAATCTCCCATCTTAAGAACTCCATTTGCAGATCCAACTTTCCCACTTTGTAACTCATTCGTAAGTTCGCCTTGTGATTCCAGGAAATCACATGAATCAACTGAGATATTCTAAGCATTGTCAAGACCTGAAATTAGAGACCTTGGGATAGTGTTCTCCAATCTGATTGTGGAAGATTGTATTTCAAGAGAGGTGATGCACCTATGCATTACCTGTGTTGAGAAGTGCATAAAAAACACATCAACAAAACTGGTGCTAGAAGGAGGGCATGACATGTTGAGGCTACAAAGCTGAAAGTTGGAAGTTGAAAAGAGAACCTTCAAGAAGAAATCTGAGATAAGGAGATCTGTTTTAATGCTGAAACTTAAAATCAGGAAATTTTGAAGGCAAACAAAGTTGAGAAGAGATGGAGCAACATTTGCAAATCAACATCACTCAGCTACATGCAGATTTAAATAGAAGGTTGAGAAGAACATTGCAGCAATTTGCATTGGCAGACAAGTGTATAATCCATGGTACATGTAGGCACAATAAATGGGGATGTTTGACTTTCTTGAGCAGAATTGAAAGAGTCTTGCAGGGAGAAATTCCTTTTTGGGAAATATATCAGCCTTTAACCCTTGCAGACTCGGAGGAAGAATTGACAACCATGGTAGCCAAGGCATTCAAGGAGCTAATCCAGGAATGTTTGGGCAGCAAAGACAGACCAAGATTGGAGGAGGTGTTGATGTCTACTTGGTGCAGATTTCACAACACACCTCATTCTGAATTCACTTGCTTGTCATGCATGAACATAATCACTCAAGCCAGGGGTTGTTTGAACGAGTTGGAGCAACCAACTGTCAAAGAGAACGAGTCATCCCATGAGGTCAAAGAGTTGTCAACATCTGAAGGACAACACATTGAAGAGGAACCAAGGGATTTGACACAAACTAGTGCTGGGACAACAAACGTTGAAGCTAAAAATGAAAAGGAAGAAGCAAATTTCTATAGGACAATAGAAAGCTTTGATGAAAGTTCAATCAGAAAGAAGTTAGAAGGCCCTTTCTCCATCAGCAAAAGGCAGCCCTCCACTCAAGAAGAATAAATGTTGGTAGTCAAGGATGAACTAATGAAGGTCGTAATAGCATATTCTAGGACAACCAACGTAGATGTTGAGAATCACAAAGGAGAGGAGGTTGACAGCCTTGGGATAGTAGAGAATGATGACAAAGAAATAAGCGAGATCATATTAGAGGACCTCTCCATCTACAATGACAGTGATCGAGAATCTGAAAATGAAAGTTTGGAGGAGTGGGAACAACCACTTGCCACAGTTGTCTACTATCCACCTTCCTTCCCAAATGATGATGAGGACCCAATAGTGGAAAGATATGACCAGCTCATCTCTAGATTAGCAAAGGATTGGTTTGAGCTGAGATATCAAGTGGATCTGGAGGTGTTGTTACTCCTGAATTGGTGTAGGCTCCATTATTCATCACATTTTGAGTTTGCATGCAAGTTATGCCAAGAAGCTGTCAAACAAGTTAGAGGACAAGCGAAGCAACCAAGCACCTAACCTCCTCTACTTGCTGCCCATATCGAAGAAGAAGACCAAAATCCTAAGCCAAGTGATGACTCAGCTAAAGGAAGGCCTCAAGAGGATGTTGGGACAACAATAGAAGAAGTACAACAATACAATCTCGAGCTTCTGAGTGATGAAGTAGATCAAACAGGAATGTTTTCCACTAGTCATCAAGAATTTCTTCCTCTTGAAGAGAATTTGTGCGCCATGGACAATAGGATTTATGAAAATTCCTTGGAGGGAGATTGCATAGTAGATTTTGGTCCCCTTGATGAGGTGCCATCCATTGATGACTTTTTTCCATTGGGAGTTGTACTACGGAGGTATGCTCAGGCTGAAGAAGAATACATCTCAAAAGATGGGGGTGATGAAGGCCTACTACTCGAACCTCCAGAAAATGAAGCATTAGAGCTTCTAAAGTGGGAGAGGGGTTCCATCTCCATTTATAGCGACAGTGACCAGGGTGAAGTGATCGAACATCCAGATGAGACACATGCAATACAAAAGGAAGAAGATAAAGGTAGAGGTGCTGATATAGACGCTGACAGAGATGAAGCACTCGACCAACTACAAGATGCAACTAGGAGTCCTTTTTCCTTGATCATTAATGGTCCTCCTTCACATCCAGAGGGCTACATTAGGACAAATTCATCCATGTCATCATCCTATGACTTTGGACATTATAAGATTAAGGTCAACACCTAGGGAAGGAGATGGGACAACATGCTTCCCCTTGAAGACAACAATCAAGAAGAGGTTTGGGCAACAAAAACTCAAGTAGATGAGGTGTACTTCCTCAAAGAACAACTAGTAGAGGTTGTGGATCCCACACAAGACGTGGAAGGGGCATTTTTTTCCCTATCCCCCCAACCCTACCCATGCCCAAGATTAGAAATGTTGCACCCTCCACCATGCCCACCCGAGGTTGCTAATGCAAAGACTGATGATGCAGTGCTTGCTCTTGACTGTCAAATACTGTCGTTGTCACATGACGACATCCATGTTCTATTGTTCCTTTCTCCTATGAATATTTATAATTGCACTTATTATTTTTATTATGGGAATGAGGGAAAACAAACGTGTTTATGGATTAACCATGGTTTTAATGAGCCTCCTCAATTGCTGATTTTTCATGAACATGCGATTAAATTTGAATGTTGCAATAATAAACTTCCTTTTTCTGAATATAAGGATAAATCTACATGGTTAAGAACTACAACAATCACCCATTTGATTTTGCATGCACTGTGAAATCCAATAAGCGTGAGGGTCAGCTTGCCCTACCTGAGCATAGTTCTTTGTAAATTTCTTTGCACATAGTTGTTTTGAGTAGTGTAGTTTTTTTGTACATATCTCGCTTTCCTACTTTAGTTTGGTTGTTGGATTTCTTTGGGGTAGTTTCTTTTTTGTTTGTTTTTGTTGTCCCACTTTGGTTATTTTACGTGTTTTCTTTTCGTTTGCTTTTGTTTTCTTTTTTTTGCTTTTGCTTTGCTATTGCTTTGCTAGAGGTCCCTCTACTTTTAGTTGGGCACATCTGTGCACATAAAAACCATCCTTATCACCTGGGGTTGTTCTATATATTTCTTTTTTTAACTCTAATCAAGTCTTCAAAGTGGATGGTGAAGGTCTTCTATTAGTGTCAAGTGATCTAGGAGTTTGATTCAAAGAGGATAAGTCATTGGTTTAGTCCAACTCTGATGTATTATGAAATCTTATACCTTTTACACACTCTAAGAATCTGGAGGTCATTGTAGGTCCTTTGCAAATTCTAGTAAAAGTGAAAAATATAAAAAAATTCTTCAGTGCCACTATGATTCTCAGCCCTGAATGTGAGCTTCATTTCTTACAGGTTGAAATGAAAGGAATTGAAAAGAAAAGAATCAAAAGAAAGAAAATTCAATTTTCAGGGGGATCTGAGCAACTCTACCGAGGCTATGGACGCTTGGCTGGAAGTAGAGCAATGTTCAGGAGAATCGAAATAACAACCTCATCGAGGCTATGGACACCTGACTGGCAGCGAGGAGATGTCTCAGATTCTTTTGGAGTTAGAATAAACTACGTAGCTTAACTTGACGGAGCTTAGGTTCCTGTAGCAACTGAAGGATGGGAATTAACGCAATTTCACACACTTGGATTTTCAGCATACTGAAGGTTGGGTTGGCTAGTGGTTTTGATCCTTTGGTCGAGTGTCTGGTTCATTTGTCCTAGCGTGAAGATCGTAACTAGAGATTATGGTTCATGATTCCAGTTTTTCATTGAGATTCTCTAGAGCATTTCCCCAACGAGTCACCATTTGTTGTGCATGTTTTGCACACACGCCCCGCAGAAGGCAGACACCCCCTCGTTCTTCTCCCAATGGGATGCTTTGTTCCCGTCTCATTTTGCGTGCCCCTTTTTCCAAGCCCAAATTGGTCATACACCTTCAAACAATTAAGCACTCCTTGACCAAATTCATTTGCGCACCTAAATTTCACTAAGTCTTTTTCTTTTGCGGAACTTGGCTTGTGGGTTTCCCTTGGTCTATTGCCCTGTCGTCCTCTAGGACTCGTGGACCCATAGTTGCAGGTCACCTCATATGGGTTTCCGCTCATGTTTCATCGTTGAGTAGCAACTAACACCCAACTTCTACCCACATGGTGGGATGCACACCTAGTTTCTCTATCCAAGCCTTGACCAAGCATCCAAACGAGAGTGAGATTACACATCTCACCTAACTTAGGTCCACCATACAAAGAAATCAATGCATACCATTAATGGAAATTGGCCCATAAACGTTGCTCCTGACCCTTCATTTTACCTGGAGCATTCAAATCTGGGGAGAAACAAAGTCCCCCCTTCCTTTTTTGCTTTTTTCCTTGCTCCTGCTAACTTAGCCCCTTCTTGCATGTTTCACGTTTTCTGTCATTTTTGGACTTTGGGGACAAGTTTCCTATGGATTTGGGATGTTTTTGTGTTGCCTAAGTGAACTTCCAAGGTTTCATTAAGTTTTGTGAAGTTTGGGAAATTGCCTTCCAGGCCGTTGTCCCTCTGTGGCCGTTTCCGAGCCTCCGTCCCTCCATGGCCACTAGAACTTCCCTTCTGGGCAGCCATGTTCTCATTGCCGTTTCAAAAGGGTTATGAGACTCCGGATTCCCCCTTACAAATCTCTACATTTCTGGAATGGATGCAAACTTCAAGTTTCTATCATCTAGGGCCCATAAAGTGAGTGACTTCACATGCCTAAAGGGGTTTGGATCAAATTTTCCATATTTTTAAACATCGCAAAAATTACCTTCCAGGCCATCGTCCCTCTGTGGCCTTTTTTAGGCATCCATCCCTCCGTGGCCATTTCCGGGCCTCCGTCCCTCCGTGGCTACCAGAACTTCCCTTCCTAGCCACCATGTGCTCATTGTCATTTCAAAAGGGCGGTAAGCCTTCAGCTTCCCCCTTCCAAACTTTCGCATTATTCAAAATGAGTCAAATCTTGAGGAAGTATGTCTTGGCACTCTTTCTATCCCTTTTCCCATGTGCTAAAATTGAAAAATCTCAAATTTACTAAGTTTTGTGAAGTTTGGGAAATTGCCTTCCGGGCCGCCGCCCCTCCATGGCCGTTTCTAGACCTCCATCCCTCTATGGCCATTTCAATGTAGATATCCAAAGAAATGGAAAAACACCAAAGGGAGGATACCAAAGGAATAGTTGAGGAACCCGAAGATCCCTTTAAGGATGATTACTTTGAGCACCTGGAGGGTGGAATGAGCATAAACATGGATAAGGTGCCATTAGATGAGGAAAATTCACACTCTTCAGAGGACACCGAGGCTATCAATGCCAAATACATAATAGAGACCTCAAATCAAGAACTGGAAGAGGAGTTATGCTCACAACTCAAGGATATAGGAGGAGAGCTTGAATCTAAGATATAGGCTTCTGAAGAGAAAGATATAAATGATGTCAACGTGGAGATACTCAAAGAACCTCCACTAATTGGCCAAGAAAAGGGCCTTATCCAAGAAGAAGAGGTGCCTCCTAAAATGGAAGAAGAAGAGAAAGAAGATGACAAGGAAGAAGATGCACCAAAGAAGAGCCCCGAGCCAGAACATCATGTAGGGCTTGAATAGGGAGAAGAAAATGTGCCTCAAAAAGAGGAGAAAACTAAAGGAAACATATCCACTAATGAGTTGGACACAGAAAAGGCTATACACATTAAGGAATCTGATGAAGAAGAGGAAAGAACAAAACAAGAAGCCCTGGACCATGAGGAGAAACAACTCCAATATGCGCAAAGAGAGGAAAGCAATCATGAATCACCAAAAGGGGATACTTAGGTGCCTAACTGGCTAGGGAGATAGCTACAAAAGAAAGCCCCTGTGGTCATTGATCCAAAGTCTAGACTCGAGGCTATCCTGGCAAGAGCACAGACAAAGAGGAGGAAAGAAAAGAAGCCAAGAGTCTACTTCCACATCACAGTTGATGCATCTAGATCAAGGATAGTGCAGATTGCTACCCCAGTGATAGAAAAATATGGAGAGGTCAGCTATAACATTTCAACCATCAACTTGATCCCTGCAACAAGAGAGCAGAAAATTGATGAGTTCAAGGGGTCGGTAGCAACAATTGTACAACAGATGAACAAGGATTAGTCCTCTAAAGAGGAATTAAATGAGCAAGTGGTGGATCTAACCATCTATATTCAACAATTGACATCTCTAGAGGAAGAAGCCCCAACAACATCTTTCGCACCCCCTCTTCTCTCCCAAAAATAACTCACCAGGATGGAAAAGATGAAAAATTGGACCAAGGCTACATCAAATTGGTTACAATGAGTGCTATACAATGGTGATATGGGCATAGGCCATGCTGCTCAAATAACCAATAAATTTTGAGACTTGCAGAAGCAATTGGAGAGCACAAAAAAGAAATGTCACCGGTTCACTCAATTATATAGGATCACCTATCCTAATCTCGAGGCCATTCTTAAGATGCCTTAGAAGACATGGGAAAAGGAACCGATGCTCATCAAATATCACTAGCTGGTAGAAACATGGAAAATGGCACTAGATCACAGGAGGGACATCCTGGAAAGAGTGTTGCATGAGGTTGAGCTCAATCTCAAATGGGTCATAGAGCATAGAACAGACAATGAGGACTACCTTAAGCTAATGACAGACTATGACATGCTTGCCTTAGAGCTAGATCCAGAGAAAATGAATAATTATTCCATAAGAAGATGGAGCAAGGGGCATCAGACACACTAACATCAGATTTCAAGGACTTTGCTACCATGGCATTCACTCAGTCCGAATAGGTAATCAGGGCCATGCCTAGATGCACCAAACATTGGGAGAAAATCATTGGAAGATTTAAGAGGCTAACCTTCCAAGTGCTTCAATATGACATCATGGAGTGGGACAAGCTTCAGGCATTAATTGGGAAATTTGTGGAGTATGCCACCCTTCAAAAAAATGAAGGAAAACTAGTGAGTGATGATGATTTTCTGACAGAATAGATGGGAAAAGAAGGTAGTCACTAGAAGACAAAACTACTACAATGTCAAAGCCACTAGAGGACAAAATAGAAATGAGACAAAAATGTATTTTATATTGATATATTTTTGGAGGTAGGTGAAACCCTAATGTAAAATGAATCTTGTCCACACAATGAAATTAAATCATGGCCATTCATTTCACTTTTGGAAAACTATAAATAGGGGTCTCCTCTCATTTTCAAAGGGGGAGTTGAGTTGTTGTGTAAAGACATGCTACAGAAATTTCAATAGAATTTCATTGTTTTGGTGGATTCTTGTGTTTCTCACATGTTGCATGATTCATCTTCTCAAAGACAAAATTTAGTTTGTTGTTCTAAGTGTTTTAAGTATCTTTTAGTAGTTTAGTTCATGTTGTGCATTGATGGTGAAGAATGCTTGTGTGTTGATGCCTTTCATGTTCATGCTTTTTGTTGTTTGTTGATGATGAACAATAATGTAAAGATAGTTTGAACATTAACTCATTGTTGCACTTAAAATTCATCTTTTATTCATTCTTTTGTGGTGAATGAATAGCTAAAAAATCTATATACCTTAGAAGATAACACTAGTTTCATGAGACTGTATGTTGTTTGGTTAAGTGGAACTCAATTTTTGGAAGGTTGTCCACTGTAGCATCCTCCATTATCATTGTTCATCATTAGTTGTAGGTCTAGGAACTCTTTCCTCCCTTTTCCCTTTTGACCTTTCTTTGAAATAGTAGTTAAATCAAAGTTCCAATATCATTGTAAAGCCAAATTTGATGTTGAACATGGAGTTTTAGACTGATGTTCTGAACTTGCAGCAATTGCACTTCACTTTTAGAATCTCATAAACTCCATTTGAAGAGCTAATTCCCTTCCAACTTAGCAAATTGTCCATGCCCTTTGTGATTACTAGAAAATCACATCAATCCACTGAGTTATTTTTGCAAGTCATGACCTGACACCCGAGAGACCTTGGGGTAATTTTCTGCAACTTATTTGTAGGAAGTTGTCCTTTCAAGAGAGGTAGTGCACTTGTGTGTTGTCTGTGTTGAGAAGTGCAAAAATACCCATCAACATAACTGGCACTAGAAGGAGGGCCTCCCTTATTCTAAGCTAGATTGAATTGGTTCCTTCTCCCCTAAGAGGTTCCAAAGAGTGTTAAGATCTACACCAAATAAAGGAAAATTTCAAGAGCTACCACCCCCTACCAAGGCTAAGAGAGCCAAGAGATGGGAAGCATCCACCTTAGCCTCATCTACTCAGCCCACTTCACCTCCATCTTCACCTCCTCCTTCCATCCATTCACCCCACTCTTCCCCTTCACTTCCGGCAACTCCTTCCTCTTCTGAGCCACTCCAAACTACCTTTTAACCCCTCGCTTCCCACACCCAAAGTGCTATCCCTAGCACTTCACATCCAAGGCATTGCCTCAACCACTACTGCTCCTTTCATCCCCAAGTTACTATTGCATAGCTATCACAGCCTCCACCTCCCATCATGGCTTGGTTAGGTAACAATCCTTCTCCCTTGTCCTTCAATGATTATCATGACATGCCAAAGAACCTAGAAGTATTTTACACTAAGTTTCATCCTCACGACTCGCAGAGGATAGCAGAAGAACACATCAAGATCTTTCAAACAGCTGTGAAAGACATGCAAATAGATCATGAAGATGTGGCTTGTAGACTCTTTCCCTAATCTTTGGGGGATGAGGCCTTTTACTGGTACATCCATCTACCAACTAGATCTATCACAACTTGGGATCAATTAACGAACACCTTCTTGCGAAAATTCAAGATTTCGATTAGCCCTTCTGAGTTGTACTGGTAGTTCATGTTCATCCAAAGGGAAGTCAACAAACCAATCAACTCTTTTAATGATCAATTCCATCGCACTTACATGGAGTTATAGCCACCTTATGTGGTCCATGATGTAGCCTTGGACAACCTTACATCCGTACTAGTGAAGAGAATGCACCTGCCACCTACCAAGTTGGTGGATGCTTATGCAAAAGAAGACATAACAAGCACCGATTTGGGACAACACATTACTGGTCTACTACCATCCTTGGGATCAGCTACGCATCCAATGCAAATTCAAGGACTTACCCATGCCTTGGAACATCAAACACAAATCATGAATCAAGCTCCCCATCTACCATTAGAGCCTCATCTAGGGTAGCCATTGAACCAAGCACCTCTAGTGCCCAATTACTTGCAACCACAATAGCAAAAAGTTTATCCTTAGTAGCCTCTAGTGCCTACATACTTAGAGGGATTTGAGTTCCCACCTATTCAACAAAATCAACTAACAGTATAGTCGTTCTTCCTCCAGAATCAAGCATCTCAACCAAACAATATGGAGAAGGATCAGATAGATGAGCTGACATAGTTTTTAAGGAAGATGTCTACTGAAATGACACACCTAATGAATGAGAACAACCAACTACAAGCCTCCCAAATAAGGATCCAAGACAATCTCAACTGAGACAACTGAGACAACCATGATGCAGGTGCTTCCTTCGAACTGAATTATGACAGAGGTCAAAGTTCTAACCAAGGATTTTAGAGGAGACCTTCACAAAGATAGAATCGAACATGGAATACTAGACCAAAAAATGGAGGCGTTCCCACCCCTCTTGACCAGTTGGCCAATGCAGATAAGGCTACAAGTAGGGTATATCTAGCAAAGGCAGCCTTATCTGGATGGTGCCACATTCACAAAACAAATAGGAATTTCGAATTGGATTGTCCTGAGTTCCAAACAGCTACAAAAAATTTCCAAGTAGAGGTTCAAAATGTTGTAGATGGTATGGGTTGATAAGACATAGTCTCGTCTAAACCATATGACTCCTAAGTGCTGGTGATTAACTAAGCTCCCTTCCCAGGAAGTGAAAACAATGTGCTTGAAAAGGAGACCGTTGCTCCAAAGGACGAAGAAGAAAAAGAGGTTAGTAACGACAATCCTTTATCCCAGCTCTTTGATTCAATAAATAATGGTTTGGTAGATGAAGAAGAGTCATGTGAGGATGAGGTCTAAATATTCCATCAGAGGGATAATTTGAGGAATAGACAAGTAGGTATTCCTTTTACAACCTCTACTCCGCCCAATAACATTAGCACTCTGCTTGATCCAAATGCTAGTAACAACCCAAGTTACCCTTATGTGCCCCCCCAATATTTCAATAAGAATAGGCAGTGAAACCAAATGCAAAACTAGCCTCCTATATCCTCTCAAGATAGACCTTTCAAAGCTAAAATTGGGCAAATGGGTTAGTATGTGGCTAAAGAATTTAAGAAGGTCAAGCTAAACCTGTTAGCCTTCGAATTGCTTAGGGTTCCAACAATTAGAAATTATTTCTTTAGAATGCTTAATGGGACTGTCCCATCCAAGAAAACTCAAGAAGTACCTGCCAAAAGGTCTCCTTTGATGATTCACAATGTGAGCCTGTAATCAAGGAAATCCTAGGGAAGAAAATGGATCAGCCCTGGAGTCAACAAACAAGTAAACAACCTGCCAAGGGACAAAATCAAGCATAAACTAGGGATAAAACCAAGGATAAGGACAAAGCTCAAGTAGCCTAGGTAGAAACACCCTTGGGCTTGTTCCAAGGGAAGTTGGAAACTCCTCCCTTCTTGACCACCATCAGGATATTTGGAAATAATTTGCACAACTGCCTTCTCAATTCAGGAGCATCGACCAATGAATGCCTCTCGCAGTATGCAAAGCTCTAGGAATAGTCTTGACTCCCTCCCAATAGAAGGTAACCCAGTTGGAAAAGACAAAAGTGAACATAGTCAGAGAAATCAACAGGATACCTATGCAGATTTCTATTCACCCGTGGGTGTAGCAAGTAATCGACATCCAAGTTACTGATATCTCAGACATATATGGCATCATATTAGGAAGGGATTTCACCTAGGCATTAAATGGATATGTTGCAATGGATTTTTCTCACTTATGGATTCCATGGAAAGGATTTCCAAACTAGATCCATATCGATCAAGAGCCTTGCATGAAATTCATGATCACATAATACAACAATACAAATGAGGTGTTGTTTGTTGAAATAGAATTGGGAAATTATTGTCGCATGGCATATCAGGAAGAATTAGAGTTCCAGGGAGAGGAAGTGTTCGAAGATGTCCTTCTTGTGTTATGTATTCCTCCTACCAACCTAGCCCATGCCCCTCAAAGTATAGATATGTTGATTGAATCATATGATGAATAATCTTATGAGGATGGAAATCTAGGACTGCTGGATGGATTCCAAGACTTTACGGAGAAATGTGTGCAAGATCAACTCAACTTAGGAGAAAGAACAGAATTTTAGGAGCTCCTATTACCCAGTTGGTTTCGGGTACACAATTTTTCCCACTCAGAATTTGAATGTTTCCTTTGCCAGATAGCAGTCGAGCACATTAAAGGACAAGTTAACCCAAAGGGGGAACTCCAAGAAATGTAGCCAAATCAAAGCAAAGTAGAATCCATGTAGCCACTTAAAACTGTCAAAGCAAATATGAATCCAAGAAAGGAAGCAAGCTCTACTAACTCTAATGTTAAAGAGGCCTCAAAGTTTTGGATGTTGTGCTTCGATGGATCCAAGTCCAAGTAGGGAGCAAGAGCTAGATTTGAGCTTATCATTCCAACATGTAAGACATACTTTGCTACTCATAGACTCCAATTATATTGCACAAACAATGTAGTGGAGTATGAAGCATTAGTCCATGGTCTCTTGATGGCCCTGAGAAAGAAGGTTAGAATGTTACAAGTATATGGTGACTCGGGGCTAGTAGTAAAACAAGTCAGGAAGTTGTATTCCTGCCATGATAGGAGACTAGAAAATTATAGGCATAGAGTCTGGGATCTCGTAGAAGGATGCATTTAACATTCAGCTGATCCCTCATTCCAAAAATCATGCTATTGATGCCTTAGCCCAGGCAGCTAGTACCCTCCAGCCTCTATCCTTGACCGGCCTGAAGAAGTTCACTGTTGAGCTTACTTCCACTCCATCAATGCTAGATAATATCACCAACTTCCAAGTGTTCAATGACAAAAATCATATCTTGGTTTTCATCACCAGCTCTGATGTGTTTGCAACTCAAATAATTGATGAGGCAGAGCCTGAAGAGGCTAAATTAGACATAGAAGAATCCATTAATCTCATAACAAACATAATACCACAAGGTATGGTCTAGCTTGAATGAACATTTGACTTAGATTAGATCAAGGATTAGGATCAACAAACAAAGGAGGATTCCATTGACAACCAGTGTGATGCTCACAACCTAGGGACTACTAAAGAAGCTAAGAATGTGTTCATTGGAAAAGTATGCTCGCCAAAAGAAAGGAAAGGGATTATTGACACCCTGTGTACCTACTATAATGTGGTTTCTTGGAGATACAAAGACTTGAAGACATATGACACTTCAATCATCACTCACACCATCCCTCTCAAGTTAGATGTGAGACCTTTTCGACACCGTCAGCACCCAATCAATGCATTGCTAGAACCCAACATCTTCAAGGAAGTCCAAAAGTTGTTGTTTGCCAAAATCATATTCCCAGTTAGACACTCCATGTGGGTGGAAAACTTGGTCACATTCAAGAAGAAGAACAAAGAAATTAGATTATGCGTAGAATTCCACAACTTGAAAAGAGCCTCATAAAAGGACAATTATTCAGTACCCTCATTGGATGTGGTACTGCAAATAGTTAATGGGTCCCAAATGATGTCCTTTCTGGATGGATACTCAGGATACAATCAAGTGATGGTGCAATACGAGGACAAACATAAAATGGATTTTATTACAAAATGGGGAACCTTTGCATACAAAAGAATTCCATTTGGACTAATCAATACCAGCACAACCTTCTAGTGTGCCATGGATATTTCCTTTAAGGACTTGATTATAAAATGCATCATTGTCTATATGGATGATCTTACCGTGTTTTCAAAGAAAAGAGGGGATCATGTCTCTGATTTATGTAAGGTCTTCCAAAAATGCAGAGTTTGGAATTTCCTTAAATCCGAAGAAGTGTATCTTTGGAGTCACAGAAGGAAAGTTGTTAGGAAATGTGATCTCAAAGAAGGGAATCTCTATAGACCCCGAATAGATCCAATCTATTTTGAAAATTCAGCTTCTTGGCAGCAAGAAAGAGATGAAATACTTCTTTGGAAAGATCAACTTCGTCATAAATTTCATCACAGGATTTGCTGAAATAGTCAAGCCACTGAATGCTATGCTAAAGTAGGATTCCAAAGTCGAATGGATGCTAGAAGCCAAATAGGATTTTGAAGAAATCAAGAAAACAATTTCCAAGGTGCTAGTGCTAGTTAGCCCAGATTACATGAAGCCATTTGTAAGAGAGGGGGACCGCCACTTGCAAGACGGTAGGTCACAGAGGGTCAAGATGCGATAGGCTTCCCTAACTTACCTCAACTAAGTACAACACGTAGGGTATGAGGATGAGAATGATGAGGATTATGAAGTCCTATAATCACTCTACAATCCCAAGTTCTAATGTGGGGCTAGGCAAGTTAGTTTATAGGTTCAACTCTGCGCCTCAAGGAGCTCTCTACCCGAGGATGTCAGTGCGGTCTCTGGACGACAGTGTGGCGTGTTGGCATCTCTAAAGTGTGTTGTAGTCCATATGGTCAGACAACAATAGAGGAAAATTTGAACTCACCAAAATGACTAATGGCCTAGCTACTCAACTAAAAGGCTAGAATGAAATGAGTAAATAAACAAAGTATTCTCTAATGTTATAAAGTAGAAAAGCAAGTGTAAGAAGAGTAAGAAGGATCTCACCAAGGAATTCATTCACAAGTTGATCTTCCTCGAAACACACACACCTACACACAACAAGAGAGAAAATGTTGGGTGGCTGAATAGGGGCTTGCCTCAGTCAGACCCCCATTTAGGTGTTTCCACCTCCATGGATAGCCAAGGAAATGAGATAAAGAAATAGTGTAATAAAGGAAACACAAACACTACAAAGCAGTACTATGCTACTCAACCAAGTTATAGAGGATAGGAGATGGAAGCTTACCACCTCCACCAAGAGCACTCAAGGCTTCTTGGGGAGAAATGAGAGGAACTAAAGCCTCTACTGCAATGGCATGGTCCCAAACGTGTTCTACCGAAGTGATGGAGTGAAGCTTTTGTTGCAATGGAATGCTTGGATGCTTGAAGTGAGTGAGAAAGTGAATGCAAGAGTGTGAGTATGGAAGCTTGAAGTGTGCAATAGCTCAGAAGAGGTTGGATTGAATGTTGAAGGGGAAAATTTGAAGTAGGAATGGAAGAAAATGACCATATTCAGGTAAGTCGGCTGAAGGGGGCATTACGACTCCATTTCCAATGAGAAGTGTAATGCCTCTGCAGGTTCAGTCACAGAAATCTGCCAAGGACATAAGCACATTGTGTAGATGTCCGCATGTCGCATGGGTGTCCCTGATATAAATTCCTCCACTGATGCTAAAAAAAAATGCCAAGTGGACCGCCAACAGTAGGATTAAGTGGAATTAAGCCTCTGAACTTGGTTTTCTAAAGTGGATAAAGGAAAAAGGGGCATTTGCATAGGGGATGAAAATTCGCTCTTATACATTTTTCCCCCACTTTAGCAAGCATGAGTATTGATGAGTGCTCAATAAAGTAGATCAAGAAGAGAGTAGGGTTAGAGAAGTATACCTGAACCATTGAGAAAGCAGTACTTGTTCTGGTGTACTTGAAGGTGCAGGAAAAGCAAGGGACTCCATAGCTTCTCAGAACTATGAAGTTGGAAAAAACAAAGTGTCTTACAGGCCCGTGGACCTACAAGGAGACAACCCCCAAGATCTCTCTCATGAAGGAAGCCCCAAGGAAGTGCCCTACAGGGAAGGTATTCTCCATAAACTCAAGCATGAAGAATACTAAAGAAAGCACCCTATAGGCTCTCAGTCCTATAGGGAAGGTATTCTCCATGAGCTCAAGCATGAAGAACACTGAAGAAGCACCCTAGAGGTTCTCAATCATGTACGGCAGGTATTCCCCATGAAATCAAGCATGAAGAACACCAAAGAAGTTCCCTACAGGTTCTTGGTCCTTTAGGGGAGCCATCCCCAAGATCTGTCACATGGGGGAAGCTCAAAGGAAAGTACCCTACAAGTTCTCAGTCTTGCAAGGAGGTATCCCCCAAGATCTCTCGCATGGAGGAGCCTGAGAAAGTGGACTCCATAGAGTCAGGAAGTAGCAACACATCTACCCATAGATAGAATATGTCAAAAGTCGTTGGTCACGTAGACCGTCAATAAGTAGAACTTTCAAAGGGGTCCCTTGGGAACCATTCAAAAGGAGAGGGGTCCACTCAAGGGACGCACTGTTTGAAAGGTAAGGTCTAGTTAGGTTGCCCCCAAGCTAGACACAAAAGGGAAAATGGAATGAGTCTAGTCAGGCTGCCCCCTAGGCTAGACGTGAAAGGATTCCATTCAGAATAGAGGATTTGAAAGAAGGGTCCCTTGGGAACCCATCGTGAGGAAGAAAGGGGGTCCACTCAAGGGATGCACAATTCAAAGCAGTTTTTCTTCTTAGAGTGATTCATCATCAAGGAATCCTTTTGAAAGATGTTCACTTCATCAAGGAATTTGAAAGGAAGGACATGCTACCACATGAGGGGAAGTAAAAGTAGTTCCCACTTTAGAGGGAGGTCTTCAAATCCTTTCTTTACAAACCTATGATGAAGGAAACACGTTCCGTTAAGGTTCCATGTTGAAAATGTGATTCTAAGGTAAAGTTTGTGAAGGCTTTCAAGAAAATATTAATTGGTAATGAATTCATTTTCTAAAAACTGGAGTGTTAAAGAAGAGTGTTTTCACACATAGGGGAGACAACTCAAGCAAAGAAGAGAGAAATATAAAGAGAAATAAAAAGAGAAGAAAAATACAAAAAAAGGACACAGGGGGATATGGTTTAGCAAGGTTAGATCTATCTGAGCTCATATAGTAATAATAGGTAACTCCAATTCAAGGTGAAAGATCATCAATCCCCAACCAGATCAGTAAGAATGCATGGAAAACAAAGTTAAAATAAAAAAGTGGGTCAACATGGAAGGGAAGCCTAAATTCCCCCAACGCTTTGCATCTTCCCCAATTTATCTAAAGTCAAGCACAAACATGGAAGAATGAGGATACAAATAGAAAAAGTTTCATGACACAAAAACTACACCTGTATCTAAGCACCAACAGGGGTGATGAGGGTCATCCAGGAACACATGGCACGAGTACAGGGGAACACATCACAAAACACACATACACACAAGATCAAGAAAAGGGGCCTCCTCCTAACACTAATTGGCCAAGAGGTCATCTACTTTGAAATATAAATCCTCATAAGGGGAAGGAGGATGAGCCTACAATGGTGGGATGTTAAGAGGAGGAGCATCCGACCCTCCTCCAATAAGGGCTAAGGAAGAGGACCCCTCGAGGTCCTCTCAACCGAGTTCTTGTGGAGTGAAGGTCAGCAATTTTGTGAAGATCGCCGACAATGCCAGGACCTCGTCCATGGAAATAAACATGCATCCTATAGAAGCACCATGCATATTCCTAGTGGATGAGGCAGGTTGTGCCTGAGGTTCACTGCTAAGTTCGCTAAATGACTCAGGAGTAGTGACAAACTCAGGGAAAGATGGAACTGGTTCTGTTACAAAGACATAACAAGTCATCACAGGACCACCTTGTGAAGAAGGTGGACTCCTCTTACGTCCTTTTTCGCTAGAAGGACCACCCTTTACCTTCTTCCTTGGAGGAGATGAGCTCCCCACAAAAGAAGTTAGGGGTGTAGAGGAAGAGGAAGAAAGAACTGTAGCGGATATGACTGAAGTATCAACCATATCCATGGGCTTCGGGAAGGGCTGGATGTTCGAGATATATGTCAGCAAAGGTGACTCCATTGAAGGAGCAATAAACACCTATACCTGTTTAGGGTTAGGTGCATTTGTGCTCACAATAGAAGCCAGGAGCAGATCAAACTGAAGAGAAACAGAAGGAAGGGAGGAAGAAGACGTTGTAGGAGTTAATGAAACAGGAGCGGTCTTTCCTTCCTCCTTTTGTTGTGAGGCGGCCTGCTCAGTCAGGAGAGCCTTTCACTAGTGCTTGCGCTCACGTGCAACACAGTTTCTATGGCTCTTGGAGTTAGAAGCTAGAGCTTACAAAGGGACAGGAGGTTCCTGCTCAACCATAAGAACATCCACTATGGTCGTCTCAGGTAGAGGGGTAGGTTTCTGTACGGGAGCAGGAGAAACAAGCTGGGGAGCGATAGGAGGAGTCGACTCGAGAGCCTCAACAGTGGGCTTCTTTCCGCTCACTACCTTGGAAGCAGGAGTGGTAGGAGGCTACGGATCGAATTCTCTCGAGAACCTTTCTTTTTGTCGTATAAATAATACCATGATCTAGGAAGTTCATTAGGGAGATCCGCAATCCTAATCTTGGGCCTATGCTAAGGAGGGATCATTGGACTCAGTGGGTAGCCACTGGGTCTGTTCATCCAATACTCTTCCCAGGAAAGGGGAGAGGACAAGGTAGTATAGGAAAAAGTCATTTTTTCTTTACCTTTGCAAGAAGGACAGGGAGTTGTCATAGGCTTCTCCTCTTTCTTCAGGGAAGACGGAGTGGATGGTATAGCCTTCTATTTTCCTTTGCGGGAAGGAGAGGGTGTCCACGTGGACTTCTCCTTCCCTTTCGGGGAAGGAATAGCAGTTGATGTGGGCTTCTTATTCTCTTCTTAGGAAGAGGAGGCAACTAGTTGTTTTGTCACAGGAAGGGTCAGATCTGGCTCCCCTTTGCCCATAGTTTTATACTTCACATAGTTCTTGTAAAGTAGGTCCATCCTTGGAGGAAGCAAACTAACTGGGGAGGGCCAGAAGTGATCCAATCAATATCCACTACAAGATACCAAGGGCTGATATGCGGTGTCATGCACTACATGCACGACACCCTCGTGGGAAAATTTTAAACATTTGTGGATAACAGAGGTGATCCCATTTATGGAAGCTAACCAGGGAATGCCTAGCTTCACTCTAAATAGATCCAATTCCAGGATGACATCGAAGACTATGTCAATAGTCCTAGGTCCAACCAGGATAGACAAAGTGATCGAGCCATAAGGTTTAAGACTCATACCATCGTGAGTATGGATGGTAGATTTCATTTCTTCATATTTTTCCTTTTGCAGTGAATTCAATACTAATATTTCTTCAATAATAATGTTCACACGACTCGCGGGGTTAATTAAGACTCATGTCACAATGTTACCATTGACACAAGCGAGAATGTAGAGAGGTGAAGGTTTTTTGTTCAAGGGTAAATCTTGTGATGTAAATGTAATATCCAGCAAACTGGATGCGGGTGGAATAGTGGAAGTTACCATGACCATATTAACATAGGCCTTGAGCTGGGTAACAAAATCAATGGGATTGATAATCATGTTAGCAGAATGCGATGGAAACGGGTCCATGTATATCTAAAATTCACTATTATCTTTTTCCACTGATTTGTTAGTGTTTTGTTTACTCCCATCAAGACGAATGGTACCATCCTCAACGTAGTCTTGTATTTCATGATGCAACCACATATAGTATTCAGTATCATGTCCATTAACATGATGGTATTGACAATAAGTGCTCCCATCATACCAATTAGGGTAAGGTTCCTTAATAGGCTTAGGGATCAACAAAGTTACGATCTTGTCCTTCAACAACTTCTGCAAGATGGAAGTATAAGATTCGGACAACTTCATGAATTTATGGTTGCATTTGAGGTCATCGTCATCAACAGCGGCTACTACATTTGCAATGGCTTTACCCTTCCTAGAGATTAATACGATGGAATTTCCTTCAGAATGGGAGTGCGAGAAGGATCCCCTGAACTGAGCAACCATCTACTGGTATTCTCATAATGCCACACACAAATGAGTGAAGGAAGGGTATTTCATAAGGGTGAACTTCTCTTTCCAAGGCCTTTGTAAGTTCCCTATGAATACCTTCTGCACATCAGAATTGGGTAGCTAATACAAGATTTGTGAAAGAAGCACTTGATAATGTGCTATAAAATTAGTAATCTTTTCATTATCTCCTTGCTTACATTAGACGAAATCCGAAAAGGTCATCTTCGGCCTGATGTTTGCTTGGAATTGTCTAAGGAACTGATTTACAAGTTGATCAAATGAGAAAATAGAATTATCAGGCAAGGAATAGTACCACTCGAGTGCTATGCCTTGAGAGATTGGGGGAATAGTTTAGCCATCAATACATCATGATGGAAGAATTCAGTGCAAAGGGCGTTAAAGGCGGACACATGCGTCTGGGGATTTCCTTTGCCACCAAACTTCTCAAATTTAGGTATCTCCATTCACTGAGGGAAGGGAGTGTTCAAGATAGCAACTAACAATGGGATATGTCAGAAGAAAGGCTGGAAGATAGGTTGGTCAAAGGCCTAGGAAAGGCTTGCCAACTGGTTCTGCATCTTACCCATGTTTTGAAGCAGAGTGTTCAAAATAGGGTTGTTAGAAGATAGAGGGCCAAATCAGGAACCTCCTCCAAAACCACTGCCAAGTCCACCTCCAGAACCGCCACTGGTGTGACTTCCGCCAGAGCCACTACCGCAAGTAGGGCCTCCATCGGATGCACCACCATGACCTCCACCAAAACCGCCTCTACCAGCACCACCTTCACTACTGAATCCATTGCCACTACCAAATCCTCGACCACCTATTCCACCAAAACCTCCACCACTAGAGGTGACAGAAGGGGTAAAGCTAAATCCCAATAGGACCTTATTCACCTTGATAGTTTCTGGTTGATTAGGGACATAAGGGATACTAATGGAAGGGACTACATCAGCAATGTAGACAGAAGTGGGAGGAATTTATACCCCTAATTGTCCCTCATGCTCTTCAAAGGTGACTCCTTGTGCGAAGCTAGGGTTTCTTGAAGGAGCGCATGCTTCGGCAAGACTGAGGAGACTACTTAGAAGCTCTATGCTTGTTTGATCTTTACCCATCATATGCTTTAGTTCACTAACAACCCAAGCAACTCTAGCCATCTTCATATTTCTTTTCAAATGGTTTTCAAGGTCGCCCAACCATTTTGCAAGGGCAGACACATATTCAACAGGAATTTCAATGGCCTCATGCTCATCCACCAATGATGGTGTGGGAGACATAGGAGGAGTGGGAATGTGATTGGTTTTGTTAGAAAATCCCATCTCATTCCTCGATAACTACTCCTACGGAGCCAAGCTAATGCCAGGACCAGAGAACATGCCTGTAGAGAGACCAAGCGAGACCTTCATCCTATCCATCAGTTTATGTTGTACACTTCTCACAATATGCCCAGAAGTTGTGGATTGGGTTGTGATGCTCATAAAATTTCACAACACCCAAGGACACAACAATCACGAAATACCCAAGGGAAGCCCCCAACACCAACAGATGAAGAGACATTGGTTCACGTCAGGTTCACCAAAAATGTAAGAGAGGGGGACCATTGCATGCAAGACCCTAGGTCATGGAGGGTCAAGATGTGAGAGGCTGCCCTAACTTACCTTAGATAAGTACAACACGTAGGGTATGTGGACAAGAATGATGAGGATTATGAGGTCTTACAATCAATCTACAATCTCGAGTTCTAAGGTGGGGCTAGGTGAGTCGATTTCTAGGTTCAACTTTGTGCCTCAAGGAGCTCTCTACCTGAGGACATCAGCGTGGTCTCTGGACAACAGCACGCCGCGCTGGCATCTCTAAAGTGTGTTGTAGTTTGTATGGTTAGACAACAATAGAGGAAAGGTTGAACTCACCAAAATGACTAATGGCCTAGCTACTTAACTAAAAGGCCAGAATGAAATGAGTAAATAAACGAAGTATTCTCTAATGTTATAAAGTAGAAAAGCAAGTGTAAGAAGAGTAAGAAGGATCTCACCAAGGAATTCATTTGTTGGTTGATCTTCCTCGCAACACGCACACCTACACACAACAAGAGGGAAAATGTTGGGTGGCTAAATAGGGTCCTGCCTAAGTCAGACCCCCGTTTAGGTGTTTCCACCTCCATGGACAACCAAGCAAACAAGATAAAGAAATAGTGTAATAAATGAAATACAAAAACTACAAAGTAGTACTATGCTACTCAACCAAGTGATAGAGGAGAGGAGAGGGAAGCTTACTACCTCCATCAAGAGCACTCAAGGTTGCTTGGGGGAGAAATGAGAGGAACTCAAGCCTCTGATGCAATGGCATGGTCCCAAATGTGCTCTACTGAAGTGATGGAGTGAAGCTTTTTCTGCAATGGAATGCTTGATGCTTGAAGTGAGTAAGAAAGTGAATGCAAGAGTGTGAGTATGGAAGCTTGAAGTGTGCAATAGCTTAGAAGGAGTTGCATTGAATCTTGAAGGGGTGAATTTGAAGAAGGAATGAAAGAAAATGACCATATTCAGGTCGGTTGGCTGAAGGGGGCGTTACAACTCCATTGCTAATGAGAAGTGTAATGCCTATGCAAGTTTAGTTGCATTAATCTCTTAAGGATGTAAGCACACCGCATGGACGTTTGCATGCTGCGTGAGCGTCCTTGATAAAAAAACCTCCAACAACACTTAAAATAGGCACCAAGTGGACCGCCAACAATAGGCTTAAGTGGAATTAAGCCTCTTAACTTGGTTTTCTAAAGTGGATAAAGGAAAAAAGGGGATTTACATAGGGGATGTAAATTCACTCTTATACACCATTTTGTCTCTATTCATTTTCCTCAAATCACTCCTATGCTAGCATATTGACTCAGAAAGATGACGAAGGGAGTGAACACCCTATTGCCTTCATGAGTGCTCTACTGAAGGATGAAGAGTTAAGATATCACAATGTTGAAAAGCAAGCATATGCTTTGGTCGAAGGAGTTAATAAATTCCAGCATTACATCTTGCGGAATAAGGTGTTTGCAATTGTGCTTGACCCGACAGTCAAGACCCTATTAATGCAAAATGAGCTAGGAGAAAGGAGAGCCAAATGGGTCACTTTATTACAAGAATATGACATGGAGATTCAGCCCATGGAGTTAGTTCGATGGTAGGCCCTCACCCACACAATAGCTAAAATGATAGTTGAAGCTAGACTCGAGCTCACCATGCAGCAGTACCAGCTAGAAGATGTTTCTCCTAGAGAGTGATACAATGACATCATCTACTATTTGTTGAACAACAAGTGCCCATATCAAATACAAGGAGTACAAAAGTGTGCCCTAAGACTGAAGAGCATCAGTTACATGTTGCAAGGATCCATATTATACAAGAGAAATCATGAAGGAATCTACCTTAGATGCCTGGGAAAAGAAGAAGCAACCAAAGTACTCAAGGAATTTCATGATAAATTTGGCACTGGTCATAGATCTGGCCCTTCAACTACCCATCAGATCCTGTAGGTTGGGTACTACTGGTTGATGGTGTTTAAGGATGTGCACAATCATGTCAGAACTTGTCACGTTTTCCAAACTACTACAACTAGAGAAAGAAACATTGTTGTCTCGTTGCAACCAATCCTGGAGGTAAGGTCGTTCACTCAATGGGGTCTCAATTTCATTGGTTTGGTAAGCCCAACATCCTCTATAGGCCATAGGTACATTCTAGCCACCTCTAATTATTGTACTAGATGGAAAAAAGCAAAAGCATGTAGGCAATGCACTAATGAAGTGGTTGTTAATTTTTTAGAAAGTTTTATCTTGAATCATTTTGGTTGCCCCTTTGCCCTTGTGTGTGATAATGGCCCTGCCTTTTCCTCCCTTAATTTTGCTAGTTGGTCCTTCGATTACAAGATTGTGCTTAAATTTTCTTCCAACTATTCCCCTCAAGGAAATTTCCTAGCTAAATCAATCAACAAAAACTTGATAACCATGATCAAAAAACTATTTGATAGAAACCCCAAAGACTGGCACACCCAGCTACATTTTTCCCTTTGGTCAGATTGTACACACCATAAGGCTTCTTTAGGTGATTCCCCATTCCACCTCATCTATGGCCTAGAGCCCATCTTCCCCATTCACCTCAAGATCCCCACCCTCCAATTTCTTAACACATACTATGAAGAGGGAGACCGCAGAGAAGCTCATCTAGCTGAATTGTTGCATTTAGAGGAAGTCCATGATAGAGCAATTGAAAATTTCACCAAACACCAGGGTGTAGCCAAAAGATGGTTTGATTGTTGAGCCAAAGTCAAGGCCTTCAAAATTGTTGATTTGGTCCTTTGTTGGGACAAGGCCCATAAAAAGAAAGGGGGACATGACAAATTTGACAAACTCTAGCTTGGCCCCTTTCAAATTTCAGAAATTTTAGGAGATAATGTCTTTCGCCTCAAGACTCTCACTAGATAGGATGTCTCATTTCCTTTCAATGGGTAGCACCTCAAGCATTACTTCCTTTCCTGAGCTTTTTCAAGCTCATCTTTGTATATAGTTGTATATAGGCTAGCTTAGGTTTCCTTTTGCCTTGTTGTTGTGCCTTCGTTTCACTTTTTCTCACTTTCCTGACTGCTCTTGTTTTTGCTAAGAGTGTTCATTTGTTCTTGGTGTGGTGTTCATGCTTGGTATATCAGATGCCTTACTTTGTTATTACTCCTATTTTTTCTTTGGATAAATCTTCATTCGTAACTATTGATTTATGACCGCTTTTGTGAAGTGGTTTCCTTTTTTGAACTCTGCCTTGACCTAGGACAAAACCCTTGGTTGAATCTTTTCACACTTATCTCAGATCATACACATAACACACTTTAAAAGTTTTTGAAGAATTGTACAATAGCTGTTATGAAGTCTCAGTGAGTGGAAATCTTAAGTTTTCTCCAGTGACCACTATGATTCCAAACCCACAATAAGCTTTGATGCTTACATAGTTGAGCAAAGAGAAAGAGTACCAAAAGAAAATATTATGGAAATGAAAGAAAAGAAAAAAAAGTATTAAAACAATCCACTGTGTGGGTGTGTGAGCAACTCCATCATGGATATGGATGTCCAGCTGGAAATAGAGAAATGTTCGTCGGATCTCAGCGACAACTTCAGCGGGGCTATGGACACCTGACTGGCAGCGGAGCAATGTCCAAGTTACTTTTGGGGTTAGACACCTTATGTACCTTGCCTTAATGGATTGAAAGTTGTTCGTGATGGTTTCTAAAGAAAGGGAATGAATTCACTATGCACACACTTTTGAGATGTTCCTTGTGACTTGGTTCAGCTAAGGATCCCATCGAACTTCGAGTTTCTTAGCTCACTCATGGAAATTGGCTTCAAGTCAGAAAAACTAGAGATTTTGGGTTTTGGATGAAAATTTACCCTTAGAACGCTCAGGAGCGTTCTCCTAGTAGAGTCACCATTTGTTGTGCTTATAGCACACACACCCCATTCAGAACGGGGACCCTCTCTTTCACGTTCGTCGAGTCACTTTTTTCCTTCACCTCATTTTGCATGCCCCTAAATTTTGAGATCCAAGTGGTTAAGGGAACCTAAAGTCATCATCCTTAGTTGACCAAAATTCATCGCCCAAAAATTTCTAAGTCCTTAGCTCCTACGAAGGTTTCCATGTGGACTTCCCTTACCTGTTTTCTTTGGCTTCCTTCAATCCTTGTAGGTCCACAATTGCGAACTTCCCCTTGCACGTCGCTACCTGCACTTTGTCGTTTCATTGGCAGCTGACCCGAGATGTTCGTTCACATGGCGGGTCCCGCATCCTCCTTGGCTACCATCTTTCAACCACTCATTGAACGGAAAAGTCTCAAGTTCCTTCCACCTTGCAGGTTTCATCTTTCCCACCATTGACCTTTTGAACTCCCTACCTAGCTACCCCACCAGCCGTCGTACGAGAATTCAATGCAGATCATAAATGCACATTTTACTATAAATAGGTCCACCCAACCTGTCATTTTCAACTCCTACCAGTTGGAATTTGTCAGAGCAAATGGAGATTTGAACCCCTGCACCAATACGACCTTATGAGGAACCTAAAACATGGCCTTCACTAGCATTCTTCACACCTTCCAGGTATGTCACCTATGCCAACTTGCAGTGCATCCTTGGATTAAGTTTTTCTAAAATAATTGAAAATTTCTTAAAAGAAACTTCAAATCCTTTTCAATGGTTAGTTAAACATCAAATTTCTCCCAAACACACCTTAAATTTCCTTTGAAATTCATTGAAACACGACCTTTAAAGTCCTTGCAAAACCTGGATGCCCTGTCACTATTCTTCATAGAGCATCCAAACCCTTACGACCCACATCCTCATCACCGCCACCTAAAATGGTATAAAATTCAAATGAAAATCTGACCCTCGAGACTTAGCAGCTCCACCCTTGCAAACTTCCACATGTGAGTGGACACCATCCCATCACTTCCCTTGGAAACCTAAACAATGCGATACTTAGATGAAAAATTCAAAATCTTGAAACCCCTGTGGGTTTGCCTCTACGGGCTAACACATGTGGGTGGCCCTCATCTTGACATTGTTTCTAAATGGCCAACCTTGACCGACATTCCACATCGTGGACCCTAGCACCCTGCTAGTTGTTCACCTTTCTTAGGAGTGAAACTCAAGTCTTGCGGGTTGTCCCATGTGGGTCAATGTCTACCCCTTGCTGCCACCTTAATTCCCCTCATTAGTGGCGAAGTCCTTGCTTCCTTCCTCCTTGCGGGTTTTGTGGCTCTCTAGACTACCTCAAGCTTTTGAACAAAAAACACCAAGTCTAACCTTACGAGCTAAGCTTTGTGGGGGTCCATCTGCAGACCGCCCCAACATCATCACCATTTCAAGCAACCGCAGAACCCTATCGGTTTGCTTCATGGACTCCACCCTCACTATTGCCCTGCAAAACTTCAATGAAAATAACTAAGTATAATGTGTTGCAGACCTTCCCTTACAAGTCGTTGCCTATGGCCCGCCATCATCTAGTTGTTGTTTGCAAACTACGGAGCCTTCCCATCCTTCCACATTGTGAAGTCTGAACTCTTCTCCAACGTCCAATCTTATTTGAAGCAAAATTTCTAAGTGAAGTTCTTGGAAGACTGTCATCCCATCTTCATCGTTCCTTAATAGCCTTCACATGACAGCATTCCATCAGTCCCTACCCACATACTTCCAAGAGATCAAAATGAATGAAGTTAGTTGACACCTTCCTAGTCATTGGTGGGTCCCACATTGTGGGATTCCTCTTGCAGGTCTCCACCCCTTGATCGTTGTTTCTCAATAGAAGAGCTACAAACTTTCGAGATACCTCTAGCTTCCACACTCCTTGAGCCCTCATGAGAAAAATGACCAATTGAATTCCTCCAAAGACTTCATTGTTGATTTCCCAACGTGCCAAATTCCTTGTTAAGAACCTTGACTACAAAAACTTGAATGTGGAGATTGGAGTGCGGGTGGTCGTCTCCAAACCATCATGACCCCTATGTCATTCTACTTCTAACTACTCCCAATGGCTCCCAACCTAGGGAAACCCACATCCCTGGGCTTGCATATCTGTAATTGACCCAAATGAGCCTCAGACAATGAATGTTAATGAATTTTATAATATTTTGAAGATGAATTGTTGGGTCTAACCCTCATTTCACAGGAATTAACTGACACTTCCCTAATTTTTATGTGAATGTGCTTACTGCATCTATGTTTGCAGGATTTAACTAAGAATGCCCTGAAAATCAAAAAGAGTGGCCTCACCAAGGTAACTGGATTTCCACCTACACTTGTAACTCTGGAACTAGTGATGGTATGTAGGGAATGCTTTCATAGTGGCAGCAGGAAAATCATAGATCACAATGGAAAAATGTTGGCACATTTGTCTTCCTGATCCATAGGCCAAACATTCCACATCCCTACATTCGACCCCATGGAGGAAACAAAGAAGGGATATGCTGAAAATGTGTGGAAAGCAAACCCCCTAGGATGAAAAAAGTTGATCAACAAACATTGGTTGAAGGAAAAGAGGGGTAGTTTTGCCAAGGTACCCCAAGAGCTATTTAGGAGTGACTTCTATGAGGAGTACCATGATTTTGTCACCCTATTGAGTAGATTAATGGGCCTCCCCACTTTTTCCTTCTTCTAGGAGTGGATGTTCTATTTCATTTAGGAGATCATCAATGGAAAAATTAAATTCCATTGGGCCAAGATCATTAGTGACAACATGCACAAGTAGCTTATGGTGGTGAAGAAAACATCTCATTTTTACATGACCTCCTTCTTGGTATACCTACTAGTGGAGGCATTCCCATACAAAGGCCTCTTTGTTGCATAGAACCCAAATCCAGGGAGAGGAGAACTCAACATGTATGATCACTAGCCCCAACTGCAGTATAGGAATTTCAAGAAGGAATACCAGAGAGTGAACGATGCCTTAATTAGGCATATCATCAGACTCCTTGGGAGATATTTTGAGAGAAGAGTCTTGCATAGCACCCATGCATTCATCCAGAGATTCGAGTACCTGTCCATACAGTTCCTCAAATTCACGTATATCAAAATAAAGGATTTCTCTAAAAGACCATACAAGCTGCCCCAATACCACAATGACTAGATGATCATATTGGAGGTCTCTAGACAACTATAAAATGTGCATCTCTACTAAGTGATAAACACCAAACAAATATCCCATATCCCCTAACCTTTGGGAAAGGAATGTATGTTGTTCTCGCTGCCTAGTGTGCGGAATATTTAGAAAAGGAGATAGTGGAGTAAAATTTGGACCTCCACACGACCCAGCCAAGAATGGACCCTTATGGGAAAATAAATTAGATGGTCGAAAGGAAGTATACTCATATGCCCCATATTGAAGACTTCTGGTCCAACTTCTAGGAGTGGATGTTCTATTTCATTGAGGAGATCATCAATGGAAAAACAAAATTCCACTAGGCCAAGATCATCAGTGACAAAATGCACAAGTAGCTTATGGTGGTGAAGAAAACATCTCATTTTTACATGACCTCCTTCTTGGTATACCTACTAGTGGAGGAATTCCCATACAAAGGCCTCTTTGTTGCATAGAACCCAAATCCAGGGAGAGGAGAACTCAACATGTATGATCACTACCCCTAACTGCAATATAGGAATTTCAAGAAGGAATACTAGAGAGTGAACGATGCCTTAATTAGGCATATCATTAGACTCCTTGGGAGAGATTTTGAGAGAAGAGTCTTGCATAGCGCCCATGCATTCATCCAGTGATTCGAGTACCTATTCATACAGTTCCTGAGGTTACGAGACATAATAACCCAGCCAAAATAACCCTGGACAAAATAACTCGGTCACAATAACCTAGGGACAAAAATAACCCAAGCCAAAATAACCCGTGGTCAGAATAACCGATGGACAAAATATCCCCATAAGAATATAGAGAAAGGAAAACAAAAATTATAAATTACTGGTATGTTGCTAAAGAAACTTTATTATTCAAATTTTCAATTAAAGTGTCAAATTATGAGCAATGCCTCTTATATAATCTAAAATGTTATGGTTGTCATAACCATCAACCAATCTTTTTATTCTTTCTTTGAGTTCACGGTATTTTTTCCTTCTTGGTTGCCCAGTGTATCCAACTATATATTTCTCTATTCTATTCTCTTGGAGACTGTTCTTTTTTCACTACTTTGATGAATTTCCAGACTAAGTTGTGCGATGCTTGAAGCAATTCACTAAATCCTCTATGCCACCCCTCAATAGTATTATTGGTTATGGGAAGATCATCTTGAGTAGCTGTATAGCAATTCCACATTGTGATTGGAAACTTGGGTGATCGTCTGTTTCCTCTTCTGGTTAGTCTTCCAATCCATGTGTCTTCAAAATAATCAATTATGGGTTGCAGGGTCTCCTCATGTTCTATATAATAAGGAGATTGCAGAAGTGTTTCAAATGCATCAATTACGTCTATCTGAGGCAAGAAAGCTAATGCGACAAGTTTCTTGATCTCATATGCAAATACTTCATCGGCACTGTAACGTGTTTGTAGACCTTCTTCTTGAACTTTCCTCCACAAGCATTGAGAGAAATGGAAAAAACATCCCCGAATAGTGGCATTTGGAAAATTTTCAGAAATAGCTCCCATGAAACCTAATTCAAAATCAATAAGTATAGTTTTTGGGTTTAGATTAGGTTGAAGTTGTTTTAATTTTGCAAGTACTTGTGTATAAGTGGTTCTTGTTTTGTTCCTCATAAGAATATAAATGAGTGGAAATATTGCATCATTTTTCAAGCCAACAATCGTGTACAACTATTGAAAAATATTTGGCACTGTTTTAAATGTACCGTCACTAAACCAATTTTCAAATTCTTTCAATAATTGCAAATTTTGTCTGGTGGTGAATATTAAAAAATGATTCTCATCATTACTATCATGAAAAAGAAACTTTTCCCCTCTATTGGTAATTGTATATTCAACTGGTAAGATAAGATTTGCCGATGTGTGAGGATTTGGTGGTGGTGCTTCAAATCTTAATCTTTTTCTTCAAATCGTTTTGGATAATGCATGGGTTGATGGTATTGCTCCTGCTACGGGTAATGAAATATTAGAGCATGAAATAGCGATGATATTTCTTGTAGAATCTTGAGTTGAGCATGCCATGTCTTTCATTTCTTTCAATTTGTGTTTGACGGTGATCATCTCAGGTTTTGGAGCATGATTATGTTTTGTACTACTAATCACATCACCGGATTCTATTTGTGTCGTAGTATAGCACTGACTTGAACATTTATTTGTAAAATATTCCACACAATGCCAGATTGTTTTATTGATGCCTTGTCAATGAAACGAAAATGTGTAACCATCTACAATAAGTAAATTCTTGTTTTTTTGACTTGTTAAAAACTGAAGAGGCATTGTATATATATTAAAAATTATGAAGAATGTGTTGGTTCCCTAAAAAGTATATTGATTTTTTGTACACTCTTTTAGAAAACCCTAGGAAAATTTAAAATAGTGTTCAAAAAAATATATTACAAAATATCTTCTTTTATGAATTTGGATTTCTCCTCTTCTTATCACTCTACACACTCTTACTTCTTCTCCCTTTCTTCCTTTCTTTACTTCTCTTAATTCTATCACTTTATATATCTTCTTAATGCCTTTTCATTTATATCTTTTCATGGTAACTCTTAATCAACTTATTCCCACGAAATTGCCTTTATTTTTATAATTATTTACGATTTTATAGGTTATTTAAGCATATTAAAGGTGTTTTAAGGCTATTTTAGGGGTATATAATGGATATATGGTCTAAAAATGACCTAAATAGCCTCTATGGTGCCTCACAATCATATTTATAATTTATTTTATGTCATTTCTAGTTTACTAGCTTGATCTAAAATGACCATGAGTTATTTTGTCCATGGGTTATTTTGACCACGAGTTATTTTGACCACGGGTTATTTTTTCCATGGGTTATTTTGTCCTTGGGTTATTTTGGCCGGGTTATTCTGTCCAGGGTTATTTTGGCCAGGTTATTATGTCCTGATACCAGTTCCTGAAATTCACGTATATCAAAATAGAGGATTTCTCTAAAAGACCATACAAGCTGCCCCGATACCACAACGACTAGATGATCATATTGGAGGTCTCCATACAACTAAAAAATGTGCATACTATACTAAGTGATAAACAACAAACAAATATACCATATCCCCTAACTTTTGGGCAAGGAATGTATGTTGTTCTCGCTGCCTAGTGTGTAAAATATTTAGAAAAGGAGATAGTGGAGTAAAATTTGGACCTCCACATGGCCTAACCAAGAATGGACCCTTATGGGAAACTAAATAAGATGGTCAGAAGGTAGTATACTCATCTACCCCATATTGAAGACTTCTGATCCAACTTCCAGGAGTGGATGTTCTATTTCATTAAGGAGATCATCAATGGAAAAACGAAATTCCACCAGGCCAAGATCATTAGTGACAACATGCACAAGTAGCTTATGGTGGTGAAGAAAACATCTCATTTTTACATGACCTCCTTCTTGGTATACCTACTAGTGGAGGAATTCCCATACAAAGGCCTCTTTGTTGCATAGAACCCAAATCCAGGGAGAGGAGAACTCAACATGTATGATCACTACCCCCAACTACAATATAGGAATTTCAAGAAGGAATACCAGAGAGTGAATGATGCCTTAATTAGGAATATCATCAAACTCCTTGGGAGAGATTTTGAGAGAAGAGTCTTGCATAGCGCCCATGCATTCATCCAGAGATTCGAGTACCTGTTCATATAGTTCCTGAAATTCACATATATCAAAATAGAGGATTTCTCTAAAAGACCATACAAGCTGCCCCCATACCACAACGACTAGATGATCATATTGGAGGTCTCCAGACAACTAAAAAATGTGCATACTCTACTAAGTGATAAACACCAAAAAAATATCCTGTATCCCCTAACCTTTGGGCAAGGAATGTATGTTGTTCCCGCTGCCTAGTGTGCAGAATATTTAGAAAAGGAGATAGTGGAGTAAAATTTGGACCTCCACACAACCTGACCAAGAATGGGCCCTTATGGGAAACTAAATAAGATGGTCAAAAGGCAGTATACTCATCTGCCCCATATTGAAGACTTCTAGTTCAACTACCAGGATGACAAGGAAGTGTGAATGTGGCATTATATGGAGATGATAGCCCAATTTGTGCAATCAATAAACTTGTTCCCTGTGCCCAATCAAATTGTGGAGGAGGATGACTTAATTATTGATGAGAGATTCAATTTCGTGGCTGACTTTCAACTACCACTAATAGACTAGGATGAAGAATAGGTCAATGACATCGATATAGTAACATGGCCAATAGAAAAAAGAACAAGGCAATGGGTAGATACCCAAATTTCCCAACTTAAATTGTAAGGTGCAGTGTTAACCTACAGTGAGCTCAAAAGTGAAACTGATAGTGGAGCAGTTGCTACCCTAGAAGGAGATGCACCTAAATCCCCTCTGGCAACAAGATCAAGGAAAAGGAAGGATGTGTCTAAACACCATCCCAAACATAAGGTATATACACGGAAGGCCCCGAAGGGAGAATCCTCAAAGAAGGAAAAGAAATCAGGAGGATTCGTCAGTGAAATGCCAACCATAGAAGAGGATCCCCAACATGAGGGAGAAGAAGAGGTCGAGCGACCATAGTCACCACCTACCACCCCTGCTACCACCACTACTGCTACCATTTCCACTCCTCCACCTCATGCATCTCAGGCACTACCTATTTCCTCTCCACCAATCGTGGACATCTCAGTCCGCCTCCCTTCCACATCACCAATGGCTCCAATCATGGTGTTGGATTCTTCCTCGGCTAGAACCTCCCCATTATCATCTACCTCACTACCTCCTTCATTTTTCACTCTTTCTACTACAATTCATTCAGTTTCCATGACTACTATTCCTCATCTCACCCTCCCAGAAGCCTTCGCAAAGTATATGCAAGGGATACCTATTGAAATCTTTGGGTGATAATGAATCCCATAGTTCAAGTTGTGATGGGCCATATTGTTGATGGCCTACCCATCCCTCTACCACCTACAGAGCCACCGAAAATGGAGGCCACCATGTAGATATCCAAAGAAATGGAGAAACGCCAAAGGGAGGCCACCAAAGGAATAGTTGAGGAACCCACAAATCCCTTTAAGGATGATTACTTCGAGCACCCTGAGGGCAGAATGAGCATAAACATTGATAAGGTGTCATCAACTAAGGAAAAGTCACACTCTTCAAAGGAGAACACTGAGGCTCTCAATTCCAAATACATAATACACCTCAGACCAAGAACTGGAAGAGGAGTTATACCAACAAATCAAGGATATAGGAAGAGAGGTTGAATCTGAGAGACATCCTTTTGAAGAGAAAGATAGCATTGATGTCAACGTGGAGATACTCGAAGAATCTCCACTAATTGGCCAAGACAAGGGCCTTATCCAAGAAGAAGAGGTGCCTCCTAAAAGGGTAGATGAAGTGAAAGAAGAAGAAAAGGAAGAAGATGTACCAAAGAAGAGCCTCGAGCTAGAACATCATGTAGGGCTCAAATAGGGAGAATAAAGAGTGCCTTAGAAAGTAAAAACTGAAGGAAACATAGCCACTACTAAGTTAGACATAGAAAAGGCTATACACATTAAGGACTCCGATGAAGAAAAGGAAATAACAGAACAAGAAGCCCTAGACCATGAGGAGAAATAGCTCCAATATGTGCAAAGAGAGGAAGGTAATCATGAATCACCAAAAGGGGAGACTCAAGTGCCCGACTGGCTAGGGAGACAGCTACAAAAGAAAGCCATAGTGGTTGTTGATCCAAAGGATAGACTCGAGGCTATCCTGGCAAGAGCGTAGACAAAGACGAGGAAAGAAAAGTAACCAAGAGTCTGCTCCCACATCACAGTTGATGTATCCGGATCAAGGATAGTGAAAATTGCTACCCCAGTGATAGAAAAAGGTGAAGGGGTCGGCTATAACATTTCCACCATCAGCTTGGGCCCTGCAACAAGAGAGTAAAAAATTGATGAGTTCCAAGGGTTGGTAGCAACAATTTTTCAACAGATGAACAAGGATCAATCCTCTAAAGAGGAATTAAAAACACAAGTGGTGGATATCGCCACCTATATCTAGCAATGGACATCTCTGGAGGAAGAAGCCCCAACAACATCTTCTACACCCTTGCTTCTCTCCCAAGAAGAACTCACCGAGATAGAAAAGATGAAGAATTGGACCAAGGCTATAGCATATTGGTTCCAACGAGTGCTATACAATGGTGATATGGGCATAGGCCATGCTGCTCGAATAACCAATAAATTTTGAGACTTATAGAAGTAGTTGGAGGGCACAAAAAAGATATGTCACCGGTTCACCAAGCTATATAGGATCACCTATCCTAAGCTCGAGGCCATTCTCAAGATTCCTCAGAAGACATGGGAAAAGGAATTAGTGCTCATCAAAGATGATCAATAGCTCGTAGAAACATGGAAAATGGGCCTAGATCAAAAGAGGGATGTCTTGGAAAGATTGTTGAATGAGGTTGAGCTCGATCTCAAATGGGTCATAGAGCATAGAATGGACAACAAGGACTACCTCAAGCTAATGATAGACTATGACATGCCTACCTTAGAGCCAGATCTAGAGAAAATGAAGCCATTATTCCATAAGAAGACGGAGCAAGGGGTAGAAGATGCACTAACATCGGATTTCAAGGACTTTCCTACAAGGGAATTCACTTAGTCCGAATAGGTAATCAAGGCCACATCCAGATGCACCAAACATTGGGATCAAATCACTAACAGATTTAAGAGGCTAACCTTCCAAGTGCTTCAATCTAAAATCGTGGAGTGGGACAAGCTTTAGGCACTAATTGGGAAATTTGTGAAGTATGCCACCCTTCAGAAAAATGAAGGAAAACCAGTGATTGATGATGATTTTATGACAGTATAGCTGGGAAAAGAAGGTAGTCACTAGAAGACAAAACTACTACAGTGTCAGAGCCACTAGAGGATAAAATAGGAATGAGACAAAAATGTATTTTATATTGATATATTTTGGGGAGTAGGTAAAACCCTAATGTAAAATGAATCTTGGCCACACAATGAAAGTAAATCTTGGCCATTCATTTCACTTTTGGAAAACTATAAATAGGGGTCTCCTCTCATTTTCAAAGGGGGAGTTGAGTTGTTGTGTAAAGACATGCTACATAAATTTCAATAGAATTTCATTGTTTTGGTGGATTATTGTGTTTCTCACATGTTGCATGATTCATCTTCTCAAAGTCAGAATTTAGTTTGTTATTCTAAGTGTTTTAAGTAGCTTTTAGTAGTTTAGTTCATGTTGTGCATTGATGGTGAAGAATACTTTTGTGTTGATTCCTTTCATGTTCATGCTTTTTTCTATTTGTTGATGATGAACAATAGTGTAAAGATAGTTTGAAAATTAACTCATTGTTGCACTTAAAATTCATCTTTTATTCATGCTATTGTGGTGAATGAATAGCTGAAAAATTTGCAGACCTTAGAAGATAGCACTAGTTTCATGAGACTGTATGTTGTTTGTTTAAGTGGAACTCAGTTTTTGGAAGGTTGTCCACCATAGCATCCTTCATTTTGTCACAACCCTATTCTTTATTCCTAATTAATTTCAATTTGAAATATTCTTTTTGATAATCTAAATAGCTAAAAAAATTCATTAATGATTAATAGTTATTTAATTATCTTAACAAATATAATTATATACAAATGAAGTTGTAAATAATATATATATATATATATATATATATATATTATTTACCACCATTTAATTAAATGGAATTAATTATTGTGAGACTTGAAAGGGTGGATATACAATGTGGGACATCGGTACTTATGTGGGGGATTCTCGGAAAGAGGGTAGAGAAATAGGTAGTGGGAGAAGGTAGTTTTGGGAAGGCACGACTAGTGAAATCTTGGACAATAGAAAAGGATCATCATGGCTTGGGCACTATCATCTCTAACACCAACACACGACCATGGAATTTTTCTGGGAAGATTGGAGTTCATGTGAACCCACCTAAGTTGAGATACAAATTTTTAGTGAGATGCAATGTTAGAGATGACAATACACACTTGTGAGACTTGGCTTTATAGGAAGCAACTTATGCAGCTTCCTTTCATTTTCAGGAGAGCCAACAATTAGGTAATTGCACTTTCCTTTTTCCTTCTAATAGCCCTAATTATCTTTTAACCCAAGCTTTGTTTCCCAAATCTTTCGAGTGAGGTTATAAGTTACCTTTAACGATGTCTGGCATTTTCTTTAACCACACTATTAAGCAAGGTGTGGGATACGCTGGAGTCATATTCTAAAGATTATAAATATGGGCCACAAGAAAATGTACCCTGTTACATAAACTATAATCTTCAGGCTTCAAAATTTATTTCGCACTCAAATGTGCCCTATAACTATCATACTACAAGCTTCCCATATGCCTTTCTCATAGAGTTATGAGCTACCTTTTCATTGGCGATTTGAACCTGGGTCATGCTCTCAGGCTCACCAATTGAAACAACATCAAATCCGACTGAGACCAAGATCTGACCTGACGTAGATTGAATGTGTATGATTGTTTTGAGCCATTATATGTAAAAATGAATGAGTCGAAGCCATAAATTTACCTGATAAAAGATTAGACTTATCTTGCATAATATCCTATCTTCATCAATCCAACCCAACCCCAATCTTTCCTCAAGCATTATAGCCATCCAGATTGATACACAAAGGAAGATGTGGATGGATGGAAGGAGTTTCTTCTATAGATGCTTATAAAATTCATTTGGAAAAGAAAATAAATAAATTATAACATACCAGTTGGGAACAAAGAAAACATCAAAATCTTGAATCTTGGTCACTACTCCAAATGTTTTGGAAGCTCATACAATGCACTCTGAACTTGTCATCTAGGTTATATTTGGAACCAAGCTATAACAAAATTCTCTGGTTTGAAAAGTCACTTATGTCACTACCTTTATATTGAGAACTTGCTTCTGCTTCTTTTCCCATCATGCCAACAGATTTAATTAGTGTTTCTATAATTATGACTTGCAATATAATCATCGTCTTCTTAATGTTTTCTCTAGTGGCAATCGGCAGGCTCCAGGCTATAACGACAAAAAATGCATTTCCTTCTGGATCTAATAATTTAGAGGCAATACTATACACTTTGGTTCAATGGATGATACTCTATACTCTCTCTTTCCACAGGTATGTTCCCTAAGTATAGGCAAGCCATTATTGAGTTGAGATTGATTTAGTGTGCAAAGTTTGTACAATATTTCACCACAGTCACAAGCGGAATAAAGAAAAGAGAGAAATAAAAAAAAAAAATTGTATGTTTAGTAATCAAGCAAGGGTTTGGTTAGTCGAGACCAAGGAATAAGGTAAAGTATTTGTGTAGTAAGTTCATTGTGATGACCCTCTTTGATAGTTTTATAAGTTTTGTAACATGGTTATGTGTTTTCTATTTATGCAGTGTTGAATAAATAAGAAACATAGGAAAGTTATTGATGAACTTCCATAGTTATCAAATACTATCATTACAATGACAAAGATTGTGAAAATCAAGAAATAACTACAAATTATGTGGAAAAATTTATTTACTTTTATCAATGGATTTAGATTCTTGTCATATACATTCTAAGATTAGATTATTTTCTAACATTATGATTATAAAGGTTTTTGGGAAAATTATAGATCTCGCTTATTAAGGTTAAAAGTATATAGTA
The DNA here is from genome assembly GCA_007258455.2 of Sequoia sempervirens. Lineage (NCBI taxonomy): Eukaryota > Viridiplantae > Streptophyta > Pinopsida > Cupressales > Cupressaceae > Sequoia > Sequoia sempervirens. Next base: position 246,455,461 of record VDFB02086081.1, read on the forward strand.
GTGCTACCTTTTATTAAGTATTTTATGAGTGATAGATTCTTACTGTCACTGTTGTAATAGTAACCCTCAATGCCCAATCATCATATCATGTTTGTATTTGAGCTAACATTTGTGATAAAGAGTTCATGGTTAAAGAAAACATTCAAGTCAAAGATCTATCACAATCAAGCATAAGGTTAGTGCAAGATTTTTGGTGAGTTACAACATCAAAATCTGTTCATTCATCATAACTTTATCTTATTTCTTTTCAAGGTTTGATTACCAAATGGGGTTTGACCGAGGAAAACCCCTATTCACTAACATTTTCTTGTAGGTCTAGGTGGTGGACACATGGATGAGAAAGACTTACTTATTTTTGCACCATTAGGTTGGTCAGTTATGTTGTACCTGTAATTTATTTACTTTGAATAAAGATGATTCTTATTTGTACCTAACAAATCATTTGGTCAGTTATGGTGTACCTGTAAGTTATTTACTTTGAATAAAGATGATTCTTATTTGTACTGACAAATCATTTATCATGTTTGATATACCTTGATTCATTGATGTGCATATTAATTCATATAAGTGATGTAAATTATATGATAATTCCTCTTAAATTTTACCATTATATAATTATTTGGTTCTATTAAATTATTTTTGGGAATTGAGGATTATAATTAGTAAGTGAGATATTCCTGAATCCTTACATTTGGTATCAGAGCACTCAGGTTCAACACTCGGGCCTCAAATATTTTGTGCTTAGCTTGCATTGAAGTATATGAACCTGTTGTGTTGTATAGTGAACCCTAGTATGGATGATTCTTTGATGGTTAGTTGGAACCAATTAGAAGTTTAGATTTAATTCGATCAATAAAAAATCTAGAGGTGTCAGAACTCTTTGCCTTAGTCACATTTTCATAAGAATTGCTAGTAAGATTGGTGATGACTATTTGAAATAAGCCAAGATGGTAATTTATATTGTTATTTGAAGTAAGCAAAGATGGATATTAAATGGTGACAACCCATGAATGACAATATGATAATAAAAGAAAAAAAATGGATTAATAAGAGAAATATATTGTGAAGAGAGATCTCTCTGATGGGGTAAAGGATGAATGAGTTGATAAGATACAAGGGAAGAAGAAAAGAAGAAATTTATAATGTGAGGAAGAAAGAAAATCACTTGTGAAGTAAATGACGTGGAGAATAATAAATAAATATTGGTTGAACCTTCATGAAGGTAAGATACCTATGAGGGATGTTTAAGGAAAGAATGTTTGAATCGGTACTAGGGGAGGCAAGTTGATTGTTGAGCGACATCTTATTCCTTCAAGAATTGGATCTGATTGAATCCACAAGATCTTTCACAAATGCAACGTTCTGATGTCTTGAGAATATTCATTGGTAATTCATGATAGAAGTTGATTAGATAAATATCTTGATCTGTCTATTTGAAAACGCATAAGCGATTGAGGTGATGAATCTTATATGCTTGATTGTTCTTCATGAAAGTACTTGTACAATAATGCACTTCTCATGCTCTGTGTGAATGACACAACTGTATGAATGATTGTATGCATATCCTAGAAAATTGTTGCTTAAATTATTCACTATTTATACTTGAACGAGAAATGTTCACTATACTAATGTGAGTGATGCATATTTCATGTTATTGTTCTTCTTGTGCAAGTGATGCACTAGAATAAGTTGTTGATTCCTTTTTGTGGATAAGTACTTGAGTAATGATTACTTTTCTTAATTTGTGTGTGAAATATACTTTTGAAACTCATTGTGTTTATTGGATCGAGTAATTATCACTATAACTATACTACTGTGATTTATGCATATTGCACCTTTTCTGCAAGCAATGCACTTGTGCGGGAAATGCACTTACCATATTCATTGTACATGAAAATGTGAATGAGTAATGCACATTGTGTATGATACACGTTTCATATTTGTGGGAGTGAGGCACTACAGGTAAATTATGTATTCATACCCTGTGTGAGTTAGGCACCAAAGGTTATGTATTATTGTTTCTTATTCATTCTATGTGAACTTGAGCATGTTATGCACTATTATATCATCTGGTTCTTATTCTATGCAATTCATTTTTTCTTGTTGAAAGTGTTGTGTGTGATAAATTTTAAGCTTACCTTCTAGGACAGGATGCTGAATGTGGATTAACAGAGAAGGTGATCTTCTTTTCCAAGATCAACCAAAATTTTCTATGTATATGCTTTGGCCAAAGCGAGTTGTACAATTGAAATAGATGGATAATGAAAGCCTAGAATTTTTATATGTTATATGTTTCTCTACCACATCCTATATGCAAGAAATATGTTCATTCTAGTATAAGAGTGCATATAAGGCATCAAGCATGCATCGAGAGTTTCCCTCCTACCCTATTATTATTGGTTTCTAGGCACCTCATGCAAGTTCGGGTGTTCTTCGAGTTAGGAAGAATCCCAAGGAATTTTTATGCTTCATGGTTGGGTGGGAAAATCACCTTAACCATGCTCTTGACCTTTAGCTTGTGGAAGACCACTAGGTTATGGTAGCTGAAGATTGATTAAATGTTATACTATCTATATACGTCTAAAAATAGTCATGGTTAATCAAGCTTGTCAATTAATTAAATATAAATTATTTAATTAATCTTCTAAAGTCATCTACATATAAATAAATTTAATCATTTATTTATATTGTTCACTATTATAATTCCTCTACCTTAATTAAATAAATTACTTTATTTAATTATTATCATAGTCCTCTTAATTAATTAAATAGATTTTATAATCTATTTGTATTAATTAGCATAAGTTTAAATTTTAAATCCAAATGATATTCCTCTAAATACCTTCTTCACATTTAATTAAATATTCTAAATATTTAATTAGACACTTTCTAGTTCGCCATTTCACATTTAATTAAATATTTTAAATATTTAATTAGAAACTTTCCTCACTTCACATTTAATTAAATATTTTAAATATTTAATTAGAAACTTTCCTCACTTCACATTTAATTAAATATTTTAAATATTTAATTAGAAACTTTCCTCACTCTTCAGTTAATTAAATATTCTAAAAATATTTAATTAGAAACTTTCTCCACTTCCTATTTAATTAAGTATCTTATATATTTGATTAAAAGCTTTTTTATCATCTTCTCACACATAATTAGATATTAAATATTTAATTATGGAAAGTTCTAAATTCACCATCACATGTAATTAAATAAATTTATTTATTTAATTATGACACTTATCTCTTAATCACTTCTCAAATGGCAACTTTCCCTTAGATCTGAAAGAGAAAATTTGTGTAGAAGGAAACATTCCATTTCTCTCTCACCTTTCAAAATCTCTCACCGTTCATCTTGACAAGCTTGATCTCAACCGTTGATAAGGACAGCCAATCAAATTCTTTCAAAAACTCTTTAAATACATGAGCAACTCCAAGCATTGGTTAGACACGCACGCATACACAATTACGCTAACACTTTTACATCTTCAGCATCTTTATCAATATCCATATCTTAGCAATAATTTTATCACAGCAATAGCATAATCTTGCATTTTAGCATAGTATGCATATTTGAATCTCATTCTCTAGTAGTTCATTTCGTTGAGCTTGGCACATGAAATCTGAGAGCAAACTTGAACCAATGAAACGCTGGAGATAGAGAGCAATAAGACGACTTTGAAGAATCTACCACAGAGTTTTGTTTAAATCTTCTTTTAGTTTCTTTGATACAAGGTTTTATTGTTTGTGTTTTTTTTTTTTTTTTATATTCAAGGGGTAAACGCTTTTGACCGGAGCTATGAACTGGATACAACCATTCAACAATACCACCCCAACGGGGTTTGAACCTTGGTGGCAAGAACAACAATGCCACCTATAAACCATCATACCATGCCAATACCGGCTTATTGTTTGTGTTTTGAATTCATTAATTTTAACCATATTTTCATACACACACTATCTTTATGTAATTCAAAAACTAGATATGTATCATTGCATGGATCATTGTATGACTTGTTTATTCAATTAATGCACTTCTCTTGGATGCACTCTTGTTACATTTGTAAAAAGTATTGAGCTCTAGATGATCTTCCTACCATCTAGTGTTCTAGGTTGCTATGGTAATCAACTTGAACCTTTTGGTGAGTGATCCTCTTATCTTTTGTAATTGTTTGACATTTTTTAGAATGTTGATACTTTTCTTTTGTTGGTATTTTAATTTTCTAATGATGATAACAAGTAGTATGGGATGCTTGTTTCTCATCATGAAGATAATTTTTCTGATATCTCATACAAGTAGGCATGTTGACGAAATGAACATAATTATTTTCTTTTATCGCTAAATATCCTGGCATACTTTTATTAGATTGAATTTGATGAAGCCATGATGTTCTAACAAGATGTGAAAGTTTATGAATGCTAGCCATAAGAATTTGTGTTATTATGAATAGATGGGTGTTTGAAGTAAATTATATTCTTGTCAGGTGAGTTGTTTTTGATGTTAAGGTAAAACAGAGTAGAGAGGTATGAATTTTTTTATATTTTTGGCTTTGACTAACTATGAGTGGAGTGATAGTTAGAGACTTCAAAGATTATGTATGACATATCACTACTTGATTACTGCTTGAATGATGCACTTGCACATGTGGAGATATAACATGTTTTCAAATTATATGTATTGGTTCAATTATTGTTTCTTTTGATTCATGTATATTGATGATCTTGGATCGTAAATGAGTCTCTCTATGAGAATCATTTTGTAAGGGCAATATATACCTTGGTGAATTGAGAACATGCGTAAACGATATATGGACACACAAGACTATCATTCATAAAAGAAGGTATGCGAACAAATTTTATATGCATTTCTACATACTTATGATCAAGTTGTGACCTAGTTTAAAACTATTCATATAACCTAGTAGTCTTTTTCTTTGTAATATTTAATCCTTCCATGAGATACTAACATTTGTATGAGAAAGGAATAGCACAAGTGTGTGTATGAAAAGATAGGAATATCAAAGAGGAATCATGAGCAACTTTACCAACCTATCAAACCACAAGGGCATGGTAAGAATGGGTATATAAGTGCATGGATATGGTTTTGAAGTTAAGAAAATATTCAAAATTGATTCTTTTACTTAAGTATTGAGATGATTAAATCTTATGAAGATGAGAAGAAATTTTCTGAAGAATTTTTGAATTTGAATGGGTACTAACGTGGATTAAAGTGCAATGTTGTTTTCATGAGTGTCATAGAAATACCATTACCATCACAATGGAGAGAACATTGTTGAGTACAGGTAACCTAGCTTTGTGAAATTGAATGGTAGCAATGGAATACACACACCCACATAAAACTTGGTTGCATTTATTTTTTCAAATGTGCATTTAGCCTAGTGAAATTTTGTGAATAACTGTTTTATGTATGTTTAAATTTTATAGATGACTAATGATTATGCTCAAAGATTATTACACCTTGGGAAGCTAGACAAATGATGAAGTAATCAAATTAGTGAAGGTAACAAGACATCAGGACGATGTCTTTTCCTAAGTGGGGAAGGATGTCACAACCCTCTTCTTTATTCCTAATTAATTTCAATTTGAAATATTCTTTTTGATAATCTGAATAGCTAAAAATATTCATTAACGATTAATAGTTATTTAATTATCTTAACAAATATAATTATATACAAATGAAGTTGTAAATTACAAAAAAAAAAAATTGTTTACTCCCATTTAATTAAATAGAATTAATTATTGTGAGACTTGAAAGGGTGGATATACAATGTGGGACATTAATAACTTAAAGGAGGGGGTTACAATTGCATAATGTTGACAACTAATGCGTAACTACTCAATAAGGAAAAAGATTCATTTTGTGGAAAAAAAAGGGGTGCCTCATTCAATATAAGGAATTCATATAGTACTTGTGTGGAGGATTCTCGGAAAGAGGGTGGAGAAATAGGTAGTGGGAGAAGGAAGTTTTGGTAAGGCACGACTGGTGAAATCTTGGATAGCAGAAAATGATCATCATGGCTTGGGAACTATCATCTCTAATGCCAACACATGACCATGGAATTTTTCAAGGCAGATTGGAATTCATGTGAACCCACCTAAGTTGAGATACAAATTTGTAGTGAGATGCAATGTTAGAGACGATGATACACACTTGCAAAACTTGGCTTTACAGGAAGCAACTTACGCAACTTCCTTTTGTTTTCAGGAGAGCCAACAATTAGGTAATTGTACTTTCCTTTTTCCTTCTAATAGCCCTAATTATCTTTTAACCCAAGCTTTGTTTCCTGTATCTTTTAGGTGAGGCTATAAGTTACCTTTAACGATGTATGGCATTTTCTTTAACCACACTATTAAGCAAGGTGTGGGATACGCTGGAGTCATATTCTAAAGATTGTAAATATGGGCCACAAGAAAATGTACCCTGTTACATAAACTATAATCTTCAGGCTTCAAAATTTATTTCACACTCAAATGTGCCCCGTAACTATCATACTACAAGCTTCCCATATGTCTTTCTCATAGAGTTACGAGCTACCTTTTCATTGTGAATTTGAACCTGGGTCATGTTCTAAGGCTCACCAATTGAAACAACATCAGATCCGAATGAGAGCAAGATCTGACCTGACATAGATTGAACGTGTATGATTTTTTTGAGCCATTATATGTAAAAATGAATTAGCCAAAGCCATAAATTTACCTGATAAAAGATCGGACTTATCTTGCATAATATCCTACCTTCATCAATCCAACCCAACCCCAATCTTTCCTCAAGCATTATAGCCATCCAGATCGATACACAAAAGAAGATGTGGATGGATGGAAGGAGGTTCTTCTACAAATGCTTATAAAATGTAGTTGGAAAAGAAAATAAAGCAAGTACCCTTAGGAGACCTTTTCAACCATTTCGTAACAATGTAGAAGATTGAAAGAAAGAAATTATGTCGAATGTCCACAGATGAATCAATGATGAGAGGATGTATATTTGACTTTGAAGCATAACTTGCAAAGATAAAAGAAAATGAGTGGCTAAATAATCTCCTATTTCCACAAAGCAATATAAACAAATAAAAATTGTTATTACTGGTAACCTGGAGACACATCTAGGTTACCATATGCAATGCTCATTGTATTCTAATAACATCCTCAAAGAATCCCTAAAGCATTGCATGGTTGCACCTTATACAACCATTAAGGTACCTCAAAAATTAATTGGTGGTTATGGATTTCTGTCAATTTTTTTGTATAGAATAATTGAAAACTTTGTTATAGTTCTTCAATTTCCATTTTTTTTTTCTTTTTCTTTTTCCAACAAGAAGAGCACCATTCTAGTTTTGACCTTAAAAATGGGAAGTTTTTCTTAGAAAAAGGTACTTTAAAGATGCAATCGAAACAATTTAGCCAATAATAGAACTCAGGCAAGAGAAGCATTCCCAAACAAAAAAATGCAGTAAACTCATACATGACTCTGTTGTTTTAAATAAATTATGGCATACCAGTTGGGAACAAAGAAAACATTGGAATATTGAATCATGGCCACTACTCCAAATGTTTTGGAAGCTCATACAATAAACTCTGAACTTGTCATTTAGGCTATATTTGGAACCAAGTTGTAACAAAATTCTCTGGTTTGACAAGTCACTTATGTCACTAACTTTATGTTGAGAACTTTCTTTTGCTTCTCTTCCCATCATGCCAACAGATTTAATCAGTGTTTCTATAATTATGACTTGCAATGTAATCATCATATTCTTAACATTTTCTCTAGTGGCAATCGACAGGCTCCAGGCTATAACGACAACAAATGCACTGCCTTCTAGATCTAATAATTCAGGGGAAATACTATACACTTTGGCTCAATAGATGATACTCTATACTCTCTCTTTCCACAAGTATGTTCCCTAAGTCTAGGCAAGCCATTATTGAGTTGAGATTGATTTAGTGTGCAAAGTTTGTACAATATTTCACCACAGTCACAAGCGGAATACAAAAAAGAGAGAAATAATAATTTTTTTTGAATGTTTAGTAATCAAGCAAGGGTTTGGTTAGTTGAGACCAAGGAATAAGGTAAATTCTTTGTGTAGTAAGTTCATTGTGATGAACCTCTTTGATAGTTTTATAAATTCTATAACATGGTTATGTGTTTTCTATTTATGCAGTGTTGAATAAATAAGAAACATAGGATAGTTGTTGATGAACTTCCATAGTTATCAAATACTATCATTACAATGGCAAAGATTGTGAAAATCAATAAATAACTACAAATTATGTGGAAAATTTTATTTACTTTTATCAATGGATTTAGATTCTTGTCATATACATTCTAAGATTATATTATTTTCTAACATTATGATTATAAAGGTTTTTGGGAAAATTATGGATCTCGCTTATTAAGGTTAAAAGTATATAGTAGTGCTACCTTCTATTAAGTATTTTATGAGCGATAGATTCTTACTGGCATTGTTGTAATAGTAACTCTCAATGCCCAATCATCATATCATGTTTGTATTTGAGCTAACATTTGTGATGAAGAGTTCACGATTCAAGAAAATATTCAAGTCAAAGATCTATCACAATCAAGCATGAGGTTAGTGCAAAAGTTTTGGTGAGTTACAACATCAAAATCTATTCATTCATCATACCTTTATCATATTTATTTTCAAGGTTTGATTACCAAATGGGGTTTGACCGAGGAAAACCCCTATTCACTAACATTTTCTTGCAATTCTAGGCGGTGGACACATGGATGAGCCAGACTTACTTATGTTTGCACCATTAGGTTGGTTAGTTATGTTGTACCTGTAAGTTATTTACTTTTAATAAAGATGATTCTTATCTGTACCTAACAAATCATTTGGTCAATTATGTTGTACCTGTAAGTTATTTACTTTGAATAAAGATGATTCTTATTTGTACTGACAAATCATTTATCATGTTTGATATACCTTGATTCATTGATGTGCATATTAATTCATATAAGTGATGTAAATTATATAATAATTCCTCTTAAATTTCACCATTATATAATTAATTGGTTCTATTAAATTATTTTTGGGAATTGAGGATTATAATTAGTAAGTGAGATATTTTTGAATCCTTACACATTGTCACTGTACATCATTAGTTGTAGGTCTAGGAACTCTTACCTCCCTTTTCCCTTTTGACCTTTCTTTGAAATAGTAGTTAAAGCAAAGTTCCAACATCATTGTAAAGCCAAATCTGATGTTGAATTGAACATGGAGTTTTAGATTGTTTTTTTGAACTTGCAACAATTGCACTTCACTTTGAAAATCTCATAAACTCCATCTGAATACCTAATTCCCTTCCAACTTAGCAAATTTTCCACGCCCCTTGTGATTACTATCAAATCACATCAATCCACTAAGTTTTTTTTGCAAGTCATGACCTGACACCCGAGAGACCTTGGGGTAATTTTCTGCAACTTGTTTGTAGGAAGTTTCCTTTCAAGAGAGGTAGTGCACTTGTGTGCTACCTGTGTTAAGAAGTGCAAAAAAACCCATCAACATACACATGCATTTAGAATAACCAAAAAATAGTTACAAAATATTAAATTTGTTTACTTAGTAATCTAGAAGCATGTAAATACATTTATTTTATTGTTGTGAGAAGATCTTACAAAATATTTACAAGAATTTAACAATCATTTGGATAGCTAACTAATCACAAATGCATCCAAAAACATACACCATACATATAGAGAAACTCAATCTAGGTTGAATCAACATTTAATCATACAATCTACAAAGGTTACAAATGTTATTACAAATTTTGGGATGCACCTAGATCATTGTAATACAAAAATAGTTATACACAAAATTGAAGACTACGCACCTTCTAGTTGCTGAGAAATAAACAAGTTCAATACCAATTATTGCTAAGTTCAATCTATATCCAAATATGACTTCAATGGATGAGATTCAAGGCTTGGACTACAACAACAAGAAAATATGAAACTTATATGAAAATCTAAAAATTATTTTTCCTTAATCTAGAATTACCATGATTAGATCCATCTTCTTTATGATGCCAAAAAATAGCCAACATGATATGATTATAAACACTACCTTATGTGAACTTATAACAACAATATATGAAAAATAACATCACAATAATATAGCAATAATGAGGCACAAATCAGCAACACAAGAGCATCACATAACACAGGATTTACATGGAGAAACCCTTGTAGGAAAAAAAAATTCCACCAAGAAGAGAGGCCAAGTATGTATTATCATCAAATAAATGAGATTACAATACAACCACTTCCATTCTCCTCTTTTCCTATGACATGGAAGCACCTGTGCACCTATGAAGAACCTCCTTATAGTTCCACTTTTCCTTGTTCTTGTAGAGTAACACTACATTCAACTGTTCCTTTTTTATTCTACATCCACAAGGCTAAATTTATAGACTTTTGAAGGAATCTAATGAACCAAACATGAATCCCAAATATTACCCTTCATTCCAAACATCCTCAACCTTTGGATTACCTCCTCAAAATTTGAAAGCACATCGGTTTTGGCTCTAATAATTTTCCTCCAACTTGGGTGTCTAAACATGAGAAATACGCATTACATAAAATACAATAAATGATGGAAAACCAAGTGACACATGTTTCCTCTTTCCAAGCATCCACTTGGAGAATCCCAACAATGAATTGTTTATAATTTCCTTTTATTAATTTTAGGCATTCTTATGTGGGGAAAATAATATTAAATATTTATGTCCACAACCCATATTTATTGCTGCTAGTGGACCTACCACCCTGTATGAGTATATTACAAATAATGGTGATATTTAATATTAGAATATATTTTTCCAATTCACCCTAAATGCCTAGGGACACTTTCCAAGGATGTTGGAACCATACCATAGGATTTACAAGGTGGATGGCACCTTAATCCTAACATTCTCCCACTTGACATCAACATTGCAAATACACCCATATTAATCACAAACAAAGGAAAAAACTTTTCTTAGCCAAACATGTACCATTTGAATCTTCACTATGCTCTCATGCTCCAACAAGATACCTACAAAAGAAACCATGATAACCACTATCAAGCAAGAATCTCCTTCACATCCTCCAACATGCCGCCTATGGAAGAAAGATAAATATGCCAAGGTGAAACATATCACCTATCACTTAAACATGCACCAATCTTTACATAAACACAAGCATAAAATTCAAATGTTAACAAATGCTCTGAGTAGTCGCCTCACTCATAAAACCTTGAATAGCAACAACAAGAAATTTCAACTCATCCAAGCTAACCATACCTTAAACCAAGGTATACCAAACATAGATAGAACTTCATTCCATCAACATACCAACCCAAAATCTGCAATCAAGTCTCTGTATATCCATTCTCCTATCTCAATCCAACATACCAATGCAAAGATCACAAAGTCTGCATTAACACTAAAATAATCTTGTAGATATAGACAATCCACATCTAAGTCATCTATTTGTAATAAAATGGGTAGCTAATCCACAACCTACATAAATTGTAGATCCAAATCTAATGAAACATGCAAACTTATCATCACAATAGTAACCAACAAACCAAGATATCAAAGAGGATAACCAAACATATATCCAAAAACTCCCACTGCATGAGTAATGTCAAATCTGAAAATAGATCAAGGCAAACCAAGTCTACCTATAGTACTTCACATAGAGGATGTGGCTAACTCCTCTATTACATAGTGTCAAGGAAACATACAATAATATGCAAATCTTGAAAACAAATATGTTGCAATACCTCTCTCACCATTAGTATCCATAGCTCTCCCAAGTTTTTCACATTCAACCATGTGAATCCAGACATCCAAGAAAAATACCATGACCAAAGAGAGAAGATGCAAATCAAACCATATCCTTTTTCCACACTAACATGTACCAAGTTGTGTAAAGTAAGATCTCCTTGAACATTCCTAAATTGAAAGGATATCAACATCTAACATTAAAATAAAATGAAAACATAGCAGAAATAGATGTAAACTTGTCAAACTATAGGTAGATCAAACCAACCAATCATTCCCACAACAAAGGGAATATTCCCAAAGCCACAAACCATTTCCTATACCTCTCCAAATAAGTCCCTAGAACTAAATCCATAGCTCAAGACCAAAATAAGGAGAACAATGGAAATCCATATAACCATGCATCTTCTTCTTAAAAATTTCTTAAAATGTTTATAGTCAAGACTAACTCATATGAGAAGACAAGATAAAAAATAAAGAATGAATGTGATTTTTAGGTGGGAAATACCTCTTAGATCATTCACCTACCGAGTAGAACAAGAATGAGATACAAGATTGTCCTATGCACACAACACCAAGAAATAAAAATCTTCTCTTCAGTTCCATAATGGATCCAAATCCATAACTAGGTGTAGGCTCCTCGATCTTTTTGCTAAAATCCTCATCAAAGAGTGACCATATCAACATATGATCCCATAAATAAGAGACCTCTTAGCCTCACCCAAGTCTCTCTAGTCTCCATGATTAATACTCAAAACCAAAGAGAACCAAACAATACCATTGTCAAAATTCTAACTATAGAATCAAGAACATATCATGACATCATTATCTAACATCCCCTCCTAGGAGATTACATGAAATAACCATTCATCATCAAATGATGAATCAACATAACTATCAAAGCCCTCATTGAACTATGTAACATAACCATTCCTAACTAAAGACACTCCATGGCCCCAACACAATCAAATAACTCAACATCATGAGCTCCCAAAAGGTAAAGTACAACCATAATCTCCAAACCAAGAAGATACAAAAGCTACACATCCTTTGTCAATAGAACCAAAGATGTCATTAAAATCTCACTACTATTTGAAGGAAAAATCCAAGAGCTCTTTATGACAACAACCATTACAAAAGACCATCCATCTTATAATCAAATATTATCCATGGCTCACTACACATTGTAAGATTAACAGCTTAAAACCAAAATCTTGAAACAAAGAAGATAGAACACATTATGTAACTGAATAAAGCTCCCACTGAAAGTAATACCAAGTTATACATGGCATCATGAACAATATCATTTCCAACACTCTACTGAAATCGAACAAAGCTTCTCATGCACCATAAATTACTGTTATAGATTTAAATGAACAATTATATCAGGTACTCTCAATAACCATCTCTCAATGCAATTGATAATCATACCAATGTAATAATGGTGACCAATAATATGGCCTACCAAATAGAATCCACATCAAAAATATTTATAAGATCTAGACATATGCAACATCTAAAAGGATAAATACATAATCAATTCTCTAATCTCAAATAACTGAAAATTAGATTTGACTCCACATTAGTATCATGCAAAATAGAGATAATTAGGTATAAAAAATGGATTTCCAAGACTCAAACACCAAAATCAATAACTAGATCTGATTTTCCAAAACAAACCCACATAGGAGTAACCATAGATCAATAAGAAACCTCCAAGCATCCATGCAAACCTATAACTGTCCTCATCCAAATCACCTTGAATACAATCTCATCATGTAATCTACATACCACATATTTTAGTTAACAAGTGAAACATGCAAAACAATATTTATAAATCTAAAATATCTTTAAACATCTATACATTCACATTAAGCATATCATCTGAATAATGTAATAATCACAAATCTACAAACCTATAGCTAAAATCAAGAGTAAACTGCAACCCAATTGGAAAACATTTTTTTCTAGGAGCTTATAGCATATGAAACATATAAGCTCCACAACTCACAAAGAGTTAGGTGACTTATCTTCTAATGCTTTCATGCAACCAAGGGCTAAAGCTATGAAGCTAACATAAGCACTCCATTTTGTAGTCCAAATCAAGAGTGTTTCTCCATGTGACCAAGATGTCTCTACCCATCCAACATGAACACATTGCTATACATGACCAAAAGGTAAAGGAACAAAACCACCAAACAAGAGGATACACATATTGTCAAATAAGATCTCTAGTTTACCAAAACATAACCAACTTCATAAAGATCCAAAATCATGAGCTTCCAATGCCCAATATAGATCATATTGACATTATCCATGGCTTCAAATTTCACAAATTCGCAAAAAAAAAAGTTTACTCAAGAATATTCATTGCTGCCCCAAAATCCTTCCAAAAACCTTTAATTCCTTCTAACAAATTCCCATAATCTTTCCAAGCTAATAAATAAAAAATAAGGAATACCCAAAACCTAGGTAATCTTCAGCTCTGATATCAAATGATGAGAAATAAGTAGGTTCAATATTGATTATTGGGAAGTTCAATCTCTATCCAAATATTAATTCAATGAATAAGATTCAATGCTCCAGGACTACAACATGAAAATCTGAAACTTAAATACAAATATCATAATTAAGTTGCTTTAATATGGAATTACGATGATTAGATCCATCTTCTTTATGATACCAAAAACCAACTAACATGACATGCTTATAAAAATAGCTTATGTGAACTTATAAAAGAAATATATGAAGAATAAAATCACAATAAGATAGAAGCAATGAGGAACAAATCAGAAACACAAGATCATCACATAACACAATATTTACATGGAGAAACCCTTGTGGGAAAAAACTCCACCAAGAAGAGAGACCAAGTATGCATTATCATCAAATAAATGAGATTACAATACAACCACTTCCATTCTCCTCTTCGCCTCCAACATGGCAGCACATGTGCACCTTTGAACAACCTACTTATACCTCCACTTTTCCTTGTTCCTATAGAGTAACACTACATTCAATTGTTCCTTTTTTATTATACATCCAAGAGGTTGAATTTATAGACTTGTGAAGGCATCTAATGCACCAAACATGACACCCAAAGATGACCCTTCATTCCAAACTTCCCCAACCTTTGGATTACCTCCTCAACATTTGAAAGGTCACCGGTTTTAGCTCCAATACTTTCCCTCCAACTTGGGCTCCCAAACATGAGAGATAAACATTACATTAAATGTTATAAATGATGGAAAACCAAGTGACACATGTTGCCTCTTTCCAAGCACCCACTTGGAGGATCCCAACAGTCACTCATTTATCATTTCCTTTTATTATCCCATTTTAGGCATTCACATGTGGGGAAAAAAATATTAAATATTTATGTCCACTACCCATCTTTACCACTACTAGTGGACCCATCACCCCTTATGAGTATATTACAAACAATGGTGAGATTAATATTACAAAATATTTTTCCAATTCGCCCTAAGTGTCGAGGGACACTTTCTGAGGATGTTGGAACCATAACGTAGGATTTACAAGGTGGATGTCACCTTAATACTAACACTAGTTTTGGTGTGTAAGTTATTTTCTTTGATATTCTCTTCTCTCCAAAAATAATATCCTCTAATTGAACTCTTTTAAAAATACATGTCAATGAAGATATACCCACAACAAGGAAATTTGTAAATTTTTAGAGGGTCATGTAAGGATAGGAGAACCCTAGCCACAACCTCCCTCTAGTGCACAAATAAAAAATTTCTTCTAAAAATCCAATTTTATTGAGAAAAGGCATGAAATAAAATTCCTTGAACCACACCATACATCTACATTGATTATTTATGGAAATGAGTGCAAGAAACAACAGATTTTCCCATGAAATCCATTGAAAATAATATCCTCAAATTACAACATGCTAGAAAAGGTTTATAAAATATTAAATGAAGCATGGGTATTGCACAGTCCCTTAAGTCTATGCAAAAATGCAATAATGGCCCTCAATAAATGTTCTTGGATTGATGTTATGGTAGTTGTAGTGATGGTTGAGCATTAATGGAGGTAGACAAGACTCATTCACCTCACTTTTTTATTTTTACAAAAAATTGATCCCCATGTGGATGTGGTGTGAAAAACAAGCTTATGGAAGAAGCCACATCATCTTTTTGGAAAAAAAAACTTGAAATAGCTTGGTGGAGATTCGGGCCCCAAGTAGACAAAAATGGACCCTACTGCACTTCCCGCAAGGTCTTGATGACCTCCAACTACTTGCAACACTCCTTATATAGAAAAACGCCCTCCATTAGGATGAGGAAAACATCAACCCCTACCAAGTCATCATGAAAATATGAAGCATTTGAGTAATTATGGAGAAACCATCCCAAACAAGATACTAGAAAAGTAATCAGCATTAGACATTCTTTGGGACGCAAAATCCCCTTAGCTTCCTAATATCTGCAAAAAATTTGCAATATTGAAGCTTGTAGAAAAACAACTACCATCTAGACTTGCTAAAATGACCCCCATTAGGTCAAGTTCCATTTGGACCTTTTTCCAATTCATCAACATTCCTTCACACCCTCTTCTTCTTGATTCTTATTCCCTTTGCAAAAAAATTGCACCCAAGTTGGTGTAGGGGCATCAGGATCTCATTAGGCATAATTTTGTTATTTTTGGGTTTTAAGTTGTTTGTGGGTTTTGGATTCTAAAAAGATCATCTAGGACTATGTGGGATCATATTAATCCATTTTTGGTTTGTTCAAGGGCCGCTGGTTTTAAAATGTAAAAAGTTGTTAATATTGCTAAAGTTGTCAAAAGGTTGCTAAAAGTTGTCATGTAACTTTGGTAAGGTGACAAAAAATCAAGTAATTGTTACAAAACAAGAAAGAAATGTTACAAACAGTTGAAAATGGTTGAAAAATGTATGTATACGCCCTCCAAGATCGAATGGGGGATTTGATCAAGCTGATTTTGAAGTTTTGTTAATGAAAGCAAGATTTTCCCTATGATTTCTAATGTTGCAGTCATTTTCTATCACTTGGTACGACTTGTATGGCTCTGTGGACAATGATTTTGGTAACCCAAGGTGCTCTCTAACTCTTCTAGGTTTTTCACCTAGAAGGAGAGAAAATGGGCCCAAAATGCTAATTTCTACACTCAAGATTAATGTAAATAGGAATGCAATGTATCTAAATATGATTTCCTAATGCAATAAACTGAAAGAAAGATGATTTATTGATGTTAAACCCTTTTTTATACTTGATTTTCCTAAATTTCCCAAAAATAAGACATCATAGGCCGACCTCAAGGGTAAGAGAATAAAATCCCACCAAGAAATTAAAATTATTTTGATTTTTGTGCCCAGTGGGACTAAGTCACCCAGGTGGCGACTTGGTCCCACCAAGACAATTTCACTGGGTTTTAGAAATTAAAGTGCACTAAATAAGGTCTAATAGGAATATCCTAAAAAATGCACTTAAGTATGGATGGAAAGTGCATTAAGGGGTCATTTAAACATAAGAAAGGGTTGAATTAGTGATGACAAGCCTAAAAAAGCGTGAGTTTGTTACAACACTTTGAAATAAGACTTGGTAAGTAATAAAAAGGGGATATTTAAGTGAATTATAATGAAAGGGTCCTAGAAAAGTGTGAAAGTGGGTTACAACACTTCACAACACCTTTGCAAGACATCCTAGAAGTCTTGATGATTCACAAGGGTCCAAGACCTAATGTGAATGTGTTGGCCACATTACAACATTAAATCTAGGCAAAATCAATCCAAAGTCCATAAGAGAGACCCAAGTGAGCACAAAAATGTCAACTATACATTTTTTGGTGACACAGGCTCATGTATTGATCTAAAAATTATTGCATCATGTTGCTATGTGAATCTACTTTATTTTTATTTTTGTGCATCAATTTTCATTGAGTATTTTAAAAGTTATTGCATTTTTCCTAGAACTGCCTGAAACCCTACCTAGGGTAAGCAATGAGCATAAATAAATGTGTAACTCAACCCTCCACCAGTGAAAAATCACCAAAATGGGTGGAGAGGTCTATAATCATGTGTTCTATCATAATTCAAGGTTGCAAGGAAGGATATTGAGGTTTGTATGTGCTTTGAAAGGATAGTAGGTCTATTATTTTCATGTAACAGACTGTGTGGTAGCAAAGAGATATAAAGCTTAATGAAAACAAATCCTAACTAAGCTTGTTGGTCACAAGTGGTGGCAAGGGAATGTTGAGAGGGGTCTCTTAGACCTGAATCAATAGTTTTGAGTGTTTTTGAAGGGTTTATACAACCTTTGTTGTGGCTGTCCCAAGAGGACTGTTTACTCAGTCATAAGGAAATGTTGGTGTCCAAACAAGTTAGGGACTAGGTATGAATCTATGCATTGAAAACTTATTAGATTCACCCTTAGAATGTTGGAAAGAGGCATCCAATTTAGTTTTCAGGAGTTGAAACATAACATGATGGCTTTCCTTTGTTCATTGAAATCATCCCTTCTAGGTTGAGAAATACAAATGTTGAAAGTCTCATGAATGGTTGCATTGTGTTTCATTACTTAGAAATTGTTCATGTTCCTTTAAGGTTAGTAGACAGGTTTGACATGTTCTTTACACTATCTCAAAGTATGTTGGAACAAATCCTCTCAGCAATTTTAATACTAAGGTATAGGAAAGTTCTCATACATGCAGCAACATTTGGAGAACGTGTAAGAACACCTTTCCTTTTGGGTTTTTTTTCAATTAGAATGTCCTTCCTCTACATCAAATGGTATCAGAGTAGGGAAGATTAGTAAGAAGTCACAAATAAGTTGAGTTTGGAGACCAGCCAAGATGCCTCCTAAGTTGAATGTGGAAAGAATAATCAGAGAGATGAAAGATGCTCTTGCCCCATAATTGAGAGCCATAAAGGATAGCCTTGATGCAAGACTCACATTATTTGAGACCAACCAAAGAAGAGGAGTGGTCACAAGGGATTTGAGTGACCAATAATAAGAAGTGGGAGAAGGAGAAGGATAGGAAGAAGAAAGAGATTTTGAAGAGAAGAGGTTGGAGAGATTGCTAAAGGAAGTTAAGAATGATGGTTCCAAGGTAAAAGTAGAACATTCAGTATATTCAAGAAGCCTGAATGGAGAAGAACTCCTAGATTGGATAGGAGGATTAGATAAGTATTTTGATTTTGAAGAGATACCTAAGGGGAAGCAAGTTAAACTGGAAATAACAAAACTAAGGGAACATGCATCCCTATGGTAGGATTATGTACAAGAAGAGAGGAAAAAGAAAGGAAAAGAAAAAAATACACTATGGGATAGAATGGTTGCAAAATTGAAAGGTAAATTCCTACCTAGTGATTATGTCATTTAGCTATATAGAAGGTTGCAAAATTTGAAGCAAAAGGACATGGATGTGAAGACCTACACAGAAGAGTTCTACAAACTAAGCCTTAGGTTAGGCCACATGGAAGAAGATTTTGACAAAGTTGCAAGGTATTTGAATGGGCTAAAGTATAGCCAACAAGATGAACTCGGTCTCACAAGTCCAAGAATAGTAGAAGAGTGCTATCAATTATCCATAAAGGCTGAAGACAAGTTGAAAAGGAGACGAGAAAAGGAAAGTAGAGGTAGGGGAAGGAAAAATTTCAGAGGAAGAGATACATTTTCTGGTAGAGGACAATCCAAAAGGTCTCAAGGAGAGACAAGTAACTCACAAGAACAAACATCAGATTCAAGGGGCAACTTTAGAGGAAGAAGACTAATTTTTAGAGGAAGATTTGGCAATAGAGGAGGCTCAAGTGGATTCACTAGAAAGTGCTAAAAATAGAATAAATTTGTAGGCCATCAAGCATGGTAGTTCCCTAAGGAGAATCCATCTACTTGTTTTAAAGGTGAGAGGAGAAATCAGTTTGGACAAGGTGGAGATGATGCTAAAAGTGTTAATTCACCATCACAAAATACAAAACCAGAAGTTGGAGAGTGCTTATTGATGAGAAGAACCTTGATTAAAGTGCCCATGGAGAAAGAACCACCTCAAAGAAAGTCACTTTTCAGGACTACATGCAAATTTCAAGGTAAATGTTGTAAGGTTTTCATTGATTCTGGAAGTACTGACAATTTGGTTTCAATTGAAATGGTAGAGAAGCTAAAGTTGAAAAGATTACCTCATGCCACTCCATACAAATTATCTTGGTTAAACAAAGGGTGGCAAGTGTTAGTGAATCAACAAACTTGGGTAGAATTCCATATAGGGGGTTATAAGGATAAGGTATTGTGTGACATCATCCCTATTGATGTTTTTCATGTGCTTCTTGGTAGACCATGGAAATATGATAGAAATGTCGAACATGATGGTAGAAAGAACACATATGTCATAGAGAAGTATAGAGTCTCATATACTCTAACACCATTGAAAGATGAAGATAAAATACCACAAGTGGAATCCAATGTAATTTTGGTAGGAGAGAAGGAATTCATAAATGCCATGGAAGAGGAGAATATAGGTTTTTCCATCATAGTTAATCCTAGGTTTTTTGGGACAACAATAAAGAAAGAAGAGTTGCCATTGGAAGTTCAAAACTTTCTAAAGAAGTATGTAGATATAGTAGTGGATGAACTCCCAAACACATTTCCTCCTATGAGGGATATTAGTCACCACATTGATTTCATACCACGGGTTAGTTTTACTAATAAGGAAGCATATAAGATGACACCATAGAAAAATAAAGAGATTAAGAGACAAGTCCAAGAATTGCTTGATAAGGGGCTAATCAAAGAAAGCCTTAGTCCTTGTTTGGTTCCCACTGTCCTACAACCAAAGAAGGGAGTTGAATGGAGGATTTGTACTAATTCTAGGGTCATCAATAATATTACAATCAAATATAGATTCCCCATTCCATGGATGGAAGACTTGATGGACTATCTAGGTGGAGCATGCTACTTTTCCAAAATAGACCTCAAGAGTGGGTATCACCAAATCAGGATCAAACCAAGGGATGAATGGAAGACAACATTTAAGATAAATGAAGGGCTTTATGAGTGGCTTGTGAAGCCTTTTGGTTTCTCAAATTCACCTAGCACCTTTATGAGGTTGATGAATGAAGTTCTCAAGCCTTTTATTGGTAAGTTTGTAGTGGTTTATCTTGATGACATTCTTGTTTTTAGTAAAACTAAGGAAGAGCATTTTCACCATTTGGATTTGGTTTTAAGAAGATTGAATGAAGAGAAACTAATGATTAATTTAAAGAAATGTGAGTTTATGAAAACATAATTGGTATATCTTGGTTTTGTGGTTACAAAAGGCACCTTGAAAATGGATCCAAGCAAGGTTGAAGATATTCTAAGTTGGCCTCCACCCAAATCAGTTGTTGAGGTAAGAATTTTTTATTGGGTCTCAAAAATGTAGGCTACAAATCCTAAGAGGATTTCAAGCTCTATGATCAGACTTGCAATGTTTTTGAACCAATGAATGGAGTTAACCTATATGGTTGATGACTCCCTACACTTCAGGCTCTAGTAAACCTAGGCCGGTGGACCTTGATAGATGAAGCAAATTAAGAGCTATATGACTTAATTGAATTTATGGATCTATCCAAAGTGGCATAAAGTGTGGAATAGATGAAGGCTTGTTAACTACTCCTACTCCTAATGTGATAATTAGAAATTTAGAATATGAAATTGGATAAGTAAGGTATAACGAAATGTGAAGTGGACTAGTGCCTTATTGGGTAAGCAGAGAAAATGAAGTTTTATGATAAGTGACTAGTATTGGTTATAGGTCTAATTGTTTGGCACTTATGTTTGTTTATACCTTGTATAAATGTACAAGAGTGTGACTGATAGACTCTACTTATTGATCCAATTGATCCTATCAGGTTACTGTGACTTATTTAAAAGGATTTTAATCCTTCTTTGAAGGAGCCAATTAAAAAGAATCACACGGTGACAACAAATGTATATTGACAAATGAAGTATATCCTCAATTTGAATAACAAGATAATATCAAGTTGGAGACAGTATGGCAGTATTATCAATTATAGGGCTCTTCTTACTGATCCAAACGTTACTTCCAAGTTATTGTAATCAATTGAAAGGATTTTAGTTCTTTGATAGAAACCATTTAACTTGATTACACAATAATAGCAAATGTGTCTGATGAAACTGAATATCAACTTGGATACACAAGTTCAAATAACAGAGAAATAATAGTGTGGAGACAACCAGATAATTGTTCAAATCAACAAACAATAGTCACCAATGTGAAGTCACATAGAATTAAAGATCTTCTATTGATTTCTTCCAAAATTTATGCATACATCATGGTCCTTTACAGTATAATCTACATGATATATATTATGAAAGTCTCTTCTTTTGTATATCTCTCTATTCTCTTTTTTTTGCTCCCTTCATTCAATCATCACATGTTCAACTTATATAACAATATCTTGAAGAGGGTACACTTCTTCGTAAGTGTCTTTTGGGACTTTAACACATAAAATATTAACATTAAGCTCTAATGAGCCAAAAATGAACTTGTGTAACATGATCTAGGTACTTCTGACTCAAGTATGTATCAACATCATGCACAACATCCCTCACCACAATCTCCATAATAATCATCTTTTCTAAACGCTCATAGGCCTCTTCTAATGCTGGATCTTCATCCTTAGCTACTTCTAAGGCTCCCTGCACTATTAGTCGACATTCTTTTATCCATTCATTTTGACTTTTCAATTCTCCATTATCACTGAACAATGCAGGCACACCTTCTTTTGAAGCATCAATAAACTCGTTGGCATCTGCTTGAAGTTCCTCATAATAGTCTTTATGCTTCCTTATCAAGTTTTTAGCAACTGTAATGGCCCCAGTATCAAAAGTATTTTTGTTTTGTATCTCTTGGAGCTTTTCTCAAAGGCTATCATTTATCCTTTTATGTTCTTAAATGGCAGTGTGACTCTTAAAGTGAGTTACCTAGAAATTTGTAAGGAAAGTAGAGGTGCAGAAGCAAATTTCCTAACGTCAAAACCACAGGGAAGAATGCAAACAATACTTTTAATTTTTCTAATTACAACCCAATTAAGATACACATGAAAGATTTACAGAAACAGAACAAATACACAAAGACAAATGAACAACAGATTTACGTGGGAAAACCCTTTCAGGAAAAAACCCACCACACCAAGTTGACTCTCTTTGTATTATAGTAACAAACAATTACATACAATGCAGAGATACAACTCTCTGGTATCAGTTCATAGTAGCTTCATTCACTGTTCAATTTGTTTCAGAAATGTTCTCAACAATCCAATTCTTTTTTCATCCTCAGAATTGATCTGCTTTTATCTTATCACATTCTAATTTTTATCTTTTGTACATCCTTATCCACCATTGCCCCATCGTAGAAAGTTTCCTCTTGAGCGTTGATTTTTCCCTGCATGCATTTCAACTCCAGCGTCACAACTGTTGCAAAAATATAACTACCATTCATTTGAAATTCGCTTCGTCTGATTGGTCCATGAGGCTCCACATAGGATGGTCAAACGGTCAAGGGCGTTCAACCTGTGTTGGCATGTCGGTGAGACACTAACCGTGTCTCCCCGATGCCAACATAGCCAGCATTCGGTATTGGCATAGGTTCCACCAGTCGGCAAGACGATATAGCGAACGCCATGAGTCATACCGAATCCACCGATAACCATTTCATTCCTATTGGAAAGAAATTTCTCCATCGGCAAGACGTTTTACCAAGCTCACAAGTTGCATCGACTTCAATTTTCCTTTCGGGAAGACTATCACTCTTCAGTGAGACCACATATCGATATCCTAAGTCACACTGAAGATTCATACTATCGGAAAAACATTTCACTCTCGCCAAGACCTCACTCCGAGCAAACCATGTCATACCGAGTCGGCAAGAATTTTTTCTTTTGCCGAGACCTCACATCAAGCAACCATGTCTTACCGAGTCAACAAGACTTTTGTCTTTCACCGAGACCTCACATCGAGCAACATGTCATCCCAAAGACTATCAGCGAGACTCTCCATCGGTCACCAAGACTTCATACCAAAGTCTTTAAGTCACCGCGAAGACCCCAAGTGTATCCCCGTCGGTGAGACCTTCCATTGTCACTGGGACTTCATACCAAAACCCTTTAGTGTCACCGCGAAGGCCATATTCTATCGGGAAGACTCTTAGGTTGCTGGGACTTCATACCGAGCGATCAAGTCACCCCGAAGACACCAGTCACTATGAGTCTCCCTGAAGCCCGATAAGAACATATTGTCAGCCAGAGGTCTCCATTCGACAAAATTTCATAGTGAATGCTTCTTGTCACAGCGATAGTTTATTCGGCAAGACACTAACCTTGTCTCAACGACTTGGAACATTTCAAAGGATTCATAACAGTTAGTCGGCCAGTCATCAATAATGTCACACTGACTTTTCCTTCAAGGAGTTACATGTTAGTATGGATTGAGGCAAATATTCCAACAATCTCCCACTTGATGAAGACCTTACTGACAACTCCAGAGCATAATAAAACTACTGAAATTCATGGGCCAAGAGGCCCATCGAACTGACACACCACCCGTATTTGTCTGTGCTCACAAGCTTCGTCAATGCATCTACAACATTTTCCAGAGTATCCACTTTCTCCAAAGAGACCTTCCCATCCTCCACCATATCTCGTACAAAGTGATACTGTACATCTATATGTTTCGTCTTGGCATGGAAAGTAGGATTCTTTTCCAAACATATAGCACTCTGACTGTCACAGTAAATAGTAATTTTTCTTGCACCAAAACCAATGTTAGAACACAAACGTTTTAACCAGATTGCTTCTTTACAGGCATGTGTAGCTGCCATGTATTATGCCTCTATAGTGGACAAAGCGACTATAGCCTACCACTTGCTCATCCAACTCACTGCACCACCATTCATCATGAAAATATATCCACTGGTGGATCTCCTGCTGTCAATATCCCCTGCCCAATCAGAATCCACATAACCTCGAATACTTGAGAGTCATCTATGATTCAACCAAGTTACCATGGTAACACAAAGCATAGTTTGAAGTGCCCTTCAGATATCTAAACACTCTCTTCACAGCATCCCAATGTGTCCTTCCAGGATTAGCCATAAACTGACTAAGTACTCCCACTGCTTGGGAAATGTCTGGCCTTGTACAACCATTGCATACATAAGGCTGCCAACCGCACTAGCATATGGCACACTGGTCATGTCCTCCATCTCAGTAGGAGATTTTGGACAGTCTTCAACAGATAGCTTCGTTCCCTGCAAAACTGGAACAACTAGCTGCTTGCACTCAATCATACAAAATCTCTCTAGAACAGTCATGATATACTTACTCTAACTGAGCCAAAGTTTTCTATTCTTCCTATCCCTGGTTATTTTCATTCCTAGAATATACCTTGCTACACCAAGATCTTTCATTTTGAACTTTGTAGACAACTGAGACTTAAGATCATAATCATTAGCTTACTATTGCCTATGAATAGCATATCATCAACATAGAGAGAAATAATAAGAACTTGATCACTTTCAGCTTTGTAATATACAATGATCACATTTTGATCTTACAAATCCCAATGACAAAACAAACGTGTCAAATTTCTGGTACCACATTCTAGGAGACTGTTTTAAACCATACAGAGATTTCTTCAACTTGCAAACCAGTCTTTCTTTACCTTTTTCCACAAAGTGCTCGGCTGGGACATATAAATTTCTTCTTCAAGATCACCATGAAGAAACATTGTCTTTACATCCATCTGTTCAATCTCTAAATCATATGCTTGCAAGTGATAAAAGAAATCTAATAGATGTCAGCTTAGCTACAGGAGAAAAGATTTCTCCATAATCAATTCCCTCTACCTGGGAATAACCTTTTGCAACCAACCTTGCTTTATATTTTTCTACACTGCCATCCAGACCAATTTTCTTTTTAAATACCCATTTGCAGCCCACAGCTTTTCTCCTTTAGGTAATGGCACCAAACTCCAGGTATCATTTTTTCTAATGATGCCATTTCTTCATTCATGGCTTCCAACCAAGAG
This sequence comes from Sequoia sempervirens, assembly GCA_007258455.2. Lineage (NCBI taxonomy): Eukaryota > Viridiplantae > Streptophyta > Pinopsida > Cupressales > Cupressaceae > Sequoia > Sequoia sempervirens. The sequence goes on from VDFB02086081.1 coordinate 246,481,340, forward strand.
TTTGAATCAGACATTTTAAATGCCTCTTTCATAGTCCTAGGTTCATCAGTGCTAGAAATTAAAGCATAGGCACAAGTAGACTCTATCAAAGAAAACCCATACCTATCAGGTTGCTTTCTTTCACGAGTTGACCTCCTTACAGGCTGAGGCCGAGGTGGTTCTTCATCTTCTTTAGAACTTTCAAAACTACTTGAGCTCTCCTCAGTATCAGGTACATTTTGATTTTTCAATTCCTCTTTATCTGGTGTCGGAGGAATTTCTGCTACATCCTTTTCATTTTCTGATTTCTTCTCTGACTGCGGATCCAGTGTAGAAGGCTTTAGCTCACAAAAGATAACGCTTCTGCTGTACAAAACCTTCTCAGTCTCAAGATTCCAAAGCTTGTATCCTTTTATGCCAACACTATAGCCAATAAAAATACACTTTACAACTTTGTTTTCCAACTTAGATATTTTTTCAAACGACACATATGCATATGCCTCACAGCCAAAGACACGAATATGTCTCATAGAGGGCTTCTTTCCATACCATGCTTCCAAAGGCGTCTTCTCAACGAGAGCAGAGTTAGGAGAACAATTTACCAAGTAACATGATGTAGAGACTGCTTCAGCCCAGAACTTCTCATCCAAGCCAGCACTGCTCAGCATACTTCATGCTCTTTCCATTACTGTCCTATTGAACCTTTCAACAACTCCATTTTGTTTTGGAGTGTAAGGTGTAGTCTTATGTCTTTTAATCCCATGATCTGTATAGTACCTTTCGAATTCATTTGAACAAAACTCACCGCCATTGTCAGTCCTTAAACATTTTATTTTTCTACCAATCTGATTTTCAACAAGGTTTTTAAATTCCTTAAACCGACTGAACACTTCTGATTTACTTTTCAGAAAATATAAAAATGTTCTTCTTGAATAATCATCAATAAACGACACATAGTATCTTGATTTAGACAGAGAAGGAACATTCACTGGACCAAAAACATTAGAATGAATATAATCAGAAGATTTTGTGAGAACTGGAATAAAATGAAACACGATGTTGCTTTCCATATATGCAATGTTCACAAAATTTGAACTCAAGGTTACAATCTTCAAGTCCCTCCACTAGGTTTTTATTTTTCAAGGTTTTTAAACCTTTCTCACCAATGTGGCCTAGCCTATGATGCCAGAGCAAAGTCTTTTTTGTTGGAAGTTTAACCTCCATGGAGTTTACACCATCAGGAATGTTTGCCTTCTTTTCTGCATGAGTAGCTTTCAGTGACTTTGCAGAGACACTATTGCATTGAATAGCTTGTGCATCCAGCTTGTACAAGGTACCAATTCGAGCACCCCTAGCTAGCACCATTGCGCCTCTAGTCATCTTGTAGCCATTTCCAGAGAACGTGACCTGCACTCCGATATCATTCAGCTTACTTACAAAAAGTAGATTTCGAGCCATACCTGGTATATGCATAACATCATTGATTCCCTTCACTCTTCCATCAGGGAATTGAATTCTACTCTTCCACGACCAACAATTTCCAAAGATGAATCACTTGCCAAATACACCTTTCCACCATCATAGTTTTCATACTTCGTGAACCAGTCTCTATGAGATGTCATGTGGAAAGATGCTCTAGAATTAATCAGCAAGACATCATCGATGCCCGTAGCCAAGGCTGCAATGAAGGTGTCTGCATCACTCTGAGAAGAATCATTGTCAGAAGAGGTATTCTTCTTCTTCTTCTTTTTCTCCTCCTTGCAATCCTTTTGGACATGACCAGGTTGCCCACAATTCCAGCACTTCACCTTGGACTTCTTTCCAGGAGACTTTGATCTCCCTTCTGATTTTGATCTGAATTTTTTGTCCTTCTTTCCTTTCTCCTTTGATCTGCCTCTAATAGCCAGAGCCTCCTTTGCCATCTCAGAAGATTTTCTTCTCATCTCTTCCGAGAACAAAGAAGCAACAACATCTTCCATCTTGAAAGTGGATGTCGTACTTCCAATAGCCATCACCAAATGATCCCAAGAATCTAGAAATGAACATAACAGCAGCATGCAGCGATCTTCATCTTCAATCTTTACACCAATAGATGTTAACTGTGCAATTAGCATATTGAATGCATTCAAATGATTAGCAACAGATCCTCCCTCCTACATTCTCAAAGAGTACAACTTCTTCCTTAAGAACAATTTGTTCACCAAGGACTTGCCTTGATAAATAGATGCCAGTCTTTTCCACAAGGAAGATGCAGTCTTTTCTTCATGCACGTTTAGAAGAACAGAGTCTGCCAAACAGAGCCTTATCAGCCCCTTAGACTTTCTATCTACAAGATCCCAATCCTCTTGCTTCATGCCTTGAGGCAACGTTCTAGACACAGCAAGCCATAGATCATGATCCACTAACAGATCTTCCATTTTGAGTTTCCACAACTCAAAATTGCTACCATTGAAATTTCTCTATTTCCATCTTCCCGGATGTGCTTGCCATCTTAATCTATAATTAAATTATCAAACCTCTACCAGACTCCCATTGAAAAAAGAATTGACACAAAAAACCCAACCCACTCACAAGGATAACACAACTGGCCAGGCTCTGATACCACTTGTAAGGAAAGCAGAGGTCTGGAAGCAACTTTCCTCACGTCAAAACCACAAGGAAGAATGCAGACAGTACTTTTAATTTTTCTAATTACAATCCAATTAAGATACACATGAAAGATTTACAGAAATAGAACAAATACACAAAGACAAATGAACAACAGATTTACGTGGGAAAACCCTTTCAGGAAAAAACCCACCACACCAAGCTGAATCTCTTTGTATTACAGTAACAAACAATTACATACAATGCAGAGATACAACTCTCTAGTATCAGTTCACAGTAGCTTCATTCACTGTTCAATCTGTTTCAGAAATTTTCTCAACAATCTGATTCTTTTTTCATCCTCAAAATTGATCTGCTTTTATCTTATCACATTTTGATTTTTATCTTCTGTGCATCCTTATCCGCCATTGCCCCATCGTAGAAAGTTTCCTCTTGAGCGTTGATTTTTCCCTGCATGCAGTTCAGCTCCAGTGTCGCAACTGTTGCAAAAATCTAACTGCCATTCATTTGAAATTTGCTTCCTCTGATTGGTCCACGAGGCTCCACATAGGATGGTCAAATGGTCAAGGGCATTCAACCTATGTTGGCATGTCGGTGAGACACTAACCGTGTCTCCCCAATGCCAACACAGCCAGCATTCGATATCGGCATAGGTTCCACCAGTCGGCAAGACGATATAGCGAACGCATGAGTCATACCGAATCCACCGATAACCATTTCATTCCTATTGGCAAGAGATTTCTCCATTGGCAAGACATTTTACTGAGCTCACAAGTTGCATCGACTTTAGTTTTCCTTTCGGCAAGACTATCGCTCTTCGGTGAGACCACATATCGATATCCTAAGTCACACCAAAGAGTCATATTGTCGGCAAAACATTTCGCTCTCACCAAGACCTCACTCTGAGCAAACCATGTCATACTAAGTCGGCAAGACTTTTGTCTTTCGCCGAGACCTCACATCGAGCAACCATGTCTTACCGAGTTGGCAAGACTTTTGTCTTTCACCGAGACCTCACATCGAGCAACATGTCATCCCGAAGACTATCGGAAACTCTCCATCGGTCGCCAAGACTTCATACCGAATTCTTTGAGTAACCGCGAAGACCCCAAGTGTATCCCCATCAACGAGACCTTCCATTGTCACTGGGACTTCATACCGAAACCCTTTAGTGTCACTGCGAAGGCCATATGCTATCGGTAAGACTCTCTTTGGTTGTTGGGACTTCATACCAAGCGATCAAGTCACCCCAAAGACACTAGTCGTTGTGAGTCTCCCCGAAGCCCTATAAGAACATACTATCGGCCAGAGGTCTCCATTCAACAAAAGGTCATAGCGAATGCTGCTTGTCACAGTGATAGTTTATTCGGCAAGAAACCAACCTTGTCTCAGCAACTTGGAACATTTCAAAGGATTCAGAATAGTTAGTCGGCCAGACATCAATAATGTCACACCAACTTTTCCTTCAAGGAGTTACATGTTAGTATGGATTGAGGCAAATATTCCAACAAACTTGTCCATCCAAATCATCATATTAGTGTACCTCTTTTGGAGTATTGTAGAAAGCATGTCAAACCTGACCTTGATCACTTGATTGTGCATCTGTTGATTATTCATTTGTAATTCCTCACACTTGTCCTTTAATTGGGAGCCTTCTCCTTGAGTCAACATTTTATTAGATTATTTGAATGTATCCTTGACTATGTCTCTTAGAAAATCATTTTCTTTAAGCATCCTTTCACTGTTCAATTTGTACATATCTTGTTCTTTAATCAACATTTGAATATGTGCCTTGTTTAATTTGGCTACATTTATGCCAATATCAGTTGTGACCACAGGATTAGTTTTACCCACTTTTAATGTCATCACATGACCAAATGCTTTTTCTGTATCAATAATTACAAGCTTCTTATGTGGGACATATAGAGCCCGAATCATAAGAGAACTCTCATCAGGATTGTATCTTGACCTAGTGTATACCTCTGTTACCCCTTCTAGACTAATTCATTCACTAAGTAATTAGGGGACATATTCACATGTTAAGTTTACTTAGGATATAAGATTCTTTCTAGAAGTCTTAGTTGTCTTTTCTAGAACTTATCTTATCTAGCTATATTGCATGATTCCTAGGTAGTTAGTTGTCTCATGTCATAGGATTAAGACACTTGTCATGATCTTGTCTAATCCTATCTCTCTACCTTGCCTTTATAAGCAAGGCCTCTCATGTACATTTGCATCATATTCAACCGATATTCAATCTTGCATTGTGAAGCAAGCTTTCTTGTCATTCTTTCTCTTGTGGAAGTTGTTTTGGTCTAGAAATTGTTCCTAGGGGTGTTGGGGAGTCACCATTTACTCCCACACGGCCTCTATTTCTTCCATGTTTCTGATAACATCATCATGAGGATATGGTACATGAACATATCCACCTAAATTCTATTTTTTCCTGGAAAAATCAATAAAGCCTTCAGGATCAAATCCTTTCCTTGGTGTAGCCTTCTTCATATTGAAATGTGACAATTTATCCAAAATGAGATCATATCCTTCTTTTGATACTACAGTAAAATCCCCAAAACACAATGTACTAGGCATGAATGACTTTTTTTCATATGCACTCAAGTTCATGACATTGGAATAATCTAGTTGCTTGACAATCTCTAGATATACAATTTTGTCTGGCATAATCTTGGGTAATAGGAAATGTGTCTTTAAAACCATAAACCCTTATCATTGTGGAATCAAGAAAGCAATACCAGTCACCCCAATTATGATTTACAGTCAATGGTCCATTGAAATCCTTAGGCCTTAAGAATCTTTTGATCTCATTAGACAATGAATAATTACAAGGGTGATCATAAAACCTGTACAATGTCTTGACAAAGTGTTCTTCAAAATAAACATAATTAGAATTGACAAATCTATTGTCCCAAATGGAGGTCCATAATTGTATCGGTAATGGTTGACCCTCTTTATCCAACTGTGTGATTCCTAATTCCTCTTGCCATATTCCAAACTCTTGTCCATAGTACAATATCATGTGCATGAGAAGGGAATAATGTTTAAAGTTCATTGTGGGAGAACCATTCTTGATGGCTCTTAGCCCTAAGTCAATTCCTCTAGAAATGTGTGAAGCATAATCAAAAGGTCTTGCATTGTGACATTGTATGTCTGCAGCTATCACCATTGGCCCTATAAACATAAATTCAAAGACCTATGTTCCCATTATTTGACCCACTAAGAAGTAAGTATATTTTAAATAGGGCTCAAAAAAATCAACATGGAAGGGAGGTATGTCACCATCCTCAAGTGGTACTAGGTTCCCGTCTTCTCTAGGCCTATGTAATGGTAACCTCCATCCTTTGTAGGTAGTGTCCATCCTCCAGTATTCCTTTTCTAAATCCCCATGCACTATAGGCTGATCACATGTGTCATCTAGCCTAAAAACTTCACAAAGTGAAATTTTGGATACATGTATGAAAGATTATCCTTGCGGGTTGCAAATGGCTTTAAGATTCAAGTTATAATAGTTGGCTAGAAGTTTTATAAGGTCTATATTCACAAAGACATTGGGAACAACCAGCTTTCCCAAATTGAAATTCCAAGGGTTACAAACTGGTTCAAATCTACTTCTCCGACAATAATGAAACATGAACAATTAGTACCCCCTAATGGGGGTCCACACATCACCTACATGTTTGCATTCATCTTCTAATCTTTCTACATCAGCCCTCAATTGTGTAGACCTTCTATCTTTTGTCCCTAAACTAGACAATTGATCAATGAGGTCTTGGTTTAGTTTTTTTTCTTTTGTTTTCAATTCTTGCCCCGTTTCAGTTTTCTACTTCTTATTTTTAGATTGGCTACTTTCACCTTGTTGCTTCTTGTTTTTTGTTTTTTCAGAACTTTCCATCTTATTTCTCTACAAGATGGTAGAACTGAATTACAATCTATCAATTGTAGGGATATTTTGTATGCTTACTTGTATGTTTTGGGTGCACTAAATTCCTTGACTTCCGCTCAATCTCCCATCCTTCTTCATTGCAACTTCTGAAAATTCTTCTGGTTCAATCTCTTTTCAATTAGAAATGTTCATATAAGGTTTGTTCTTGCGGCCATTAATGTCCACCACTGGAAATGAATGCAATAGGTTTTTCAAATCTCGAAATGTCAAAGCAATACAACAATATTGCATCGGTGGAACCCCTCTAGTCTCAGGCTGATCTATGTGGTTTATTTGGCATCATCTTTGTTTATACGTTCATAACTGATCGCCAAGACTAATTGAATGTCTTTTTGATATGAAGTGTCCCTTTGGTTCTCTTATTCAGTTAGGAAGACAACTTAATACTCTCACCAATATTGTACAACTACCTTTTTTCTTGCTTTTCAATTCCTAATGTTTCGAGGATAACATCATGAAGTTTACCTAATATCAGGGTGGTCTGGACCATTAGAAATCCTTTTAAACATCGCCCAATGTCTTTCTGACAAATAGTAGGCATTCCATATTATCATCAGGCTGACACGTATCATCACTAAGAGAATAAGATGCCTTTCTGATATACTTGGTCTCCCTGATATGTTTCCTCTACTGCTTTGTTCGTTGGGATAATTCGGTGGGACTTTCCCTGAAAAATTTTCTAGTTTCCCTCATTGGAGTAACCCACATAGTTAGAGAGATTTGAGGAACCCAATTCGATCATATATGTCTCTTCGATACAATTTTTCTCCTATTTTATTGGTGAAAGTATGCATGTTTCTCCTTGATAAGGTCTCCATCGGTGTGACACACGAGCTCGGTGTGATTTGAAAATTTCCCTCCAACTAGCTTGCTTTTGCCAATAAGTTTTTCATCAGTGAAATGTTATGCATTGTCTTCCTAATTATGCACACCTATTATCTTTGGGATAATTGATCATTGTAACTTTATTCATCTCTTCCCGATATGCAGAAAATATTCAATAAAGGGCTCTGACTTGATGATCGGAAATACATGCACATGATCTTCCTGATAAGGATCAATTGCTCTTATAGTTTTTGCTCAACTATGATCAAGGAGATGCTTATATTCCAAAGGCCATATTCATGGGATCATTAGTTAACATGGGTTATAAAATGGATCTGGTCACATGAATTTATATAATTTATGAAATCAAATGTAACAAATAGTGAATAGGATTTTTAGTCCTAACAGTTTCCATGGTTTGGAAATTTTTTATAGGAAGTTTATTAAGGGTTTCAATCATGTTTTTGCTCCAATAATTGATACCATAAAGGGAGATAAGAGAAAAAAAATTGTTTGGACTAGTGAAGCTGAAAAGAGTTTTGAGTACTTGAAAAAGAGGGTAGTAGAGCAGCCCATATTAGTTTTACCAAATTTCAATAAGTTGTTTACTATTGAGTGTGATGCAAGTTGCTATGCCATAGGGGAGGTGTTGAGTCAAGAGGGTTGGCCCATTGCCTTCTTTAGTGAAAAACTTAATGAGGCTAAGAAGAAATACTCTTCCTATGACCTAGAGATGTATGCTTTGGTTCAATCCTTGAAAAAGTGGAGACATTACCTACTTCCCAAAGAGTTCATAGTCTATACTGATAACCATGCCCTCCAATTTTTGAATAGTCAAGAAAAACTTAGTCATAGGCATGTTAAGTGGGTGGAATATTTGCAAGGTTTTACTTTCACCATTAAATAAAAGGGGAAATCCAATAAAGTAGAAAATTATTTGAGTAGAAGGACTCTAATAGTATAGGAAATTCAATTGCAAAGTGTGGGAGTTGAATCCTTGAAAGGTATGTTTCTTGAAGATGTAGATTTCAAAGAAATATATGCATGTTGTAAGCAACCTTGTAGCAACAATAATGATAAGTGGGTTGATTTTCTGATTCAAGATGGTTTATTGTTCAAGGGAGCACAACTTTGTGTCCCTAAGTGTTCAATGAGAGATAATTTGATAAAAGAGAAGCATAATGGTAGTCTTGCAAGTCATTTTGATCTTGATAAGACCCTAGAGTAGCTAAGAAAAAACTATTTTTTACCTAAAATGCAAACTAATGAAAGGAAATTTGTTGAGAAATGTGTTATTTGTCAAAAGGAAAAAGGGAGTAGCACAAATGCAGGTTTGTATTAGCCGCTTCCTATTACAAATAGGCCTTGGGAGTCTATAAGTATGGATTTTGTAATGGGTTTACCAAAAAAACCTAGATGTTTTGATTCCATCTATGTTGTAGTAGACCAGTTCTCCAAGATGGCACATTTCATCCCATGCAAGAGCACAAAGGATGCCTCTTATGTTGCAGGTTTTTTCTTCAAAGAAGTGGTAAGGATTCATGGTTTTCCTTTAATTATTGTTTCAGATAGAGATAGTAAATTTTTTGGGAATTTTTGGAGAACTTTGTGGAAGAAACTTAGCACTAACCTTAGTTTTAGTTTTTCCTTTCACTCTCAAACTGATGGGTAGACTAAGGTGGTTAATAAGAGCTTTGGTAACCTCTTAAGATGCCTTAAAAAATATCATTCTACTCAATGGGATCTGATCTTGCCTCGGGAAAAAATTGCATATAATGATTCAGTGAATAGAAGTGTGGGTACAAGTCCTTTTGAAGTTGTTTATGGTTTGCAGCCTATAGGAGTCTTTGAATTGAGATATACAAGTGGAATGGAGAGGATGAGTGCTAAGGGTGAACAATTTTATATGGCTATGAAGGAGATTCACCAACAAGTCAAGGATCACCTACAAAGAAGCATTAACAAGTATAAGCAAAGGGAAAATACACATAGGAGAGAATTCAATTTCAAGGTTGGAGATTTGGTTCTAGCTCATCTAAGGAAGAAGATATTTCCTAAGGGACAATACTCTAAATTGCAGACAAAGAAAACTGGACCTTGCAGGGTTGTTCACAAGTTTGGTCCCAATGCATATGAAATTGAGTTACCAAGTGGGATTGGCATTTCACCTATATTTAATGTATCTGACTTGTACCCTTTCAAAGGGGAAGTTTTTGTAGGTAATGAAGTGGGTTTCCAATCATTTGAAGATGAAGAATGGATCCAAGACCTTCCACCCAACAAACCTTTAGAGTTGGAGTGCATCCTTGATACCAAGGAACTCAAGAAGACAAGAAACACAACATATCTTCAATATTTGGTCAAATGGAAGGGTCCTCCTATGGAAGATGCTACTTGGATGTCTGAATTTTATATTATCAAACATGGATATACAATTGCAAACTTGCACTCAAGTGGGACTTGAGTTTTCTTCCCCTTGGGTGTATGGTGCGGGGGCATTAGAACCTCATTAGGCATAATTTTGTTATTTTTGGGTTTTAAGTTGTTTGTGGGTTTTGGAGTCTAATAATGTCATCTAGGATCATGTGGGATCATCTTAATCCATTTTTGGTGTGTTAGACAATCATTGGTTTTAAAATGTAAAAAGTTGTTAATGTTGTTAAAGTTCTCAAAAAGTTGCTAAAAGTTGTCATGCAGCTTTGGAAAGGTGGCAAAAAATCAAGTAACTATTACAAACTAAGAAAGAAACATTAAAAATAGTTGAAAATGGCTGAAAAATGCATGTATACACCCTCCAAGGTTAGATGGAGGATTTTATGAAGCTGATTTTGAAGTTTTGTTAATAAAAAAGAAAGCTTTTCCCTGTGATTTCCAACATTGTAGTCATTTTATATCACTTGGTATGGCATATATGGCTCATGTATTGATCTAAAAACATTTTCATCATGTTTCTATGTGAATCTACTTTATTTTTCTTTTTTTAGTATCAATTTTCATTAAGTATTTTAAAAGTTATTGCATTTCTCCTAGAACTGCCTAAAACCCTGCCTAGGGTAAGCAACGAGCATAAATAAATGTGTAACTCGACCCTCCACCAGTGAAAAATCACCAAAATGGGTGGAGAGGTTTGTAATCATGTGTTCTATTATACTTCAAGGTTGTAGGGAAGGATATTGAGGTTTACATGCACTTTGAAAGGACAATAGGTCTATTATTTGCATGTAATAGACTGTGTGGTAGCAAAGAGATAGAAAGCTTAATGAAAAAAAAGCCTAACTTGGCTTGTTGGCCACAAGTGGTGGCAAGGGAATGTGGAGAGGTGTCTCTTAGACCTGAATCAATAGTTTTGAGTGTTTTTGAAGGGTTTATAAGAGCTTTGTTGTGGTTGTCTCAAGAGGACTATTTACTCAGTCATAAGGAAATGTTGGTGTCCAAACAAGTTAGGGACTAGGTATGAATCTATGCATTGAAAACTTAATAGAGTCACCCTTAGAATGTTGGAAAGAGGCCTCCAATTCAGTTTTGAGGAGTTGAAACATAACATGATGGCTTGCCTTTGTTCATTGAAATCACCCCTTCTAGGTTGAGCAATACAAATGTTGAAAGTATCATGAATGGTTGCATTGTGTTTCATTACTTAGAAATTGTTCATGGTCCTTTAAGGTTCTTAGACAGGTCTGTCATGTTCTTTACACTATCTCAAAGTATGCTGGAACAAATCCTTTAAGCAAGTTCAATACTAAGGTATAGGAAAGTTCTCATACATGCAACAACATTTGGAGAACGTGTAAGAACACCTTGCCTTTTGGGTTTGTTTTCAATTAGAATTTCCTTCCTATGCATCACAAGTGAACCAAGGGAATATTCCCTACATTCGGATGTAGATATGCAACTACTATTATCCCACTCATGGAAACATCCCATTTAGATGAATTTACCTGGTATGGAAAATTTTAATTTAGATGGAATTACTCGCAATGATTAACTTAGCTCCTTTGAATTTATTTGGGTCATGCAGGTTGGATGTGTGCAACTAAATATTCAACTTTATGAAGCAATAAGACTCATCATGTTCATATGGAAAACTCTACCAATGATGTCAGTAAAAGTGACATCAACATAATGTCATGATTGCACCTAGGGACCTTCAAATGATATGGCATCATCATGATGTCACCATGGTATAGATGTATGAAGTTGGGTCCCATCATCCCACACAAAAAACTTACTTGATTTAAAAATTTAGTGCTCCTATAGAAAAAGGACCCACATGTGGACACATGAGAAAGTGATCAACAATAGGACAAGGGTGGTTCAGATGAAAAACCCCACAAGTGTAAATGAGCATAAGATTTTTTTAACCATGGAAGAAACCAATTGAACAGGCCCACTAAAGACTCACCTAGTTCAGCAAAAAGGTTCTACAAAGTTGGATTCCCATTTAAAACCTACAATAAGCAAGTTAGCGGAAAAAACTCAACAAAACAAGACCTTACAAATAAGTGAGACTGACCTAAATGGAAGGAAAACCCACATGATAATAAATTTTTCCCCTTAGCATATTTTTTAAAATTTCAAATAGAAACTAGACTTAATTTTTCATATTCTACCCACTGATGCTAAGAAAGACTGCCCCTGATAGATATCTCATATTAGTTATAAACTTGGGAAGACATGGCGTAGGTATGAAATGGGACTCTGAATTTCATAGTGTCAATAGATGGTATCCATATATATAGCTTAAAATGGAGAAATTTTATATGAAGGATGAAAATAATTTTTATATCTATTCTATTGGTGGAAACCATTGCACCCATCTCTCACATTTATCTAAATAAAAATATTAGAGATATTTGTACAAGAACTTGACCACCTTAATTTTTCTAGCTAATTAGGGATGATATAACAAGCTACAAGCAAGTTATGTGTCCAAACATGAGAATAAGTTAGTCCAAAAATTTCTTTTAAGTATAGGATCATGATCACTTACTATGATTTTTGGAGTCCCATGTAGATTTTGAATAGTATCCATAATTGTTTTTGCTATAGTACTTGATACAATGAGTGTAAAAAAGAAAAAAATATACATATTTTATTATTTTATCCACAACAACAATGATTTTTTTTTCTTTAGACCTAGGGAAACTATAGATGAAATCTATGGATACCTCCTCCTTTCTCTACCTTTAAATAAATAAAGGTTGTAGAAGACCTAGATTATTAGCTGTCTCTCCCCCTATTTTTTTGATACCATGCATTCTACCACAAATTTTTGGACATCCCATTTGAGTTCATCCCAAAATAGAATCCTAATTGATTCTATGATAAGTCTTCAAGAACTGTAATTTTTCACCTACTAGAGAAGCATGGAGCTCTACCTAAAGCTTTAAACATATGGTTTGAGTTTTTACATAGGTACAACATGTCCTTGTGCCATACAACATATCCTTTATTTGTAAATATATTTGAAACACTCGAGTTCTATTGGATTTTTAATGGAAGTTTGTATATCCATGTCCTCACATTCTTATCATGCCTCATCCACCTTATTTTCTTCTAATATAGAAATGGAATATAATTATGACTATGATTTATCCCTCCTAAATAGAACATCAACCATAATCTCCATTTTCTTTATTTTTTATGATCTTAAAGTCATATTCCAACATCTTTGTGACCCATTTTTTATATTCTTTAGATAAAAATATTTTTTCTAAGAAGTATTTGAGATAATCATGATCTATCTTTAACTTAAATTATCTTCTCATTAGATAATGTCTCTAATGTTTGACTACATGTAGTATAGAAATCATTTCCTTATTCTAAATGAGTTTCAAAAAATTATTATCTTTGATTTGGAAACTCCCAAATGTTAAGGTTCTTCCCTCTTGCATGAGTATTGCTCTTATACCATACATAGAATAATCACATTCCATAATGAAGGTTTGAAAAAAATGGGGTACTAGAGTTTAAGTTTACAAATGGATTAATTGAGCTTATCAAATATCCCAATGGATTAATCCTATTAGGAGTCCTTCAATAAATTTGTAAGTTGTGTTGATGTTATACCATGATAATTTACAAATCAATAATAGTGATCAATAGGAACAAAGAAAATATATAATTTCCTTAAGGTTTCTAACTATTTTCCATTCTGCAAATAGTGGCATGGTGTGATGGTTAAGTTGTTGTGTTGTTATTCTTTCCATCAAGGTTCAAATCCCATTGGGGTGTAATTATTGAGAATTTATATTAGGGATGAGGTCCCCCGTTTGTGACCTCATCAGTTCATAGCTCTAGATCAAAAGTGTTTAACCCTCTTTAAAAAAAAAACTATTTTCCATTCTACTATGGTTTTGATCTTATGAGGGTCTACCTTGACTCCCTTATGTGAAACAATATGAACTAGGTACTCCACCTCTTTGACTCCAAAAAACACTCAGATAACTTAGCATTAACTTGATGCTAAAGAATTTCCAAAAACCTAATTCACATGTTATAGATGTTCCTTTAATGATATAAAGTTTCTACAATCCATATTGTTAATTGTTGGCCCTATTTTTGGATTTGATTGTGTAATATATTTTCTCCTACAACTCTTTTACATCCTAATGATTGATCATGAAGTTTGATCCAAAACGTTGATGCAAAAATATATTACATAGTTGAATCCAAAAATAGGTTCAACAATAAATAGATGTTCCAATTTTTAATATATATTAAGATTTCATATAAAAAACAAAATAAATTTCTACAAAAATGGTCTAAACATAGAGTTCATCAAACTTTAAAATATTGATGGTGCATTTGTGAGGCCAAAATGTGTCACCAAAAATTCATTGTGACCATCACAGGTTTGGAAAGCTATCTTATATGTATCCTCATCTATAATTTGGTTTGATGATAACTATGATTAAAAAAAAAATTGGTAAAATAAGTATCACCATTTATCTCATCTAACAAATCATCAATTACTAGAATTGGAAACTATATTTTATGTTATACATGTTGATCTCTCTATAATCATGACACATTCACATAGTATCATATTTATCATGTATCATTACCACTAGAGAGTAATAAGAAATCTAACTATGTCTAATCATACTAACATATAATTTTGAGTGATCTCACAATAATATGTCCCACTTTTTTTCCTAAGAAAAACACTCAAAATCGGTATTTTTAAATTTTTCCAATTTATGTCAATTATAATGAACAAATGGTCAAGAATTTAAGAATGATGTAAATTAATGAGTTATGAATTATTTTATATAGATTCAAGTTGCAATTGTTTTCATTTTTTAAATAATTATTTCTATCATTTTTATTTTTAAATATATTTTTTATTTTTCTATTATTTTTATTGAAGCATTGTTCCATAATGCATAACTTTCATTAAAAATAAAAATTCATGATGATTTGGAATTAGATCATTAACTTTAATGTCTAGTGCATAGATAATTTTTGTAATTTTGTATTAAATATTTGATTTAATATTATTTTTGAATTAGTACTAACAAAAAATTTAAGCCTATATTAGTTCTTAACATATTTATATTTGCATATATATCAAAAAGTTATAAAATTTGTTCAAACAAGGGCATCCAAGTGGAGTGCAATATATTTTTTAAATTTTTCTAACAATGTTGTTTTTTATAACGACTTAAATAGAGATCATTTTTTTTTTGTAATGGACTTCCATTTAGTATAAAATTAATACATAATACTAAAAATAAATGCATATTATAATTTCCAAAAATATTAAACACTCAAACTAATGACTTTATCTAGCTGGACAATAGAGTATCTAATTCCATAGAAAATATGTAATAATTGAAAATAATGGTGATATCATAAAAAACTAACTTTCAAAATATACAAGAAAACTAGGTTCTACACATACAACATGACAATAGATATTTGTATAATATTAAATGAGTTTAGTTAATAATCCACAAGCATACCCATACATTTCCTTTATTTTTATGAGAAGAAACATCACAAAATAATTTTGAGGATTTTATAATCATCTAGCTAGCCATCTAATCAACACACATCTAGAATTATACATTAAACATATAGAGACAGTCAGTCAAGGTCAATTATATCTTTAATCACTCAATATACAAAGATTACAAATGTTTTATTAAAAAAATTGGATAAAACCACATCATTAAAGTATTAAAATGCTAATCTTCGATCTAGAAACTATGAACCCTAGGGTTCTACTATGTAAGTTGTTCTCTCTACTATGATCCCATTATTTTTTATTTTTTCCATCCTCCTCCAAATGAAGCATTTTGGATCCTTAATACCATAGAGGGAGATTCCAAATTTGGAATAAATGTTATGACGCACCATGAGTACATTGCAAAGAACGCCCATATTTATTGATTATCATTTTCCCCAAATTTTGCCATAAAATCAAGCAAAAAATCCACTTGAATGTCCCATGGAAACATGAGGGAATTTTCTTTTTGGATCTATAAAAATTCACTACAATAGATTCCTTTAGATCTAGTGTGATAAGGCATGGAGAAGCCCACAAAATCTATTACAAATGTATCTTGGATATGGACTATAATCATTGGGTGATTAAATATTAACCACTATATTAATTAGGCCATCCTCATTTATTTTTTCTTCTTACTAATCTATTCCCTTTTGATTAAAATATGTTTTCTATGCATAAAAAAATTAGATCTAGTGGTTGGTGGGTATTATAGATACATTAATGGCATTTTGGGTTATTTACTTCTATACCACTCAAAAAATGCATACAAATCCACTCCAAAATAAGGAACATTAATTATTGAGTGGGAAATGACCTTTTTTTGATAGTCACAAACCTTTTACATCTCATTAAATTCATTTTGAGTCATCCAGATGATAGAGGGAGTTGAAGTGGAGAATAGTGGGAATATTAGACTTTAGAGGTAGGAAAAACTCATGATTCATGCTTTGGGTTAGGTCGTTGGGGTTTGGGGGTGGTGAGGAATTCATACCATTGAGGTATGAAGAATGAAGAAATCATAGGGGTTTAATTTTGATGAGGAAAATGTAGTGGAAGATGTTAGGTTTGGGGTTTAGGTCTACCTCATAATAGCTACCTAAAGAGAGGGAAGTCTAATGGACTAATATTTATAAATGAAATCAGACTTCAAGAAAGTGATATAATGAGAAGGGGAATGCCAACAAGAAACCAAATATAAAGGAAAGTGAGGAAAAGGTAGGGGGTTCAAACTTGGTACTCAAAAATATTAAATTCTAGTAGCAATCTGAAGTACTTATGAACATTTTAGGTGAAGGACCAAGATGTCAAGTTTGAGGGGAAAGGCATGAAAACAAGGGAAACCTTAAAATTTTCCAACTCCAAAAAATATAAAACATTAAGAAAAATAGTAGAAACAACTTAGAATTAATTTTGTTATAAATTTTTGCATCTCTTGACACTTAAGGGACCCATTTAGGATTTATCAATTGAGTTATCAATAATCAATTAAATAGGGTCAAATGCATAACATATGAGAAAAAAAGAGAGAAAAGAGACACAAAAAAATTGGGTGCCAACACTAAAATTTCAATGAAAATGCATGAATAAATCCTAGAAGTTCATCTTAATTCAATTTCTCAGTTTAGTAAGTCACTAAACTCCTAATACAATGTCCACTACACCCATGGAGATAGAAAACATAAAGTAATACAATCAATATTATCCTATGGAAAGTTTGATTATGGAATTTCCTTTAATAACCAACTCTACCCCCATCCATAATCATGACTTGAAATTCTAGAGATAAATTGATAAAAAATTATTTATATGAGAATCTTGTTGGAAGAATGAAGAAGAATCCCTTTGGTGTGTTGTCATTGATGCCAACATTGTTTGGTGATAGTTTTTTCTCATCCAGTAAACAACGATTTTGTTACTCTAATCTAGTAGTATGGTCTAAAATTGTTCATATTAAAAGATTGACCTATGTGGTTTTAATATGTTGTTTAGGACTATTAATTGCATCTATGGACAAGTTTTTAGTAATTTTGGTTGAATGTGATGAAAGATATAAATGATAGAAGTTCAACATACAAGTTTTGTATATTCCTCTGGCTGTCATGGAAATGTTATTTGAAGATATGCTTTGTGGATGTTAAAGTGATATTTCTTAGGTCCAAGCTGACCTAAGTTATGTCTTGCACATTTTAATTTTGAGAATGAAAGAATTTTTGGTCTAAGCCGACAAGCTACTTTGAATCAATTATGTATATACCCAATTAGGTCGACCTAATTGATGTATGTAGGTGTAACAATGTATATATATGAAATATTTTTGTAAATTAAATATAGATATGTATGTGTATGTGTGATATGTGATATGTGACAAGTATAAGCAGTGAAGCGCAACAGTGTGATATTGTACGAAGTTGTAGGTAATTGTTGTGAACCCCAAACCAGTGTAGGATTTTGTATTCTAGAGCTCAATTGGAACTGAACTCAACACATAGGTGTATTCATCAATTCATCCTTTTGGTAGTGAGCCACACTCCATTTTGTAATCATTTCAGGCTATGATCCTTTCAAGGATAGTGTGTCCTGGTAGTGTGCCTTGTAATATTTTATGACCAGTCATAATATATTGTGAGCTAATCCTCACTGTGGTCTTTCCCATTTTGGGTTTTCCACATAAAAATCCCGGTGTTCATGTGTCATGTGATGTTATGATCCCTTTTATGTTTTTGTTAATAGTTGCAGCTAGATATGTTTTAATTATTGAATGGTTAGTAGTAA
This sequence comes from Sequoia sempervirens, assembly GCA_007258455.2. Taxonomy (NCBI): domain Eukaryota; kingdom Viridiplantae; phylum Streptophyta; class Pinopsida; order Cupressales; family Cupressaceae; genus Sequoia; species Sequoia sempervirens. Next base: position 246,499,501 of record VDFB02086081.1, read on the forward strand.
ATGGTTTAGTAGAATACTAATCCACCCCCCTCTCAGTATTTTGGGTGTTCAACAATTGGTATCAAAGATTGGTTCCTTTGGAAAAGTTTAACAGCTTAAGGAAGATCTTGAAGTTTGAACACATGGCTGAAAAAAGGTGTCCTATTCATCCAAAAGAGATCTCTACAACTGAATAATTCCATGTTGCTCTTGAAGATTTGGAAAATTTTGAAAATGAAAAGGAAACTCTAAGGAAGAAATTAAAAGAAGAAAACAAATGCATCAGGAAACTAAGAGAGCAGATCAAGAAGTTCAAAGAAAATCATAGAGAAGTTTGTGATTAGTTGAAGAAAGAAAATGAAGACATCACTAGACTAAAGGTACAAGTGGAAGAAAAAATAATAATTGAGGACTGTCAGAAAGCTGAGATTCAAAGCAAGATTGATGAATGTACAAAGCTTGAACAAGAGGTGGTAAACCTAAGGTTTGACCTAGAGAAAGAAAGGGCTCATGAGGAAAAATTAAAAACAAGTACTACAATGCTTGATGAGTTGATTGTGTTTTAGAAATCCTCTAAGGATAAAGGTGGTTTAGGACTTGAAGAAGGACAGAGCTCAAAAGAAAATCATATGCCTAACAAGGTTGACAATAAGAGGAAGACTCAAGGAAATGGTAGACAAATCAAGAATCAAAGAAGCAATACTAGAAGAACTCTTATCAAACAACCTAGTGCTCAAAGGTACCCAACTTTCAATGATTTTTTTTCATGCAATAATTTTGGTCATAGAGAAACAAAATGTAGAAGTAGAATGAATAAGAATGTTGGATTCTTTTATGGATAATGTTTTGCTTGAAAAAGGATTGGGCATAGAGTTGTTGAGTGCAGAAGTTGGATAATGATGGATAGATTAAATAATGGTAGAATGATTCAATATTTTCAAGGTTATTACTATACGTATTATGCATTTGGACATAAAGCTAACTAGTGCAAACCAAGGTTAAATGCAAATCAGTCTGGTCAGAGAAATGTTGTGTGCTATAGTTACAATAAACTAGGACATATTTCAAGATTCTGCGGAAGTAAAAATGGGAAGAAATCTAATACAAAACAAAGGAATAAACTTGTGAATAAAGTGGATCCTACTGAAGTCAAAAAGGAAATGGAGAAAATCTAGAAGAAAAAGGAAGAACCTGAGAATAAGGATGAATCAAATGCATTTGTACCTCCATCTAGTGCAGATATTTCTTCTAAAAACTAAACCCAGTAGTGGATTTAGGGGGAGAAATTACAAAGAAATCTAATAAACCCCTGATATAAGAGGTGTCAAGTAGTGACATTAAGATATGTGATAAGAAACATCATTCTGAAGATGTCAAAAAAGTTTTTTGGTAGGAAAGATGCAAATTTGGAGATTTGTGAAGCATTTTAGGGTTTACAATGTATTCATAAAGTGTTTATCAGATTTTTCAAGGTGGAATGCATTAAATGCAAAATTAGGGCAGATCAATAAGGTATAAAGTAAAAACCTAAGTTGTGTTAAATCAAGTTTACACATTTGGAAGGAAATTCAGAGCATATGGCATCAAACCCTAGTTTTGTTGAAGCTCGAAAAAGGTATTTACAACTATCTATACTTTGTGAATTTGAATTAGAAGTAATTTCCATAAGCATATACAAGAGAATTGAGGGAAAAATGGACACTCCCACTGTGGTTGAGACTTTTGAGAGACCTCAACCAAAATTCAAAAGGATTTCATGGAAGGTTTAAGAAATGGACCCCATGGGTGCATTTTCATAAATTCCAAACAATGTCTTACCCACCGAGGATACTAGAACCTACATTCATGGGAAATTGGAAGAATTTGACTATAAAGAACTTAGGGATCAATGGATAAAGGATTTAACTAGATAAAATTACTCAGTGAAGCCAAAATATGAAAATCTTGTACGAAAGAAGCTAGATGTATGGAATTGGTTTCCAAATTTTTGTAGTAGAATAGATGTAAAGTTTGTAAAGATGGCACTTAGCAGAGTGCATGAAAAATTTGTATAGACATGTGTTCCTAGATTAATTACCAAGGAAGTGATTAAAACTGTGATTGGTCTATGTGACACTAGACCTGTGCCAGTGCTAAAGGCTATGAAAATGATGTGGTTATGAAATTGATTGGTGCCACATATGATGGGAGAGCACTAACAACCAAACCTATTACAAACCATGTTGTGAAGTATGTTGCAATAATGATAGGTCAGAAAATATGCTTCACCAACAGAGGAAATTTTGTATCTGCAATTGTAATTTATGTTGCATATGATATGGTGGTAAATGGAAGAGACCATGATTTGTGTGAGTTGCTCCAGCAGCAACTTATGGATAACTTAAGCCAAACTAAGACAAAGAAATATCCATTAGAGTTTGGTACATTGGTAGTGTCTTTGCTACATTACTTCCCAAGGGAGATACCTAAAACGAAAAATATTATATGGAATACAAACAGGTCAATGACACATTGTATCTTTGAACATTTACATAGCATTGGAGATTTTGAAGCACAAGGTGATGCTCTAACTGAATTCTTCGCTGTCTTTCAAAACAATATGTATGAAAGAGAAATATTTCCAAGGAGCTTAGTAAATAACTATGCAAAGGAGATAACTTTCCTAGTATCTATTTATGAGTGCATCATAGAAGTAGTAGAGCCTAGAACTCTATCGATAGAGCCTCTAGGATATGAGATTGATGAGAAAGTGGATAGAGACTCATTGAGATGTTGCTAAGCATCCCTTAGGATCCCACTATGCCCCGATATTGTACATATGAAGAGAATTCTATCGAAGTGCATTTGTAAACTTTAGCACCTCAAATGACTAAAAGGGTAAATAAAAATGTTGAGGCATTCTTCCAAATGCATTCACTTTCTAAGGATGATGTTGAAAGGCTAAGGGAAGTTGCTAAAGAGAAGAGGACCAGATCAGTTGAAGTGTCCTCTAAGCCTAGAAGATCAAAAAGAGTACCTTCTTCCACTACCTCTGCATTACCTAAAACACCTGGTGCAGCTACAGCAATGAAAGAAAAGAAGATAGATGACGCAGCCACGGTAGGAGGGTCCTCAAGGAGAACTATTTGGACCATGCAGCAAGAGTAACACAACGAAAGAAACATAGAATATGGAGGAAAATGTAGATGAAAATATGTTCATTAATAGAAATCTTAGTTACATTCGGCCGACAACATCCAAGTTTATAGATTCAGCTCACAGGCATGATATAACATGTTCGATATTACAACATTCCAATATGCTCCTATGCGAGCTGAACTCTTACAATTTGGATCAATCTTAATCTACTCAATCAAATACTAACTCTCATCTTCCCTCTATTCTAATGATTGATTACAAGATTTATACTATATCCGAAATTCTAGAAACATCTACGTCGGCCAAAGATCATCACATTATCCAAGGAAAGAAAATGTAACATGCACATGAATAGGTCAGCCTCAAATTTGAATTACTCTATCAATAGGTGCATAGAATGAAGTGTGGATCTATAAGGAAGGTTAGGGCCACTCCATGGAACACTTAGAATCACACTGTCAAGATCCACAAGTCACAGGGATGATCCATGAACGATCAAATTAACCGATAGGCTTGAAAACTATTCCAATGTCAGTTCAAGAAACTACCATGAAATTTCAGAAGCGATAACTTGCCGAAAAAATATCCAATCACACCCAAATCTTGGAATAAGGAAAATGAACATGTCCACGATGTACACAAAGATCCATAGTGTCTAGTGAGCAAAGATGATGAATCCACCAACATGAATAGAGTAAGAACAAAACTGAAAGAAAAAAATATTTTTGGTTGATGCAAGATTTCCAAGAACCAAGGATGCTCATGCATCAAACATTTGGGGTTAATGAAAAGTGAGTCCCTCACTTTGCTAGGGCTAAAGGAAAACCAAGGCAGTCTACCTCAACCTAAGAAATCCAAGAAGAATCCTCAACTAGTTTGTCTTTCCATTTCACAAGATATTCTTTGTATTGTCTTCCACGAGTATTCCTCCCATCTCTGACATCACAAATCTCTTCAATCTCATCTTACTGCTACTTAGGAAACTGGTTTTCCAATCTTACTTCATTGTCTTCTCTAAATTATTATTCATGGTATTGGTTTAGGTCTGCAATGTTGAATATAGGAGATATACCCATGCCATCTGGTAACTCTACTTCATATGTGTTTCCTGAATCAAATTTCCTCAAAATCCTATAGGGTCCAAACTTCCTCATCTTTAGCTTACTGTATGTTCCAACTGTAAATATCTCCTTTCTCAAATACACCATCACCTCATCTCCAACTTCAAACTCTTTATGTCTCCTCTTCTCATATGCTTTCTCCTTATACTTCCTATTCATATCTTCCAACTGTTGTTTCACTTGAGTATGCACTTTCTTCATATGTTCTGCAAATTCCTCTGCTTCTACACTTTGTTTACCTTCCATACTAATATCTCTCAATTCTGATATACCTCTAGGATGAACTCCAGTAACAATCTCAAAAGGTGTATTTCCTATACTCCTATTTACTGAATTATTTTAAGCAAATTCTGCTTGTGCAAGGACTAAATCCCAACTTTCGGTTTTCTCTCCAACCAAACATCTTAGAAAATTCCCTAAACTCCTATTCACTACCTCTGTCTGTCCATCTATTTGTGGGTGAACTGTAGAGCTAAACTTCAAATTTGTCTTCAGCTTCTTCCAAAGTGTTCTCCAAAAGTAACTAACAAGTTTTGTATCCCTATCTGAAACTATACTCCTAGGTAATGCATGCAATCTGACCACTTCTCTGAAAAACAAGTCTGCTACATGTACTACATTTGTTGTTTTCTTACAAGGTATGAAATGTGCCATTTTAGAAAATCAATCAACCACCACAAATACTAAATCATTACCTCTTTGTTTCTTCAGAAAACCAAGTATGAAATCCATGTTGATATCCTCCCAAGGCCTCTCTAGAACTGTCAAAGGCATATAAAACCCAACAATCTGACTACTCCCTTTTTGCAACTTGAAAAACTCTGCAAATCTGCACAAATTTCCTAACATCCTTATGAATTTTCAGCCAAAAGTAATTCTCACTTACCAATGCTACTGTCTTATCAATTCCAAAGTGTCCTGATATTCATCCACTATGCTTCTCCTTCACCAAGTTATCCTTCATTGAACTCTGGGGTATACACAATTGATTTCCTCTGAACAACATATCCTCCTAAATGAAATAATCCAACCACTGACTTCTATCCTCTGAAACTGGTTCTTTGCAAGCTCTCCAAAGTTCTGCAAAATCTAGGTCTTCCTCATACAAGTTCTTTAATTCATCAAAGCCTAATACCTCCACTCTCATCTATGTCAGTAAATTCCTTCTCCTACTCAAAGCATCAACAACTCTATTTAACTTTCCACTCCTATGCTTCAAAACAAAAGTATAACTCTACAAGAACTCCACCCATCTCATGTGTCTCTTATTCAACTTACCTTGATGGTTCAAATATTGCAATGCTTGATGATCCATAAACAACACAAACTCCTTAGGCAACAAATAATGTCTCCACTTCTTCAATGCTTGGACTATGGCATAAAATTCCTAATCATACACTAAATATATTCTCCTAGCATCATTCAATTTCTCACTGAAGTAAGCCACTGGTCTCCCTTCTTGACTCAACACTGCTCCAATTACACTTACACTTGCATCACAGCCTACTTGAAATACCTTATTGAAATCTGGTAAAGCAAACACAAGCTGCTTAGTCACCTTCTGCTTCAACAACTCAAAACTTTGATCTACTCCAAAGGTCCATCTAAAGTCCTTCCTATCTCCTCTCATTGTTTCTATCATAGGACTGCAAATGGAACTAAAATTCCTAATGAACTTTGGGTAGAAACTAGCCAATCCATGAAATGATCTTACCTCTCCAATACTATCTGGTGTAGGCAACTCAACAATTTCTTTCACCTTCTCAAGATCCATCTTCAATCCATCCACAGAGATTACAAATCCCATATATACCAACTCCTCCTTCATGAAACTACACTTCTTAATGTTTATCAGCAATTGCTCTTCTCTCAACCTCTGCAAAACTTGTCTAATATGCAACAAATGATCTTCTCTACACTTACTGAAAATCAAGATGTCATCCAAATAAACAATCACAAACTTACCCAATAATTTCTTCAATACCTCATTCATTAGCCTCATGAAAGTACTCAGTGCATTTTTCAATCCAAAAGGCATCACCAACCACTCATACAATCCTTCATTTGTCTTGAATTTTGTTTTCCACTCATCTCCTTCTCTGATTTTGATCTAATGATATCCACTCTTCAAGTCTATCTTTGTAAAATATTTAGCTCCATTCAAGCAATCCATGATGTCATCCATCTAGGGTAAAGGAAATCTATACTTCACCATGATCTTGTTTATGGCTCTAGAATCTATACACATCCTCCATTCTCCATCCTTCTCAGGTGCAAGCACAACAAGTACTACACATGGACTTAAGCTTTCTATGATCAAACCCTTTCTCAACAATTCCTGCACTTGTCTATTCAACTCCTCATTCTCTACCGGTGTGCTACTTTGTTAGGAAAACTAACTCCAGGAATTAGATCCATGCAATGACTAATACTCCTCACAGGTGGTAATCCATCAAGTACATTATCTAAAATGATCTCCTCATACTCTATCAGCAATTCCTTTATCTCTTCCAATTGTTCTTCTACATGCTTCAAATCTTCATTATTCTTAGGCACCAAGGCATAGCATATGTTCTCATGTCTCAACCCATCCAGGAATCTCCTTCCATCAACCAAACAAACTCTAGTACTCATACAAACCTCAACTATAGGGACATCTACCAAAGGCAACAAAATCTGCTTCATCCCATTAGTAACAATAGTATATATATTCTTCTTTCCATCATAAATAGCCTATCTATCATACTACCAAGGCCTTCCCAACAAAACATGGCATACATCCATAGGCATAATATCACACAAAACTTCATCATGATAATTTCCTATCTTCAATTTCACCAAACATTGTTCACTTACCAATATCTTATGATCATCCTGAATCCAAGCTATCCGATAGGGCTTTGGGTGTTTCAACCTTCCAACCCCAATTTAGTCACCATTTCTTCAGAAACCAGGTTCTCAGAACTTCCACTGTCAACAATCACTTTGCAACATTTACCAGCTACCTTGCATCTAGTCTGAAACAAATTATTTCTCTGCAATGGTTCCTTTTCTACTTCACTTTGTAACAATACCATTCTATTCACCAACACTTCTCCATCTTCTAGTTTATTAGATGATCCAGCATGATCTTCCTCAACAAAGGCTATTCTCCTATTGTTCTTTTTCTTTCTACTTGTCTCTCCCTAATTACATTCAAATGCTCTATGTCCTCCACCACACTTAAAGCAAGTTCCCCTAAATACTCTTTTCTCCTTATCATCCTTTCTATAACCTTCATTCTGGTAACCACCATATCCTCCTCTTTTGTAAGAGTTTCCATCACCTCTAAGATATGAATTATCATTCTTACTGACCTCTAACAATGTTTTTTTTTTATAATGACTTAAATAGAGATCATTTTTTTTTGTAATGGACTACCATTTAGTATAAAATTAATATATAATACTAAAAATAAATTAATTTTATAATTTCCAAAAATATTAAACACTCAAACTAATGACTTTATCTAGTTGGACAATAGAGTATCTAATTCCATAGAAAATATGTAATAATTGAAACCAATGGTGATATCATAAAAAACTACCTTTCAAAATATACAAGAAAACTAGGTTCTACACACACAACATGACAATAGATATTTGTATAATATTAAATGATTCTAGTTAATAATCCACAAGCGTACCCATACATTTCCTTTATTTTTATGAGAAGAAACATCACAAAATATTTTTGAGGATTTTATAATCATCTAGCTAGCCATCTAATCAACACGCATCTAGAATTATACAGTAAACATATAGAGACACTCACTCAAGCTCAATTATACCTTTAATCACGCAATATACAAAGATTACAAATGTTTTATTAAAAAAATTGGATAGAAACACATCATTAAAGTATTAAAATGCTATTCTTAGATCTAGAAACTATGAACCCTAGGGTTCTACTATGTAAGTTTTTCTCTCTACTATGATCCCATTATTTTTTATTTTTTCCATCCTCCTCCAAATGAAGCATTTTGGATCCTTAATACCATAGAGGGAGATTCCAAATTTGGAATAAATGTTGACACACCATGAGTACATTGCAAAGAACACCCATATTTATCGATTATCATTTTCCCCAAATTCTCTCATAAAATCAAGCGAAAATCCACTTGAATGTCCCATGGAAACATGAGGGAATTTTCTTTTTGGATCTATAAAAATTCACTACAATGGATTTTGTTGTGCCCTTAGCACACACGCCCCGTTCAGAACAGGGACCCTTTCTTCCTTTTTTTCTTTCTTTCGCCTTGCCAGGTCATTTTTTGTCGCCGCCTCATTTTGCATGCCATGTTTTGGTGTCCTAGATTGTCAACGTGCCACCAAAGTCTCATCTTAAGTTGATTGTGTGTCCTCCCCTCCAATTTTGCTAGGTCTTGGTCCCTTGTGGGGTTTCCTTGGTAGTTTTCTTCTACCAACGCCCTCGGGGCCTAGTGGGTCCGGCCTCATAGGTTTCTGTTGTGTGCCCGCTGTCTTGAATGGCTAAAGACCTTCACCTTCCCGTGCCCCAGGACGTGGCTTCCAAATTTCCTCCCTTATGACTTGTGTTGCGAAACAGACTGCCTTTTCTCCCACCAGGCTTGATCCCCCAAACTTCTCTTCCCAAAACTCTGCATTGACTTCACCATTTCCAATGGCTAACCTACGCCAGCGATCCGTCCTTCAAACCCCATACTCCTTTCTGCCATCAGTTCCAAACAATAACTTTCAAATGACCGTCTGGTCATGTCCTCCTGGCGCCCGAGTCCCGACCTTCTCGCTGTCGTCTGAGAATTTAAACCCACCAACCGAGTTGTATGTCGTACTTGTATTAATGGGCGCCTTAAAAGATGATTAGGGGTATAAATATCTTGTTCAACCTATCATTTTCATATGTCAGGTTAGCCAAAAGAGTTAAGAGCAAGTTCTAGAGAGTCCAATGCCCTCATCGCTCACAGCCTCTACACCCGCTGTCCTCGTTTGCCAATTCTTCACGAATTTCACAACTTCTTTCACCAAGATTTTGAGGTAGGTTGGCCATCCACCCCTCTATATGGTTTTTGTGATTTTGTGCTTAAATGATAAAAAAAAATGTGGGCTAAAATTACATTCATTTGGTAGATGAAGAAAACACCTAGAAAACCCATGTGGTAGAATTCCTAGAAACTTCCAAAATATCATTTTAGCCAAGTCCAGAACTTTCCCATGTTGGTATTGTTCTTCGTGTAGGGCGTTTGCACCCTCCAAACTTGGACCTTCCCATTTGCATTAAAATACTTAGAAACCAAACAACTTTCAAACGGCAGCATGCCCCTTCGAGCCCACAACCTCAGACTTCCTTCAACGAGTTGTCATTGGGACTAAAACAAACTTGAAAACCTTGGCCTCCATCCGTACCTCTGGGGCCCACTCCCGCAGGATTCTGTCCCTAGGATGTCACGTGGTCTTCACCGTTCCAAATGGCGAAGCTGCCCCATCCACCTATGCTCCAAGCCCCACTATGATCTTCGCCGCCAAAGTAAAAATAAGTAAACTACAGTATCCTAAGCCTTCACCAGACCCCAGACCCCGGAGTTCCGTCTGCAAACTTCCATAGTGATCTCGCCATTTCAAATGGTTGTCTAACCACATCCCTCCGTCTCTCAGGCCCCAAGCCTTCATTCACCGTGAAGAAATTTCAACGATAAACTTGGGCATCCTTGCTCTCACCGAGCTTCGTCCGCCGAGTTTTTGCCGCCAAGATTCCATCCCATCTCAGCCAGCATGAAAGGGAGAAGTTGGTCCATCCTTCTAACCTCTAGGGCCCTTCTTCCTGATTGCCAACATAAACTTAGCGAAGAAATCTAGTGGCCAAGCACGATGCTAGGTCTGACTCTCCGAGACTCCGTCCCCGGAACTCCGTTAAGCATTCGCCCTTCCAAAAGGAAAAACCTCAACAACTCCCCATCCCTTTTCACCTAAACACTTAAGCGACTGGTGGGATGTATTGACCTCCTTTGAGCCTTGCGGATCCCTGACCCCAAAACTCTAACCCCAGAATTTTGTTTACTTCTGGCTCTTCCAAATGGCAAAACCCCAATGGCTTTCTGACCTTGTATCCCAGGGCGCTCCAATAGGGATCCAAATGACCTTCAATTCGAAAACCAGTCTCGACCCACATGCCTAAATTCAACCTTCTCTGGCATGAGCCTTTCAAACCATCAAAATCTAAGGCCGGGAGAAACCACCCAGATTGCCCTGCCCTGTTCACCCTTTAAATGACATTCCTTCCAGGGAAGTCTGCCCCCCTAGGCTCGGATGGTCCAGAATCCCTCCAGTAAATTGCTAATGGTATCTTGAAGTAAAATTTTGATTTTATGAATGATGTATCATCTAACTGGACTTCATCCATAGGATTTTGACTAACGTTTGTGTTTTCATGATTGGTTGTTCTCATCTTTCCTTTGTCTATAGGATATATGGAATCGGGTATAGGACCCTCAGGGGTGGCTGGAGAAAAAGACAAAGGGAAGAAATCAGGCAAGGTTCCTCATGGGAAAGAGGACAAAGACCAGATGAAGTACCAATTCAAGGGAGAGCCTTTACACTCGAAGATCATTACGGACTAGAAGGAGATTACAAATACCAATATTAGCCACATCAATATTGATGAATTCAAATAAAGGGTTAGGATCCATCCTAGGACCGACAATGCAAGACTGATCAGAAGTAGTGGAATTGCTAAGGCTGTAGGCTTTCCTCTGTCCCTTGTAGCCCCTGAATTGTTCATGGCTTGTAGGAAGGAATATCAGCCAGAGACACAAACAATAGTTGACAGAGATGGGAACATTATCATTGATATGTCAAGTGAAGCAATAACAAAGACTTTCCACATCCCCACCTTCGAGACGATGGAGCTACCAACCATAGTGGAATGTAAGGAAACATGGGACAAGGACCCAATGGGGTGTAAGAAACTTATAAACCAATATCGGATTAAAGATAAGAGGGGCAGCGCCATGAAGGTTCCCCAAGAGCTCTTATGCAGTGACTTTCACGAGGAATAGGAGAAGTGAGAAAGGGAAACTTCAAAAGCATTGGACGAGGGAGCGGATGAGTACCATGAACACCCAGAATATGAGCACCAAAAAATTGACAAGGTGGTTTATGAAGAAGAATAAATAGGATCTTCTTAAAGTAGTGACGAAAGAGATCACAGTACTGAAATTATACAAACATTTGATGGTGATTTCAAGGAGGAGCTAGCCAGGAAACTGAGGGATTTCGGGGAAGAAGTTGAAAGGTCATCTCCTCAAGAGGAAGGGAAAGAGGGTGACAAGACAAAAGAAAATGTGAAACTTCCTACAAGGGAACAACCAGAAGATGTGTCACCCCCTCATAGGGAGGAGGAGAACATAGAAGAGGACAGACCTGAAGGTGAAGGTCAAGTTGAAAAAAGCCTCAAAACTGAACTTCCCAAGAAGCACGGGCATGAGGATGAGCTAGGTGACAAAAGAGAAGAGGGGGTTGAAAGGGAAGAAAGTTCCAAAGGGCACCTACCCACAAAATCCCCAATCAAATGCATAACGTTCATCTAGGATTCTGATGAAAATGAAGAAGATGTGAAGGCAGAGGAAGAGGCTCCTAAGGAAAAGGAGATTGAAATTAGAAAAGATGAAGAAGAGGGTGATCGTAAGTCGCCTAAGGGAAAGGCTCAGATGCCTGAATGGCTGGAGAAGCAACTTGAGGAGATGGCTCCCACCCCAAAAAATCTGAGAACAAGACTAGAAGCTATCTTAGCTAGGGTGCAAATCACTACCAAAAAAGAGAAGAAGCCCAAAGTTAGGTCCAGGGTAACAATGGATGTTTCTGGATCTAGGACTGTCCAGGTGGCAACACCGATGGTAGGAGAAAAAGGGATAAGCTATAATGTCTCTGACATTGATTTGGGAACGACTACTAGGGAGCAAAAGGTAGAACACCTCCAGGAATTTGTTGCCATAGTGGTACACTTGATACAAGACAAAGTTTCAAAAGAGGAGCTAAAGGAACAAGTAGTTGACCTAACGACATACATCCAACAATGGTCCTCGATGGAAGAGGTGCCTACCACGTCTACGACTCCACCACAATTGTTGTCTAAGGAGCAAATTGATAAGCTAGAAAAGAGAAAGAGTTTGGACAGGACTATAGAAAGTTGGTTCCGGCAGGTTCTATACATTGGAAACATGGGCATCGGCCAGGCTATCCGAAAAGCAAACAAGTTCTTAGACCTACAACAATCTCTTGAGGGTAAGAAAAAACTTTGCATTGATTTCCTATGAGATATGAGTCCACCTACCCAAAGATCGAGGCTATTCTCAAACTACCAACTGCAACATGGGAAAAGGAGCTTGCATTCAAGAAGGATGATCATTGGCCCATGGATGTATGGAAGCAGGACTTTAAGAACTGAAAAGAAATATTGGAGCAGGTGATCGATAAAGTGGATCCATATATTGAGTGGGTCAAGAAAGTCAGAGCAGATTGCACCTGATGTCTGAAGCTAATGATGGGCTATGAGATGCCTATCATACAAATGGACCCAGATAAGATAAGGCCCCACTTCTAGAAGAATATTGAGGACGGGATGTCGGATGAGATCACACCAATTTCATGAGTTTTTATGCCCGAGCCTTTGCTCAATTAGAGCTGTTTCGGGACCACACTGCTAAGTATGAGGAGGATTGGGAAAATCTCACTGAGCAATCCAAAGAGTGGAGTTATCAAATGCTGTGATCTGAAATCATAGATGTTGATAAGCTCCAGCCGGTAATTTTGAAGTTCATGGAATATGTAGCTTTGAAGAAGCAAGAAGGTAACCCTATTATTAATGAAGAATTCCTGACAAAGTAGCTACCGAAAAAGGGAAATCAGCAAAAGACAAAACTACTACAGTACTGTCACTAGAGGAAAAAATAGGGATGAAGAAAAAGTTGTATTTTAATATATTATGGGGTAGGTAAAACCCTAAGTTGTAGTGAATCTTGGTCACACAATGAGATTAAATCTTGGCCATTCATTCTACTTTTTGGACACTATAAATAGGGGATCTCCTCTCATTTTCAAGAGAGAGTTGAGTTGTTGTAATGACATGTTGCAGAAATTTCTAATGAAAATACATTGACTTGGTGCATTTTTTGAGTTTCTATACATGTTTCATGATTCAATCTCCCATAGTTAGATGCTCTAGTAAAATTTACATTGTTGTTTTAGTTTGTTTCAGATTGCGTAGATAAATTTAGTGATGTTGTTCTATGATTATAGAAATTTTTGTTGTGTTGATGCCTTCCAATCCATACTTTTTGTTATTTGCTACTGGTAAATGGTCTTGTAAAGTTAGTTTGGGCTAAAAATTGAAGTTTCTCTAAATTTTAATCTTTGTTCATGCATGTATGTGGTGGATGAATGGAAATATCTGCAGACCTTAGGAGATAGCACAAATTTCATGAGACTGTGATTATTTCTGGTTAAGTGGAAGTTTGTTTGAACGAAGTTGTCCATAGCAGGAACTCCATGATTATTGTTCATAGTTAGTTGCAGATCCAGGAACCTTCCCTCTTCCCTGCCCTTTTTCCTATTTTTTAGAAGTAACCTAAGCTGAGGTTCATTGCACATTGTAAAGTCAAAACTTAAAGAAAAAATTAGAGTTTCAGATTGTTGTTTGAACCTACAACAAAGTGCACCTTAACTTCCATCTCATGAACTTCAATTCATAAGATCCACTTTGCATCTAGCTACGTAAGTCTGCCCTATGATTAGTAGCAAAATCACATCAAATATCAACTGGGAGATTCCATGCAAGTCATGACCTGACACCTGAGAGACCTTCGAGTGATTTTCAGCAACGTGTTGTTGGAAGTCTCCTTTCAAGAGAGGTAGTGCATTCATGTGCTGCCTGTGTTGAGAAGTGTGCAAAAACACCCATCAATAGATTCCTTTGGATCTGGTGTGATAAGGCATGGAGAAGCCTACAAAATCTATTACAAATGTATCTTGGATATGGATTGTAATCATTGGGTGATTAAATATTAACCACTATATTAATTAGGTCATCCTCTTTTCATTTTTTTCTTCTTACTAATCTATTCCCTTTTGATTAAAATATGTTTTCTATGCATCAACGAATTAGATCTGGTGGTTGGTGGGTATTATAGACATATTAATAGAATTTTTGGGTTATTTACTTCTATACCACTCAAAAAATGCATACAAATCTACTCCAAAATAAGGAACATTGATTATTGAGTGGATAAGGACCTTTTTTGATAGTCACAAACCTTTTACATCTCATTAAATTCATTTTGAGTCATCTAGATGGTAGGGGGAGTTGAAGTGGAGAATGGTGGGAATATTAGACTTTAGAGGTAGGAATAACTCATGATTCATGCTTTGGGCTAGGTCATTGGTGTTTGGGGGTGGTGAGGAATTCATACCATTGTGGTATGAGGAATGAAGAAATTATAGAGGTTTAATTTTGATGAAAAAAATGTAGTGGAAGATGTTAGTTTTGGGGTTTAGGTCTACCTCATAATAGCTACCTAAAGAGAGGGAAGTCTAATGGACTATTTATAAATGAAATCAGACTTCAAGAAAGTGATATAATGAGAAGGGGAATGCCAACAAGAAACCAAATATAAAGGAAAGTGAGGAAAAGGTAGGGGGTTCAAACTTGGTACTCAAAAATATTAAATTCTAGTAGCAATTTGAAGTACTTATGAACATTTTAGGTGAAGGACCAAGATGTCAAGTTTGAGGGGAAAGGCATGAAAACAAGGGAAACCTTAAAATTTTCCAACTCCAAAAAATATAAAACATTAAGAAAAATAGTAGAAACAACTTAGAATTAATTTTGTTATAAATTTTTGCATCTCTTGACACTTAAGGGACCCACTTAGGATTTATCAATTGAGTTATCAATAATCAATTAAATAGGGTCAAATGCATAATATATGAGAAAAAAAGAGAGAAAAGAGACAAAAAAATTGGGTGCCAACACTAAAATTTCAATGAAAATGCATGAATAAATTCTAGAAATTCATCTTAATTCAATTTCTCAGTTTAGTAAGTCACTAAACTCCTAATACAATGTCCACTACACCCATGGAGATAGAAAACATAAAGTAATACAATCAATATTATCCTATGGAAATTTTGATTATGGAATTTCCTTTAATAACCAACTCTACCCCCATCCATAATCATGACTTGAAATTCTAGAGATAAATTGATAAAAAATGATTTAGATGAGAAGCTTGTTGGAAGAATGAAGAAGAAGCCCTCCAATGTGTTTTCATTGATGTTAACATTGTTTGGTGACATTTTTTGCTCATCCAATAAACAATGCTTTTGTTACTCTAATCTGGGAATATGGTCTAAAATTTTTCATATTAAAAGATCAACCTATGTGGTTTTAATATGTTGTTTAGGACTATTAATTGCATATATGGACAAGTTTTCAATAATTTTGGTTGAATGGGCTAAAATATATAAATGACAGAAGTTCAACATACAAGTTTTGTATATTCCTCTGGCTGACATGGAAAAGTTGTATGAAGATACACTTCATGGATGTTAAAGTGATCTTTCTTAGGTCTAAGCTGACCTAATTTATGTCTTGCACATTTTAATTTTGAGAATGAAAGAAGTTTTGGTCTAAGTCAACAAGATACTTTGAATCAATTATGTATATACCCAATTAGGCCAACCTAATTGATGTATGTAGATGTAACAGTGTAGATATATGAAACATTTTTGTAAATTGAATATAGATGTGTATGTGTGTGTGTGTGTGATATGTGTCAAGTATAAGCAGTGAAGCACGACAATGTGATATTGTGTGAAGTTGTAGGTATTTGTTGTGAACTTGCAAACCGGTGTAGGATTTTGTATTCTAGAGCTTAATTGGAACTGAACTTAGGACATAAAAGGTGTATTCATCAATTCATCCTTTTGGTAGTGAGCCACACTCCATTTTGTAATCATTTCAAGTTGTGAGCCTTTCAAGGACAGTGTGTCCTAGTAGTGTTCCTTGCAATATTTTATGACCAGTTATAATATATTGTGAGCTAATCCTCACTGTGGTTTTTCCCATTCTATATTTTCCACGTAAAAATCTCGGTGTTCACGTGTCATGTGATGTTATGATCCCTTTTATATTTTTTTTAACAATTGCAGCTAGATATGTTTTAATTATTGAATGGTTAATAGTTAAATGGTTTAGTAGAATACTGATTCACCCCCCTCTCAGTATTCTAGATGTTCAACAATTGGTATTAGAGCTTGGTTCCTTTGGAAAATTTTAACAGCTTAAGGAAGATCTTGAAGTTTGAACACATGGCTGAAAAAAGGTGTCTTATTCCTCCAGAAGAGATCTATGCAACTGAAGAACTCCATGTTGCTCTTGAATATTTGGAAAAAAATGAAAATAGAAAGGAAAATCTTAGGGAGAACTTAAAAGAAGAAAATGAATGCATCAAGAAAGTAAGAGAGTAGATCAAAAATTTCAAAGAAAGGCATAGAGAAGTTTGTGATCAGTTGAAGAAAGAAAATGAAGGCATCACCAAACTAAAGGTACACTGTCAGAAAGATAAAATTCAAAGAAAGATTGATGAATGTACAAAGCTTGAAAAAGAAGTGGTAAACCTAAGGTCTGACCTAGAGAAAGCAAGGGATCATGAGGACAAATTCAAAACAAGTACTACAATGCTTGATGATTTTATTGTGTTTTAGAAACCCTCTAAGGATAAAGGTGGTTTAGGAATTGAAGGAAAAAGATCAAAAGAAAATCAGACACCTAACAAGGTTGAAAATCAAAGGAAGACTCAAGGAAACCATAGTGTTTTGTGGTCTCACAACACACCCCAAGGCTATAAGACTTGGGGACCCAAAAAAAAAAAACTAACTCTTATGGTAGGAGCTATCTAGTCGAAAAGATCATCGGAGGTGAAAAGCAAAGAGAAATCTTTAATAAAAGAGTACTTTGTAATGTATTGTTTTGGGTACTGGATACTAGGAACTGGGAATGTTTGAAAAAGGAAAAAGGGTAATGAAAATGTGAGCAAAATGTTCCAGTCTGATAGTTGAGGTCCGGTAAGATGGAAGTTTCGGTAAAATCAAAGTTTAGGGAAAACTCATGGGTAAAGTTGAATACTAGGTACCGAGTACCGGGTAGTGATGTAAAGTGAAATTTTAAAATCTTAAGGTTATCCAATGGGTGTGATAGTCTGGTAACCTAGTATATAAAAGATAATCATGCAAGAATTTGTAATTTGCTAGAAAGTGTGCTATTTATGAGAAATTTATGTGATAACAATTGAATGATAGTTTTATTGACATGAGATGTTTATAAATGTTTTATTTAAAAGGGATTTAATGAGTGCAATTTGTGATTGCAGGAGATGTAGAGTTCGGGTATGGACGGTCAGACAAATTTGAATCATGGATAGAATTATATCCAGATCAAGTTGCATAATCTGGGATGTTATAATGTAGAGGGCTTTGAGTCCACCAGAATGCTATAGATCTCGGTATTACACATGTGGTGGAGAAAAATGCCAATCTTTGGGGAAGCCCATTCCTGAGAGTAGAAAGACCGAAGCAGAACAGAGCGTAGGAACAGGGTGATAAAGTAATCGTTCTAAATATATGGGAAGTTCCTACACACTATCTTGATTCAAGTTATTTTCCTAGCAAAAATAAAAGGATTAAAGATTGCAGTGCTTCAACATGTGATTGGAGTTGGCCTTCATTGACTTCGATTGGAATTCTCTTACCAATCACTACATTCTACGTGCCTTGATGTGATTCATCCCTTGGATTTCTTCTCATATATTTTTCTTATCATATTTGTGCCTTATTTCTATAAAAGGCCAGAGGATACTTGTTTTTAAGTTAAGTTTAGAATTTGTGGATATCAGAAGAGCCAAAACTTCTTTAAATTTTGTTCTTTTTTCCTATTTTTTGAATAATTCTAGTCTAAAAACTTGTATGCATGTAGATATTAATCAATATCAAATCCAATTTGATAGCTACCTATCTCATGAATCTTTGTAGTTGGTTTTGTTAGTTCAATCAAACAAGAGTGTGTGTTGCATCGTTTAAGGGTGCATACATAACCTACTCGGTGTCCAAACTAAAACCCCTCTCTTTAAAAGCTCGCACCATTTTATATGTAGTTGTGAAGCAATCTAGTGAAGTATAAAGCAGTTTGCTTTGATTTGGTTAATTATTTGGGGCATGCGTGGAGAATAACAGGAGAAATTTTAATTATCAGCATTTTTTATGCTTTATTTTAGAATAGATGTTTAAATTCTAGAAAATGTTTCAAAAAATAGATGAATCAATGGAAATTTATTGAAAATATTTCATTTTCTATGAAATTGTTGAATGCTTAAAGCTAAATCTACTTAAGCGATAGAAAAAAATTGTTGATTTTCATGAAATATTATTTCAAATCTTTCAATTTCATGACATTATTTTATGATCTAACTGAAATTTCAGTGTCTAATACATATTATATCAAACAAACATATTCCCTTTGAGATTAATAGCAATATCACATCATACCATGAAGTGAACCTAGTACTGTCAAGACCTAATTATCGGAGACTTGGGATTGAACTAAGCCAACCTTTATCCTATCACACAGATCCCTAGGTTTCCTTTGGTTAAGTCTTTCAAGAAGGATAGGCTCTTTTTGGTTTGTCTATGAAGAATTTATTCACCCTGTTGTTGCGAGTAACATCATCATCAATAGGTAGACATATCAAGAATCTAACAATCAATACTAGAAGAACCCCTATCCAACAACCTAATGCTCAAAGGTACCCATCTTTCAATGGTATTTATTTTCATGTAATAAATTTTGTCATAGAGCAATAGAATGTAGAAGTAAAATGAATTAGAATGTTGGAATCTTTTATGGATAATGCTTTTCTTGCAAAAGGTTTGGGCATAGAGTTGATGAGTGTAGAAGTCAGATAATGATGAATAGATTCAATACTGGTAGAATGATTCAATATTTTCAAGGTTATTGCTATACATGTTATGCTTTTGGACATAAAGCTAACTAGTGCAAATCAAGGTTAAATACAAATTAGTATGGTCAGATAAATGTTGTGTGCTATAGTTACAATAAACTAGGACATATTTCAAGATTCTGCAGAAGTAAAAATGGGAAGAAATCTAATCCAGAACAAAGGAATAAACCTGTGAATAAAGTGGATCCTACTAAACTAAAAAACAAAATGGAGAAAATCTAGAAGAAAAAGGAAGAACTTGAGAATAAGGATGAATCAAATGCATATGTACCTGCATCTAGTGAAGATATTTCTTCTAAAAACTAAACCTAGTAGTGGATTTAGGGGGAGAAATTACAAAGAAATCTAATAAACCCCTGATATAAGAAGTGTCAAGTAGTAACGCGAAGATATGTGATAAGAAACATCATTCTAAAGATGTCAAAAAAAATTTGGTAGGAAAGATGCAAATTTGGAGTTTTGTGAAGTATTTTAGGGTTTATAGTGTATTCATAAAGTGTTTATCAACTTTTCAAAGGTGGAATGCATTAAATGCAAATTAGGGAAAATTGGTAAGGTATAAAGTAAAACCTGAAGTTGAGTTAAATCACTTTTATGCATTTGGAAGGAAATTCAAAGCATCTGGCATCAAACCCCTTTTTTTTAAAGCTTGAAAAAAGGTATTTACAGCTATCTATACTCTGTGAATTTGAATAGGAAGTAATTTCCATAAGCATATACAAGAGAATTGAGGGAAAAATGGCCACTCCCACTATGGTTGAGACTTCTAAGAGACCTCAATTGAAATTCAAAATTTTTTCATGGAAGTTTATGAAATGGACCCCATGGGTGCATTTTCACAAATTACAAACAATGTCTTACTCACCAAGGATACTAGAACCTACATTCATGGGAAATCAAAAGAATTTGACCATCAAGAACTCAAGGATCAATGGCTAAAGTATTTAACTAGAGAAAAATACTCAATGAAGTTAGAATATGAAAATCTTGTATGGAAGAAGCTAGATGTATGGAATTGGTTTCCATATTTTGCAGTAGAATGGATGCAAAGTTTGTAAGGATAGCACTTAGCAAAGTGCATGAAAATTTTCTATAGACATGTTTACCTAGAGTAATTACCAAGGAAGTGATTAAAGTTGTGATTGGTCTCTGTGACACTAGACCCATGCCAGTGCTAAAGGCATTGAAAAATGATGTGGTTATGAAACTGACTAGTGCCACATGTGATGGGAGAGTGATGCAAGTACAAAGGAAGAAAACAACTCACTCAATCTCAATAATCAAGTCACAAAACTATCCTTGTTTGTTTTCTCATTCCATGTAACTTTTCCCTTTTACAATCACTTGATTCTAATACTCAAATGTATAAATAAGATTCCAAAACACTACAAAGCCTTAAAGACACCTTGGTCATCTTTAACTTAATCCAAAAAAATCAATTACAACAATTGTCCTTTCATATTACATCATCTTGTTGACTGTCCTCATTGTGACCATGGTATTTACAAGCCTCAACCCTCAACTTTGCTTACCAAAACACCAATGATTGTCTTAATTCTTGAGGTCTCTTTTGTAGGCTTATACCAACAGGATCAAACTCTTTTTACACCCTAAATACTCACCTTAAATTATCTAATAAACAAGTCTTCAATAACTATTAATATGCTTGTAGCCATGCATTATAACTCTGTCAGTGATAACTTCAACACTTTTACCTGATTGTAACCAACATTTAAGATAATCTTTATCATGTATTAAAACATATCAAAGACTCACCATAAGTTTTTTGAAGAGAAATGCACAAATTCAGACTATCTACGTTCAATAATAGGGCTAATTAGGTTTGCAACCAGTATAGGGCTTATTCATTTGGCTACCTCCAAACACAAAATCATTTGAAAATCACTTCAATCACCCATATTTAGACTTTTTTATGCTTAAGAAACCATTAGATAGTCTCTCCCATGCTTATTTTCCAAACCCTAGGTTAAGTTCCATTGAAACTCTATGTTTTATCAGACTATGACATATTTACAGTAAAAAACTTTCAAGTTTCCACACAATAATCTTATTCACTCAATCTAAAACTCCAAGAACATTAAAGAAGATGCTACTAAGACTGTCCCAAATTTTAGCACTTTTCAATGGGTAGAACGTGAGAAACTTAAAATTTATAGGCCATTGGTTACCCTAATGAGGGTTTTAGCATTTTTCAAAGAAATCACAATAAATTTCACAACTGACCACCAAATTGCATGAAACAAGTTTTGAATGGGAGGTGATTGAGTGTACTAACACTTACAAGAATTTATTTATGCATATAAGCCCGTACAATTCTGTATATTGCAAGGAAACTACAGAAATCAAAAGAAATAATAGAAATTACAAAGTTTCTCTTTATTCCTTTCAAACTTTTTAATCACCCGCGAATAAAAAATGGATTTCAAAGCCTATTTAAAGGCATTACAATATGTCCCTACAACTTCTAACTAATTCTCCAACTACCTTCCATCGTTTAAGCCCACATGACTTTTCATATTCCAAATGTTGCTTTTGTGCAACTTTACAATATTTATGACAACTTTGGATGTTTTGACATTTTTTTACATTTTTTTTCCAAAATATAACATAGTGACCTCCTAATGACCCTAAGACATGAAAAATGATTCAAATGACCTTGATACAATGTTGGAACAACAAAAACCTTCAAGATGGAAACATGACATTGCCAAAGTGCTCCTACACCATTCTCCTGGTCAAATGAAATTCAAGTCCACTTGAATGTGTAGTTGTCAAAAAATCTTCATCCTTTGTATGCTTTTCTTTTGATCCACCTTGAAACTTCTCTCAATCACCTTCATCTTCACTTTTGGCTTCATCTTGTCCATGCAAATCAGTTTTCTTTCTTGATTGCCAACACTTTGCTGCTTCTCAATTTTCATCTCAACATCTTTTCCTTATCCTATTTGTTGCACTATGATCTACAAATGTTTCCTGGTCCAAAATATTAGCACAATAAAGAAATAATACATTAACTTGATCACATCACCTCCATCTTTTCTCATCTCTTTGTAAATCTCCAAAAGCAACTCATTCTTGATCATCACTTCATCCACTCTTATCATCAACTCAAATTATTCTTCTGAAATTAGGTTCTTCATGGCTGCAACAAATTTGTTTTCTTCATCATCTTTATGTTTAGGAATGACTGCAACATATTCATCCTTGAATTCTTCATCAACATCTTCAAATTCTTCATCTTCTTCTTTCTCTTTTATCCTCCTTTTTCTCCTTCTTCTTCTAACTATCTTTTGAATGGGCCATGTCACTTTCTTTTTCACTTTCAAATGCCAACTTGTGGCTTGTCTATACAGCTACTCAATCATTTTTTTCATCTCCATCATAGTCTCTTGGAACTCTTTATTCATCCTACTCAACTCTTCCTTTAATTCTGCAACCTCTTTGTCAAACTTTTCTTATCTCTTTCTCTTCTTTCTTTCTTCCTCTACCTATAAATGCCTTCTCAGTATCTCCATCTCTTCTAGATGGTCTCACAACTCACTTTTCCTCAACTCTCTTTGCCCTCACAATGGTAGCAACCAGGCTCTTATGACCTGCAAACAACCAACAAACCACACCACTACAAAACCATAACTCACAAACCAACTTATCAGCCCAAATATTTCTCAGGTTCTAATACCAATCTGATGCAAGTACAAAGGAAGAAAACAACTCACTCAATCTCATTAGTCAAGTCACAAAACTATCCTTTTTTTTTCCATTCCATGTCACTTTTCCCTTTTGCAATCACTTGATTTTAATGCTTGTGGTCTCTTTTGTATGCTTATACCAATAGGATCAAACTCTTTTTACACCCTAAATACTCACCTTAAATGATCTGATAAACAAGTCTTCAATAACTATTAATATGCTTGTAGCCATGCATTATAACTCTGTCAGTGAGAACTTCAACACACTTACCTTTATCCCTGATTGTAACCAAAATTTAAGATAATCCTTATCATGTATTAAAACATATCAAAGACTCGCCATAAGTTGTTTGAAGAGAAATGCACAAATTTAGACTGTCTATGTTCAATAATAGGGCTAATTAGGTATGCAACTAGGATAGGGCTTATTCATTTGGCTACCTCCAAACACAAACGAATTTGAAAATCACTTCAATCGCCCATATTTAGACTTTTTTATGCTTAAGAAACCATTATATAGTCACTCCCATGCTTATTTTCCAAACCCTAGGTTAATTTCCATTGAAACTTTGTGTTTTATCAGATTGTGATAGATTTACAATAAAAAACTTTCAATTTTCCACACAATAATCTTATTCACTCAATCTAAAACTTCAAGAACATTAAATAATATGCTACTAAGACCATCTCCACCAAATTTTAGTACTTTTCAATTAGTAGAACATGAGAAACTTAAAATTTACAAGCCATTGGTTACCCTAATGAGGGTTTTAGTAGTTTTTAGAGAAATCACAATAACTTTCACAAATGACCACCAAATTGCATGAAACAAGTTTTTAATGGGATGTGATTGAGTGTACTAACACTTACAATCATTTATTTATGCATATAAGCTCGTACAATTCTATATACTGCAAGGAAACTACAAAAATCAAAAGAAATTATAGAAATTATAGAGTTTCTCTTTATTCCTTTCAAAAAAATTAATCACCCACGAATACAAAATGGATTTAAAAGCCTATTTAAAGGAATTACAATATGTCCCTACAACTTCTAACTAATTCTCCAACTACCTTCCATCGTTTAAGCCCACATGACTTTTCATATTCCAAATGTTGCTTTTGTGCAACTTTACAATATTTGTGACAACTTTGGATGTTTTGGCATTTTTTACATTTAAATCCAAAATGAAGTTAATTCATTCCTCCACCCATTTCAATGAATTTTAGAACACAAATTCTCAGTACGGACTTGTACACACACATGTAGCAACAAGTTTACACAAAAAAAAAGAGAAAATAGGGAAATTTTATTGTTTAAACTTCAAAAACAAATCTCCAAACCTGCCTCAAGGTTTACAAGCATATTTAAGTGTTTCCAACCCCAAACTAATGGATGCAACTAACTTTTGAATTCCCTCACCATTCAACTCCCAATACAAGACAAAAATGCAAAATTGCATTGCACTTTTTGCAACTTTTGCAATAACATGACAAATTTATCTAGAACCGACTCAAAATGACTCAAGACATTGAAATGGTTGATTATGACCTTATTACATGAAATTTATACTCAACACACCAAAAAATTAACCTAAAACCATATTTACATAAGTTGACATGGTGCCCCTGCACCAAGAAATTTGGTATTTATTTTGTGATAAACTTAAAATTTAGGGTAAGCATGGGGATATCAATTGGAAATTAATTCTAATGGGGACTAATAACATAATGGATAAAACCTCTATTATGTTTTGGATGTGTTTTACTAATGAGATTCTTTAGCATGTGTGGAAGGCAAGGAATGAAGATAAGTATGAAGGAACCAGAAGGGTTCTTATTGAGTATACAAAAGGACTCATTTCCCACAATGTTGTCTTGTAGGTCATGGTGACTATGGAGATATCCAAAGGGAAATTCTTGAAGCTACTAACTAGTGGCATTATACATTTCAATTGGAATGAGGTCAAATATGGATACTCATGGTAGCAAGGTCAACCTAGTATGTCTACTTTCATGAAGGCCCTGGACCAATTTCAAAAATAATTTAATGAAAAGGCTGAGCATAGTCCCAAGGAACCCACCAATGAAGAATTATTGGTAGCAGAGACCCTACTCAATTGGAGGAACCTGAACCCAGAAGGAAATGAATTAAAAACACTAGTCAATGCATATAAAGGCTTTTTTGTACAACTATAATAACTATCTATCAAGTGCTCAAGGATTTGTATAGACATAAAGTTTAAAACAAGTATATATGTAACTATGTAAGCATATTTTTGTAGATATAGGTTGTATATCTAAAATTTAACCATAAGTTGTCAGCAAATAATGTAAAAATCATGGTTCAGTCAATGTAGTTACAATTATATAATATCCTAAAGGCTAAGCTTTGTAATTGTCTTCATTTTTTAGACCAAACTATCATTAATACAAACAAATTATTTCAAAAGCAATCATATATTTATTTTTAATATTATTGAAAAATATTTCTTGTTGTGGAGGTTGAAATACCAAAATAGGGGTTTGATTGAGGCAAGCCCCTCAAATAACCAACCAAAAATAATGTATTTCTCCTTTTGTGTGCAGGTTTCATTTTGAAGGGAAGATCATAATTTGGTGACATTATTCTAAGACCTTTCTTTGTTATTTTATCTTTCATTTAAGTATTTGAATAGTTAATGTCATTTTCATTTTCATTTTCATTATTCCAAATATTTTGTGTGCTTTGAGCTCTCTATTTATTCTTTGTGCATAGAAGAACTTGTTCTGTTTTGTACACCACTTTCTATTTTTTGTTTGGGATAGATGACAACACGATGTGAGGATTTCTACATGACATGTTGGTCTATGGAAAAGACCTCAAAAAAGTTACCATAGGTTCTTTGAAATTAGTATTTTCTAGTTATATTAATACTACATTATAATTCATCTCTAGCTATGATATATTTTCACTAGGTTGTTACAACAAAGTATTTGCAATTGCAAACTTGTAATTTGTTGTTTAGTTATAAATTTCATTTGTAATACAAAAGGATAACCAAACCATTTAAGAATTAATAATTCATCTAAATATAAGGTATAATATTTACTCTTTAGGAACCTTATTATTTATTCATGTACTATAGAAAAAAGGCAACTTGCCTGATTTGGGGAATAATTAATGATAAATTGAACTTAATGAAGCCTTGATTTGGTGTTTCGAGGTGTTTTTAACATCCACACTAGGTCTTGGACCCTTTCAAATGCATTTAACGATGTCTTGTAAAGGTGTTGTGAAGTGTTGTAAAAAAAATTCACTTTTGTAGACTCTTCTTATTATAATTCATCTAAATATTACCTTTTTATTCATCATCAAATCATATTTTAAAGTGTTGTAAAGTCTTGTAACAAGATTTCACGCTTTTTCTAGGCTTTTCATCACCAATTACACATTTCTTATGCTTTATTTGGCCCCTTTAAGCACTCATAAGACTTAATTAAGTGTATTTTTTAATGTAAACCCAACAAACAACATTAAAAGCAACTTAATTCCTGACACCCACTTACAAGCCTAGAGTGGGACCCATTCACTATGGGTGGTGAATGAGTCCCTCTTGGCTCCAAATTCAAAAAAAATTAAAATTTCTTTCGGGTTTTTATTCAAAAAGACCTTATGTTGGCCTATGATGATCTGTATTATTGGGTAATTAGGGAATAAGAGTGTATAAATAAGTGTTTTTCTATCCATTTCAACCCCTATTCATCTCCCAACTCATTCACAACTCATTCATCACTTATCTTCTTTCTCAAGTCAAGCAAGTTAGGGTTTTATCACTCTAAGTCATCAAGAAAGCTTCAAGAGACATTCAAGGGTAGAATCTTCCTCCATTGATGCAAAAATTCAAGATCAAACATAATGGAAAGGTATTGACTCCATTATTGCATGCTTCATTACATTCTTTCTCTATTTTGGTTTAATTACCTAAAAGGGGTTTGACCAAGGAAAACCCACATGCCCTAACATCCAAAATTTCTCTTTCTTGTCTTGTGTGTTTATAGATTTAGACATCTTGGAGATTTAGACATATTGGATGCTTAGGAATCATTGAAGATTGCATTACAAAGTTTTTTGAGTCATCTCTTCATTGGATAAGACAAAACATCAACAAAAAGTCACCTTCAGGCCTAAATTTGACAGTTTTAGAACCAGACACCTGGAGAAGCAGAAAGTGTAGGCCGAATTCTCCTATTTCCACCTTTGAATCTTAAAAACATCAAAATTTAACTCATTCACCATGGGTGGCAAATGAGTCCCACTTCTAGGCCTGTTTTTGGTTTTCTGCATTTTTGGGTACCCATTTGTCCAAAACGAGCTCTAGAATAGCTTCACAGAACTGAGACCGATTCGCCCAGAATGGCGAATGAGTCCCACCAGGCCTAAAAATTAGGATCATTAACATTTTAGATGTCATTTCCAGTCTCCATCAAGATCTCAGGTACACACTTTCAGTTTCATCCATTTCTATTCAGTTTTGTTTACATTTCTAGGTGTTTTCACATTACACAATGTGTTTTCAAACAAGTTGCATTTCAATAGTTTTACATTCTTAATCAATCAATTTTATCAATTAGTTGCATTTAGTCATAATTATATCATGCATTCCTTAATTTGAGTGAACCACCTAGATTTTGGGTGTGGGATCTATTTCTTTCCATTAGGTGAAAGACCCTAATTGAACAAAAGAGTCTTAGCATAATTCCTACACCATAAAATCTATGGTTCAATTCACAAGAGTTAAATTTTATCCATTACACTTATTCTTTCCTCATTTTCCGTATCTTCTTGTTTATTTGTATCACATTCTTGCAATTTATTTTTCTCCCTTCTTTGATATCTAATCTCTCTTTCACTTTAAAGAATCAACTATTTTGGTCTTCCCTATAGGTTGGAAAGATGAATAATATAATACCATTTTAATGACCCTTAACTAAATTTTTATGTTAAAACAATTAGATATAATATATCATATTAATTTTTAACCAAAATAGTTAAAATAAAAGACCTAAAACACAAATTCATATAAATTTATTCATACAAACTAGTTTAAAAATTCCATTTCATTCAAATAGCTAATTCAATTACTTTAAATATATGTTGATTATATTATTATGATAAAATTATTACAATAATCACAAATATATTCAAAAATATTTAGAATGATTAAATTCCCAAATGCTTAAATCTACTAGGTTTGAAGTACATATGCAAATTTCATGTGAAGTTGTCCTTAGGAATATAAATGGCTTTATCCTTTGAATTATAAGAAACCAATGAGGTTTTTTCCATTGATATTTAGAACATACTTTTCTGTCCTCATATTCAACAAGAAAACAAAAGTGTTTGACTTTGTAATTTATATTTTGTTGATATGATTCCTAAAGATGATTCAAATTGATGAAATTGTTCACTTTCTATAAATATTGGAGGCTTATCATGAGCCCAATTGTATTGAGAGTTATTTTAAAGTTTACCTTTATTTTACATTAAATTTGAGCCCATTAATGTTATTCTTAGTTGTCCCTAATGATAGGTAAATTATTTTATTAAAATGGTGAGGATCTATGAAATAAAATACTAGGTGGGGATTTGGTGAAAAACTTGCCAGTAGATCAAGCATAGAATACTTGAGGTTTGATGCTAGGGGTTTGGGAATTTGTATTATTCAAGAATGAAATATTGTGGGGGCTGGAGGATTTTCACTCCATAAGGATGTAATGGTTGGAGGGAGTAGTGATCAAAGGTTGGTGATTTTGAGTGCATAGGGAAGAAAAAGTCCATAGGTCCACCAACAACAAGGGAGTGAGAGATCAAGGACCAAGGTTTTTGGATATCCAATACTAGTGGGGAAGTATGGAATGTAATAAAGGTATGAAAATATGAAAAGGTTTCAAATTCCACCCAATGATGGAATGTGACTTAGATATACTTATATTTAGGATATTATTACAATAACTACAAGTTAACAGTCATTCAAGACCTCAAAATCTATTCCACCCAATGATGGAATGTGACTCAGATATACTTATATTTAGGATATTATTACAATAACCAAATGTTAACAGTCATTCAAGACCTCAAACTCTAGTACCAAAGTAGACATGTGGAAGTTTGATGGAAAGGATCCATTCTCTTGGATTAAACATGAGGACATTTATTATGATATTCATAAAATTGTAGCTAGATAAAAGGTGATAGTGGCATCCTTATACATATAACTTTTAGGAAATTATAGATGGTTGTGTACTCAAAAGAATAAAAACACTTAGTGTCTTTAATCAATTTTTATAAAAGAATTTAAAATGCAATATAGCGATAGTATATTAGAGAATTACTTCATACAGTTAGCCAAATGATAAGAAACAAGGTCATTTAAGGATTATATTTAACAATTCTAGAACTTATCATTACAAGTAGAAACAATTATAGAGAACTTGAATGCCTTGTTTCTTGGCATGCTCAAGGATCACATCCAACATGAGGTATGCATGTTTAATTCTCTTATTATATCTAATTATTTCATCACAAAGTTAAGAAAAATGATCTTTTTTCTGGTTTCAATAAGACATGGATTTAGTAGAATAAGAGAGGAATTTTTTAGTACAACCATTAATTTACTCTACTAAATTGACTCAACAAATTGAAAAAAATTGCAAAAGGTCTTAGATTTAATTGTGATAAAAAAATAAAATCAAGAAAATATAAATGTATTGAAAATAAATTATTCTACATTAAAGGGGCTAGTGAAGAAAATATGATAAATAAGTATTAGTGACTATTGATAATTGAGATAATGAATCGATAGATACCCAACCAACTATTTCATATCATGTAGCACCCAATAAGCTTTAAATGTAGTGGGTTTTTTGAAAAAAAATAGTAACAAGATTGATATATTCATGAAACACTCACAACTTCATCAATAAGAACTTAGCTTTGTTGAACACCTAGAATACAGAGAGAGGGTGTGAATCAATGTTCTACTAAAACATTTAACTCCTAACCATTCAATAATTAAAACATATCTAGCTGCAATTGTTAACAAAAACATAAAAGGGATCATAACATCACATGATGCATGAATACCAATATTTTTACGTGGAAAACCCAGAATGGGAAAAACCACGGTGAGGATTAGCTCACAATATATTATAACCAATCATAAAATATTACAAGGCACATTAGCAGGACACATTGTCCTTAAAAGGCTCACAGCTTGAAATTATTACAAAATGAAGTGTGGTTCATTGCCAAAAGGATGAATTAATGAATAAACCTTCTATGTGCTAAGTTTAGTTCCAATTAATCTCTAGAATACAAAATCTTGCACCAGTTTGTAGGTTCACAACAACTACCTACAACTTCACACAATATCTACATCTACATACATAAATTAGGTCGCCCTAATTGGGTGTATACATAATTGATTCAAAGTAGCTTGTCGGCTCAGACCAAAAATTATTCCATGCTCAAAATAAAAATGTGCAAGACATAAATTAGGTTGGCCCAAACCTAAGAAAGATCACTTTAACATCCATGAAGTGTATCCTCATACCACTTGTCCATGTCAGCCAGAGAAATATACAAAACCTGTATGCTAAACTTTTTTCATTTATATCTTTCAACCCATTCAACCAAAATCATTGAAAACTTGTCCATGGATGTAATTAATAGTCCTAAACAACATATTAAAATAACATAGGTTGATATTTTAATATGAACAATTCTAGACCGTATTACTGGATTGGAGTAATAGAAGCACTATTTACTAGATGAGCAAAAACTATCACCAAACAATGTTGGCATCAATGACAAAAAACCGAAGGGCTTCTTCTTCATTCTTCCAGCAATCTCCCCCTTTGTCATTGATGGCAGCATGTGCCAAAAATGGATCTTCAAAATTGTCTTCACTCAAGCTATGTGAGCTCCCCCTATCAACTGTACACAAAACTATACAAGACTTCTTCAAAACCAAAATTTCCCCACAACAGCATCTTCTCCCTATACGAAACCTTCTCCCTCTTTGACATAAATGACAAAGGTCGTGTCGATGATGAAATTTGCAAAAAAAGGTAAGAAACATTTAATTGGAACTAGGGGCACCTTGTAATTCCTTGAAAATAGCTTCCCAAGCATGTTTTCCATCATCCTAGATCCCCTTCACTCTGGAAAGTGTTTTATGCAATGATTCCAATTCAACTAAGCATTCTTCTCCTTCTGGAGTGGTTGGACTAAGATTCATCTTTTCTAGTTTCTCTACATCCACTAAGGTGCTTGATATAGGAATGTGTCTAGACATTACCAGATCTTCATGTTGTCCAAACTGCCTCATTGCATCTTATTTGTGCCTTTGTAATGTGAAAAACTTGCTTTGCAAGTCTACAATAGAAGTCTAGGTAGCATAATTTCTATCATCTACAACTCTATAGGCTTTGGAGGCATTAGCTAGTTGAGACTCTATTGATTCCATTAAGTCTTAAATGCCTCGAGTGGCATTTGGCCACCCCATGCAATATACAAAGAATATATGGGCTTCCTCTTCACAATCCTTTACCTCTTTCAGAAATTGCAACCCCTTGTTGTGTGTGATTGCACATTTATCCTACAGTACAAGTAACCTTTTCCCCAAAATTCTTGACTCAACCTCTTTTTTAGTCTGCTTCTTAAGGCTGGAGGTATATTCCTTGAGTGAATCAACCAAGAACTTTAAATTTTCAATAGGATCTAAGGAATCATCAATTATACACTAGGAACTATCTCCTGTAAAGCCTTAATAGCATCATTTACCAATTATGTCCCTTTCTGATAAGTTTCAACAATTTCCTACATACCAGAATCAAGAAAAGTACCACAAATCTTTATTCTTTCAACTGGTGAGATCTTACTAAGATCCACATATCCTGGATGTGATAGAAGTTGAATCAAGTGAGGTGGTAGCATAGGCTAAATCCTAGTTTTCCTTTTCAATAGACCCTTAAGAGTATTTTTAAATGATTCTTCGAATGGATTTCATGGTTTGGTAGTCTTTGAGGATTCTTCTTCATTTCTTCCAACATCCGTTTCTTCCTTATTTTCTTCTTTCTTTTCCTCATCTTCTTCTTCAAAGGGTTTTTTTGATGGTTTTTCTTTGTTTTCTTCCTCCTTGTCTTCATCATCTTTTCCATCATTACAATTTTCATTTTTGTTTCCCTCATCTTCATTCTTATCTTCACCATTGTTTTTGGTATTTTCATGATGTTCTTGTGAATTGCCACAAGTATCATTTTTATGCTGGTCTTCAGTGTTTTTGTTGGTTGTTTCCTCTGTATCATTTGAAGGAGCAGATGTCTCCAAAGTATCATTTATATCACCAACCTTACCCAAAATAGGATGGTCCTTTACTTCTGTGGCATTACCAAGCTCTTGTGCTTGAGGTGTATGAGATGAAGAACTAGTTCTCATTCCATAATTATTTTCCATTTCCCTTACTGTATCAAGAGTCTCTTGCCTTAACCTTACCATGTCAGGGTAGAGTGGGATCCTTAGGGCTGCTTAGAAACATCTCAATAAGTCTCTCAGCCACCTACTCATCAATCTCATATCCTAGAGGCTCTATCCATAGAGTTCTAGGTTCTACTACTTCTATGATGCACTCATAAATAGATACTAGGAAAGTTATCTCCTTTGCATATTTCTTTACTAAGCTCCTTGGAACTCTTTCTCTTTCATACATATCATTTTGAAAGACTATAAAGAATACAGTTAGAGCATCACCCTATGCTTTGAAATCTCCAATGCTATGTAAATGTTCAAAGATTTGATGTGCCACCGGTCTGTTTGTATTCCATATAATACTTTTCTTTCCAGGTAGCTCCCTTAGGAAGTAAAGTAGCGAACACACTACTAATGTACCAAAATCTAATGGATATTTCTTTGTCTTAGTTTTCCTTAAGTTATCCATAAGTTGCTACTAGAGCAACTCACACAAATCATAGTCTCTTCCATTTACAACCATAGCATATGCAACATAAATTGCAGTTACAGACACAAAATTCCCTTTGTTGGTGAAGTAGATTTTCTGACTTATCATTATTGCAACATACTTCACAGCAAGGTTTGTAATGGGTTTGGTTGTTAGTGCTCTCTGGTGCAGGAGCACCTTGGCAATGTCATTCTGAAAACTTTGTTTGGAGGGTTTGAGAGTATTTAAAATACATTGATGACCCATTCCACCAGTAGAATTGCTTGAAAATTGGTGGAATGGGTGCATTTAGGTAGGGATTAATGTTAATGTGGGTTTCAAGAGCAAGGAGTAGAGTTTTATGACTTTTGGGTGTTTCCCTAGTTGAATTTCATGGGTTTTTGGCCTAAATTAATGGCTAGGGATTAGGGTTTGATGGAAAAGCATTGATAGAGTGTGGGAGTTGGTATAGGAAGCATGTGCAGACCCTAATTGATTTGTTTGAGGTGTTTGTGAAGTGGTTTGAGGCCTAGAATACAAAGATTCAATAAACCCCCTTGGAAGCAAGCCAAAATAGGGTTTTAAATGAGCTTTTGAAGTTTGATGAATCTATGGTTGATTCTTTTGATAAAATTGTTGGTTCAATCCTTTTGTGTTCTGGTTAGAGCCTTGGAGTGGATTTTGGGGGTTGGAAGAAGTTTCATCACATAATTTCTTTGAAAAACAAGACTAATTAAGCCTCTTTTCAGCGTAGCAGTCAAATTTAGGAGATGATGTTCTAAAACAACCATATCTTCAGTTTGGATATGTCAAAGTAGAGGAAAACAGGTATCTAAAATAATAGTTCTTTTGTGGGTTTGAATTTTTCTTTGCAAGATATGGTCAAAATTCACTGTTGGGAATGCTACAAGGAAAATTGGGGAAATTGTGAGAAGTCACCAAGTTAGGGTCTTAAAGGTGAAAAGAATGTTCAAAATAGATTGAATTGTGATTGTTTGAAGATCTCCTCCCTGCTCTGCATCATTTCTTTAGCACATAAACAAACAAATAATATATGTTTGATGGTTTCAGGTACCCTACAAATATTGCACAAAACAATGTCAGAACTTTAACATTTAAATGGTAATCTTTGTAGAGTTAGCAACCACTTGAAGCATGCTTTCTTGGGTTCATTTACATTAGACCAAATATTTAGAAAAATATTGTCATTTATTTTTTGAGATGTTAACACCCCAACACTTGTTTCCATGTTCTATGATAGCATTGAATTTTATTAGTGCTCTATAAATAATTTTGGATTTAACATTACTTAAGGGTGAATTATCAATCCATTTAAGGTCATAGACTTGCTCACCATTCTAAATATAGATGATGGGAAAGTTTAGCTCTCTACAATATTTTCTTATAATTGAGTAAGTCCTCAAGTTAGATTTGGGCACATTATATTCCACACTAAGGGATAGCCAATCTTTCAATTTTTGATTGACCATTATATTACTAAAGTATTAGATACCATTTTGAGCCTAGACTTTGGCTGAGCAACCTTGTAGAAAGGTAAGGGGTCTACCTTTGTGCTCTAGGTTCCACTAAATGGACCTATGAGAAAATATTGCATTGCTATTATCCTTGGTGAAATGGCCCTTATTTTTAACAGACTCCCAGGACTTCCACAAGGTTTTAAAGACATTGGATCTAGCAGTAGATACTAAATGCTTCCCAATAAGTAGGTCGCAGATGGGTAACAACATCCAAGATTTAGCCTTCCTTGGTACCCCCATCTGTATGTTGCTTCTCACAAGTATTTTTCATGGTTCCATGTCATCCAGGGATTTTATTACCCATTTTGCAACTAGTGCAATTCCATGAATCCTTAGGTCTTTTAATCCAAGGCCCCCAAGTCTTTTTCTAAGAAACACTAGTCCCATTTGAGAGTATTTTTTTCCTTTGTTTCTTTCCATCTAACCAAATAAATTTCCTTTTCTTTTTTTGGATTTCATTCACTTGGTATCCACTAAACAACCAAACTAAGGAAAAATACAGGTTGTAAGAGGATAAAATCTTCTAGCACACTTGAAATCTTCCTACTAATAGCAAATATTGTATGTTCTAGTTATCAATCTTCTTTTCAATCTTAACCTTGATCCACATCCACATATCTTTAAGATTTGGGCTAATTGCAAAAGAAATACCAAGGTACCTTACCTGTTTGTGGGGGCCCCCTATTGAAAACAAAATTTTCTAAACTAGTTAGGGGGGTTCTTTGTCTAGCCTAAGACTATAAATTTAGCATTAGATACTTTGGCCCTCGAGGCCAAGTAGAAAAATATGAGCTTGTTGACCAAATTTTCCAAATTATCTTATTCTAACTCTATAAAATTGCAATATCATCTGCAAACTGTATGTTCAAAGGTTGCTTTGGTCTAGGAGTTAAACGTCTTATTTTTGGTGTGATATAGGCTTCTCTTAGTAATTAGTGAATAGTATCTAAGTCTATTACAAATAGAGCTGATGCCAATGGGTAGTCTTGCCTAATTGACCTTTCCATTGTCAATTCTTCAATTAATGAGCCATTGAAATCCACTTGGGTAACTTCATCCTTTAACAAAGTTTTGACCCTTCTACAAAAGGTTTCAAACAATCCAAAAGCCTCCAATGTCATTGTTATAAATGAACATTCCACCCTATCATAAGCTTTTTCAAAATCCAGGAATAGCATGGAAGACTTCTACCCTAAGTTCCTTTCCCACTCCATTGCCTCCCAACTTGTTATGAGATTTTCCATTATATACTTGCCTCTTATGAAACCAATTTGAGTACTATTGATAAAATTGGGAAGGATTTCTACTAGTCTCATGGCTATGATCTTTGCCAAAATTTTGTAAGACACATTCAGTAATGTTATGGGCCTCCAATTTTTTATTAGTGTTTTGTCTCCCTCTTTTGGGAGTAGCTTGATGACACCTTTGTTTATTTTGATGTCTAGTGATCCTTCCTTGAGGGCTTCCTTATATACTAGAAGCAAATCATCACCTATCCAGTCTATAAATATTTTATAGATCTCAATTGGGAGACCATCCACCCCTGGTGACTTGTCATTATTTAGAGTACTTATAGCCTTTTTTATTTCATCCTTGGTAATCTGCCTACTTAGCATTGATGCATCCTCACTAGAGATATTTTTTGGAATTATATTTTTCAAATATTATCTAGCATTAATACTCTTTACATTATCCCCTTCTACTTTAAATAGTCCTTTGTAAAATTGGAGGAATTTATTCTTAATATCATCCTAATCAATAAGTTGGATACCATCCTACCAAATCTAGTCAATGTGCTCCTTAATACCTTTTTCCTTAATGTACCTAAAGAAAAACTTGGTTCCTTTGTCTCAATTATTGAGCCAATTTAGTTTTTCCCTTCTTTTCAGCCCTTGAATGTGGTTTTTTTAGATTCTCCTTACGGCATTCCTTGCATATGAGAGCTCCTTTCCCAAGATTTCATTATGATGATCATTTTAAAGACAAGATTCTACCTTCAAAATATTTTCTTGGATGTAGTTATCAACCCATCTTTTTTCCAATTCCCTCTTCTTACCAATGGTTTGAAAGAGTTTTATCCAACCTTCCACATTCAAAGTCCACCTTTCAATTGCACTTTTATCTCTGAGAAGCCACTTATTAACTTCCCTTAGAGTAGTGATGGCATCTTTGCAACCATCATCCTTCAAAAGGCTTGTGTTTAGAAAGAACTTCTCTTTCTTGATTTTCCTTTTCTTTGTCCCCCCATTTAAAATTATTTTTTATTTTATTAGGTGATTGTCAAAAAAAGTATACAAATAGGTTGTCACTTTATTTCCATTGTTTCTAGAGTCAAAGCTAAAATGGACCTAGTTTACATAGAACCTATCCAACCTAAAATAGATTCGTTTGCTACCTTTTTGGTCATTGCGCCATGTATACCAAAAACTAGTGTTTTCTTTCTCCATACCCTCCAAGGGGTCATACAAATCTAGCTTTTTTTTCATTCTTTACCAAAATTACTTTTCATACCCCTTCCAACCTATATCCACTCCTCCATTTTTGTCCACTTTCTCCACCCTATTAAATCCCCCCCTCCACTATCCATGGGATGCCTTGTAGGCTAAAAATCCACTTCCAAAGTTCAATTTTATCCTTATATTCATTAGGGGCATATATAGAACAAACCCCAAATGAGGTGTCATCCTTTTCTATTTTGATCCATATTGCCCTATTACAAGGGGATGTACCACTGTATTTAGCATATTGTGACCATTTTTGGATAGGAGAATTTTTGTGCCTCCTCTCCCTTTATGATGGTTGGTTATAAAATGATCCAAATTGTTCCAAATAAATTTAAGATTGGTTTCAAGTGCAAAACTAGTTGCTTTTAACTCCTGTAGGAGGACAATATCCTTTCCTCTTTCCATGTTGAAAAATCTTCTTACAATGCTATTTCTATTCAAGGACTCAAGTCCCCTTACATTCTATGATATACATTCAAGATTCATGTCAATCAAGGTTTATTGGGGTGACCTTATCATTTTTGAAACTTTCAAAGTACTTGGGGAAATTATCCTTCATCTCTAATCTTTCAGAATTTGTGGTAGTGATCACCAGGCTTGTATTTTTCCTTTTCTTTTGGTGATATGAAAAATACTTTTCCCAATTGACGCTAGCTTTCCTTTAATTTTATTTTTTGATTCTTTCAGATCTAGGGAAGGCTTTCCTCTTGTTCCTATTTGGGTTTCTGTGACCAACTTATTTCAAAGGCTCCCACTATCCCCAACTAGATCCAACTCTTTAGAAGGCACACCAATGCTACCATTATAGGTTGCAGATTCGTTTGGAACTAAAAGAGCCTATCAACTAGTGTTTTAGTTGTAGACTCCATCCTGACAAGGTCCACCCCCATCAATGCTAGTAGGGATTTCTATTTTTATTTGTCCTTTAGATAGAATATTTTCTCTTATCTTGGCCATTATAGCCTGCTTTTCCTAGATTGATTTGGGGGGTTGTTCTGGCCAAGACCAGTCCCACCACCACCACTAGTTGTAGACTCATTGTTAGCTTTCTTAGAGATATTTTGGCTACATTCATCTCTGTCTAAGCTAATGGGATCTAGGGAACTAGTAGGAGGGTGATCCCCTACATACTTATTGTTATCAATATCTCTTTTTTCATTTTCTAAATTGCTAAGTTGTAGGGTTCCACCCTAATACTACTGCCTTGCATGCCATTTTCTTGGATATTTTTTAATTCAAATTTAGATATTATACTTTTAACAATAGAAGGTGGTTCTGACAATCCTCTTGAATTTCTCTATTATTGCAAACCTCTAAGTAACTAGGGTCTTTATTAATAGAATTGTTTCTTTTGAGAATATTACTAATTCTAAAATCTTCAGTTTCTTCAACATCATTCCTATTAATTACTTTATTTCCTTTTTTATTCTCTTTTATTTTATTCCTAACTTCCTGTATAAAAATTTGTTGGGTGTTTCTCTTGGTGAAACCCTTCTCTAACTCACTTATTGAGTTGGTAACACTTTTAACAATGGCTTTTTCTTTGAGCCCAAAATCCTCCTAGGTATTTTTATTAGTATTATTCCCTATTATATGATTCTTAATTTGCTTATTTAGGGCATCAAATTGGTTAGATACTTGGATGTGAGACTATTGTTGTGATAAGCCCTCCCTATTAGGGTTTGTTCTTTGTCACACCAACATTTGAGGCTGGGAAGCATTCTCCCCCTCCTGCTCTTCATGGAAACCCAAATTTATTTCAAGAATCAATGACTTCTCAAGGTCCTTTCACCCCATTGAAGCCCCTTCTTCCATAAGCAATCTCTAGATAGATTCAAACTCCTATCTCTATTTTCATGTTTGTTATGAATACTTTCACCATTAACATCATCACTGCTAGGGTTAGGGTTAACCCTAGTTTTTTAAATGATGGGGTAACTCCTTCTTAGATGACCTTCTTTCTTGCATAGATAGCACACATTAATCTCCTTAACATTACAATTTTTCAAGAAAAAATTGTATTGTCCATATTAAAATTCAAGTTTTCCAAGATTTATATCCCTGAGGTTAGGGAAACTAGTGCCCTAGCATCCATATGCGGTAGGAAGGACTTGGTTTCCTCAATCCTAACCACATTTCCAAAGTAACCCAAAATCTCCTCCAGAAGATTCTAGATAAATGGAGGGACACACCTGACTGTAATCCACCTATGGCATGAAAGAGCGAGCACCTCATCCCCAATGGCTTTAGGTAACCAATTCATGGACCTAAAAAGCA
The DNA here is from genome assembly GCA_007258455.2 of Sequoia sempervirens. Taxonomy (NCBI): domain Eukaryota; kingdom Viridiplantae; phylum Streptophyta; class Pinopsida; order Cupressales; family Cupressaceae; genus Sequoia; species Sequoia sempervirens. The sequence goes on from VDFB02086081.1 coordinate 246,538,832, forward strand.
TTTCTCCACATTCCAAAATTATCTTTTGACAACCTATTTTTGCATGCTTTTTTCTTTTAAAAAGTTAAAAAATAAACCTTTTTGAATCATTTTGTACAACGAAAAATTGAATACCAAGTTTCTTAAACCAAACATTATTTACCCATTCATCCATATATTTATGGGCCAAGAGTTTTGCAATATCCATAGCCCTAAAAAAATATTGCAATATCTCTCAATTTATTACATTCACTTTTAATAACATTTTGCATTCTAGGATTAGGAGTGAAGGTAAGAGATTTGGAATAACCAAAAGTGGGCTTACCTTTTCCCATTTTATCTTCACTTCCCACACCTACCTCACCGTTGGTTGACACTAGGAACTTGGCCTCTAGAGGGACCCATAACTTCTTCTTAGCCACCACATATCTAAAGGATTTTTTATTTGATTTAAGTCCATATCCCTCAATCATCCTTGTCATAGATGGCACGGGGGAGTCATAAACCCCTCCATAATTCCTTGAAGATGCCCAGAACACAAGGCACATTCACAATAGATAACACACATAACCAACAAAAACACACGTAATAAAAGACAAAAGACCCAAGAAGAAGGAAAGTTAATGAGACATGAAATGAAGGACGGAGAGGGCACTTACACACTGTACTTCCCTCATGTGGAAGAGGGCTTCATCTCCTCTTCCTGTAACCCTAAATCACCTCATGGATCATGGTCACTCTGTCCAGCAAATTCAATCATTTGAATACTCATATCGATACTGATATATTTATCCCTTGTGGCATTTTCTTTTCTTCTCCTCTTGTGAGGCATTTTTTGCACATGTGTTCTAGATGATTCTTTCTTCTTTGAGCTTCATGTAGCCTTTGTTCTAGGAACCTTAATAATAGTAGGAGAGGGGGAAGAGGTCCTATCTAACCTTCTTTTGTTTGGAGTGCCTTACAAAGCAACAGATGTGTCCTTGATTTTCTCCATAGAACCCTTAGGTGGGTTCACTATCTCTTCCAACTTTGCTTTCATCTTCTCCGCATTCTTCTCAATTTTCTTGTTCTTCTCTAGATTCACCTAACTAGATTTCTCTACAAATATGCCAAATTTGTCCATAAATGGATCTCTTGGCTTGCTCAATGCAACTTCAGTAAAACTAGTAAGTTCTACTTCAGTTACCTCATACCCAAGCTCTAGAACCCAAACAATATTTGGTTCAACTACTTCCATAATACGATTCTCTCTGCTAACCATGAAGGTTATATCATTCTTATACTTCTCAACTACACTTTTTAGAATTTAATATCTTTCTTTCATTTTTCCTTGGAAGGTATTGAAGAAACCCCACAACATAGAAGTATGGGTTTCTATTATCCCTAACCTTCTCAAGTGGTCTCTAATTTGTACTGCAATAGGAATGTTGTCCAACCACACAATATTCTTTGTATTGGGAACTTCTCTAAGAAATTAAAATAATAAACATACAATTTTGGTACCAAAATGGAAGAGGTACCTTGATTCATTAGTCTTTTGAAGATTCACCATCAAATTTTGTCTCAAGAGTTCAAACAAATTAATATCCAGACCTTCTTTTACCATCTGGTGAGCAATGTGTATAGTGGTAGCCGACACAAAGTTCTCTCTATTGTATAAAATATCTTATATCAAATCACCATCAATGCATACTTTACTGCTAGATCATCAATATCCTTTACCATTAGGGAACATTTGTCAAATTTTGCACTTCATTCTTCATGGCCTTCATTGTTAAAACAGGTTCTTCATAGCATAAACTAGTAACCACCTTGATTGCTTGCCTATTTTATCTTGTGTTGGATATCTAACCACATGAATTTATCATGAATTTGATTGAGCACGTACTTGATCCACTCATCCTCATAGCAAAAATTGGGGAAATTATTTCAGACATCTAATTTCTTCTCCGTCAAACTTCATGTTCAGGTTTAAGCTCAAAATCATCTCCTATCAATTTATTTACCCAATACTCTGCAATATTTGTGTGATCATAGTCTTCCATTTTTGTGTGAATGTAGATTCACACATCCTCTATGTGCATCACACCATATGAAACCCTCAAAAAATCTCCCTCAAGGTCTGTCTCCATTGATTTATAAGGTTGTTTCTTAAACTTAGGTCTTGGCCACTCCAAGACAATAATTACTTGTGGAGAAAACATCTTGAACCACTTCTAAAACTAGGGTTTAGCTGGAATTGATAAATACCTTATAATTTCTTCATCAATATGGTTCCGCACAACTCAAAATCACTTCAAATTGCCTCTACTCTGCTCTTCAATATTCAAGTACTCAATCATAAATGACTTAATCATATGTGAAATCACATATAAACACTTTAGATGATCTAAAAATGCATTGATTGTAGTTGATAAAGTTAGGTCAAAAATTTGGCAAGCCTTCACTGTGTTATCACGGGAACCTTCAATCACTCCACAAATCTCCACAATAGGAAATTTCATACCAAAAATACTATCAAAAAATCAACCATGTTGATCTACACATGAACCAATGTGTTGAAGGCATCAACACCACATCTTTGGCAGGGGCTGGAAATGTTTTTTTCTAAAACTCGCCCTAAGCTAAAGTTCTTCATCTAGTTTCCGAAGGAAACATCTGCACAAGGGGCTAGCATATACTCACTTTTCACGTCATTATCTTCTTTCTTTTTATAAATCTTGTTCATTTTCTTCTTCAGCTCAATTGGATCATTTTTTTTCTCTATCGGGTCAGTCTTCTTTCATGAAACAGATGGTTTCACATTCTTGCTTCTACAAAACTTGGTTGTGTCCTAGTTTGTTGTACTTATGAAATGTGACACCTTTTTGAACAAGCTTACTTCTTGCCATTTTATATCTGAATTAAAAATCCTTATGCCCAAATCCATTGCATGTATAATAGTAACCATTGAAATATTGAAACATTATACCATTATTGTAACCAATCATCATTTTATTTATGCATTCACTAGCTTTATGACCAAATATATTGCATGTATAGCACTAACTAGAAAATGATTGAACATTTTGATCCATTCTGCTTCTACACTCTACAACTCTATGTCCAAACTTATTGGAGGAATAACATTAACCATTAAAATGTGAATGCCTTTGTGTAGCAAGTTTTCTGATAGGAGTCCTTTTGAATTCTTTCTTCTAGTTTCGAACCTGTTTGACATTTTTCTTCTTTTCATTCTTTTTAGCATTGTTTCAAGTCTAATTCTCTCCTTTTTCAAAACCTAAACCTTCTTTGTCCTTAGAATCCTTCTAATTTGTAATCATTTCATCAAGTAGGGTGGAGCTTTTCTTGAATTTTTCATCTTGAATCTTTGTTTTTTTCCAAATTTGGTCTTAAATTTATAATTCTTGTTCAAGCCTTGAACATTCTTCAGATTTTTCTTTCAATTTTTCCCTCAGATAATCTTCAACTCTTTTTCCTTCTTCAATTTGCACTTTTGGATTGGTGATAATCTCATTTTATTTCTTGAGCTTCTCATTTGTTTCCTTGACTCTTTTTGTAGCTTTCCTGAGTTTTTCTCTCAACTTCTTGATACACTCATCTACATCATTAAGATCCTTTTTCAGATCTCTATTCTCAACTTTTTCTTTATCAAAATCATCAAGGGTTGATTTGAGTTATCCTTCCATATCAACCCCACAATCTTCTTCAATAAACCCTTCAGGGATAATTTCTTCTAGAGGAATAGGATACTTCCTTGTAGCCATGTGCTCAACCTCCAAGATCTACCTCAGCGATCAAGCCAATTGAAGGAACCAAGCTCTAATACCAATTATTGAACACTTGAAATACTAAGAGGGGGGTGAATTAGTATTCCTTGAAACTTATTGACTTTTTCAATTCAAACATCCATTCAAATCATCATATTTAACTTGTAGTAAATGAAAGGAACATATAAAACATTCATCACATCAAAGAACACAAGAACACCAGATTTATGTGGAAAAACCTTGAAAGGGAAAAAACCACAGTGAGGATTAGCTCACAATATATTATAACTGGTTACAATGTTTGATACAAAAAGATGGACTCACTGTCTAAGAACTCACTATCTATAAAAGAGAGAATGTCTCATTTTTGGTGGCTCACAACTAGAATGAACTGCTAATAATGCATCTAACATATGCTAAAGATATAGTTCCACTGAAGCTCAAAAAACTCACTTAACACAATTCACACTTCGCCAAAATTATAATTTTCACTTCTCTCTACACCAAATCTCGTACACACACTTAATCACACCATACACATATCCGCACAATGAATCACCCTTGTATATATACCACAACTATCCAAAAAATTAATTAGGTTGGCCTATTTATATGTACCATGCACCACATAACCTGTCATCTTAAAAATTTAACACCCACACCTTGCAAAATAAACCAAAACATGTAAACCTCCAAAATAGGTCGTCATGATCCACAATTACTCCCATAAATCCATTCCTTACATACTTCAACTCCGTACAACCCCAAATATTTAGGTCGGTACCATATAACAAAATTGGTGAAGTAGCAATGAATGAACCAATTTTTCACTCACAACTCGACATGTGGACCACCACAACACTTGCCACTTGGAGAACACATAATTTTGACACCTATAAACACTTTCTTGAACCTACATAGAAAAATATTCATTTGTGGTGGAATGTGAAGCATACCAACATTCACTATGTACTAATAATACTATCATTACAGAGTTGATACTCTATCAACATTATTTTTAGTTGTGGAAGACATACAAGCTTGAAAATTTGGATTTAGGAACCTCAAATATGCACCAATATTACCTCAAAATTGTTTGACAATATTATTCATACTGGAGCAATCCAGAACACAAAACTGGTTCACTAAACATTGAAAAATTATACACCAGGACTTAGGAAAATCTATAAAACATTTAGTCTTCTCCAGACCAACACTATTATATCTCTAGAATGGGTTTCCATCATTGACAACACCATACACCATCACACTCATGAATCTTCAACAATCTCTCCATTCAACAATCTCCCCACACTATACATCATCATGATCATGTTGTCAAAAACCCAAGTGTTCAACATATCTTACTCCTGATTCTATTACTATATTTCCCTTAGAAGATGGTGCTTATGATTGGTGGCACCATGGTTTGGTCACACAAGGGCACAACATTGTGAAAAAATTTAATGATTTCAATCAAAGGATTCTAGACTATTTTGATTAAAAGGATTAGAATGAGTATTTTACAAAACTTTTTGGGTATCAAAAAATAACACTTAGTGGAATCTTATGTTGCTAAATTTTAGTGGATTATAATTCAATAGTACCTAACATTTTTTAAAGGAGAATCACTTTTCTATATGTTGAACTTTCTTGAACCCCTTAAAGGTTTTATTAGGGCCTTTATGCCCACCTCTCTACAATATGCAATCAAAATATCATTAAAACTTGAGACATATGTGATTAAGGGAATTTTTCTATCACAATTAAAGGCTCCCACATTTGTGAAAAATAAAGGAAGCTTTTAGAAAGGGGAATCTTACTTATATTCACAAAAGATAACACATCTACCACCTACAACCAAGAGGACAAATGAATAATACATCAACATCAAACTCATAAGGAAGAAGCTATATTTTCTCGCAAGGAGCCATGGGAACCAAGTCATATATTCCTTGATAAAATCCAATTCCATTATATTGAGGTAATATACGATGGTGATTCAAATCTCAAATAATCTGTCACAACCAATCAAAGAGGAACATGATCCTAAAAAGATGTAGGATGAAGATACAAATGGAGGCACACTTGTATCTCTTTCAAGAGCACCCAAATATCATTCTTTTAGATTTTGGGGAGTTTTAATTGAACAAAAAATTATAGTTCTCATTAATAGTGGGGTCACCCACAATTTTAGTGATGAAAGATTGATGGTTAAGAAAAACTTGAAAGCTAAATATTTTGAAGAATTCAATGTCATTGTTGTTAATGGATTCAAATTTTCATGTACTAAAATAATTTAACAATTGAACATAGTCATTGGATATCATGAGGATGGTTTCTATGGTGTGGGGTTAGGAAAGAGTGCATGGTTTTGGGTGTACAATGGTTGCACTCATTTGGTAATTTTTTATAGAAGTATCCATCCATGGATCCCAAGTTCAAATGTGAAGAAATATATGTGGTGCTTAGAATAATTTCAAGTGGATAACTACAAGTGGTAACAAGTGGTAACAACTAAAAAGATGGAAAATACATTCTGCATAGGCCAAGTTGTCCAGGCATCAAGTTATTTGATCATGCCTACAAATTTATCCATGGGTAAGTGGTGCAGGAGCACTTGATGGATTATATGCCTCCATGAGGAAACTTTGGCATTTTGGTTTAAGTCTAGTGTTTTAATCATGTAATAAGGTCTAATAGACCATGTTGAACTTGTTTGTGTCAGTTTTGAGGCCTAGGTGGTAATTTTTGAGTCATATGTCAAATATTGGAAAAAATTGTCTTGTGAAATGTTGTCATATTGTAAAAGTGAAAAATAGGAAGATGAAGATTCAAGAGGTAGTTGGATAGTTGAGGTTGATTGGTTATACTTAGGAAGGGTTTAAAAAACACTTGTGTAAGTTGGGGATGGAGAGAGATTGAGAGGATGAAGATGTATTGAAGTTGAGGAGTGAAATCAATAAGAAAACTCTATTTTAACTGCATAATTCTCTGTTCTACAGCATGGTACATATGGTACGGCCCTAATCATGTCCTGAGACCATCTAGAATGAATGGAGTTTTGAATATTTTACATTTTTTTTATTTCATGAAATTTAATCATATATTGTAAAAGTTATGATAATTTTATGCTAGACAACCTGAAACCCTCCACTAGGGTATATAGTGGTAAACAAATTTGTGTTTCTCTCATTTTGACCAATGAAAAATTCTAGTTTTTGGTGAAATGATTCCCTTTTGCATATACTTTCATATAAAAAAGTTTCAGACCAAAAGATCAAGGTTAGTATGTGAATGGTTGATGCCCTAGGAGTGTAATTTTGTGTAGTAGATTGGAAATAACAGAGATTAGTGAAGGTTTGAGTGTTTTGATTGTGGAGTGGGTATTCTTCTTGGGTAATATTGTTTGAAAAGGTTGCTAAAGTGTATTGTGATCCCTTTCTAGATAGGGTTTGATGAAACTATAAATGTTTGAGTCCATTTGTTTACTATCATGTTAAGGAAAACTTGTGACAGTCATAGACAAGACAGTAATTGCATATTTTGAGATCTTCTACATTGAATGGCTATAAAATCCCTAAAAGGTTGTTTAATTGAAGTGTCTTTCATGCCATTAAAACTATGTTGAAAGTTTGAGAGAGACCCTTTGATGTTGCATGCCAAAGTTGTTAAGGTTGAACAGTCTCAAGAAGCCTAATTAGGCCTGTTTGCAACGTGACAGTCTATTTTAGAGGGTGTTGTTACAAAACAACCCTATTTGAAATTTTGATATTTTTCAAAGCAACACAAAGGATATTCAGAATGGTCATTAAGATTTGGCTATAAATCTTGTGTTGGGAATTATGATGATAAAAACCTCTGTGAAAGGTTACAAGGAATTAGGACAGTCTACTAAGGAAGATCTTATGATTGAGGTGTCTAAGTTATTGATAGGGTTTTATATGAATGCATATGTTAAGAATGCTCCAAAAATGTCAATAAATATGAATTGTGAGATCACAACCTTGAGTTACTTGTGGAATTGAGAATTTAGTATTTTTTCCTCCTTACCTCTACATCAATTGGTATTAGAGCCCAAAGATCTGGGAAAGTGAATAGTTTTGGAGTTTGTTTGTTTTGTCTTTTTTCAAGTTGAAGAGAGAACCTGGATGCCAAGAGACTAGGCCAATGGAAAAGAGAGAGAAAGGCCTGAAGTGAGGTATCAAAGAAAAGAGGAAGCAAGATGAAAGAGACTTGATTGAGAAAGGAAAATGGATTAGTGGAAGAGAGTAATATATGGAAGTTTTTAGAGTAAGGAGATACCAAGCAACGAGCAAGAGAAGAGAAAAGAGACAAGTGTGAAGAAGAAGAAAGATGAGAAGGTAGAACAAGAGAGTGTCTAGCAGGAGATACAAAGGTCGAGACAAACCTTCAAACAAATAGAGCAAAGAATGGAAGAAAGATAGCAGGAGATGCAATGGTTGCTTGAACAAGAGAGTAGTTGGAATTTATCATTAAGGAGGATGGTTACATGGTCCATCAAGAAAATTGTACAAAGAAGAAGAAGACAAGCAAGGACATCAACAATAGAGGAAGAACAAAAGCAATCTTAGACATGGGAAGAGGTAAGCAATGAAATGGAGAGTACATCTATGACTTTTTTGACATCAAGCATTGAAGAAATTCAAAAGGACAAGGTAGACATAGTTGTGGATGAGTCTTCATACCATTTTCATTTGTTTGATTCTAATGAGCAAGATGAACAAGTAGAGAAGGATATTGATAAAGTTGGTGTTGATACTCAAGTTTTTAATGAAGAGTTGTAGACTAAGATGCTTTCGTTAGATGTTTTCATATTGCAGGGGTCACTAAGAGAATGTGAGAAGCAGAGCAAATAATGCATGGGTGTGTTGGCATAACAACTAACACCTCTGGAGTGCAAGTTGGTATGAACAGCTATGCACAGTGCATAATGAGTGCTCTTCAAATTAGGAGTGGGAGCTCCCTCATATGCTAAAATGCATCAAAAGTAAAGTAATCTAACTCCAATATTTTTGTTCTCAGGTAGAAGAAGCACAAGGTTAAGAAAAACCATGAATGTTGCAGCTAAGGATTTTCTGGTTTCGCAAATCTCTAACTACAACTAAACTAAATGCTTTAATCTATCCAATCTCCTCAAGAAAATAGAGCATGAGGAAATGAAGCAGGAATGTTCTTATACGATAAACTTTAGGTATAGATTCACAACATGAAGGAAAGGTGGCACAACTATTTGCTCGATTGGGAAGAAGTTTATTAGAAACAGAAAAATATACGATAAACTAAGTACTTCACAACATGAGGGAAAGGTGGCACAACAATTTTCTTGGCTAAATAGGTTTATTGGCACACACATCCAACGATAAGCTTTAGGTACAGATTCACAATGTGAGGGCAAGGTGGCTCAGCAATTTGCTCATCTGAATAGGCTTATTAGAAACAAAACATAAAATAGCCAACTAGGATAGCAAATTGCATAGGCAAAACACACATACAATAAACAATCAACTAGCCACTATATTTAACTACGATAAAAAAATACCATAACAATAACATGAAGGAAAGGTGGCACAACAATTCATCATCATAGTAAAAGCTCGTGAACAGATATAGAACAACAATATTACAGGCAAGGTAGGAACAACATAAGTTACTATCTCGTGCAAAAGTTCATTACAAATGAGCAGAAAGCTCTTATTTATAGACATCAAAAGGTATAGGGAACCTTAAAATCACCTTGAGTCAACTACAATCTTGCAAGCATGCAATATTTTATTGCTAAACCCTAATAAAGGAAACTATACAATTAACTAGAAAGCTACCATTAGTTAACCGAAACAGGACTCAACTGAACTGGACATGTGCAACATGCAAGTCCTTACTAAAATAAAAATAACTGATAACTAACATCAGTTAACTACTCCTAACTAAAATTCTAAACTCCTACGATGATAATTCCAAGGAAGAGATGTGTGTGCATGGAATCAGCAAAAAGAACTCAAGACTAAATGTCGAGTTAACTGCTACTCTTGACTATACCATTGAAAATAACTATAGGTCTCAACTGGTGGATCATTCCAAGTCATCACGATCTAACACCTTGTCCAAGAACTGATCGATTGCCTCATCCTTTGGTACTTTGATGTTGTTCATGATGATAATCTACCTGCTTAACTCTTTGTCACCATCCCTAATTGCTCCCATGCATACTCTTACCTCTTCAATTTCCTTTCTGAAACTAGTTGTCATCACTGAGATGTGATCCAACTTAGATTTCACAGGATCTCCATCAAGATATCACGAACAAGCTTCTGGAACTCAGTTTGCACAACCTCGAGATCAGTGTAGGTACCATCTTAACGAAGATAATGGCACGAGATCTGAGTGACTTTGGAGGCTTTGTAAATGGAATGATGACCTTTGTTCCTTCTACAGCTTAACGCTTTTGATGCTTTTCTTGATTCTTCTCAATGAAAGAGTGTTGCATGATGAAACCACGAAGCTTGACCACAAACACTCTGGTTGCGAGAAATACATGCAAACTTGCTACACACGTAAAATTCCAATAGTGTCCAACCCTCTAAATTGGCCTTTGAAGGCTGTTAGCTATATGAGGTATGAAACCATGTGAACCTTGGGTGACTATGCCTATCAAAATGTTTGAATCAACCCTCTGGATGCACTTGATGCAAATTTGTGTCAGTCATTCTAATGAAATCATGAATTAAGACCAATTTGGTCTTGAATTCGGTCTGGTTGAATTGTATTCTAAAAAACTCGCTTGTTGACTATAAACATGGCTATATTCTAACAACTTTTCCAAAAAGCTAAAATATCTCCTGATGAGGCTAAAAATAGCTTGTCAAGGGGCAAATTTTACAAAAAAATTCTGAGACGTGGATTTTGTAGAGAATGAAATTCTAAGGCAACCCACAATGTCATAAATTCAAAAAAATGCTTTTTAGCAAGGCATGCAAAGGCTTTTTAATCGAGAAAAAGTAGGGGTTTTAGAGCTTCCCGGGGCAATTTTTCCCGTGAAAATATGGAATATGGGTTTTGTAGGCAATGGAAATCTAAGGCAACCTAGATTAGTTGATTTTTAAAAAGATGTGTTCTTGACCCACATGCAAAGGAATTCTCAAAAAAAAGCACAGAGCTTTAGAATTAAAGCTACTAGGCAATTTTCTCGAAAAAATCGAAGACATGGGTTTTGTTGTTGTCGCTGAAGTATGTGAACCCAAATGATCTCATTCTAAAATTTTTGTTGTTTTCTTTGACATGAGAAGAATACCTAAGACAAGAATAGAGGAATTTTAGACAGAAGATAGAACTTTGTTTATTCTGCTTCTGAAGAAAATCACCTATGCTTGATTGAGATTCGATGATGTCTGCATGCATTGAAAAATTAAACTCTAGAAAATTAATCTTCTAAACAATCTGGACCTGGCACTGAAAAATTGAACTAAAAGCACCTTTGAATCTTTAATTGCTCAAGAAAATCGCCTTTGCTCTGAACTTGGTATGAGAATAATGGGGAAAATATGACTTGAATAAATAAATTTAAGTCAAAAATCATCCCATCTTCATGCAATTAAGCGCCACCCTTAAAATAATCAATTTATTTTTTATTGGACCTCAAAATAGTTTGACTTTATCTGATTGGGACTTAAAAATAGTTAACTGAATGTCAAATAACCCTAAAAAGGGTGCCACCTTTAAGAATTCCATTTAAACTCAGCATGCAAATCAGTTAACTGAACATGCAAGCTAAAATCGTCCCTTTTTGCAAATAACATAATCTCACTTAAAGTCAAATTATTTAAATATTAAATAATATTTAAATCCACCTTTCATGGGCGTTTAATCATCTTTAGTTCAAAAATTCAAAGCTTTGACTTAACGCGTCACTTTCCAAACTTAACCATTTTAATGAAAATTTGGATTTTCAAACCTTGTCGGAGCCTCTATTCAATCAATGATTCTAATTGAATGGCATGTCCAATCAACTATCTGACAGTTGTATTGAAGAGCAGGATCAAATCTGACAAAGACACTCCTTGAGACTGCAATCCATAAAACTGAGGTCTAAGGCTTGAAAAATCAAGGCGCCCTTAGCAAAAGTTGTGCTTTTGACCCTAGACAATCAATTTTTCATCATTTTCAACACTTAGAAGGTGATTTTTACCTCCTCCTATCTCGTCTTTGGAAAAACTTCAAGACTGAATAACTGGCTCACTATAGAGCTAACTCTATTCTACACAAGAGCTCCAAGAGTACACTTCATCAAATTATATCATCTAGTGGGTCAAAATCAAGGGCGCCCCTGGCCTCCAAGGGCGCTTTTGTTCTCAGACTAAGCCATTTTTCCAACTGGCTAAAAATCCACTTAAACTCCAGCTACATGCTACTGACTCATCTTCTGATCTGACGAAGATATGCAATAGAAAGCTAGATGTAACATGGACAGGATGAATACCTGAGGTCACCAAAAAGAAGACATTCAAGGCTCCAAAACCTTGGGTTCCCCTAGCCTACAAGGGCACTTTTTCTTTTTCCTTGTCATTCTAACCAAGATTTAACCTCATGTTTGACCTCTAACCCTAGCAGTTCAAAAACTCAGATTCACCCACTGACAAATGCGTTGTGAAGCCTGATCAAATGTGAGACAAACATCCTAGGTGTTGTTTGGTCATAATCCTTCATTTGGTCCCTCAAAAAGATGGGTGCCCCTAGCTAAGAGGTGTGCTTTTCCTTCCAGTGTTAGTCATTTTTCAATCTTCCTCATTTCTCACTCAATCTCCCGTATCAGGTGCTAAATATATCTTTTAGGCTTGCTAGATAGCTCATTACGAATCTAACAGTATTCCTGACAAGTCTTCTTGGAAGTGAAAAACCTCAAAACTGAAATATGGGCCTCTAAAATCTAGGGTTCCCTTGGCCTCTAGGATCTCTGGTGTTCCGGAGAGAAAAATTTTGATGATTTTCATCTCAGCAAAAACTCTCCTCCGAGACGAAGCATTATTTAGAACTTATTTCACCACAATTTCTTCATTTGAGCATTTTAGGCTTAGATTTCAACACCTGGTCTCTGGCCATCTTCCATTGACGATCTCAGAACTCCTAGCTTTCCATCTGAAAAAGAAAAAACTGCCCACTAGAATTAAACTGAGTTTTAACTGAAACTAACTTCACCATTGTGATCTTGAAGCAAAACAAGCCAATCAAAACAATTTTTAGTCAATTCTTACAAGTTTCAAATTTTAGGGTTTCACAACCTGAAAAAGGGGTGCTTGTAAACCCTAATTTTCATTTTTTTCAGATTTCACCACTATCTTCCTAAAATCAAACTAACACAAAGTTCATACTTTATTTTCCCAAAAATAGTGTTTTGACATCATTTTAATAAGGTTTAGACTCTTTTAAGCAAAATGCCTTAATGAAGCAAAAAAATTGGTTTGGGTACAACATTAGGCTCCGTCTGGTGGCCATGTCGGATACTTATGGCATAGGAGAACCGAGATTCTTTGTTTTTTATAGACCAATGACTTATCAGTTGGGCATATGGAGTTAGGACTTTCACTAATCACCTAAAACTTTAACTTTCCTAGTAATCACCTAAAATAAGACTACCTAAGAAATCACCTAAAACACGACTACCTAAGAAATCACCTAAAACACGACATAATATCACAGAATGGGGAAACACATTATGACAACAAAAAATAAAAATAAAAATTACTTAAAGAAAATTCACTCTACCCCCAAAGAGATGAAGTGCTTTGGATATTGTCTGTTGCATAACAGCGGGAAGAGCCTCCCACCAATGTTGTTTCTACCTGAAAGGCTTTACTTCTCTTCTGATGGGAACTGCAGGAGGCAATCCCTCTAGAATGAAGATTCTCAGGTATTCATTTATCCAAGCAAAAGTACTCTGACATAAGTCAAAATATGATGCAAATTTGAAAGCTGGCACCCCTAAGGCATTAGTTCTGTTGTCATCCATCTTTGGGATATTAATTTCTTCAAACCAGTCGATCGAGTTCCAAACTCAATTTCTGTAATGTCGTAGGTGATCTTTTTTGACCTAAAAATATACTTTGACTGGCTCATCGATCAGCTCTACATCACCTTTAACACATAGGATTTTGATTCCCATGTCTTCGGCATCTTTGAGGCCTTGCAAAAGCACCTCTTTCTTGGCTTCAATGAATTCCAATTGCAAGAAATTTGCAACTGGGAACCACTATTCTTTAGGGGAGATGACCATTTCCCCTACTTCTAAAATTGTATTTGAACAACCTCCATCAAACTATATTGTCCATGACCTTGTCTCCTCTGTCGGTCTCTTTTCAAAACAAGAAATGTTCTGGTCTTCAGTTTTTATTTCTGACAAAGTCACATAATTACTAGGACCCGTTTTAGACTTTTCTTCTACTAGAACAGATGACTTGAGCACAACCTGCTTCTTTGCAACCTTGAGAATCTGATCTAGTTGTTTTGGATGATCCTGAAGATATTCCATGGAGAGATTTGCACCTTGGTCTTCATCATGGAAGGTATGATGTCAAAATTTGTTGAAGACATCTCTTAGCAACTGGCATAGTATCCTCACGTGAAGATTTGGGATTGGAAGTGAATGGAACTTCTTCACCCTTTTCGTTTGATTTCCTCCTTTCTTCTTCTTTTTATGCTTTGAAGAGTTGAGCATGTGTAAACACAGGAGGAGCGTACTGACGGTATTCTTCTTCTTATTCTTGATTGATGGGTTCCTTATCAGAGTATCTCACAACAGAGTTGCTATCGAAGTTGTCCGTCTATGGTAAGACAACATTCAAACTTGGTGTTGGTACAAAACTAGAATTGGGAGAAACTTTAGTGTATCCCATGATTTGGATCATTCTCAAGTTCTCTGGACATGTGGATCTGGTATGTTCATCAATGTCAAGGAAAGGACAAAATACCGCACTGTATGTAGCTTCAATCATTAATCTTGATGGAGATGTTAGCAACCGTGGATGATTATTGTCTCTCTTTGGCTGGTACGGTTGTTGAACTAGAGATCTGATAAAATATGCTTTCATCAAGATAGAAGTGAGCAAATTATCCTCCAACTTGATGGCATGTTCTTGCACACTCTTCAACTCTATTGCTTTGACCGTCTTGAGGAAGAAAATTATCTCTGATGGAAGAGCATTTATGAATTAGCTTATCAAAATCTTCAGTGATGGATCAAGTGTAGAAGAAATTCTTGTAACAAGACAATTAAATCTTGCTAAAAAATCCCTCATGTGTTTTTTGTGCTCCATCTTTGAATTTGTGAGTTGGGCGAACAACAAGTGACTGTCTTCAGCAGGCTTAAATCTCGCCAAAAATTTCTCACTCATAGTTTCCCAACTTGTGATATTGCTTGGCGCTAGGTGATTGAACTAGTTGGCAGGATTTCCCGCAAGAGTCTCAACAAAGAGACGCACCGCGATGTCTTCATGTGCTACGTGCAAGACGGAACAAGTTGTTGTGAACGCAGAAAAATGTTCCTTCAAGTGTTGAGTTCCATCGCCTTGAAACCATGGAAAGCGCTTCCTTGACCCTTTAGGTAACTCATCATTTACCACAAAATCCAAAGGTCCAATGTTATTAACCTAAGGTAATGGGGGTGGATGTCACCTATCAGCAATATTGTTGTTATCATAGTTTGGTTTTATGTGGATCAATCAATAGGATGCCAGAGTGTCATTCCCGTGAAATAAAAGCGTTTAACTTTTCTTGAAGTTTTCTTGCCTCATGCCCCATAGTGGGCACCAGAAAACTGTTGGCATAACAATTAACACCTCTGGAGCACAAGTTGGTATGGACAACTATGCACACTGCATAATGAGTGCTCTTCAAATTAGGATGGGAAGCTCCCTCATATGATGAAATGCGTGAAAAGTAAAGTAATATAACTCCTATCTTTTTGTTCTCGGCTAGAAGAGGTACAAGGTTAAGAAAAACCATGACCATTGCTGCTAAGGATTTTCTGGTTTCGCAGATCTCTAACTACAACTAAACTAAATGCTTTAATCTATTCAATCTCCTCAAGAAAATAGAGCATGAGGAAATGAAGCAAGAATGTTCTTATATGATAAACTTTAGGTACAGATTCACAACGTGAAGGAAAGGTGGCACAACTATTTTCTCGGCTGGGAAGAAGTTTATTAGAAACAAACAAATATATGATAAACTGAGTACAACTTCACAACATGAGGGCAAGGTGGCACAACAATTTGCTTGGCTAAATAGGTTTATTGACACACACATCAAACAATAAGATTTAGGTATAGATTCATAACGTGAGGGCAAGGTGGCTCAACAATTTGCTCATTTGAATAGTCTTATTAGAAACAAAACATAAAATAGCCAACTAGGACAACAAATTGCATAGGTGAAACACACATACAATAAACAATCAACTAACCACTATATTTAACTAAGATAAACAAATACCATAACAATAACATGAAGGCAAGGTGGCACAAAAATTCATCATCATAGTAAAATCTCATGAATAGATACAGAACAACAATATTACAGGCAAGGTAGGCACACATATATTACTATCTCATGCAAAAGTTCATTACAAATGAGCATAAAGCTCTTATTTATAGACATCAAAAGGTGTAGGGAACCCTAAAATCACCTTGAGTCAACTACAGTATTGCAAGCATGCAAGATTTTATTGCTAAACCCTAATAAAGGAAACTATACAGTTAACTAGAAAGCTAACATCAGTTAACCGAAACAGGATTCAACTGAACCGGACATGTGCAACATGTAAGTCCTTATTGAAATAAAAATAACTAATAACTAACATTAGTTAACTACTCCTAACTAAAAGTCTAAACTCTTGCGAAGATAATTCCAAGGAAGAGATGTGTGTGCATGGAATCAACAATAAGAACTCAAGACTAAATGTTGAGTTAATTGCTACTCTTGACTCTATCCTCAAAAATAATTGCAGGTCCCAATTGGCAGATCATTCCAAGTCATCATGGTCTAACAACTCGTCCAGGAACTAGTCAACTGCCTCATCCTCTGGTACTTTGACGTTGTTCACAATGATAATCTTCCTACTTAACTCTCTGTCACCATCCCTGATTGCTCCCATGCATACTCTAACCTCTTCAGTTTCCTTTTTGAAACTAGTTGTCATCACTGAGATGTGATCCAACTTAGATGCCACAGGATCTCCATCAAGATATCACAAACAAGCTTCTAGAACTCAGTTTGCACAACCTCGAGATCAGCACAGGTACCATCTTTACAAAGATAATGGCATGAGATCTGAGTGACTTTGGAAGCTCCGTAAATGGAGTGATGACCTTTGTTCCTTCTACATCTTAACACTTTTGATACTTTTCTTGATTCTTCTCAATGAAAGAGTGTTGCATGATGAAACCACGAAGCTTGACTGTGAACACTCTAGTTGCGAGAAATACACGTGAACTTGTTGCACACACAGAATTCCAATGGTGTCCAACCCTCTAAAATGGCCTTTGAAGGCTATCAACTATACGAGGTATGAAACCATGTGAACCTTGGGTGACTATGCCTATCAAAATGTATGAATCAACCCTTTGGATGCACTTGATGCAAATCTGTGTCATTCATTCTGACAAAATCATGAATTAAGACCAATTTGGTCTTCAATTCAGTCTGGTTGAACTACATTCTGAAAAACTCACCTGTTGACTATAAGCACGACTATATTCTGACAACTTTTTTTGGAAAGCTAAAATATCTCCTGATGAGGCTAAAAATAGCTTGTCGAGGGGCAAATTTTACAAAAAAAATTATGAGATGTGGGTTTTGTAGAGAATGAAATTCTAAGGCAACCCACAACATCAGAAATTCAAAAAAGTGCTTTTTAGCAAGGCATGCAAAGGCTTTTTAATCAAGAAAAAGTAGGGGTTTTAGAGCTTCCCGAGGCAATTTTCCCGAATTTGGAATATGGGTTTTGTAGGCAATGGAAATATAAGGCAACCCAGATTAGTCAATTTTGAAAAAGATGTGTTCTTGACCCACATGCAAAGGAATTCTCAGAAAAAAGCATAGAGCTTTAGAATAAAAGCTACGAGGCAATTTTCTCAAAAACATCTGACATGGGTTTTGTTGTTGTCGCTGAAGTATGTGAATCTAGATGATCTCATTATGAAAATTTTGTTGTTTTCTTTAACATGCAAAGAATACCTAAGACAAGAATAGAATAATTTTAGATAGAAGATAGAACTTTGTTTATTCTACTTCTAAAGAAAATCGCCTATGCTTGATTGAGATTCAATTATGTCGGCATGCACTGAAATATTAAACTCTAGAAAATTAATCTTCTAAACAATGTGGACTTGGCACTGAAAAATTGAACTTAAAGCACCTTTAAATCTTTAATTGCTTAAGAAAATTTCCTTTGCTCTGAACTTGGTATGAGAATAATGGCAAAAATATGACTTAAATAAATAAATTCCCATCTTCATGCAATTAAGCACCACCCTTAAAATATTCAATTTAATTTTGATTGTACCTCAAAATAGTTTGACTTTATCTAATTGGAACTTAAAAATAGTTAACTAAATGTCAAATAACCCTAAAAAGGGTGCCACCTTTAATAATTCCATTTAAATACAACATGCAAATCAGTTAACTGAACATGAAAGCTAAAATCGCCCCTTTTTGTAGATAAAATAACCTCACTTAAAGTTGAATTATTTAAATATTAAATAATATTTAAATCCACCTTTCATGGGCACTTAGTCATCTTTAGTTCAAAAAGTCAAAGCTTTGACTTAAGGCGTCACTTTCCAGACTTAACCATTTTAATGAAAATTTGGATTTTCAAACCTCGTCAGAGCCTCTGTTCAATCATTTATTATGATTGATTGACATGTCCAATCAACTGGCTAACAGTTGTGTTGAAGAGAAGGATGAAATCTAACAAAAACACTCCTTGAGACTACAATCCATAAAACTGAGGTTTGAGGCTTGAAAAATCAAGGTACCCTTAGCAAAAGTTGGGCTTTTGACCCCAGACAGTCAAATTTTCATCATTTTCAACACTTAGAAGGTGATTCTGACCTCCTCCTATCTCGCATTTGGAAAAACTTCAAGATTGAATAACTAGCTCACTATGGAGTTGGCTTTGTTCTACACAAGAGCTCCAAGAGTACACTTCATCAAATTTCATCATCTAATGTGTCAAAATCAAGGGCGTCCTTGGCCTCCAGGAGTGCTTTTGTTCTTAGACAACCATTTTTCCAACTAGCTAAAAATCCACTTAAACTCTAGCTACAGGTTGTTGACTCGTCTTCTGATCTGACGGAGATATGCAATGGAAAGTTGGATGTAACACGAACAGGATGAATACCTGAGATCACCAAAAAGAAGACATTCAAGGCTCCAAAACCTTGGGCACCCTTGGCCTACATGGGTGCTTTTGCTTTTTCCTTTTCATTCTAACCAAGATTTAACCTCATGTTTGACCTCTGACCCTGGCAGTTCAACAACTTAGATTCACCCGCTAACAGATGCGTTGCAAAGCCTGATCAAATGTGAAACAAACATCCTAAGTGTCGTTTGGTCGGAATCCTTCATCTGGTCCCTCAAAAAGATGGGTGCCCCTGGCTAAGAGACGTGCTTTTCCTTCCAATGTTAGTCATTTTTCAATCTTCCTCATTTCTCGCTCAATCTCCTGTATCAGGTGCTAGACAAATCTTTTAGGCTGGCTAGATAGCTCATCACAAAGCTGACAGTATTCCTAACAAGTCTTCTTGGAAGTGACAAACCTCAAAACTGAAATATGGGACTCTGAAATCTAGGGTGCCCCTGGCCTCTAGGGGCTCTAGTGTTCTAGAGAAATTTTGATGATTTTCATCCTGGTGAAAAATCTCCTATGAGACGAAGCATTATTTAGAACTTATTTCACCACAATTTCTTCATTTGAGCATTTTAGGCTTAGATTTCAACACCTAGTCTCTGGCCATCTGCCATTGATGATCTCAGCACTCCTAGGTTTCCATCTGAAAAAGCAAAAACTACCCATCAAACTTAAACTAAGTTTTAACTGAAACTAACTTCACCACTATGATCGTGAAGCAAAATAATCAAATCAAAACATTTTTTAGTCAATTCTGACGAGTTTCAAATTTTAGGGTTTCACAACCTAAAACAGGGGTGCTTGAAAACCCTAATTTTCATTTTTTTCAAATTTCACCACTATCTTCCTAACATCAAACTAACACAAATTCCATACTTAATTTTCCCAAAAACGGTGTTTTGACATCATTTTAACACGATTTAGACTCTTTTAAGCAATTGCCTTAATGAAGCAAAAAATTTGGTTTGGGTACAACAGGGTGGTAATGGTACTAACCAAGTTGTTTTGGTGAATGAAGTTGTCATTGTTATTATTCAAATGCAAGTATCTAGAGATGCAGATAGGAAGAAGCTTATGCCATTTGACAGGCCTAAACATCTTAGCAAGCAATTGGGAAAGCCTAAGGTGAAGATGAAGCAAATATTGAACTGTTTCAAGGAAGATGGAATGTAGGAATTGCAAGATATCAGTCAAAGACTTTCAAACATATTTCTCATGTTGATTTTCCTAATTCAAGAGGACTTGAATTTTATTTTCTCCGGGAGTATGGTGCAGGAGCACCTGATGGATTATATGCCTCCATGAGGCAACTTTGGCATTTTGGTTTAAGTCTGGTGTTTTAATCATGTAATAAGGTCTAATAGACCATGTTGAACTTGTTTGTGTCAGTTTTGAGGCCTAGGTGGTAATTTTTGAGTCATATGTCAAATATTGGAAAAAAAATTCTTGTGAAATGTTGTCATATTGTAAAAGTGCAAAATGGGAAGATGAAGAGTCAAGAGGTAGTTGGAGAGTTGGGATCAATTAGTTATGCTTGGGAAGGGTTTAAAAAGCACTTGTGTAAGTTGAGGATGGAGAGAGATTGAGAGGATGAAGATGTATTGAAGTTGAGGAGTGAAATCAATAATAAAACTTTGTTTCAGCTGCATAATTCTCTTTTCTACAGCATGATACGGATGGTACAACCCTAATCATGTCCTAAGACCATCTGGAATTAATGGAGTTTTGAATATTTTGCATTTTTGTTTTGATTTCATGGAATTTCATCATATATTGTAAAAGTTATGGTAATTTTATGCTAGACAGCCTAAAACCCTCCACTAGGGTATACAGTGGTAAACAAATTTGTATTTCTCTCATTTTGACCAATGAAAAATTCTAGTTTTTGGTGAAATCATTCCCTTTTGCATATACTTTCATATTCCAAAGTTTTAGATCAAAAGATCAAGGTTAGCATGTGAATGGTTGATGCCCTAGGATTGTTATACTGTGTAGTAGATTGGAAATAATAGAGATCAGTGAAGGTTTGAGAGTTTTGATTGTGGAGTGGGTATTCTTCTTGGGTAATATTGTTTGAAAAGGTTGCTAAAGTGTGTTGTGATCCCTTTCTAGATAGGTTTTGATGAAACTATAAGTGTTTGATTCCATTTGTTTGTTGTCCTGTTAAGGCAGACTTGTGAGAGTTGTAGATAAGATAGTAATTGCGTGTTTTGAGATCTTCTACATTGAATGGCTATAAAATCCTTGAAAGGTTGTTTAATTGAATTATCTTCCATGCCATTAAAACTATGTTGAAAGTTTGAGAGATACCATTTGATGTTGCATGCCAAAGTTGTTAGGTTGAATAGTCTCAAGAAGCCTAATTAGGCCTATTTGTCGTGTGACAATCTATTTTAGAGGGTGTTGTTACAAAACAACCCTATTTGAAATTTTGATATGTTTGAGAGCAGCATAAAGGGTATTCAGAATGGTCATTAATATTTGGCTATAAAGCCTTTGTTGGGAATTATCATGAGAAAAGCCTTTGTGAAAGGTTACAAGGAATTAGGACAGTCTACTAAGGAAGATCTTATGATTGAGGTGTCTAAGTTATTGATAGGGTTTTATATGAATGCATATGTTATTATCACCTTGTGAAGGATTCACCAAAGGTCATATAGAGTGTCAAGTTGTTGGTTCCTTATGTTGGGATGTTGCCAAGAATGCTCCAAAAATTTCAATAAATATGAATTGTGAGATCACTGCCTTGAGTTACTTGTGGAATTGAGAATTTAGTATTTTGTCCTCCTTACTTATGCATCAATAAGCAATGTACATATCGTGATGATATTCAAGATATTTATAAAAATCATTATATGGTTTCTTTTTATTTACCTCTAAGACTAATACCTAATAGAGGATTCAAATATTTTATAGAGTTGAAACCAATCTCTAATCATATCATCACCACTCCTTAACACCACCCAGGAAGATGCAAAGAATATATAGAAAAGTCCATCAAAGAGATCTTGGAGATGGGTCACATTACACATAGTTCTAGCCCATTTATCTCATTGTTGGTTCTTGTGAAGAAATATGATGGTATCATGGAGATATGCATTTATTACAAATCTTTGAACATGAATACCATCAATATTGGGTATCTTATTCCCAAGATTTTATGAATTGTATGGAGCTATGTATTTTTTGAAAATTGATATAAGATCAAGGTAGGATCAAATTCATGTAAGGGATGAGGATGTGCATAAAAAAAATGCATATGCCACTTTGGGAATTTTTAATTCTTATTCATGTATTTTAGCTTCACAAATGCACCAATTACTTTCCAATTATGTATTAACCATGTTTTCAATAATAAATTAAAAATAATTGTGTTATTTTTTAGGATATTTTGATTTACAATAAGGCTTGGGATCATTTGAAGAATTTAGATATGATTCTTAATAAATTAGAATAGAAGGTAATCTTTGCAAGAAAATTAAAATGTGAGTTGCGAGTGACAAAGATCTTGCATTTAGGTCATGGCATTAGTGTTCAAGATGTTCAAATGGATCAACAGAAGATCCAATCTATCTTTCATTAGCCTCCTCTCACTACATTGATATAGCTAAGAAGATTATTTAGCCTTTGTAGCTATTGTAGAATATTTAAGGATTTTCTATAACTAGCAACACCCTTAACTACTATGACAAAGAAATAATTCTTTGCATGGACAAAAAGAACTAAATATTTTGATAAACTTGAGGTAATGATTTCATACCCTATTTTTGTTATCTTGGATTTCTCACCACCATTTTTTTAAATGTGATTTTTCAAGAAAGTGAATTGGATTTTTCTTGATCTAAAAGGTATATACCATGGTATTTGAAATAAAGAAATTAAAATAAAAAAAGATTATTCTTTGTTTATGAAAAAAAGTACATAATACATTCTTTGGCCTTGTTTCGATAATATTTAGTTTGTGGAAGATTTATGGTGAAGATAGATTAAATAACATCTTGAATTTCTTCCTTATCCAATATGATGCTCCAAGCTTATGATTTTGAGGGTAAAAGAAAGAAGTTGGGTCCATGAAGAGGGGAAGTTTCGACCAAGAAAAATCCCACAAGAAACGTGTACACATTATTAAAAAACTGTGTATGTGCTTAGCAATGGGTAGCTGAGCCTATATACAAAACGTGTACACGTTATGCTTTGGGTATGCACTAAAACACGTGCGCGTTATATAATGCATGTGGTTTGGGAATTCAAAATTTTAGAAACACATACGCATTTCTATTTAGAAATGTGTACGCATTATGAAACACATACACATTTCTAGAATTTTGAATTCCCAAACCACATGTTTCCTCGGTTTTAGGCTTAGGAAAGGCTTGGCAACCCGAGCCTTAGCCTTTGACCTGTAACTAAAAAACTAAGGCATGTCCAAGAGAAATGTCCTACTTTGGCAACATAGTTGATGGCCTTTTTTTTCTGAATTAATCTATGAAATTAAAACCCATTATAGAACATGATGTCTAGTTTCCAAATATATATTTTTTGTTAAGATTGGATTATGTTTTTTATTTTTTAATTAATTTTTAAAAAAATTGTTCCATAAACTTGAAATATCAAGATTTTTTGTTTTTTAATAACTTTTTTTTGGTTAATTTTTTTGTAAAAAAAATTATATGATATCAATCTTCAGACAATTCTCTACACAATGAAAATCAAAAATCAAAAAATGTTTAGTTTAGGTCCAATTATACTGTCTATACACATTGATTTTTAAAAACAACAATTAGGGCCAATAAAAATTCAATTAAAAAAATATATTTAAAAAAAAAATTAAAAATATCCTCATCAATATTCATGTTGTTACATATCTTTCCCCAAAAGGAATTATAAAAATACTTTTATTTAGGTCAAAAAGTGGTGTTTGTACACATGCATGGTATGGTAAAAAAATGACTTTTAAAAAGTGGTTTTTATGCGTGCCTATCAACATTTAATTTCTATTATATGGGTATTTGAATAAATTACATATTTGTAAACTAGATTCAAAATAATAAATTTCATATTACTGACCATTTTAAAGATTCATTGTGTAAGTGTTTTTCAGTCGAAGTATGACAAATTCTGAAAAACAGCAAAAACACTTCCACTTTTTGAGCTTTTTGTGGACCAAACTTCTTGCATCGGCCCTTGACATAGAATACATAAAAGAAAGAAAATAATATAGTTGATGATCTTTCTAGAAATCCTACTCTATTCTCTACTTCTATTATTTATTTCAATTGAAAGGTCACTATGATACCAGGATATGTTAAAAATGCATTTACTACTAATAGCATTGATGGGAATGGAAGGAAAGAATGATTTTTTAATATAAAATTATCTAATTCTATTTAAAAATAGAATCTTCCTTGTTCCTTAATTTTAAATCAAAGAGTGAATTTTAAGGGATTTTCACTTGACACCACTAATGGATCACCTAAGATTTTACAAAACGTACAAACAAATTAGGGAAAGTTTCACATGGAAGGGCCTCAAGAAGGAAATCCTCAAATATGTTAGAAAATGTGACCTAATAACAAAAAAAGTAGAATTTATTTTTCCAATAGGCTTTCTAAATAGCAATTACCTATCCCAAATTAGAAGTGACAACATATCCATGAATTTCATCACAGTCCACCCCAAGGTAGAAAGAAAGATTGCATTTATGTTGTGGTAGATAAACTAGCCAATTATGCATACTTATTTCCTATTTCTTCATAACTTAAAGCACATCAAGTGGCTAATTTATTTTTCAAAAATGTTGCTACATGGATTACCTAAAAATATAATCAGTGACAAAGACAGTAGATTCCTCAACTCTTTTAACAAGAGTTATTTCATCTAATTTCTATAGAAATCACTCCCAACACAAGCTATCATTCTCAAATCTATAGACAAATAGGTATCGTGAACAAGTAGGCTAAAGTATATTTGAGGAATTATGTTTTAGATCTATATTCAACTTAGGTTAAATGGGTTACATTTGAAACAATATTGCTACAATACTACCCACCATATGTTCATTGGTATATCTCAATTCATGGAATTATATGGTTATAATTATTAAACTTTGATTTATTATTCACAAATAGTAAAGCACCAATAGTTGGTGACTTGGTGGATGATAGCCAAAACATATTGAGGTCACTCAAAGATTTCCTTCAATAAAACTAGAATCGACAAAAAAATTATGTAAATCAAACTCACACAATGAGGTGGTTTGAAAAGCTTAAACCATGCTTCTACAATCCTTACAAGATCTAGAGGAGAGATTGTGAAAATTCATGAGTTGAAATTACTAGATAATAGTTGAATTCATAATTTGTCTCATGTGTCTCACCTCAAGATCCCTTGGACAGTGATGAGAACACGCTTATACTGAGAGGGGGAGGTGAATCAGTATAAGACAATTCTTTATTTTTAAAATAACATCCACAATAATGTCAATTGCACAATATCATTCACATAAGATCTAACAATTATGCAACACAAGAAGAATACATGATTTATGTGGAAACCCTTACAAGAGAAAACCACTGCAAAATATTATTTTTTATATAAATCTATTTTACATTATTTGTATGCACCAACCAACAAGAGACACCAATACCCTCTTATATATTTTGTGAGAACCAACTGATTGGAGACACCAATCCCCACTTGTATAATTTTTAGGCACCAACCCACTAGAGACACCAATCCCCACAATTGAGCACCAACTTAGCAACAGACACCAATCTCTTTGATACAAGGCACTAACCTCGTTAATATTGGGTACCAACCTATTCAATATGAGGCATCAAACTCTTCAATATGAGGCACCAAACTCTTCAATAGAATCTTGTCTTCTTGGGAATAAATCCTTTTCAAATAGCCTTCAATGATCTCCTTTTATATTCTCCTCAAAATCCTCACATAATTTTTTTTATATATTCTCTTTCTTAAATATTCATATGCAAATATGGATATATTCTTCTTAAATATTCTTGTTCTTGAATGATATATCTTTTTGTCTCACACACTTCCCTTCTTCACAAATCTTCTTGTATGATATTAGATTTATTCTATACTTCTCAGACATTTCTTATTCCCTGTTATATCTTCATAATTCTATGTAGAGATACATCCTTTCAAAGATAATGACCTTTCAAATAGTCATGATTCCTCTTAAATAATAATTTATGAATTTTCAAACTTGATTGTTGTATTTTCACACATATCCACAATAATATATATTTTTATCATCCACGCACTTCTCTCTTGACTAATATACCTTACTTTATATTCCACACATCTATTTGTATCTTTACATTTGAATGAAGATTTTCATCTCTTTCAAAAGAGATAACTCTTTAAAAAGATATGTATTTTTGTTAAGACTAATTGCTTCCTTTTAATACTTTTTCTTTCTCCTTTTTATTTCTCCTTAATGATTTTCATTGAATGATATTCTATTATTTTCTTATTCTTCAATCATCATATCTCTTCAACATGTATCTTTACTATTCTTAACCAAATTTTCAAATAATAATATTCATTCACTTCATGCTTATATATTCCTCTTATTTACTTCATGCTATATATTCTAATTCCATACAATTCTTATTTTAATGATAAAACCTTCCTCCCTTTTTTTTCTCACTCACTCTTGAACGATAAAACTTTCCCACACATAACATCTCATAAAACGGCTTCTCTTATATATATATATATATATATATTCCCACACATAACATCTCATAAAACGACTTCTCTTATATATATATATATATATATATATATTCCCACACATAACATCTCATAAAACGACTTATCTTATATATATATATATGTATGTATATATATATATGTATATATATACATATATATACATATATACATATATATATACACATATACACATATATACATATATATACATATATATATATATATATATATATGTCATATATACACATATATATATATATATATATATATATACATATATGTATATATATACATATGTATATATATATACATATATGTATATATATATACATATATGTATATATGTATATATGTATGTATATACATATATACATATACATATGTATATATATATATATATATATATATATATATATATATGTCTTATCATGAGAGACAACCCTTCACTGTACCCTTATGACTTTTTGTTAAAATTAATCTTTATTTATTTATCATGTAAGAAGTGCTTCATAATATATCTTTTATTCATTATGTTATTGGAATTTGACTCAATCCTTTATTGAATTATATTTACTTCATCATTGATATATGATTTATTTCATTATTGATATATCTTTTGTTGCTACACTCACGCACTTCATCTTTTGTCCACTCTTCTCAATTTGATTTTACTTGGTCTTTGAACATCGATTAGTGGCATTTGGCCTTTGTCCATCATATGATTTCTTCTATTGACAAAGTGCTCTTCTCACCTTTTACGTCAATGAAAATATTCTAGCAATCTCTCATACTCTTTTGACATCAATGACAATAAACTCCAACAATCTCCCCTTTTGTCATTAATGACAAACATAATTCTCCCCCTTTCTCTAACTCTCCCCCTTTTACATTAATGGCAACAGAATGTAACATAATTTTCTTCACATATATATCATGGGAAATATCCATTCATATTTTTTTGGTCAATAGTCACATCTACTACAATAAGAGTATACTTCTCCCCTTGTCAAATATTATCTTATGCTCCCCTTTCTCTGCTACACTATCTTTTGTTTCTATATTTATTGGGTGGAAATTTTGGATGATCTTAAATTTAACAAATCAAGGGTTTGTTTAGCTATCTCATTTTTCTCTATATATCTTCAACTCTTCCTTATCTATCCATAGAGGCTAAATGATGAAGGCCATACTTTTGACATCATTGGAATCATTCTCCTTTTCCTATAACTCTCTCAAATAATCTTCATCAACTAATCTATCTCTAAATTTTCATCTCCATGGATGATGCAATGATTATCTCCCCCTAAATTATTACTTCTCTTCATGAACATAGTGATATCTTTTATAGGTGAAGTGCAATTTACACAGGTATATATTTATCCTTCTCATTATCTTTCTATTTTTTTCTTATCCATACTTTAGTAGGATTTCCTTTTTGTTTGGTCATGGTATCTTCCATCTTGGGTTGTCTAGGTGTTTTCTCAAAATCACTTCTACAATATCATGCCATATGTCCATAGTTATTGCATTTGTAGCATATGACATTATAATCTACTAACGAAGTGAATGAGTTATAGTTCCTATTTGTCCACCCATAAGAAATTTTGTTCCAACCATAATCATATCTCATATATGCTCTACAATATCTTGCCTTATGACCAAAATGATTGCATGAAAAATAATAACCATAAAAGAAACTTTGGAACCTCATCATATGTTGATGTCTTTTTGGGAAGGACTTTCTGAATTTTTTCATTGTTACCTTTAGGATGACTTGTTTTTGGTGGAACTTGATTTTCCTTCTTGTTATTTTCACTTTTGATAGGTATTTTTAGGGTTTCTTCATAGCTATTTGGTTCTTCTTTATTTTAATTCTTTGGTGCCATTTTGGAGTCATCCTTGTTGGCCATTTGAAAAGGATCCCAAGTCAAACTATAATCAAAAAGATCAATTGGGATGGATATATAAAAAAAAAATCCTCTCATTTGAACATCTAGCAAATTTTGGAGTAAGTCATTATTATGATCAATCATGCTATTATTATGAAGATGTATGAATGTATGAGGTATCCTCTACATGCTAGCTACAATAATCTATTGTGTTTTGTGGACTAACGTCTTACAGGTCTTCAATAAATTCAAGCATCGCTCAAACAACCTTTGGTGGCAACTTATAGTGTGAACATCACTTTGACATAGATTTCATACCTAAGGTAACATTATCCATTATCATTTTTTATTATAGATAATTATTGTTTATTTGGACTTTTCTCAATATAAGGTGATCCCTCTCTATCATCATCATTTTTTGATCATGGAGGTGGAAACACCAAAATGGGGTTTAACTTAAACAAGAACCTATACAACACAACCTTTTTGTCTATGTGTGCAAGTCAAATCCAGAAGTTTTTTCAACAAAAGACTATAGGAAAATATAAAGTAGACTGTAACCTATCATCTAAAGTTTGAAGATCCTAAAAATTAGTTTCTCTGGTCAAGGGTACCCTCACCCTTGACCCTCAAATTCAAGCTCAATTTTCACTTGCAGGTTCCTCTCTATCCTCACTTCTCAAATCTATAGTTGATCTATAAATTTTTAGTTTCATCTATGCGATAATTACATTTTTTAGATCTAGGGTTTATGTCAAATAGGCTTATTAAAATACACATAAATTTTCTCCTCTTTGTAACTCAAAAGACCAAACCCTAGCAAATTGGCTCTCCTTTGAGGCAACTAGCCAATAATCAAACTATTTGTGTTCAAATGTGGAGGAAACAAAATATTTGATCCTAATTAATCTACTAGTTAGATCATTAGATCCCTTTTTTTACTCTACATTTTGGTGAGCCTGACATATCCTACACTTGCAATTTTCTAATTTACATAGCATAAAGTCTAAAAATTGATCAAAAACCTAGGTTATTTGAATTTCTTGCTATTTATTTGCATTTTTTTCATTTTCAAAATTAAACATTTCCATTGTTTTTTCATGAAACATTAAACACCTTGGTGAATTCAATTTAGATCACAATTGCAAAAAAAATTGAAACTAATTGCATAATTTCATATCTAATTTTCTTTTTTTAAGATTGTGGATCAATCCAATTTGCAAATGTTATATGTTTACTTTTAAAAATTAGAGCATTTAGAACATTTTGTTTCTGGTAAAACATGAACCTAAACACATATTTACACCAATTCATTAACATATTTGTTTTACCAACGCTTTCTCCTACCTCCTACCTCCTAGAGACACTCATGTGTGTAGCTAATTTCATCCATCAGCTCCTTTGAATGCTTAAAAATCCATCATTCATGTCTTCATGTGCCTCTAATCATAAAATTAAGGTATATTGATTTTTTTGAACTCTGTCAGTTCTCAGACCTGAGTTTTCACAAAAAAAGATCTATACACTATTACACACCTATACATGTTATGAGATTCCAAAAACCTTGATTTATAGTCTAGGGAACTCGTGCCCCTCACTAGATAGTTTCAACTCATTTTTTTGTATAAAACATTGCTTTGTGATCTCTATTCAGATATGGTTACTTTTTCTGGTAATATGTCCTAAAACTTCCACATTCTACTATGCATCACTAGTTTGGATCTAATTCACCTAATTTAATGCATTACCCTAAAAAAGGAACATAGCAATATGTTTTGTTTTCAAAAATCTAGTTTTGAAATAGAAAAATATGGCTTGTCTAAAAAAAATGGGCCGTTGCCTTGAACCCCATTCCATACCATCAAAAGTGATATAAGGCGGCCTTCAACCAAGAAAGTGTTTTCCCATCCATGAGATTATCTTGGTGCAAAATAATACAAACATTGATACCTTTCTTGACATCACTTTACCTAATCTACATTCTTCTATTAATCATGAAACACATGTTTGTCCTGTTAGCTAGCCAAATTTGCACCCTGTTTGCTAAGCTTTTAATTGCACTTAGTAGATTTGGACTAACATGGGACTGCTTTCAGGTTGTGGGTGACCTATTTGAAAGTAGACCTCTAGTGATAAGGGTTGGCTTCCCCTTTTTGATGCCACCTAACTACTTTAAACTCTGAGATAAGGGTAAGAAATTGCATAAAATAAACCTAATACAGAAAGAAACTAAGGTGATACACCAAAAAACCTAGACTTGCTAACAACCTTGCACATTCAAATCAATATTTCAAAGCCAACTCACATAACTCCCTTTCCAATGTAGTTCACATCAATAATTTATAAAGAGGTATGTAACAGTGTTTTCAAAAGGAAAAAATAGACTTCACAATCAATAACACCATTAAACAACACAGTTTATAACCTATAAACATGCATTTTCTGTCAAATGGATGCATGAAACATGGGACAAGTTTGTAAGGAAAATGACTTTTCACAAAACAGGCTGATCAACCATTAATGACACACCATACAACATGAAGAGAGAAGGTAAAATACTCCAATCTATTAATTCAAAGTGCTTACTGTATAATAGGCATGTCTGAGTTACAATGTAGCTCCATGAAAAACAACTCCAAGAAAATGCAAGCTATCCTTTAGCTGGAAAAAGAAAGAACTCCCCAAAACCCAAGTATGAAGATACTTAAGCAAAATTGAAACCAAAAGCCCACACAAGTGTTTCTAGAAGATTCTGCTAGGATAAAATAGAAAAGGACCCAAAAGAACCTTTTAGAACCCTCTAAAATGCCTTCCACGTGAAGGAAAAGTATGCCAAGTCAATAGTCACCCCAAAAATGTGACAAAAAATGCCTCCAGCTGGCCTCCCCTTCACAAAATCAGTCCAAACAGCATCTCACACTTCCCACACTTATGCAAATCATCATTGGTCCCATTACAACATTTGACCACATTCCCCATCATGCAATATGTGTTCTTTTGAAAACACATGGCCTTTTAAAGAATTAAAGATAGTGATTTTGTTAAGTGATTCATAAACATCACTTAACAAATCACTTTACAATTAAGCTCAAATTAAAGGGCCCCACCATTTTAAAATGCATTACAATTTGCAGCAACTTAAAGTGATTTTAAATCACTTACATGATATTCCAAATATTGAAAATCAGTGCACAATGATGTGTTAAAAGTTTACAAAAAGTCTCCAAGGTATTGACCACTAACTCACCATATTCTATATTTTTCCCACACGTCATACTCATTGGTTTGCAAAGGCATATAGTCATCAATAGCACTTGGCCAATATGGCCGACCTCCAAGTCTCTTGGAAAGCATATTCCACCTTGCATGGCATTGGACAATTACAAAACATCACATAAGGGTCACATGACAAATACATTGTTGTACACTCCCTTGTTGTATGTTGAAAAACACCAAGCAATGATTAGAAGGGGGACAACCCTAAGGAATAAAATGCCTAAGTGCTAACACATGAGGCAATGTGGAGACTTAGCAAAGTTTAAATAAAATGGAAATTTGAAAAGGCAACGAATGCCTAAGGGAGAAATAAAGGTTTCGGCCTCCCCTTCACATTTCACATGAGTTGATTTTTTTTAAAAGAAAAGGGATAAAAATCCCTTCGAAATGTCAAAAAGACACAATTCAAACCCTAATGATAAAACAACAAAATGATGAAAAACATCATCATTCGGTCTTTGAAGAATCTAGAAAACTTGGTCTGCCAACATGAGGGTTTGGGAAGAACACAAAAAAATGATGATTTCACTAGTTCTCAGTCAATTTTTTGACACTCTTTTGCATAAAAGCAGCATGGAAACTCAGGTAATTGCTTTACTTGGCATAACCCTGCAAAATCTTTACTTGAAGGCCATTTTTGGGCTCACAGGCCGCGGCCTATAGCATTTTTTGGGCTTTTTCTTGACCATACTGTTTATTCATCCTCCATTTTGCTTGTTTCTATTGCAAACAGCCATCAATGAGAGGTTTCATGAATCTTTGAGGAAGTTTTAAATGGAAAAACTTTGTGCATTCTTGTTCGAGCTCGGGTAAGCTCCCATCCGACCTTCATTCACTATTTTTTCTATTTTGATTGAGCAAGAAAGCTCGAATGGAAGATCAAAAGTATCTCATTTTGCTTTACATATTTGTGATATCATTTAGAAATGTTTCACACTATAGACTTGGTGCATTTTATGTTGTTTATGGCCATAATAGCTTACTATTTGTAGCCTTGAACAGAGACAAGGTGTTATATGCATTATTTTGCAAAAATCCTTCTATATTCTCTTGATTTCCTTCTTGTTCTTCACAAATATTGATAAATGTTAATAACCCAAATGGGTTTCTGGAATATAGGAAAAGAGAGAACCAAATGTGGTTCGGCCTTCATTATGTAAACCGGGCCTTCTTGCATTCATGGTTTGTTGTCTTATTTCAACATTTAAAAAAAAAACCCTGCTTGGGTTTCCTGTAGCATACATTTTGATGAACTCTTCAACTGTTTGTAAAGAACCCAAATGGGTCATTAGATTTTCTCACAGAGCTCAGATTTTTTAGCAGAATACAGATGATTTTTTCAAGTTTATTTCATTTTCTTGTAAAAAGAAAGCAATGTTGCTCCATTTGATTAAAACCCCAAGTGGGTTCTTCATATTTGCAGGGAAAAGGCTACTGCTCACCACAACCTATCATAATGCATAAATGGATTTTCTTTTTTTGTAATTCCTATAGAAAGCTTTTCATACTGCCATTTTTTGTTATGCACTTCACTTCTGTAGAATGCAATAATGTTTTATAACAAAAACCCCAACATGATTCTAGTCATTGTGAACAACCTGCCATTTATTGTTTTCTGAAAATGCAGTGATTACCCTGTTTCTTTTTGGGAAATAAATAACTTTTTATTTCTTTTTATAATGAAATACCCTCCAACATCAAACGAGAAAACACCCTCTTTAAGTGGCTCTTCAATGCATGTTTTTTTTCCACATTTCTTCAAGACTGCTCAAGTAGTAAAGATTTGACTTCACCATGATAGGAATTCGGCCAATTAACACTCTTTTCCATTCTTTATGGGCACTACCTTTTCCCTACCTTTAAAGGTTTGTCCATAACTCACCTGCATTATCATTTATAGCTGAAAGTTTTAGCATTTAGCTCTGTTTCATATTTGCAAAACAAGTGGGTCTTTTTTTATTTGAAAGAAACTCCAGATTTTGTTGCAAAAATGATTCAATGTCAGTATGAGCATAATTGAAAGTTTCAATCTTGAACTGCATTCTTGATATTTTTTGTGTTTCTATAGACCAACTAAACTCCATGGAAAGCCTTGCTTGGTTGATAATCATTGTCTTTTTCTATCTCATAGTTCACTTCCTTTCTAAAGTACTGCCCAGTCAGGATATATTGCATCCATCACAAGTAGGACATGGTGGGATTGATGGCACATTAATTGGCATATTCATATGCACACTCAAGAGATCCATGGAAATTAAGCAAAATGGAAGTTTTTTTTTTGTAAAGAACAACATATGTATCTAGAGATAATCATGATATAATAAGGAAAAATTACAAGTGACTATTCTTTTTGAGTTCACTGCCTAATGATTGAGTTCCTCTCCTTCTTGTGTTCCTTTGATGTTTTTGTTGCTCTTGATTCACCCAAGGTTGTCTTTATCCATGAAGTCTTCACACCGTCATATTTGTCCTTGACATGTTCTCAACCTTTGGGATTTTGCATCCTCTATTCAAGTTGTAATGGTATGTCCTCTTCATGACTATTAGCACAGTCCATTACACAACCATATTCATGCAATGAACTCCTAGAAACCACAAATAGTCATCCTTGTGATTGTTGCTTATTTTCTTGTCTATTATGCTTTTCTTGTTTTGTCAATAGGGTTGATGTCCCTATACTATCATGATTCCCATTATCACTTGATTGCCTTTCATTTCCATAACAATCAGGATGTTGTCCCTCCCTCTTTTTTCATTTCATGATGAAGATTCCACCACTTAGAGGATTGTACCTTTGGTAATATGCCCATGTCCATTGCCCATGATTTGGTGGACATTTCACACTATCTTAATCCCTTGATTTAAGATCTCACTGCTTTGAAAGCATTTCCATACAGATACTTTCAGGTTTTGAAGAGAACCATAAAGCCTTTTCCTTGTTTATTCATGGAATTGGAGCTACATGTGCACATAAACCCTTATCATGTTCTCAAATCCGCTCTCTCATGGTGAGTACTTTCTGCTATGGTGACTATCTTGAGTGCATCTCTTATGACTATACTCGTTATCATTGCACCTTGTCTAATTCTTTTGAACTTGTCATGGAACATTTTCCTTGATACTTGTCATTGATTTAATCATTAACACTTATCTTATTTTAGATGACTCTGAGACCTTGGTTCAAATTTGTCCACTGTTTAATTAGAAATATCAGCATTATTCCATTTTGTGGACTTCTTATCCTTGTTTATTGTTGTACTTTAATGTTTATGCCCGTCATACATAGATCATTGTGACTGGTACATCATCATGAGGCATTGTATATTTGATCGTTTTGTCACAAGGTATGCATTGTGGGGGGTATTGCATTCAGACCTTGGAACCTTTACCACCCCATATCATATATCATTGTTGTTGTCCTATTGCATGAGATCATTGTGAACTGCCCCTTTCCAATGATAATGACCTTCACTTTTAATTCATTTTCACAAGTACACCTATGAATGAACACTATTAATCCTCTTTGCCTCCTGTAGCTCTTGCAAAGGTCTTGTCCTTGTACTTGTATCATGACCTTGATTCAACCATTGTTCTTTTCTTTGTTATGTGTAACAAATGTGCAGTCTCCTCATTCTAACTTTATTGGACAGCCACCTGTCACATATGTGGGTGACCTAACAACTCACTTTCCTATGTGATGTGTGACTACCCAATAGGGTTATGGTGAGAGGGGCTTGACAACAACTTGAAATGCTTCCTTATTGTTTAAAAGATGCATGATTGAACCTGATGCATTTTTTGAATCTGATAATGAAAGTTGATCAACTAGTGTGATTCCATATTGATTTAATGCATTGATAATAGATAAATCTTTGATCAAGTTGCTCAATTTCCTTTTCTTTCAAAGCATGTTGAGCTCTACCCTTGTGGGAGCCACATTTAACCCACATGTTATCATTTGATCTAATAATGAAACAATAATCAAACTTGTCCTAAATCTGCACATGAAGCAAACAATTAGAAAATAAATGCATATGTTGGATGTTTTGATGATTTCACCATTTTTCTGAAACATCCAAGGTTTGCATGCTTGTTTAATGCACTTATGGATCAGTTTATACATGCATAGGTAGGTGTGTATGTAAGGTTTGAATCTTTCATTGCTTAGAGCTTCGCACTAACATCATGCTTTCTTCAGTTGCAAGGTGAGGAGCACTACAGAGCTGGGAGGGACACAAGCGGCTCGGGGCAGCAGCAAAGCAGTCAGGCAACCTACAACCAATCATTCTCAGGCAATGACTGGTTCCATTCTTATATGTACATTTTCCTTTCTTCTACTTATTCATGCATGAATTGCTTCATATGTTCATTGAATAAGAGAGTTAGTCCCTTGGCTTGTGAGGGACATGTACATTTCAAGATTATCAATAAATGACTACATTTGTATATCTATGATTCTCTTTTCTCATTTGCTGTAATGAAACATTGAAATGACAAAATGTAATCTGCTTTATTTGACAATCATTCTTTCATGCATATTGAAATTAGCAGTTCTATGGTTTATCTTTAAATGTTTAAACAACAAGAAAAGAATCAAACACTAAGTTACTTGATTTTAGCTGAAAGCTAAAAATCAAGTAACATGTCCCTCTCTCAATATCTCTCATACTTGTGAGGATATCTTAGCGCAAGAGGATGCAATCATTGTTACCTTTCTTAACACCACTTTACCCGTTCCTCCTTCAAACGATAGTAAGGTGGCTTGCAAAGATGAGGATTTAAAACTCACATTGGATTCATCATTGATAAAAGATTTTCAACAAATAGTCAATTCAATTAAAATTCTAAACCCACAACTCATCATCTATCTTCCTCATAAACCTCAACAACAAAATCAACCTATCCTCATTATTGGAGGTCCTTCAAGTGAACCTAAACCTCCTCTCATTATTGGACCTCCTTCAAACCAACCTAAAGCTCTTGGTCACCTCTTAAATTTTGTAAAACAACTCACTCAAAATAATCATGTACACCAAAATGTGTCACAACAATCACATTATCATGCAATTGCTCACACATATAACACTCAAAATAATAAAAAACCAAAACAAATGGAAACTTCCATTCCATCTCCTCAACCTTATCTTCCCCAAACCTCATCTTCCTTAACATTTGGGCAAAGAGTATAATCTTGTTAAGCAGCTTCGTAATAATCCAACTAAGATCTCTCTTTGGGAATCAATTCAAACTTCACCTACATACCATGGTATGCTCCAAGAGGTTTTGCATAATATTTTTGTATGCTTTTGTTAAATTGAATGATGTAGTAGTCATGTTAGATGGTATGAAGACAAAAAAATTAGATATCATGTTCCCCTCAACATGAATTACCTACTCCTGCAATCCAAAACCAATATGATGCTCTCATGATTGTTGTCTATATTAATAACACTCGTGGATTTAGGTGTAATCTAGTCGATAATGGATAGGGTCTTAATGTTTGTAGCATTGACCTTTTACATAAGATCAACATGAATTTGTTTCTCATTAAACATAATAATCTTTCTATTTGTGGCTATGATAATTTTGGTAGGAAACCATTAGGTACAATCACACTACCCATTAAAGTAGGACCTGTGACTTTACCTACCCTTATCCATTTCATGTTGGATCCTCTCATATAATCTTCTTCTTGATAGACCATGGACTCATTCCATGAATGGATTCCCGTATACTCTTCACTGTACAAAAAAATATGAATATAATAACAAGGTTTATACAGTAAAAGAAGATGCAAAAATTTATTTGCAAGCCGATGTCGATCATAAAATTTCCAACTCTCTTATTACTTTGATTCCATCTTCAAAAGTTGAACCATTACCTTACAATGATAATGCTACTATGAATGTGCTCTTTGGCGATGATAGGCGTTCATTAGATTTTACACCTACTTTCATTGGGGGTATAAAATCTCACCATCAAAGCCTTAAGAATTGAATGTTGTTTCGGTAGCTTCAATACAATCTTGTCATTCATCTTCTCAAATTGCAAATAATGATCAAAATAATGCTTCATCTTCAAGTACATGTTTTGGTGATAATTGGGGTTCATTAGACTTTACACCCTCCTTTGTGGGAGAGTAAAAAATCTCAAAATCTAAACTTAAGGAGTCTTTTGTTTCATTTACACAATCTTATTCTACATCAACAAATCTACAAAGATCATCATCCCATGATGGAGATGGGGGATCTTTAGCTTTTGCCCCTTATGTGCTAGAAACATGTAATAAAGATCCTCCTAATCCTAACATTTCAACACCCAAAAATGATTTTCATTCTTACAAAATAATCAATTCTTCTCATGATAATACTTCTCTTTCAACAAATCATCATTTAAACAAGACCTCTCCTCCTCCATATAAGTTAGAAAAACTTTATGGGGTTGGATCTAAAATTATTTCTAAACTTGGATATAGTGAAAAATGAAACAAGGAGCTAAGGAGAAGGTTTAGGTTTCCAACCTTCTCCTTCATCTACATCACATCCTCCATCCTCAACTATATTTATAACCTCCTATGGTAAGCAAGAAAAAATTTCTTTACAAGAGAAAGGATTGTCTCCTACTCCTTATCCTTTATCTGAGTAAGAGCATATTTTGTTGAGGCTTCTCAAAGATCACTTGATTAATCTTCCTCCTCCAAAATGTAAGATGTTTCACAAACATAATCACGCAAATCATTGTTTTTGTCCATATCATCGAGTGCTTGTTCATTCCACCAATGAATGTCAAGCCTTGAGAAATAAAATACTTCTCAATTGTGGTGCTATCACTCCTCCATGTGTTGATACACCTATTCATTCTAGACATTAAACTTACTTCAATGGTGTTGTTCATTGCTATGTGGCATTTGTAGCCTCATGTGTTTTCTCATTACCATTCATGGTGGTACAATCCTACGTGAAGCCATATTTCATCTATGGAAGCAACACGATAGTCTCTAGAATGGTTGTCCTTTTCTATAAACTTGAGGGAAAAGATAACTAGTTTGGAGGTATGCATCCTTCTTAAGGATCCCCTCTTCCTCCTTTTTTCCTTAAAATATCAGCATAGCAAGTATGCTAACATTTTAAGGGGGGAATATCACCCTATCCATTTTCATTGGCATCTTGTGAGCTTTGACTTATTAACATACCCCTTGGTGGTGGTGGTGGTGTTTATAATGCCCCCTGGGGCATGATTATCAATTCATCCCTTGTGGCGTTAAGAATTTGTGTGCTCTCTGAAGCGTGGTTGTCAATTCATCCCCTGCGACATTAAACCATCCCCGTGACTCTAAACAATTATGTGCTCCCTAAGACGTAATTTTTCAAATAGTCCACAAACCTAGCATAATGAATCTTGTTGGACTATGAACTTGATAATTTTTACATTAACACCTAGCATAACACAACATCCTAGCCAATAGATCTATGATTCCTTGTGAGAAATTTTATTTATCATTTTCTTATTATAGATATGTATGTTGTGCATTCGATGGATGATGCTTGGTAATTGAGACAACCTTACGTATTAAGGTCTCATTACCTTGCTAACTTGGATATTTAGTTTTTGTTTACTAACATTTATTTTGATTAAGGGGGAAAAATAGGTTTTGAATGGACTTGAAACTATTAACAACAGGTTTTGAATGGACCTGAAACCATTAACAAGTAGGTTTTGACAAGGACCCGAAACCCGCACAAAGAGATCAAGCTATTAAAGAATAAAACAAAGACAACCAATAGCCAACCAGAAGCAAATTACAAAATATTAACTTGAAATCTCAAATTTGCACCAAGAAAGGTTTTAACGGGAACCTTAAGCCCAAAACAACCATGAGATACAAGGGATTTGGACCCAAGAACAACCTTAATCAGCTAGGCAACCATCAGCCTAAATCAGCTAGACTGCAGCACAATGCTTAACAACACCAACCATTAGTAAACAACCAGAGACAACCAAGTAACCAACCTGAACCAGCCAGACAACAGCACAATACTTGTCAACACCATCCAACGAAACTAAGCTCCCCACCTCAATAAGAGAGTTAGGAATCAAAGAACAACATTGAAGAGTCTTAGCAAGCACACAACACCAGTCCACCCACAGCACCAACTCGACCTCCACCTCAATAGGAAGGGACTCCCCTCTATAGGAGAGGATGAAATGAGACCCAAAACCATAGAAAATAGAACTTCCCACACGATCCACAACACACCTCTCCACCTCAATAGAAGAGGGCTCAACCTCCAAAGGAGCAGTCTCCACCTCCAAAGAATACCATAGCTTAAAAAATTGAAGGGAAGCAGCTACACCCATAGTAAATACCACCATAGCATCCTTTGGAAAATAAGTAAACTAGAGCAAAGAAGAAGAAATAGAGCATTCCTCAGGCAGCAGTACACCCCCAACCTTGAAATCGAACTTTAAGAACCAAAAGGGGGAGAGCATAGAGCTCAATGAAACCAATAGGTAGACGTCCAAATAAAAAACCTCACACCAAAAGAAACACTCCCCACCGAGAATGGAAAGAAAACCAACACTGCATCATAACAGGAGCCAAAGAGCAGCAGACTCCCTGCCCAAAAAAAACTAGAACCAACAAAGAGACAATGGGCCTCGAAAGAAGGGAAAGGTAAGGAAAGCCTCCAAACAAAGGGAGTAGAGAGCCAGCAAGACAATGTAAACCAACCTCCAAACCTACTTGCTAGTCAAGGTCTGAAACATGCCAAAAACAATCTACAACTAACTCCACCAGAGGCAGACCAACAACCAAAACCCCAAGCATCAAAAGCACCCACATAGAGGCAAAGAAGCCCCAAAAAAGCCAGAGAGAGCCCAAAAATCTTGTTGACAGAGAAAGAGGAGAGAAGGCACAACAAGAAAAATCCACTTCCAACCCAACATGTCAATCAAGGTCTAAGATAAGGCCACCATTCTCCTCAACCAACCCCTCAGCAAGAACTCCAAGCACCAAAACTAGCACCAACACCAAAGAAGAGACATAGGGACCCGAAAGAAGGAGGACAAGGAAAGGAAAACCTCCAAGCAGAGAGTGTAGAGAGCCAACAAGACAATGAAGAACAACCTCCAACCCTACATGCCAGTCAGGTCTAAAACATGCCATAAACTGTCCACAAACAACTCCACCAGAGGAAAGCCAGCAACCTCATCCCCACACAAAGGCAAAAAATCCCCCAAAAGGCCAAACAGAACCAGGAAAACCTACAGACAGAGAAAGAGGAGAGAAGGCACAGCAATAAAAAACCACTTCCAACCCTACATGCTAGTCAGGGTCTGAGATAAGGCCACCAAACTCCTCAAACAATCTATCAGCAAGAGCTCCAGGCACAACCACCAGCACCACACATAGAGACAAAAAAAGCCACTCCCTAAAGAACAACCCCCGCCCAACATAGAAGAGCAATAAGGGAGACCACAAGCAGAACCAACACCAAACACGCAAGGGAAAAGACCCTCAGAGGAAGCGGCACCCCCAATAGTAGCATGGAGAAAAACACCAAGCAGCAGCTCGAGAGAAAGACCAATAGCGCCATACGATCCTCTCGACACCATCACCATCCTTATCTGGGTCGTCCCCACCACCATCGTCTCCTTCGTCTTCCTGAGAATTCATACTCAAATTCCCGCTCCCTCTCGTTTACTAACATTTGTTTTTCTATGTTCCTTGTGTGTGTTATGTTTGCTTCATGTGTGTATCATGTTTGCTTCGTGTATTCA
Source organism: Sequoia sempervirens (assembly GCA_007258455.2). Lineage (NCBI taxonomy): Eukaryota > Viridiplantae > Streptophyta > Pinopsida > Cupressales > Cupressaceae > Sequoia > Sequoia sempervirens. The sequence goes on from VDFB02086081.1 coordinate 246,580,696, forward strand.
GTGTGTTTGCTTCATATATTTCATGTGTTTTCTTCATGTATTCCACGTTTTTTCCAAGTGTATTCCTTGTATGCTCCATGTATTCCTTGTACCCTCCATGTATTCCTTGTATGCATTGTGTTTTCTTTTTGTATTCTTTTATGTGTACTTCATTGATTGATCATTGAATTTCTTATGTAAGATTGAATCTTGCCTTGTCTTGTGTGCAACATATTTGCTTCATATTTGTCTTAACATTGTAGATTGATAGGATCCTAAGTTGGGGGCTTGTGCAACTCTCAACTTGGTGTCATCATTTCTCTTCAACGTTTTGATAAAGAAATGTATTCCTTTAGTGTGAGCATGAATGTAATATAATACTCTCACTAAAGTGGGGGCTAAATGTAGCATTGTAAATTTCACACTACATGGACACCCTATTTTGTCTATGGACTTAATTATATTAATATTTTGTTTGTTTTGGGGCCATATTAGGAAAATAAATTAAAATCCCCGACATCTCAACAAATTTGAGCCAAACACCCGGTCAAGGGCAAGGGCGCCCCTAACCTAAAGATGACCTATTTCAATTTTTAAAAAGGATCCTGGGTCAACCTATAATCAAAAAGATCAATTGGGATACATATATAAACAAATTTTCTTCTCATTTGAACATATAGAAAATTTTGGAGCAAGGCATTAGTATGATCAATTATGTTATTATTATGAAGATGTATGAGTTATCCTCTACATACTAGCTACAACAATCTATTGTGTTTTGTGGACTAACCTCTTACATTTCTTCAAGCAATTCAAGCATCCCTCAAACAACCTTTGGTGGCAAATTATGGTGTGAACATTACTTCAACAGAGATTTCATGCCTAAGGTAACATTATCCATTATCATTTGTTATTACAACCCATTATTATTTATTTGGCCTCTAACCAACCTAGGGTAAGCCCTCTCTATCATCATCATGTGTTGTCCATGGAGGTGGAAACATCAAAATGAGGTTTGAATTAAGCAAGCCCCTATACAACATAACCTTTCCCTATCTTTTCATATGTGTAAGTTAGATCCAAAAGTTTCGTCAACAAAGGCTACAAGAAAACAAAGAGAAGACTATAACTTGTCATTTGAAGTTTGAAGATCCTAAAAAGTAGCATCTCTGGTCAAGGGCACCCTCGCCCTTGACCCTCAAATTTAAGCTCAATTTTTAATTGCAAGTTCCTCTTTGTCCTCACTTCTCAAATTTGTAGTTGTTTCGTCAATTTTCAATTTCGTTTGTGCGATAAATTACATTTTCAGATCTAAGGTTTATGTCAAATAGGCTTATTAAAATACACAAAATTTATCCTCTTTGCAACTCAAAAGAACTAAACCCTAAAAAATTGGCTCTCCTTTGAGGCGGCTAGCTAATCATCAAACCCTAATTGGTTTGTGTTTGAATGTGGAGGCAAGAAGAGTTGATCCTAGTTAATCTACTAGTTAGATCATTGAATCTTTTTTTTACTCTACAGTACCTATTTAAGATCAACCTCTCGGCCCTAAATTTCTACCCAATGTTATTTACATCATATTCTTGTTCCTTTTTAGAATGGGTACGCATTTTAGAACGAATATGTGTTTCATAAAATTTGAAACCCACTTTTTATTGTGTCTCAGAAACCCGAAACCTTAAACCTACAAGTATAATGTTATGAAAATAACAAGAGAAAATTTGACTTTAGCAATATGGCTGGCAACTCCTTTTTCAAAAAATTTGACAAAATTAAAGCCCATTATAGATGGTGATGTTCGGTTTTCAAATATGTAATTATTTTTACGATTGGACATGTTTTTCTATTTCTTAAAATATTTTTTTATGAAAGTGGTACATACACTTGAAATATCAAATATTCATATTTTTTTAATAAATTTTAATTTTAATTATTTTTAAAAAAATTATGTCATCAATGTAAACATCATTATTTACACAATAAAAAAATACTAATCATTTTATTTTATGATTAATTTAGCTCAAGTTTATGTTTGTTATACATGAGGGGTTTTCAAAAATAACAAGTAGAGCCAGTAAGAAATTAATTAAAAAATATTTGAAAAGATTATTAAAAAATGCCCTCATCAAACTTCACTATAATACACACCTTTACCCAAAGGAATTAGAAAAATACTTATTTAGGTCAAATTATGTTCATTGTACACATGCATGTTATGGCCCTAAAAATGATTTTAAAAAAATATTTTTTGTACATCATATACAAAATTAATTTGTCTAGGTATTAGAATAAATTATATATTTGAAAACTAGGCTCAAAATCCTACATTTCATATTACTAGACTTTTTAAATATATTGTGTAAGTGCTTCAAACTTTTACTCGAAGTATGAGAAAGTTTGGTTTTTAACTTCCGCTTTTTGGCCAAAAAGTGGACCCAGCTTCTTGCACTTACCCATTAATTAAATATTCCATGCAAATAGTCAAACCCCCCTAATCATCTCATGTACTCAATTAACTCCATACTAGTTAACTCATCAATCAAAACTTTCATCTCCCTAATCAAGTTGAGTTTAGCAATAATAATTATTTTAATTAGAAAATGAAATATTGGACAACTCTTTCATAATTGTCATCTCTCTTCATCAACTCCCCTAATCTTGGATTATCCTTGAGGCCCTAGATTGAATCTTGGTCACTCCTCTAATTCTCTTGAAATTTTATAAATCAAACCCAATAACACTAGGCCTCTAACCTCTATACAACAATTTCATCCTTCAAACTCTAGAAAATTAATGAGATTTCATCCATTGATCTCTAGAACCTAATCTTTCCATCCTTAGATCCAATAGGTAAACCCTAAATTGTAGAGTCAAACACATGTGTTTTCCTATTGGATCTAAGGATTAAAATAATTAGGTTCTAGATATCAATGGATGAAACCCCATTAGTTTTCTAGAGTTTGAAGGATGAAACTACTTTGGATTATTGAGGGTAAATTCAATGAAGATTACTTCTACACTTCAAACATTTGGGCATTTCAATATTTTGAATATGCAATTGTTGTAATCTTTGCTATTAACAAACAATTGAAACAACAAATCTTTATAATCATTTAATGAACTATTTGAAATAAATCATCTATCCCAACTAATTTTTATGAGCAAATCTATATGAATGTGTGTTATCTTTCAAATTTAATCATTTTGGTTGAAACTCAATACAATATTCCAAATATGTGTCTTACATAAATAATTAGCTAAGGGACATTATAGTCATCCTAACAATCTACCCTAATTGATTAAAACATTGGGTGAGCAATGTACAATGTTGAGCCCCTGGTTGTGAGAATGATAACATCTTGATAAAATATTTAATAAAGAACAATGTTTTATGTATGCCAACCAAATCTCCTCACATGTTAGTTAATTCATCTCGCATGTTTGCCAAATTTCCTTCCATGTTCTGCATACCCTCTTTCACATGGCCCACTTTATCATCTAATGGAGACAACGCCAATGATTGAAGTCTCACCCAATCCTAACTCCAAATTTAAACGTCTTTGTTTTAAGTTCTTCCTAGTAATGAAGAATTCTTTATTTGGCCTCTAATCTATAGCCCCATCATGTTGAAGATTGACAACACAAACTTTAAATTTCACCAATTATCCAATTTTAATCAAAACTTCAAAGAGCATTCCAAAAATGTAAACAAATCTAAAATATTCTAAATTTAATCTATGGAGCATTTAAAAAAAAAAAAAAACCTAAAATTACAATAGCTCACTTAATATTGATCATCAATAGTTAAAATTTGGACTATAACTTTCTTGAATGCTCGTCCAACTTCAATTGAAAAAAAAATGCAAACATTTATGAGATAATGCAAATCTTCAAAAATTAAAATGAAACCCTAATTTCATAATAACTCCTTCAAAAATGCTTCAATTGATTTTGAATCTAAACTATAGCTTTGTCAATATGTCCAATTCTTCTAATTTCAAAAAATAATCACCAAAATAAGAGATGTGCTTGACAACTCAACCTCCCAAATTGAAAAAAAAAAACACTTTGTTTCTTGTCTCTAGATGCCAAGATCATACTTTGATACCAATTGTAATGAAACAAATTGCACAAGGAAATTTATATAACAAATACTTGTAAATATAATAGGAATTACTTGCAAATCCTCAATAACAATAAGCCACTTCAAAGGTGCATCCTCCAAAAGTCTTCAACAAGAACATTCATCATATGATGGTAATAAACTAATAATTGCCTATTATATATACCATACTTCTGCCATGGAGACCATCCAAGCCAATGTAACTACCTATATAAAACTATAGAACTGGCAATATAACTTAAAGGTCCTTCTAGTCACAAGCCAATTACAAATAGGTTAAGGGCATAACAATGTAGCTTGAAAGACAAAGCAATTGATCTAGTGATGAAGGCTTAGATGTTTTTGTGTAGTTCAAGAGGTCTTGGATATTGAAGTTCTAGTTCGAGAGGAGGGGATCTAGTGCAACTAGAGAAGGATCAAATAAATGCCCCTGGTTAGAATGTGATTTTTTCTTCTCAAGAATCTAAAGCCAAGGTTAAAGCTTTAAAACATAAGCTAAGGCGATGAATTATGGGCTTCAAGAGGTTAACAAAATTTAATTTCAATATAAATTTGTTAATAATATTTCTCCTAGTTTCTCATGAGTGGTATGTTGGAAGTTTCAAGCATGTATACTCCTAGTTTGGAAAGTGATGTTTGTCATTAGGTTGCAAAGTACAAAGAGTTTGTTCATGGAGTCCAATTCCCCAATCTAAAAGATTGTGGGTTTCTTAGGTTTCTTATCAATGATGCAATGGCTACAAGGGAATGTGCGGGGGAGGATGATAATGTTGCTAGTGGTTATGGTGGGGTGGTTGTGGGTGGAGGATGTTGTTAGCTCCTCTTCTGTTTTTTTGCCTTTGGACTAGTGGATCTTTTGATTATATTTTGTTTACTATATAAGGTGGTATATTGCTTTTGTTTTGATCTAGCTAATAGCTATTTTGATTGTAATATACAAAATGATATTTTTGTATGGTGAGATAACGAATAGAACCCTAATTTGAATATTAAAAGAAATCATATACTCCAGAGAAATGATTGTTGTTAACACCCATACTATACAACTAAAAAGGATAAAGAACCATGGATCCATGAGTGCAATAGAATTGTGAAAAAATTTACAAGGCTACATGCATTTCTAAAATATCGACTATGATAAACATTGGTGTTTTTGAAGAGGCAATTTGATAGGCAGTAGGGCATATTTGTGTTAACTGTTACTAATTAATTCTTCTACTCATGCCAATTTTTAAATAAACCAAAGACAAAAATTCCATGGACCAGGACTCTCAACTTATCCAAGTAGACAACAAATCTCAACTAGCCACAATTGCTTATAATGAAAAAGGTAGACGCAATCAAGTTTTATACTGTACCTATGCTACTCGCTCCCATATGTTTAAAAAGAAACCTCAAAGAAATCTTCTTTAGATTTCAGAGTTGGTAATAATCAAGCACTATAGAAACAGTAAAGGAGATGGTGGAATAAAGGCCATACGATTCTTTCATTCTCTTGTAGTGCATCTACTTTGTTGCTTTAGAAGTGCTTGAATTCAAATCTTGCCACAAAAAGGATATAATGGTGTTGTCGATGCAGGTTAAGGTTCACACCAAAGCACTGAAACAAAAACTAACTCAGATTTTAACCTCGAAGCATACTCATCCTTCAGTTTCAAAATCCTTGAAAGCTTTATACAAACTCTCAACAAGTGAACAATAAAAAAAAAGCTACTATATTATATGGAGTATCTAGTTAAAGTCTTTATAAGGATCTGACATCCCCAAATAAGAAAGCATAGAACAATTGCAATACTTTCAACAAAGTTCTAAAGATAAAATATCCTAGCATTACATTCCTCAACAAAACATCAAATCCTCGTATGTCTGATATTAGAATTGGCAGGCTCCAATGAATTCTTGTGGATCCAAGGCCATATTATAATAAGCATGGTACCTAAAAGGAATAAGTAAGCTGAAACCTGTTATTCTAAGGCATGGCACACAATGTTAATCAGGTCCATCTGAGAATGCAGAAAACAACCAACCGCAAATATACAATTTGGAAATTCTATTTTTGTCAGCATTATCATGATGTCTGTTTAAAGTGAAAAAATACACTTATTCCATCAACTAATATTCCTGCAAATGCTAAATTTTAGATATGCCAGAAGGCATAAACATTCTAAGATATGCAGAATTTACCCAAAAATGATGGAATATCATGAATATCTATACCCAAGAAGACTAATGTAATACTCCAAATTTGAGTTGGATGGAAAACTACCTTAGATCAGATAACAGAATTTTATGTTCAAGTGAGGAGAACTGTGCTATCTTATCGTCATAAAACCACAGTGATTAGTGTACTACTGATCAGATCAGCCAAAAGAGAATTTTGCTAGCCTTATCTCTGCTTACTCAAGAATTCCTGAACTTCTAACAAGGTGAAGGCTACACATGCATACATTTTACAAGGTTGTCAATACAAAAAACTGGGATCTAGTTTCTTCCAAAAAAATTAAGTATAGTTTGTTGTCCATCTCTTGTCACATTGCTCTTACTCTTTTTCTTTTGCACTTCAGTAGAGGGAGAACTACGTTCCTCCAAGGGATCTAAGGATAATCTGTATTTCCCAGGTTGATCTTCTCGAGAAACAAGCTGGTAATCATTATCTGTCTTATCAAAGGGCCTTTTTGCACCACATTGTTCCAAGGGGTACTCTTCTTTTATGAAAGGCAACATTTCCTCGTTTGTTTCTTTGTCTGGCTCAATCGCAGCAAGCAAAGCTTTCTGTTCTTCAATGCTTAAATCATCTGGAGAAATATCTGATTGGTCTTGAACAGCCTCGGCATTACAGATTTCACCAGCAGACAATTTTGCAGGAGTACTGTGTCTTGAAAATAGCTCTGCAATCGAATTCTTCTTTTCAGGTTTCGAGACAACCTGTCAAGATAATCAATATAATGTTTTCAGCACGTTATTTAAAAAATTATTAAAACATCTTTAAGAGAAAAATCTCATGCATGGCGCTTTTTAAATGTGCTAGGCAGATTTAAGGTATCAAGTAAGAATTACCTCTTTAATGCATTCTGGCCCATCAAATTGGATTCTGCCCATTGCAGGAGTCACTGGATACCACACCTGTGTTTAAATTAATTTGTAATTCTTATTGTTCGAGACTAATATGCCACAAGAAAAGCAAAGAATTGGAATCCGCGAATATGACAAATACAGCCAGTTTAGAATTCAAAGGAGAAAAACATACACAAAATGCAAATCTATTTTTCTGTTGTAGAATAGAACTTTCACTAGTTCTAGACAGGATACACAAAATACAATTACTCTTTGGATGTAAGGATAAGTTTAGTTGCTTTCTGAGTGCATCAATATATTATTAAATCTTTGGAGTTGCGAAATGACAATTAACTGTTTGAATGGTTTTATGACTGTTAAATAGGAAAGTAATCAGACATACTTTTATATTATATCAAATACACACGAGGTGTATCACAAAATGTTGATGGTTATAAGAATCCATTTGACCAATAAGGGATTTCCAAAGAAGAGATGAATAGACTTGGCCATAGACCTGAATCGCATACTGTTAGTACAGATGTTTGAGGGTCTACAACTCAATGGCATCTGCATGGATTGTCCCTAATAAGAACAACTTAGTTTAACTTATGAACATAGCTCCCCAGTAACTTTTACTATTATGGTTCATGTTCTACTCTAGCAGATTTTGATGAATACCGATTTCTAAGATTTCCTTCAGTTGAAAATATACCAACCGTTCGATTTGAGATGTGCAAAGTATCATTTCCTTCACTGTTGTGTTTTCTATGTCACACATTTCACTATCATCACCTTTGCATTGCAGCAGTGTACTTTCCACTCAAAATTGTATCTCCTGCTTCATAATCATTTTGTTATGTCCATTGAATTAGAGTTAAGACTTTGCTGCTACCATTATATTTTTTCCATTGTTAACCCTGAAATGAGTCTCAATTTAAATAATGAATAGACATTTGGCTTCTGGACCAATAAACAATCTGTCAAAAGACTATGAAATAAATACCTAGATGATTATGGTAAGTTAGTTGACAGGATTAGCCACATTAATATTTTATATTATATCAAATACAATACCTAGGTGTATCACAAAATGTTGATGGTTATAAGAATCCATTTTGACCAATAAGGGATTTCCAAAGAAGAGATGTATCAGACTTGGCCATAGACCTGAATCGCATACTGTTAGTACAGATGTTTGAGGGTCTACAACTCAATGGCATCTGCATGGATTGTCCCTAATAAGAACAACTTAGTTTAACTTATGAACATAGCTCCCCAGTAACTTTTACTATTATGGTTCATGTTCTACTCTAGCAGATTTTGATGAATACCGATTTCTAAGATTTCCTTCAGTTGAAAATATACCAACCGTTCGATTTGAGATGTGCAAAGTATCATTTCCTTCACTGTTGTGTTTTCTATGTCACACATTTCACTATCATCACCTTTGCATTGCAGCAGTGTACTTTCCACTCAAAATTGTATCTCCTGCTTCATAATCATTTTGTTATGTCCATTGAATTAGAGTTAAGACTTTGCTGCTACCATTATATTTTTTCCATTGTTAACCCTGAAATGAGTCTCAATTTAAATAATGAATATAGACATTTGGCTTGACCAATAAACAATCTGTCAAAAGACTATGAAATAAATACCTAGATGATTATGGTAAGTTAGTTGACAGGATTAGCCACATGAGATCAGAAGGACATCCTTGAAATGTCCATGGCCATTGTCATCATACACTACAAAACAGTGTAACATCTGATTGGCTTAGTCGGTGACACTGGCAAGCCACAGATGGTGTTTCACAAGAATCACAATCTCTACATATAAGCCATGATGCTGTCTGTATCAAGGTCCTATTGATGTTTTATGTTTCATTTGTTTGACTGAGGTATCCTTATAGAAACCATCTAGGACATTCATCATCTGTAGCGGACATCTGAACTATCATAGATTACATATTCGGATATTCTTCATAAGTAATACAAGCACCCAATGCAAACATACCATTTCAGATAATGTATTTAGAAAATTGTATTCTGTATATGTGATTGTGTAGGGGGGAGAATGTGTTGTGTATATATCATGCATTTATTGCACTGCTGCAATATCAGATCTAATGACAATGAGTCATGACATGTACAATACACTATAGGAAACATATACAGCAACAATTTTTATGCAAAATGAAACATTGTATTGGAAAATTCTATGAAAGACATCTGACTGAAAATGAATAAAATTATGAAACCATGGTCAATGTCGTTCCTTTCGGCACCCCACTAGACTTCAGGTTCCAAACATAGAACAATTCTAAAATGAGGGCGTCAATGAATATCAGACTAAAAGTATGATATAATCCATAGTTTCAATGTCATGGCTTGCCCTACAAATGTACAGTTGTCCATAGTTTGGACCTACATCCACAGATAACTTATGGTATAAAGTATTTAATGGGCTCCACCATATCAATAGAACCAGTCTTCCCTTCGTATAATTTTCCTCACATAAAGATTGACATATTGTTCTTTGGGCTTCTGACAGCTTAAGCACATATACCATCTGCATAAAGAATAATCTGTGATTCATTGTTTCTAATTAATTAGTGAAGCTGCAGCTTGAAACTTTTAGAAAAAAGGTTATACAGCATTTCTCTCAATGTCTAGCTCTATCTCTTTCCTTTCTACTGAGACTCTTCCATATATATAGGGAGATTACTGTCACGTCTCATACTTTGATGCTGTTTTGACCATGACTTTGTGGGATTTAATATATGAATTATGATACATGTTAGAGCAATATAATATAATACAATGCTTTGGTGTATGGAAATGTAGGAAAATAATTGTTTTCTTTCAGAATTATGAGTGCATTTTATTCTAAAATGATACAAAATAGGAGTGTTGATTTAATTATTGCTTAAATTTATACTTCTATATTGGTTACTAATACACTTTCGTTTTTGCACGCCTCAGTGCATTTGGGTTGCAGGTGATCGAAGGCCAAGAGTGTGATTGAGGAAAAGAAGGTTAGCTTCCCGACAGGGTAAAAGAGGAGAAGCTCTTGATCACGCACACACCACTTAAAAATCATGTAGTTGCATTAGGCCATGTTTGTTTTCAATGTGATTGTTTAAATGGATTGCATGGTTTGAATAAGTAATTGATATAAAAGAAAAATAAAAAAAATATATGTACCTATAATAACATAGCAAAAATTAAAAATATAGTTTAATTATTCATAAAGGTTGTGAAAAGAGTATGGTTTATTTTATTTAGCTTATCCCATTTATTTTGTGCAATAAAAAGGAAAAATCTGATTTAAAATAGGAAATTAAAAAAATGAAGTGAAAATATTATATTTGCATATAATATGGATGAAATAATTTGTTTTGCATAATATAAAGTGGAGATATCTTTTGTTTGAAAATGGTTATTTTTATTCCAAAAATTGAGAGGAATGAACAGCCCCGAGAAAATTTTGGGCTCTGGAAATTTTTCCTTAAAACCAACAATGCTGTTGGCATGTGGCAATCTCTGGAATTTGCATGTAGAATTTATCTGTCATTTGGAAATACTTTGCATGATCCTCGGAAGGGGCAATAAAGCTTTAAGGAGAAAAGAAAACATTCATTCAGGGGGAATCAGAGTTGGGGAAGTGGGGACAGGAAGGTAATACGAGGCATCTGCACTGGAGAAATTGCCAGGTTATTTTCCATACTTTGCTTTCAATCAGTTTGAAATTGCAATAAGAAATTGAATAAATGAAGTGCATCATTCTATGAAATGATTACAGATTTCTGAGAAATCTTTTCCAATTTTATTTTTGAATCTGGGTAATAGCTTACTTCTCATTGTTGCATTATAGAAAGAATACCCAATCTTTTCTTCCAGATTAGGGCTACATTCTGTTGCAAAAGCTGCAAATTATTAAACTGCTCTCAATTATAATAGGAAACATACATAAACATATATATATGCACAGGAATCTGTATTCTCGTGCATATATACATATATATATATATATATATATGCATATGAATTGCAAGAAACACTTTCACCAGAAATAAATTCGAATTTCCTTTGAGATAAATTTGAATGTAGTATAATACTGGGCAAAATGTCTCTTTTTGAGTTATGAAATTGTTTATACACAGGAATAGGGAAGGGATTTTAATCCCTTGTCCTCCCCATGGGAAGGACGCGGCTCTGTGGGGAGGCTCGCGCCCTCCACAGGCGCGAGCCCCTCACAGCCCGCCCCCTCCCCATGGGAGGGGCAAGGGCTTCCTGCGCCTTATGATGACCAACGCCAGTGTGAAACCCTGTACAATGTTTATAATCT